>CM033393.1:43517636-44136878 GCA_019426215.1 Buddleja alternifolia
GTGACTTGGGGGGGTGTGTGTGTGTGTGTCTCTCTCTATATATATAGATATATAGAGGTATATATTGGGAGAGGTTTCAGACCTGTTCTTTAGAGTACCCAAATCTGGATAGGTAATCAATCGCGTTAAGCACTGCACGCTTGTAAGCAACACTTGCGTCAAGGTAGTGTTGGCGCCCACTCTCATCAACGCTAATGCCCTCAAACACTAACCACTCCGAGAACTTTGGCTCGACTGGGCCTATCTCAAATATTGGGTTGACATGTAAAGGAGTTGGCCCCATTGGTGTAAGGTACTTTTTCATGCCATCTCTTATGATTTCGCACCTGATATGAATTGAATAAATTTTTTTTTTGCGTAGGAATTGGTTTAAGTCATGATTGAATATACATATTTAAATTTTTGGCGAATGAAGTTTTGAATTCGGTCTCCAGGATCTTATATCTTTAAATATAATTTTTACCTGGACTGGTCATCCAACTATTGCACTTTTATTTGACAGCAAAAAGGTGATACGATAAATTGAAATGACGGAAGCTAGGTGTGAGATTTTACTTGAGCTCTAGAAAACCACTCATCTCTATTGCGCCACAAAATGCGACCTCACCATCACCTTGTGAAAAATGCATGTCCCCAGTGCTAAGATTTGCTCCTTCTACAAACACCGGCAGATATACTTTTGAACCTCTGCTGAGATTTTTGATGTCACAATTTCCTCCGTTCTCTCTTCCAGGTATTGTCCTTGCAGCCTCCCTTGCTATTGTTTCCCATTCAGGGCTTCCTTCCTTAATCTACAATCCATCAGAAAAATTGTTTTTTTTTTGCAAATATACGAGTTAATTAAACTGCAGATATATTTCACAAATTGCAATGTTGCTTTTTTGGTATGTTTCAAATGTCGTACCTTACCAAGTACGCATCCCTTTGTTGATGGTAGGTTTGCGAGCGGTCGTGAATGCAACACCTCACACAATTTTAGAGACTGGAGACCAGTTTCTTCCAGTTCCCTTTCCCTTCCGTTCCATATATTGAGCAATTCCATTGAAGGGGCAGTTCCAATTATCCCCGGGTGAGTTAAACCCGGAAATCTTACCCCTATCATGTTAAGATTAACTATTTAGGAACTAAATATATAATTAGCTCATATATATTCATGAAATGAGAAAACATATAGAAATATTACCAGGTATATGAGGAGAGTATGCATATATCCCTTCAAAATACCATATAGCTTTTGATGCACAAGGAAAATGGTCCGTGAGAAATCCGCCACCATTTTCCCTGTCAAAAATTGCAGTGAAACCCCACTCATCTCCAGGTAGAGGACCCAAATTGCATATCTCAACAGAGAGAAGATCACCAGGTTTGGCCGGGTTTCCGTCTGTGTCAACCACTCTAATAGGTCCACTAAGATAATGAACCTGAAACAGTTTATAGAGACAATATACTAAAAGGGTGTTTGGGAGCTTATAAGAATTAGTAGCTTATCTTATAAGATGTTTAGGAGCTTACTTTTAAAGCGTGAATATTTTTCTGGAGAGGAGAAAATAAGATCTTAGGAGAGCTCCTTAAATATAAGTTGGAAATTTCAACTTATTTCTCACTCAAGATCTTAACAAACCTATTGAACTTGACCATCTTAATTGCAGAATTACTATTATTAACATCTCATAACCTCATAATCTTAGTTTAGCCCAACACTTCAAAGACATATGTTTAGAATGCGATGAAACATTTTACAAGCTATAAAACTTCTTAGAAGATATCAAACCACCCTCTAAGATATGAACAGTCTTGGCTGTATAGTTTAGAATTGGATTTGTGAGATTCTTGAGATCTTTTTAGGATCTGTTATTTGTATATATTCTAGATAGGGGGTAAGAAATATCGATGATTTTCCTTTCCCCTTTTTTGGTGTAGATTGTAGAAAAGTGTTACTTACAATTGATAGGTCTAAGTTTTTTATATCAAGTGCAGAGTTATCATCTATAATTGCTCCTCCTGTCCAGTCTACCATCTCCACCCTGAATAACTCGCCGGTTTTGACCTCCGCCACCGGAGGTATCTCGGGGTGCCACCGATTGTGAAGTGGCAGCTTCTGCTGCCATGGCTTCTTCTTTAGGTCTATAGGAACTATCAGTTTTGGTGTTGGAGGGGCCATGATTAATTTATTTAGGTATTGTTTTTGTGCACGAAGTTGTTTACTATATATATGAAGAGGTGAAAATTATGAACCATAAGAAGACAATCTTAGTGATATAGGAATCTGGAAGTTGGAAGTCTGATTTTGACAAGTTTCCTAGCTGACAAATGGACCTGGCTGCTTTACCAATGGTCCCCAACTTTTGTTCTAGCCTCTATTATCAGTTGATGATGTTGGAGGCTGGTATAATGTAGTTTTCAAGAGTAAATAATGGAGTTTTGGTAGTTTTCATGTGATCAGTATCATTCAATTTTTTATTAAAAAAAATAAAAAACCTAGAAGCAACTTTAGATGAAGTAATGAAGAAAGGTGAATTGGATCATGGGATTGGATCGGAAGTGTGAATTGGATAACTCTACTCTTTTACTCTTCCAGATAAGGCTGCACGCCAATTCGAGTCGGCTCGCGAGCCTTGATGGGAAATTTCACGGAGTAAGGTCACGTGCATCCTTACTTGGAGTTGGAGGTATCATGAGTTTGGGCTCTTCTAAGGTTTAGCTAGGAAATGAAACAAAAACTGTAGTAAGTGGAATTTTTCCCTTTGCGTTTTCTTTTCCAATAGAATACTAAACAAGATTTAAAATCTTCCTAGCTGTAGAATTTCTTTTTTGTTGAAAATGAAGGCAAATATGTGAGAAACTTACAATAGACGGATCTGCAAACTTGATATCTTCAGCCGTATACTCTTTGGTTATGCCACCACCGCTGAAATCCACCATCTCAACCCTGAAAACTTCTCCTGTTTGGACCTCCACCACCGGGGGTATGTCGGGGTGCCATCGATTGTGAAGAGGAAGCTTTTGTTCCCGTGGCTTCTTCTTCACATCTATCGGCACCACCACTCTAGCGCCATGATAACTCATTTGGACTTAGTTGCTATGTGGAATAAAATGAATTTGAGTTTACCTCTGATAGGGAAAAAGAGCAGTGAAACGAACTTATTGAAATAATGTTGCTTTCTCTTTCAAATGGAAAAGTTTGACACCCACTAATGGTGGTGCCCACATTGCCAAAATTTTCTTCTTGGATTGGGCCACTTTTTGATTGATTGGCCTCTCTCTTTCCCTTGGACAAGATATTTGATATGGAATATGTTAAGGTTGCATTTGGATTAACGTTTTTGATTTGAGAATCTGGCTGTGTTTGTTTTTGTTTTTAAATAAATTTTGGCCAAAATTTGTTTCTTTTATGATTTTTTGATCAAAAGGATTTTTTTTGTCAAAGAATTTGTCAGCTATTGTCTTTCTATTTGTGTCTACTTCAGGGTGCCTACTAATTACATCAACTACAATATATATATATATATATATATATATATAACCATAATATTACAATCATTTAAAATTTTTATTATATTATATTTTTCAAAAATTAATTAATTATAAACATAACTTTTCAGACAAAAATTTAGGCTCTGTATGGTTGTCGAAGGAAAGGGAGGTCTGCACAAACATCTTTTGGTGTTTTCGAAAATGAATTTTGAGTTTTTATTGGAAAATGTGTATTATAGAAATTCGTATGAAAATATTAATTTTTTTTGTTTGTCTGGATGTGTTTTTGAGAAATGTTTGAAAATTGTGTAGATGTGATATAAAGTTGATTGAATTAGTTATATATATAATGATGATAGAAGAAAAATTAGAATAATATTTTATTTATGATAAAGTAAGAAAGATAATGTGTTGAATAGTTGAATTATATAATTAATGAAGAGAAAGAATGAAGTGATTGAAATGATGAGTAGTTATACAGGGAAATGTGTAGTAGAATTTAAAATTTGAGTATTTTCTGTAGAATTTACCTTGGAATATGTATTTTTTGGTGATCCAAAAATGAAAATACACTCAAAATACTTAACCATACAAAACTTTACATGATTTGATTGCTACAGTAACTTTTGTCTCTTTTGAAAATAAAATCAAATACAAAACTAAATACATTTTTATCAAAATACACAATTCTCAATAAATTTTTTCACCAAAAATTTCACAAAAAAAAATAATCCTAAAATAAAAACAAACACAGCCTGTTTAAGGGATTTGTAACACAGTGATATAATGGAAATTCGTCACAGGGAACAGTGAATATTTTCGATATTACTTCTAGATTGAGAGTATAACTATCGTCATTAGATGTGATGAGATGAATTAATCTCATTTAAATCTCAAAACTTTTAGGAAATTTTAAGTAATTAGTATGCAAATAATGACTAAAAAAAGAGAACTTGGCTTTTAATAGACATTCTACATTTTATTAAAAGCACTTCAAATCCTTTTTAAATTAATTAAATTGACTATAATGCCCCTTAATATAATATATAAAATTCTTATTAATATTAAAAGGTGAACTTAATAATCTCTTCTATATGAATTTTAAGAATATTTTTATTTTTTGGAAATGATACCAAACAAAATTTGCCCTTTTTCTCAAGCATAATTCTGGAAATAAAAAACATACTTTTTAGCAGTGCAATAAGATTAATCATCTTGCTATGGATATTCAAACCTCAATATGATTTCATTGAACTCGTTAAATGATATATGTTGATCATTTTCTCCAAAGTGAATATCGAAATTTCTTTTTGCTAAATAATATTAAAAATTAAAATAACATCAAAAGCCTACAAACTACCAAAAAGGTAAAAAGAAAAAATCGTAAGATCATATTACCCTTGGTTAGTATGATATTCAATATGTCCAGTTGTCCACCTAGAATAAAAACTAGTTTTATTTTTGTTAAATTTAATAAAAAATAATTGTCAATTTTATCTAAAATAAAATAAAATTTATCCGAATTTGGTTTTAAATAAACAAGTAAAAGTTTTAGTCATATCTATGAACTTATTTTTTATAACTTATTTTTTACAGTAGTTATTTGTCACTAAAATTTTTTAAATTATGAATTATCGAATTTTGAATACTTATTCTAAATTTAGTTAGAAAAGTGTTATAAAACTAATTTTTCAAAAAAAATGACAAGAATTACATTTAATATACTAGAGGGCATTTTTGTCCATGTGCTAAATTAAAGTAGAGTGCCTTTAACAAATGTGTCTTTGTCAAATTCCTTACTTTATTCAAAGGGGTATTTAATTTTAATTGTGTAAGAGGGCAATGGAGCTATGTGGTAATTAAAATATATAGGCTCTGTATGGTTGTGTATTCAAAAATGAATTTTAAATTTTTATTGGGGAATGTGTATTATAGAAATTCCTTTGTGTCCCTTGTATGTGCAGTGATTACTTCCTAACCATACAAAGCCATAGTATTTTTTGACCTTTGTGTCCATCAGTATTACTTGATGATGTAACCCCAAAAAAAAAAAACTATTTGATGATATTTATTTTTCCCTTGCATTTTCTTTTCCAATAGAATACTAATCCAGATCAAGAATCAAGAACGATTTTGAGCTTTAGATTTATCTGATGAGATTTTTTTAATTTTTTTTAATTTCATGTTTTGTGCATTTAGTTATTTGTTTCTCCACTTTGTGTTTTCACTTTTTCACTGTGCTATTTACTTGTGAAAATTCTAATGTCACATCGCAATTTGGTGTATATATCCTTGGGTAAAGCTAATGACACCTGCAAAAGCTTCCTTGATTATCTAATAAGCAAGATTAACCATTCATTCAAGAATAACGACACCTTATCAAGGAATTCTATCCTACATTAATCAAAAGTTGATTTGATTTGATTGGCTTAATCAAGCATAGTGTATATTGGCCCTAACAATAACGTCACTTATGTCTGTTGATTGTGTGGGTTAGTTTCATTGGTAGAGATACCTAATGGCTTACGGCATCATAGTTGCTATCATTTTGGATTAGAAAATTACATTTAAACTATCCTATAAGAATATAGTGCTTTTTTGTGTTTTATTTTGTATATATATGTATGTTATGTGTATAGTTTTCCTCCTAAAATATGTAAGTGGCGTGAATGAATAGAGGATCTGGTTTGCATTTGAAGCTAATTCTTGCATAGAAATCAACACGCACACGGATTCTTTATTACAAATTGGTGTTTTATCTCGTAATGTCCATGTGCCACATGTATTATTATACGTTACTGTAAGTAATATTTATATACATGATATGTATATGAGAATTAAAACACTAGATGAAAGATTGAAGATGAAGAATCTGAAATGCCCCATAAATGCAAATCTTCATAAAAATGTCTACATCATCATTATGATTTCTCTTTTCACTTTCGGTAATGGAGAAATTATTCACTTATCTGCTTGAAATTGGTAAAATTGTTTTCCTAAGGCGTGCCCTGTGCATGCCATTTCTAGTAACAAATTATGCAGAGGCTAGTGAAGCTATAATTAGTGTTTGTCCAACTTTGGAAAACATAAAAAATTGATTGATTGTTGAAAGTTTATGATCTTATTCAATGTTATAAATATATATATATATATATATATATATATATATATAATTTCAGAGCTAGTGTTCCAACTTTATTATAGGTGATTGGAACTCGTGATAAATGGGGATGCAACAAAGTATCTCGACTATGGCTTGCAATATGTGTGAGTTGTTTGTAAAAGATTGAAGAGTTTGGTGTTCAAAAACTGAGAGTAAGCATTTAAAATGACATCGTGAAATAAGAGTTATAAGAACCATAAAAAATTTAAGTTTATTGCCCCATGTGAAATGTTAAAGAATAGAAAAGGCATATTTATTTGAAATCATGATTTCAAAGGGTTCTTTTTAGTGAATTTTAGATTGATTTTTCAGGGTGGAGAAATAGTTGGAACAAGTTATTTTAGGTGAATTTTATTATATTTTCCTCCTATATTAAATAAATATTTATATCAGCTATATAAAAAGCTAGAAGTACTCCTAATTTTTTTTTGTCTGACATGTAAATATTTTTCAATGCAAAATAGCTATTCCACCAACTTTTCATTAGAGAAAACCTAATAGTTAATGATTTTTATTTTTTGAATTAAGTTACCCTTAATTTTTTAGATTAATAATTAATAAATTGGTTTTTTTCTATAATAAAGTTATTCTTTTTAATTTTTCAAATCGATAAATTGTGTAATAAGAAGTTTACTTTTCTAATGTTTAGTATCCATACATATTTTCTTTTTGAGTTTAATATGTTAATTAACCTGAGAATATTTCTATTATTTTACAAAATATAAAAAAAATTGTAAAATTATATAAATAATATAAGTTAGATTTCTAAATTCCAAATGGTTTTTATTATATATATATATATATGTATGTATGTCTGTATGTATGTATGTATGTATGTAAAGATTTCTAAATTCATATGGAGCCCAATTGGGCTCCGTATGGTTGTATTTTCGAAAATGAATTTTGAGTTTTTTTGGGAGAATATGTATTATAGAAATTCGTGTGAAAGTATTGATTTTATTTGTTTGTTTGGATGTATTTTTAGAAAATAATTGAAAGTAATGTTGATGTGATATAAAATTAATTCTTATTAGGATTTGATATATGAAATGATTGAGTTATTTATGAATGTAATGATGATAATAAAAAAGATAGTGAGATAGTGTAATAAATGATGATAGAGGAAAAATGAATATGAATTTTTATTATATAAAAGATGATAAAGTAAGAAAGAAAATGAATTGGAAAGTAAATAGTGTAATTAATGATGAAAGCTTGAAGATGATTGAAAGAATGAAATGATTGATTGTTTCATAAGTAGAATGTGTAGTAGAATTTAAAATTTGAATATATTCTATAGAATTTGGTCTGGGGTGTGCATATTCATTTTTTGTAATCCAAAAAATGAATATGTAATTCAGAAAACATAAGCATACAGAGCCCAAGTAATTCGAATCGAAATTCCATTACCCCTCAATTTTTGGATTTTTTGTTTGATCAAAAGTTGGTGAAATAAACATTTTGAATTGAAAATATTGTCATTGATTTTCTTGCATATAAAATTTTATTTCGAAGGAAGTTTTAGTAATTTTTCTCATAAACTATGTGAATTAGCCCTTTTAATTTTTTAAATTGATAAACACCTTTTTTTAAATTTTAGAAAGAAGAATCTAACGATGATCCAAAAAACAAAAAAAGAAAGAAGAATCTGACATCTTTACATGGAGGAAATAATGGGAAAAATCTATGTTGGACCGGGTGTAATGGAGCTAGTGTCCATTACACCCTACATTTGTGTTGGGATGTGTGAATTTTATTATCCCAACACAAATGTGTGGTGTAATAGGCACCGGCTCCATTACACCGGGTATATTATAGAATCACCCGAAATAATGTGATCTCTCTATTCAATTCATTACGGATCAAAAAAATCAAAAAATAAAAATAAAATATTACGGAATTTGCTCACGTTTTTTACCCAAAAGGGTTTACATCCTTTTCACATAAATCGATGCGAGTATAAAATTGTACGCGAAGTGATTGTTGAGGACATAAATTCATATCAAATCACAATTCAAATTTACGATGGGCTTTATTAATCAAACTTGGATACATGTGTTATAAATACTCCCAAAATTAAATTCCCCTCTTCTACACTATGTTGATGTGAAAAAGGTACATCGCTTGTTTTTTAATTCAAATTATACAATAAATAATGTGTCTTATTCACATTTATAGGGTATAGGGGTAGAATCCAAAATTCTGTGTAGACAAGTGTTTTCTGTTCTTGCATATGGTATGATCTAGATTTCGAGATTTTAGAGGTATTCATAGTACGACATAATTGATGAATACATGTTAGATGATTGAGTGTATAACAGGTGTCAAGTAACGTTATATATATCACTTAATTATCTTTTTCTTTTTTATTTTTTGGGAAAAATCTTGATATGAACCGAGTATATTTTTTTGGGGGAAATCTTGATATTGAACATTATTTATCTGTTTTCATTAATATTCTATTTTATTTTCTGAATTGTTATTGATTAACAGCTAATTAATTGTTGATAATTATATTAACTTAGCATATAGTTTCATCCAAAAACAAAAAAAAAAAGAAAATGGAAATCCTCACCATTAGCCAACAAGAACCTAAATAAAAACCAGCAATTGGATGCATTCCTAAATTCTTTTAGGGTTCGTTTGGATGGAGGGTGTCCAAAGTTATATTTCAAATTTATCAATAATTTCATTTAGTTTGTTTGGATGATTATATTTCAAGCATCATTGAATTTCAAATTTCCTGATAATCATTTTGAATTATTTTCTCAATCAATATAGTGAATTTCAAATGAATTCATTTTAGAATTATTTGAAATCTTTTCTCGACTCCACAAATCTGAATCCTCCCCCAAACAAACATTTAAATTTTAATGGTTAAATTCATTCCCAGAAAGATGAAACCCATATAAAAGTGGATTAGTGACTGTTTAGACGTTTTTAGGGCCGGGTCATTGCAATCTAGGAAGATCCAACACAATTGGATTTTACGGAAATTACCAAAATATGAATATACCCAAGGGCTAGGCGGGTAGGATAAGGACGCCACGTCTACTCATGTCGATTGGAAAACGACGTTCTCCTCTGTCGTTTCCTTGCTCTCCACACCACTAGTTGATGTCAATAAATTTGACTGTTAAATAAACTAGTCGACATATGCGCGTGAAGAAAAAAATTCGTAAGAGAGTTTTTCGATGGAAATGAATGAAAGTAAAAAACGAGAAAAGAAATAGGTTGGAATAAATTTCCAATTATCTTAATTCTTTTCTTTTCGAAATACAAACACGGGAATTACTGAAATATCTCTTTAATTGAAAGAGTATGATTCATATCATAAATTACTCCATTGGAGTCCAATGGGATTCGTAAATATAAAAAAAAAAAATTAAAGGATGGGAGAGAATAAAATTAAATATGATCAGAAAAAAAAAATAGAGAAAACAAGAAGACAAAAATGAATATATATATATATATATATATATATATATTGTCCTTGCCGTCTTCTCATTATTTACTTTATTTAAGGGAATCCTTACTTATTAAATCAAAATGGCAGCTTGTAAGTGATGACTTGTGTTGAGTGATCTGAACATATATTCAGTTGAACAAATATATTTCTGTGAAGTCCCGTCTTATAGCCGTCCCACATGAGATATCTGATAAAAGGAAATGATTTATTAACAAATGTCTAGGATTGAAGTGTAAAATTAATATTCATTTTGAATCGTAGTTTAACTACGCAAATCAAGGTTAGGCAGTGGATCGAAGGCACGCATCGCGTCCAACTAGCTCGCGAACCCGAGAAGTGACACTTTCTCATAACATGTCTCTCTTCAATGTATATATGTATGTATCTATTCATTACATGAGTTTGTACCAAAAAAAATTAAAAAAAAAATTCATTACATGAGAGACTAAATTATGTAATAATTGCATGATAGCAAACATATATAATGTTCATTATAACAACTTAAATGTGAATGTCTTGTAATTGTATGAACCTTTTTTTCATGAATTAATGAGGCAGCACATGGCCTCCTTTCCTCCAATTGATTGCTGGCCCCGTTTTACAAGTTGTAGGATCTTCCAAGTTGTAGCTCCATAACCATATCTAATTATATATATACATTAATATACATTTGATTCCTCTGAAATTATTATCATTTTTTTTTGTAAAAGGAAAGTGATAGGTTATCAAGAGTCTCTCAATATCCACAAAAGCCATACAGCAATATCCAACGGTTGTGGAACATCCATCCGCGGAAACACGGAGCCGCTTTCGCCCAATACTTTGGAATCTAACCCAACAACGCACCCTCTCTCTCTCCTCTCTCTCTCTCTCTCTCTCTCTCTCTCTCCACCCACCACCACTCCCTCAACTAAAACTAACCCTAGTTAACTACTCTTAAAACTTCAACCCCACTCCTCCGCTTCCTCAATTCTCCACTTCCTCTTTATATATCCACCTTTCTTTCTTCTTTTCGACCCCCCCATAATATTCTCTCTCTCTCTCTCTCTCTCATCTTTATTCTTGACCTTTTGAGAACACGGAAGAAAATATTGCTTGAAGTTACAACCCAAGGTATAAAATTTGGAAGAAATGAGTTGCAATGGATGTAGGGTTCTTCGAAAGGGGTGCAGCGAGACCTGTGTTTTAAGGCCATCTTTACAGTGGATTGAAAGCGCCGAAGCACAAGGCCACGCCACCGTCTTCGTAGCCAAGTTCTTCGGCCGCGCCGGCCTCATGTCCTTCATCTCCGCCGTACCCGAAAATCAAAGACCTGGTAATTAAATTTCATACCAAATCCATTTCTCTCGTGTGTGTATGTATTTTAGGGCAAATCACACACAGACCCCTAACTTATTGTGTAATTGCTAAAACCCTTCTCATTTTTTGGAAATTATATAAACTCCATCAAATGTTAAAGGCAATTTTTTACCATTACATCCTGTATATTTAAGAATTCTTATAATTTTACCCCAATAAACCTTCTAAATAGGTCCTGAAAGAGGTGTGTTGATATTTTGGTAATTATATAATAAATGAGGAGTCGTTGTGTAATTTTAATATATATTGATGGTTAACCAAATTGAATTTATTTTACAGCTCTTTTTCAGTCGCTGTTGTTTGAAGCCGCCGGAAGAACAGTGAACCCCGTGAACGGGGCCGTCGGGCTTATGGCCACCGGAAACTGGCACGTCTGCCAGGCGGCGGTGGAGACCATCCTCCGCGGCGGCGCGTTGAAGCCAATTCCGGAGTTTCTCGGCGGCGCGTTGTCAGAGCCCGACGACGCTTCCGAGTGTACGGACATGTTCAAGCTCCAGGATTCCGGGCGGCCAAAGGTGCAGAAACGGCGTCGTTTTCCAGATGAGCCGGCTAAAGTGATGCAATTAGCCGATCTTGATCTCAGCTTGACGCCGAATTTTCACGGCAAAAGAAACAACCCTTTGCCTGAGACGCGGCGGCTCGGGAGCCCGTCAATGAATTCTGAAGAATCCCTGACGACAACCTGTGGAGATCAGACACCGAATGAAATAAAGCTTCTAAACTTGTTTAATTAATTTAGTTATGGAGGAAAAAAGCTGTAAAAACTGCTTTTTTATTTTAGCTTTTGATTCTTAATTTTTCTTTTTGTTTGTTAGTTGTTGAAGAGATTTTTGATCCTGGAATTGGATTCCAGGGAGGTTTTTGTTAATCCTTGGCACAAGATTTCCCTCTTTTTATTTTCTTGATTATTATGTGTAGAAGTGATTCAAACGGAGGGGAAAATGAAAGTTTTGCCAATGATTCCTTTCTTTCTCTCTTTCTTTATGTACGTAATCTCTTTTCTTGTAGCGTCTAATGAATTATTGATTTGCTTTTAGCTTTTATCTACTTTATCTTCATTGCTATACATACATCTATATTTATATATATATATATATATCTTGACAGATTGTACAAAATATATAACCGAAGATTTCTTTCAATGTTATGTTAATTTCCAACATTTCAAGACCTACCAGGCTACCACCACAACAATAATTAAAGGCTACAAAGAAAGCAAAATTTTATTTAGAAAGAATTAATTTAATTATTTGATTTATACAAGTGAATAAATTGCAACAGTATCTTACTTTAATAATTAAGAAAAATGAAGAAACAATTACGACTAATAACAAGGGGCTAAGCACAAATTGTGTACACCTCACAAAGTTCTATCTTTTCATTCTAGCCAGTAGATATTGCCTAGTGCTACTACGTCGTCGTATTATTCTTCATTTTCTGCGTACTTTCGATGATTGACTTAATCCAGGAAATTAATGAAAAAGCCACGAAATGGTGGGACAATTAATTAATTAATTAATGTACAATTGACTATAGTACAAGTACAAGGTATGCGGTCCTGAGAATATTTAGATGATGCTAAGGAATGAAGAAGCAACCTCAAAATTTTGCCCTTGGTTGTTTGTTCCTCCTCCTACCTTGGGAGAGTCAAACTTTTGACCTAATTGCTCCTAATATATTGGTCTACAAATTACGTGGCACAGTGGAAAATAAGACAATTTTACCTAGTAATTACTTATCCAAAGAGCAAGACTACTATTGGGCAGTTCCTTTTATTTAAAAAAATATATATATATAAAACACTTGATTTCAAAAATTCTGATCAAAGGGTCTGCCGATGATGTATTAGACTAGCGATAAGAATGAGACCCATGATTTAAGGTCATGAATTCGATCCATAATGGTAAATTTATTTGATTATATGTAATGATATAATCGTTTCATTATAAAAAAATCTGACCATGGGTATGGACGCAAGTAGAGTTTATTAATTTATAGTTTTTTGTCATAAATTTTGGCCTTTGTTATTATTATTTGGTTACAACCTTTATTATTAATGGGCGTTGTGTTTGGGGAACCTTTCGGCGGCCAGAACAGCTTAATTTGGCAGGGGAGCAATTTGCAAGAGAGAGAGAGG
The DNA here is from genome assembly GCA_019426215.1 of Buddleja alternifolia. NCBI lineage: Eukaryota > Viridiplantae > Streptophyta > Magnoliopsida > Lamiales > Scrophulariaceae > Buddleja > Buddleja alternifolia. The sequence continues at coordinate 43,531,239 of CM033393.1, forward strand.
AGATAGAGATAATGAATTGGCTTTTGGAGGGTGGAAAAGGCGTACATGGAATCTTGTCCTAAGATGTGTTTAATTATTTTTAATTGAGGAGCCAAAATCCCAATTATATTAATATTTGAACAGTACGACCTAATTATTTCTTTTTATTTAATTATATAAAAAAGTATGGTATTAAAATAGTTCTCCAATTTCATTGTATAATTGATTAGGTTGGATTAACCAATTTATCTGATAAGATAAGATAAAACGATATATACAAAGGAAAGTTAGGTGTCGGTGAGAAAATTGAACCACTAAATTCATACAATTTGCGGATTTTTGTGAAGTTTAAGAATAAACTTTTTTTTGTTTAAAAAAAAAAAAAAAAAAAAGAATAAACTTTTGACTGTGAGGTTCAACGGTTATGCAAACACTTTGCATTATTTACAGACGACTTACTCTTTGTTTATGACCAATTGACCATGTATATATTACATATTCTAAGACTGAATAATATTAGAAAGAATTCTTAAATGCATATTTAATTAAGCAAAATTTTAATTACTGTCTATGATCATGTCATATACTAAATAATGTAACATTTTATATCAGCAATCACCAACAAAAGTCCAACACAGATGATAGATAGCTGAATTTCTTAAGCATGTTGCCCAAGGTTCGACCCCTGGCCGTGTGTATGGAAAAAATTTTGTTGGGAAAGACAAGACCCTTAATCTTGATTTTGTCCTTGCATCTCTGTATGAGGAGCTTCCCTTCAATGCAGGGCTATAAACGGTCGAGTCAAATCGAAAATATTGTTCGAGTGTCTTTGAGCTAGCTTGGTTTAATTATTGCATAAACGGTCGAGTCAAATCGTTGTATTTTGGGACGTTTATTGCATAAACACGCGTCGAGCTCTAGTAGCTTGAAGTTTTGCACGTATTTTATCAGTTTTATTAAACGAGTCGAGCTCGAGTCGAATTTCAAATTTATCAAATACACAAAAAGTTGTTCAATCTTAGTTTGAATGTTAACGAACCGAGCTCAAACAAATTTTTACAAAACTTGTTGGATCAAAACTTCACAAACGTATCAAAACAGCTAATAATGGAGAAAATATTATATCGAGGCGAGAGAGAACTCTCTATCCTTAATGCTAAATTGCCCCGCCTAGGTGGTACGGGTATATGCAATAAACGTCCCAAGATACAACAATATACGTTCTAAAAATGAGACCACTTCGAATTTAGAACCACCGAACTTAGGCAACTTAGAACTCTTGAGAGAATGTTTGAGAGTGAGAGATGAGAGAAAGCAGATTGCTTTGGTGTGTCTAACAATGCTGCAGGAGGGGCCTTGTTATAGGCAAGGAAAAACCCGAAAATTAAATGAGAGAATTCAATAGAAGAAAGAAACTGTTGCCAACGTTCGAACGTTGAAACCCCAACGTTCGAACGTTGGGTCAAAACCGATTCTGCTACTTAAAGCAGCAAAAACGCTTTAACATTTCAAACTTTCTTCTAGAAGCCGTCAACGTTCGAACGTTAAGCACCCAACGTTCGAACGTTGGACCTTCTAGAAGGCTATTTTGATCAAAACGTGGCCAGCGTTAGATCAATCTCCATTTAACGGTTCAGATTTTTTTTTTCAACTATTGGATAAATAAATAATGGATCAGATTTTGTGGAATTAATTTTTCTCCAAAAAATTAATATATTGCAAGCCCAAGCCCAATTCATGCCCAAGACCCATGGCCCACGACCCACGGCCGGGGCCCAAGCCCGAGCCCGAGCCGGTCCGGGCGGGAGGACGGCGGCGGCGCGCGTGTGGTGGACCGGACCATGGCTAGGTCCTTCCCCCTCACAAAGCCCACAAAAATCTTATGACCCAAAGGGCCAACCCTTAGTTTCAAGGCAATGGTTTATAAACCATCCCAAATTTTGATCCATATTCCATGTGGGATAACCCACTTCAAACACCCCACTTTAGCACTTAATTTCTCATTCGTTTTTAATCCGATTTGAGAAATTCGAAATGCTAAACTCATCTACTCGAAACGTAGATTAATATTATCCAATAATATTTCGTATCCCGGATACTTACGGTGTTCGAATTTTGTATGCAAAAGTCGTGTCTAACACACTTTTCATAACTAATATCCAACAATCCCCCACACGAATGAAATTAATGCAATGCATGATCTCAAGAGTTCAGACGAAAATTTATCACATCAGAAGAGGTAGCTTTTGGCTTTGAACCTTTCTTAGTGAGATATCATCGGATTTACTAGGCTCCCCAATGAACATGATGTCTTGAATTGGTCAGCCGTTCGTGTAAAACCAGACAATGATATTCACATGATAAATTCTCAGTTGCTTTAGTTCTCACTATTGGGTCCATTTTGGCCGTGACACCCCTTCTTAGATTCATAAGTGTTTACATTTTACTCAATGTTGAGGCGGCCTATACCTCACACTTACATAGGTGATCTCCTATCTAAGAGTATCCTACCATACTCCATTTCAGTTTCATGACAGTATAGAAATCATTAAAAGTTCCAAACTTAGCCTTTGCTACATTTGTAGGATGCACTTCTTTATCCTAGGCAATGGGTTTGGGTTAAAACTCCTAAGTGCCTTACTGAATTTTCACAACTTAGTTGTCCCATTGAACCATGATCTTGGGATCTCCAGTCAACATGGTTGGGTTACCGCTGTGTCCATTCTTAAATTGTAGACTTTAATCTCATTCCTCTTGATAGGCAGTATATTTGATCTCTAGGCAATCCTTTCGTCAAAGGATCTGCAATATTCTCCTTTGATTTCACATAATCAATGGAAATAATCCCGTTAGAGATCAACTGCTTAATGGTGTTATGCCTACGACGAATATGTCTAGACTTACCATTATACATACTACTCTATGCCCTTCCAATTGCCGACATACTATCGCAATGAATCAAAATCGAAGGCACAGGTTTTTCCCAACAGGGAACATCTTCTAAGAAATTTCTTAGCCACTCAGCTTCTTCACCAGCTTTATCTAAAGCTATGAATTCTGATTCCATCGTGGAACGGGCTATGCAAGTTTGCTTAGAAGATTTCCACGACACTGCTCCTCCACCAACGGTAAATACATACCCACTTGTGGACTTAGAGTCGTTCGTGTCTGATATTCAATTAGCATCGTTGTATCCCTCTATTACAGCTGGATATCTTGAGTAGTGTAATCCATAATCTTTAGTATACTTTAAATACTTAAGAACTCTAGTTAAAGCATTCCAATGCTCTACACTAGGATTACTCGTGAACCTACTCAACTTGATCATAGAATAAGCTAGATCAGGGCGAGTACAATTCATGATATACATCAGACTCCCAATGACCCTAGCATATTCTAACTGCGATACAGGTTCGCAATGGTTTTTGCGTAGATGAACGCTCAAATCCACTGGCGTCTTGACTGGTGCACTATTACTCGGAAGGAACCTTTCCAAAACCGTCTCAACGTAATGAGATTGCGATAAGACTAGTCCTTCAGAAGTCCTCAGGATTTTAATTCCTAAGATGACGTCTGCAAGTCCCATATCCTTCATGTCAAAGTTCTTTGATAGGAGTCATTTTTACGTGTTATTAAGCCCCTTTGCGTTTATGTTTTAGGTTCATTTATCGCTTGATTTTGTCACTTGTGCGTTTAATTTGTGCATTAAGTGATTTCAGGCCTTAAGTGGGTACAATCGAATAAAGGGTGGAAAAAGGACGTATAAAACAAGTTTAGGCCAAGATGTTTCACACCTCTACGACCAAACAAGCAAGAAACAAGCTGGAGTTAGCCAAAATCATATTTTAGTACCATTTCCGCACACCTGGGCGCCAAATCAGAAACAATCTCCACATTGGAACGTCATTTTGATATATTTAGAGACCGAATTGGATGAAGTGTCCTTCTACAAAGTTGTAGATGTATGTTGTATCGTCACATGGGGACTTGAAGCATCAAATTCGGAGGTCTGTGGAGAATTGTATGAATAAAACACTATCTCTGCGCTGGAAAACACGAAAGTGGCAGCTCCCATTCTTAGTAGGTGGAAAACTAGAGAATGGTAGTTCACATTCTTGGTAGATGGAAAGGAAGAGAATGGTAGCTCACATTCTTGGTAGGAGGAAAGTAAGAGAATGGTAGGTGGAAAACAAGAGAATGGTAGTTCACATTCTTGGTAGATGGAAAGCAAGAGAATGGTAGGTGGAAAAAAAAGAGAATGGAAGCACATGTTCTTGGTAGGTGGATTTTTTGGCTATAAAAGGAGGATTGAAGACCATCCTATGACACACTTGAAAGCACATTCCCCATTGGGGGAGCCTAAACACATCCTATCATCTTCATCATCCTTAGATTAGTTATGAAGATTATCAACAACCTCTGAAGGTGAAGAAATCAAGAAGCATGGAAGAGATGAAGATCGAAGTTCAACTATCAAAAATACGAGGGAGTTTCTTAGATTTAGATTTATTTTTGTCTATGAATATAAATCTTAATTTAAGTTCCTATCTTTTATCTTTTATGATGAAATAGATTCTTCGAACTAAGGCCATGTTGGGGCTAAATTATGATAATTGAGTTATAAATTGTGTTTTTCATATTAATTCTATTGTTGCTTTGTGTCTTGATCTTGTTTGAATGCATCATATGCTTAGCTACCATATGCATGATTTATTGCTTAAATTATTCATTCGAGAGAAGGTAATTTAAGGTGCAAAGAGGATCATCACATAATCCGTAAAAAATAGGGAATTGCCCCTAGAGATAGGTAGAGATTCCCGGGTGCAGTTAGCCGGATTAATCCGCGGAAATTCTAGAACTTGAATGCATGATTGTTGGTTAGATTCTCGGATAGACATATCTAGAGAACCCTCAATTAATCATAGGATTATTACAGCCGAGACATCGGGTAGTAATTATTTAAGGTTTTTTCCACCAAAGCATCATTAGTCTAATAATATGAGAACATGTTTATAATGAAAATTGATTAATTTATGCCAACACATGTGTCTTAGTTGCTCTCTTCCATAGCTATCTTAATTTCGACATCTTGTTTCTTATTTCTTACTTCCATAATATTTTAGTGAATTCTTGTTTTAGTTTAAGTTCTTCAATTGCTTTAAAATCATAAACTAAAATACAAGTCCTTGAGGTTCGACAACCTGGACTTTATTGTCCACTTTATTACTACACACGACCAGTCCACTTGTTGTTTAATACACGTAAGGATTTTTCGTGTCAAGTTTTTGGCGCCGTTGCCGGGGACTTGTTTAATTTTAGTTTTTGATTTTATTGCAAGTTTTAAGTATTTATTTTATTTTTATTAATTTTTTTTATTATTATTATTTTTATTTTTTTCTTACACTCTTAGCTCGCAATGGCTAGAAATTTTCCAGATATGACCCTTCCGGAGAATCAATTATGGCTGCAAAGCGTCATTCAATTCGCAAAGGATAGCAATTTTCCTGATATGACACTACCGGAGAATCAATTACGGCTGCAAAGCGTCATTGAAGCGTGTTATGCACAAGGGTTCTTTCCACAACATTACCAAGAAAGAATTCCTACTCCGGAGGAACAACTTGATAACACCATTGGAGAGCTCCACTTTATGATGAAGGACGCACGGCGGGAAATGAAGGAGATGAATCATCAACTCAAGCAACTAACGAGCGACATATCTGAGAAAGTACCATGGGCATTGCTTGGTACCACTGAGATAGATCAAAAGGAGGAATTCAACACCGTGACGTTGAATGAAATGAAGTTGGAAAATTCGAAAGCAGATTCCTCCAACGATGAGCATTCGACTCCTATCCTTTCTGAGGGTGTTGACATTTCTTTACTTTCTTCCCTAGCCACAGGTAAATCGGTATTTGATGCCGACGATGGTAAGTTGTTATTGAATGTAGGAGATGACATGGTTAATTTCGATAACTATGAGGTTTTTGAGCATCTAATTGATTTTGATTTGTCTTTACACATTGATATTTTTTATCCTTTTAGTGTTGAGCACTTTCATGAAAAACAAGCCAATAATCTTCAACATCCATACATGATGGAGCTGAAATATGTCAAGGTGATTGGTGAAGAAAAACGAGACATTATCTCTAGCTTGGCGACAAATCTGCACCACCATCCGGAGCATGAGGAAGAAAAGGTAATAGAGGTATTGAGGGACCATAAAAAAACTCGTGAGTGGATGATTGCTTGGTCTAACCCTAGGATATGTAGCACAAATAATTGGTCAATCTTCACTACAAAGGGCAAAAGGTTGAAGCGATACCCAATAGTGGATTGGAGAACGAATAAGGCATTCATACATAAACCGCCTTGAGCCAATCTCTTACATAAAGTCAAGCTAGTGACTTTAAACGAGCGCTTCTTGGGAGGCAACCCAAGCTTTGTGAGTTTTGTTTTGTTTTTTTTTTGTTTTTGTTTTTTTTTTTTGTTTTTGCTTTTCGTTTTATTTGTTTTGTCTAAGCATGTACTTTTGGCATGTGTTTTAATATGCTTGATGGTTTGTTTGATAAGTATGTTGAACATGTTAGTAGCAATTTCCCGTTGTTTTGAGAGGCCTATTTTGATGAGATGAGTTTGATTTGGAACATATTTGTGATGAAGGATTGTTTTTCAACAATTCTTGATTGTAAGTACTCTTATACCTTTTGCATGCTTTTATGTGAGACAACATTGAGGACAATGTTGAGTTTAAGTTTGGGGGTATATGTGGGTAGTACTTTGTGGTTTTAATACATTCATATAATTGATCACCATGTGTTTGCTATTTTTGTCATGTCATGTGTACCTCGTTTAGCTCAAGTTTGGGGGAATTTGTATGCTATCATGTTTATATGTGTTTATGTTGAGAAAATCAAGCATGGTTTTTTTTTTTAGTCCTTCCAATTGATGCATTTAAATTGATTAACTTTAAAAAATGGCATGATTTTTTGAAATAATTTGAATTTAAATGAACATATATATCTTTGAAATTGCTCATGGAGACCCTAGACTAGGATTGATTTCTTAGATGATTCACAATGCACATAAATCGAAGGTAGAGGAGTTGAGAGAATAACCATCTTGAGACACTTAACGAATTTTTCCCGGAAATATTAACTTAGATTTTTCATAAGGGTATAAGTTGAGTAGTAATTTTTTATGCTAAACAATGAATTAAAAAGGTTGAATTTTGGTATGACCAAAAGTGGTCAGGCTAATATGTACTGGAGGTGAAAAGTTCCATGCCTACATACTGTACTATTGTGCTAATTTGAGCTTTGCACAAGCCAAAAATGAGTGAATTGTTTAAAAGATCTAGTTTTATTTCGTGGCCTTTGACACTCGAGTGATTAAATCCTTAGGAGTGTCTTTACACTTAATGCCCCAAAACTATCTAGTTTGGGAGTCATTGATCTAAAGCTTGTTACATGGGTGCCATAGAAAGCCTAATGGAATAAAACATTGCACATGATCTAGCCTTAATAAGTTAATTGGAAAGTTTCATATGAATTGAAAGTTTGAATGGTTGAGATAATGAAATTTAAATGGCTATGAGATTTTCTATGATTCTTATGCTTTGTGTTTGATCAAAAGTTGATAGATATGGGATTAATGTCCAAAATTTGGTAAGGATGCCTTTCGACTATAATACCTTAGATTTATTTTCACTACACCCTATGGAGTTTTTTCGAGTATTGGTGTCACATGAGCAAAAGTAGTTGATATGTATATATATTTGTGAGCTATAAAAGGATGATTTTGTGCCATTTATTCTTGTTAATTATGTTGAGATGTATTCATTTGGTTGGGATTGAAAGTTTGTTAGATTTTGTGGGTATATCGTCTGCAAACCCTCACGAGACTATAACTCGTCCTTTGAGGTAACTTAAAGGTTTAAAGGTTTGTTGCACATGCTAAGTGCAATCGTTTACTCCACGAAAGTGAGTTCGTTTGTTGTTTTTGTTTTCTCATTTTGGTTGATGATGTTTTTTGTGCCCTAGACCTTTTATTGCTCGAGGTCGAGCAATTGATAAGTTTGGGGGAGTTGATAGGAGTCATTTTTACGTGTTATTAAGCCCCTTTGCGTTTATGTTTTAGGTTCATTTATCGCTTGATTTTGTCACTTGTGCGTTTAATTTGTGCATTAAATGATTTCAGGCCTTAAGTGGGTACAATCGAATAAAGGGTGGAAAAAGGACGTATAAAACAAGTTTAGGCCAAGATGTTTCACACCTCTACGACCAAACAAGCAAGAAACAAGCTGGAGTTAGCCAAAATCATATTTTAGTACCATTTCCGCACACCTGGGCGCCAAATCAGAAACAATCTCCACATTGGAACGTCATTTTGATATATTTAGAGACCGAATTGGATGAAGTGTCCTTCTACAAAGTTGTAGATGTATGTTGTATCGTCACATGGGGACTTGAAGCATCAAATTCGGAGGTCTGTGGAGAATTGTATGAATAAAACACTATCTCTACGCTGGAAAACACGAAAGTGGCAGCTCCCATTCTTAGTAGGTGGAAAACTAGAGAATGGTAGTTCACATTCTTGGTAGATGGAAAGGAAGAGAATGGTAGCTCACATTCTTGGTAGGAGGAAAGTAAGATAATGGTAGGTGGAAAACAAGAGAATGGTAGTTCACATTCTTGGTAGATGGAAAGCAAGAGAATGGTAGGTGGAAAGAAAAGAGAATGGAAGCACATGTTCTTGGTAGGTGGATTTTTTGGCTATAAAAGGAGGATTGAAGACCATCCTATGACACACTTGAAAGCACATTCCCCATTGGGGGAGCCTAAACACATCCTATCATCTTCATCATCCTTAGATTAGTTATGAAGATTATCAACAACCTCTGAAGGTGAAGAAATCAAGAAGCATGGAAGAGATGAAGATCGAAGTTCAACCATCAAAAATACGAGGGAGTTTCTTAGATTTAGATTTATTTTTGTCTATGAATATAAATCTTAATTTAAGTTCCTATCTTTTATCTTTTATGATGAAATAGATTCTTCGAACTAAGGCCATGTTAGGGCTAAATTATGATAATTGAGTTATAAATTGTGTTTTTCATATTAATTCTATTGTTGCTTTGTGTCTTGATCTTGTTTGAATGCATCATATGCTTAGCTACCATATGCATGATTTATTGCTTAAATTATTCATTCGAGAGAAGGTAATTTAAGGTGCAAAGAGGATCATCACATAATCCGTAAAAAATAGGGAATTGCCCCTAGAGATAGGTAGAGATTCCCGGGTGCAGTTAGCCGGATTAATCCGCGGAAATTCTAGAACTTGAATGCATGATTGTTGGTTAGATTCTCGGATAGACATATCTAGAGAACCCTCAATTAATCATAGGATTATTACAGCCGAGACATCGGGTAGTAATTATTTTAGGTTTTTTCCACCAAAGCATCATTAGTCTAATAATATGAGAACATGTTTATAATGAAAATTGATTAATTTATGCCAACACATGTGTCTTAGTTGCTCTCTTCCATAGCTATCTTGATTTCGACATCTTGTTTCTTATTTCTTACTTCCATAATATTTTAGTTAATTCTTGTTTTAGTTTAAGTTCTTCAATTGCTTTAAAATCATAAACTAAAATACAAGTCCTTGAGGTTCGACAACCTGGACTTTATTGTCCACTTTATTACTACACACGACCAGTCCACTTGCTGTTTAATACACGTAAGGATTTTTCGTGTCATTCTTCTTTAACATCCCTTTAGTATTCATGATGATTTCATGATTACTACCCATTATCAACATGTCGTCTACATATAGACACACTATGACGTATGCGTTATGTGTTTGACTAACATACACGCATTTATCACATTCGTTGATCTTGAAACCATTTGATAACATCGTGCTATCAAACTTTTCATGCCACTGCTTTGGCGCTTGTTTAAGTCCGTATAGCGACTTTACAAGTTTACACACTTTCTTCTCCTTTCCAGGAGCAACATACCCCTCGGGTTGTTCCATATATATTTTTTCATCTAATTCTTCGTTCAGAAACGCAGTCTTAACATCCATTTGATGTATCTCAAGGTTATGCAACGCGGCAATAACGATGAATAATCTATTGGATGTTATTCTCGTTACTGGAGAATAAGTATCGAAGAAATCAAGACCTTCCGTTTGTCGGTATCCTTTGACTACCAAACGGGCCTTATACTTATCAATAGTTCCATCAGTCTTATACTTTCTCTTCAGAATCCATTTACACCCTAAAAGCTTACTTCCCTTTGGAAGATCAACAACTCCCAGATATGGTTGTGTAAAATAGACTCGATTTCACTATTAATAGCCTCTTTCCAGAGTTGAGCATCTGGACCGGACATAGCTTCCTTAATCATTCTTGGCTCCCCTTCTAATGTATATGATACAAAATCGGGACCAAATGATTTTGGAACTCTTGCCCTTTTGCTACGACGTGGTTCTTCGTCCCCGGGATTAGAACTACTCGTAGACTCATCAAATGTTCTTTTAAGAGGAACTTTCTCGTTTCTTTCCTTACTTGGAAAGACATCCTCGAAAAACGAAGCATTTCTAGATTCCATGATAGTACTTTCATGAATCTCAGATATTTCTGATTTATGTACCAGAAATCGATAGGCGCTACTATTAAGTGCATAACCTATGAATATGCAATCAATAGTCTTAGGCCCTATCTTAACTTGTTTGGGTTTGGGTATTTCTACCTTAGCCAAACACCCCCACACTTTGAGGTACTTGTAAGAAGGCTTTTGACCTTTCCAAAGTTCGTACGGAGTCTCACTCCTACTTTTGTGGGAAATCTTGTTAAGGATATAATTGGGGGAGAGGATCGCCTCCCCCCACAAATTCTGCGGTAATCCTAAATTTAGCAACATCGCATTCATCATTTCTTTGAGAGTGCGATTCTTGCGTTCAACAACGCCATTTGATTGAGGTGAGTATGGTGCCGTCGTTTGATGAATTATTCCAGAGTTTGTACAAAATTCATCAAGAGGCGCTCCGTATTCTCCACCTCTATCACTTCGGATAACTTTTATCCTTTTTTCAAGTTGATTTTCAACTTCCGTTTTGTAATGTGTAAACGCTCCAAGCGCTTCGTCTTTACTTCTTAGTAAATACACATAACAATACTTTGTGCTATCATCTATGAATGTAATGAAATACTTTTTCCCACCTCTAGTTTGCACAAACTTCAAATCACAGATGTCACTGTGAATAAGTTCTAGAGGTGCGGTGTTTCTTTCCACTGAAGGAAACGGTTGTTTGACTAGTTTTGCCTCAACACAAATTTCACATTTATGTTCATTTTCAATTTTAAAAGTTGGTAATAAGTTCAAGTTGACCAATCTTCGAATAGTATTATAATTGACATGTCCTAGTCTAACATGCCACAAATTAGAATACTCAAGCAAATAAACAGAATTCTCAATACTTTTATTGCTTTCATTTTCAATTACATTCATCTTGAAAAGGCCCTTCTCAAGGTAACCTTTTCCTACGTAAAATCCTCTCTTTGTTAAAGAAAATCTATCAGCCTCGAAGACTATCTTGAACCCATTCTTGACCAAAGCCGAACCGGATACCAAATTCTTGCGAATCTCCGGAACATGCAGAACTTCAGTCAATGTCAGTTCTTTACCTGAAGTCATCTTCGGCACAACTTTCCCCATTCCAACCACTAGTGATGTGGCTGAGTTTCCCATAAACAATCTACGTCCATCAGTTGGGAAATAGGACGAGAAAGCATCTCTGTCAGAACAGATGTGGCGAGTAGCCTCAGTATCTATGAACCACTCCCTCGGGTTGTCTGCCAAATTGGCTTCAAACACGACGTCAGTGAGATCAAGATCAGTCAGATCGATCGGAACCTGGTGGTCAGACAGATCGTCGATCATCTCATTGATGCCCTTGACATCATCTTCAGCCAAGTGCACCTGGTTCTGCAGTTGATTCTTGCCTTTGTTCTGATTTTTACCAGAACCTTGCCCTTGAGACTTATTTTTCTTGGGCTCTTTGCAGTCTCTAGCCCAGTGACTAGGTTGGCCACAGATGTAACAGCCGTCTCCCTGTTTCAACTTTCCTTTCTTTTTCTGGGAGTTCCCATTGGACTTCCCTTGAAACTTTCGTTTCCGGTTTGAGCTTTTCGGAATCTCTGCGATGTTAGCCATCGCCTGCACAGGAGGCCTCTTGTCAGAAACCCGGTTGTCTTCCTCAATTCTGAGTCGGATGACCAAGTCTTCTAGACACATCTCCTTTCGCTTGTGCTTCAAGTAATTATTGAAATCTCTCCAAGACGGCGGTAACTTCTCAATGATAGAAGCTACTTGGAAAGATTCACTCAAAGCCATGTCCTCAGCATGAACTTCATGAATTATTATCTGAAGCTCTTGGACTTGGCTTGTCACGGACTTAGAGTCCACCATTTTGAAGTCTAAGAACTTTGCGACCACGAACTTCTTTAGTCCGGCGTCCTCAGTTCTGTACTTCCTATCCAGTGCCTCCCAAAGGCTTTTGATAGTCTTTACCTCTATATACACGCTGTAAAGCGAATCACTTAATCCACTGAGTAGGTAATTCATGCAAAGGAAATCACCATTAATCCAGGCATCATATGCCATTCTCAGTTGACTATCAGTTGACTTAGCTGGGACATAGGGAGCATCTTCCCTTAAGTACCTTGCCATGCTAAGAGTCGTGAGGTAAAACAGCATCTTTTGCTGCCACCTCTTGAAGTCAGCCCCGCTGAACTTCGTCGGCTTTTCAGCCTGCGCCAGTATAACCGGATTAGCCATTGGAGCAAAGGGAAGGACCGGAGCCGAGCCAGAACCGGAACCAGGGCCCAGCCCTGAACCAGAACCTCCACCGGAGCCAATACCGAGACCTAGGCTAGCACCCGATCCAAGACCAAAGTCAAGAGTAATGCCATCAACATCTCCCATATTAGCCATTTGAACAAGTGACAGCTTTTGAACAACAAAACAAAATTTAGCGTTAAGTTTGTTGGATCAAAACTTCACAAACGTATCAAAACAACTAATAATGGAGAAAATATTATATCAAGGCGAGAGAGAACTCTCTATCCTTAACGCTAAATTGCCCCGCCTAGGTGGTACGGGTATATGCAATAAACGTCCCAATATACAACGATATACGTTCTAAAAACGAGACTACTTCGAATTTAGAACCACCGAACTTAGGTAACTTAGAACTCTTAAGAGAATGTTTGAGAGTGAGAGATGAGAGAAAGCAGATTGCTTTGGTGTGTCTAACAATGCTGCTGGAGGGGCCTTTTTATAGGCAAGGAAAAACCCAAAAATTAAATGAGAGAATTCAATAGCAGAAAGAAACTGCTGCCAACGTTCGAACGTTGACACCCTAATGTTCGAACGTTGGGTCAAAACCGATTCTGCTACTTAAAGCAGCAAAAACGCTTTAACGTTTCAAACTTTCTTCTAGAAGCCGTCAACGTTCGAACGTTAAGCACCCAACGTTCGAACGTTGGACCTTCTAGAAGGCTATCTTGATCAAAACGTGGCCAGCGTTAGATCAATCTCCATTTAACGGTTCAGATTTTTTTTTCAACTATTGGATAAATAAATAATGGATCAGATTTTTTGGAATTAATTTTTCTCCAAAAAATTAATATATTGCAAGCCCAAGCCCAAGCCCAATTCATGCCCAAGACCCAAGGCCCACGGCCCGGGCCCTGGCCCGAGCCAATCCGGGCGGGCGGATGGCGGCGGCGCGCGTGTGGTGGACCGGACCATGGCTAGGTCCTTCCCCCTCACAAAGCCCACAAAAATCTTATGACCCAAAGGGCCAACCCTTAGTTTCAAGGCAATGATTTATAAACCATCCCAAACTTTGATCCATATTCCATGTGGGATAACCCACTTCAAACACCCCACTTTAGCACTTAATTTCTCATTCGTTTTTAATCCGATTTGAGAAATTCGAAATGCTAAACTCATCTACTCGAAACGTAGATTAATATTATCCAATAATATTTCGTATCCCGGATACTTACAGTGTTCGAATTTCATATGCAAAAGTCGTGTCTAACACACTTTTCATAACTAATATCCAACAAAACTATATCAAATTAAATATCGAGTAATTTGATTTGTCTTTTGACCCTACTTCTATCTGTCTAAGGCATGTGGGTTAGCCACACATTAAAGTAATAATTTATATGTTTACATTATTGAGTATTTATACGACGACATTTAATTATTCTGATGGGTTCCATAATTAGAGGGCGCGCTCCGCCGCATTCGTGGTGGCCCCACCCATGACCGAACCTTGTTCCGGTTATGGTCCACTTTCCATTCCCATCACATGAGAGACCAACAGCTTATAAGTCAATTAAATGACACTCATTATATAAATTATATCTAAGTTTGATTAGAAAGGATCCCAATTGAAAATTTTCAAACTTTTGAGAAGTTCCGAAATGCTAAATTAAATTAATTCACAATCATCTTTATGACATGAACACACATATATCCCATTAATAAATGTGATATTTTAGGGCAAAACATTCTTGGAAGCTCCAAATAAAAATATGCTAGATTGTAAGAAATATATGGCTCACATATATAATATGACCCACATATAATTATTTACATATTATATTTTATCAATATTAAAGTCTATTTGATAAAATATTATTTGTGTGAATATAAAGTGATTAATTTCTATTAATTGAAGGAAGAGTCACAACTCTATTGAAGAGATGCCTTGATGGGATGCATCTATTAGAGATTTATTTAAAGAGAAGTTTGGTCCTCTCTCTGCCTCTCTACACGCAATAACAAACAACGTGAATAGCAGAAAACTATTATGATAAAAGTATGCGTCTATTTCCATCACTGAAAGAGGGGTTAAGGGAGAGAAATCAATTTTTCTCAAGAGACTTTGCACCAAATCAATGATAAAAGACTACCAATGAAGGCTATGGACAAAGGTTAGTCTTATTTGTTAAAATTGTGTGAAAATTATGAAGTTCAAGATTTATGGGAATCATGTAATTATATAAAATTTAACTTATATAGTAGTGTAAGGGAAAAAGAATAGTAAATTCAAAATTTATGGCCGTGCATATGTAGGGGATTCACACAATTTTTTTTAGTTTTGCGATAATTTCTTTACATGTAAATGTTTTCGTAAACAGAATGAAAAGATACTTTTTTCAAAAAAAATTCGCTTCTAATTAACCTTTTTTTTTTTTTCACTATCCAAAAAGACTCAACATCAAATTCTCTCATCCTCTCCTTGGTGCTAAGGCGAGTCTTCATATTCTACCGCTGGGATGAAAGTTACCATTCTTCCCGTACTTCTAATTTGTCCGACAACCTATTTGAGAGAATCTTCTATATAAATGTTTTGAATTTTTTTAACAAAATGACTCACAACCAAACAAATATTGCAAAAAAAGACATATATATCACGCTTAATTATTACATTGTTTTCTCTAAAAATCTCACATTCAAATACACATTATTCACATATTCATGTATCTCTAAGTAATTCATTTTTTTTTTTTAACAAAAGAAGTTAAATGAGATGGAACGGCAATCATCCACTTCCTACTTATATTTTCTTTTGTTCATTTTTAAATTTCTAAAATATTTTCCAGAGCATGTTCTTAAACATTTTTTCTCTTCTAATTATTCATGTAAAGTAAAATACAAGGGAGAATATATAGAATTTTCCTTTCTTTTTTAATGATTTTATTATAATTAGATTGCAAAAAGATATGGTGACAAGACAAAGAAACAAGAACACATGGATATATATGAAGGAAAAATTTATAGTGGATTGAGAGCATTGTTTCCGATTTTTTATCCACCACAAATTTATAAGCGTTGTGGTGATTTTCATACCCAGCCACCCTGTAAAATTCAATTCACTACTTATAAATATGTGATGGATAATGAATCGGAGCACCATATAATTATCCTATATATGAAGTGGTGGGGCCAGCAGTAGTATATTTATTTGGTGCATCCTAATGAAGACAAAGATGAGGAGAAAGTGTGACTCGGATTCCACCACCGCCTTTTTTCATTGGACCTGTCTAACCACGACAAATTTCCAAGTTTCTTGGTGCAGATGCATACCTCATCACATTTCATTAATTATGATCTAACTTTTTATTATATTATATGTTTTTATTAATTAGTAATAAAAATGCTTTAGTAAATGATACACCAAATAGGTTGTAAAGGAGTTGAACCGAGTTAAATAAGTAATTGTTCAAATTTGTAGGAATTATTGTCGCGCTACATAATTTGTGTTTGAACTTAATTTGATTGTTAATGTAGTCGAGCTCAAACAAACTTTCATCAATTAGAACATGAGTCGAGCTCGAGTAGCTTGATTTTTTTGTACATACTTTATTATTTTTTATTAAAACGGCTCGAGTTCGAGTTGAACTTCAAACTTATCGAATATACAAAAGTTTGTTCAAGCTTGTTTTGATATGTTAACAAATCGAGCTCAAATAAATTTTTAATGATCAGCGTTGCACCATTATCCACAAATAATGGGGTGCTTACATAATATATGACTCATTCATTTATTAATTAAGCAAAAGCAAGCGTATATCTTTAGTAAGATTTTATCTTCATGCCTTGATTAGCACAATCATGATTGAGGTTTTACAATTAATGTTGCATATATGAGTATTATTATGCATTAATTCGTATAATATTTGCTTTTGATATAGAAGTATCAATAATTTTCTTTTTATCATGTGTAACTAATATTCTTACCTTATTACTGTGTTTAATTGTGCAAAGCTGAAAAAGAAATGTGGCTTGCTCTACACATTGCCAGTGTGAATGATCGTAATTTCTTCAGATCCATAAAATCATAAAAGAAAATCAATTTTTATTTTACTTGGAGTTGCATCAAGTATAGAAAACAAGTAGGCCACATAACATATATATATTAGATTTTTTATATGCAAGTGAGAAGCAAATTGGGACTACAGGTTTAGCTGAAAGCGGAGGGAGTGACGTTATTATCCTTACAACACACACACACATATATATATATATATATATATACACAATATATTTTAAAGTGCATGATGGCTTTTGAGATTCTGAATGCAATATATATAATTTAAACATTATATAAAGAATATATAACTATTCTACGTACTTTTATTGGTGGTGAATGGGCACATAAACTTGGAAACTTTGTCCTGGACTTGGAAAGACATCTGGCCTTTCAGGTGACCTCAAGGCCACTTATTCGCAATCCAATATCCTATTAAATCCATATATATAAATAAAAAGAAGAAAAATAGGTTCAAATTTTCATCATTATTTTTATTTGTGTGTGTGTGTATATACATATATGGGGTTAGGCAATATTGACACTTTTTATTTTATTTTCTGTATTGACGTGAAAAATGGAAAATGTGTAGTAATTTGGTTAATAATTGATGCGGTGGTATATAATGCCAACTGGATAATAGGTAATTATAAAGCAAGATAACCAAGCTAAAATTGAGAAATTAAAAATGTAAATAAAAGAATGCCGACATAAGTAGGACAAAGCCAGGATTTAAGGTTCGGTGGACAAATAAAAAAAAAAAAAGGAAGAAGTCAAAACTAAATATTTTTGGATTTAATTGGGGGAGGGGCAAAAGTTTATATAGGGCAAAAAAACAAAATTTTCAAAGTTGAGCATCCACCCCCTTGTGCTTCCATATTTTCATCAATATATAAATAAAATATTGGCTGCCTAATTTATATGCTTTTTGCATGTAAAATTATAAGAAACATGAATAAAAATTGTGGAACACGAAAAAGAAGATTCAGATGGACTACGAATAATTTGGTATCCAATGTACCAACTGGCAACTGCATTATTGATTAGCAAACCAAGTAATAATTGCTGTTCTTTATATGTTCATGTTATTTATTGAGATTGGGAATGTTTTCTAACACAAAATTAGGAATCAGTAACTCCTTATATTTTAAAATTAGTAATTTGAGTATTATTTGAGATAGTACGAGAAAATAATCTCTAAAGTGTTTTTCACAAACAAAATTCGTCGTAAAAAGTTCGTGGAAGATTCGGAAATATCTCAAAACATTATTGTCTATATTTTTTTATTATCATCCGTTTATATGTGGAAATATCAATACAAGTCATCTTTTATATATCTGGTAAAACGTTATATATGAACTATTTTTTTTTATAATTTTAATCTCATTGAAATTGGAATAAAAGTCTAAATGTAACTTAATGTAGCTTATTATAAGACCTTGTTTAGGGCAAAAATTTAATTTTAGTCCCACAGGATATCGCGATTTTAGTATTCATCCCACACTTTACGGGATTAAAAAAAAAGTCTCAATATTTCACACTAGTTGCAAACTTGATCCCTTTTTTAGCCGGAGGTAGTCCCATACGATATTTTATGTTAAAGTTTGATGGAATGGGCAACTAAAAATTGTATTTTGCCCCTTGAAATTATATACTTTGTACCAAACATCCCCTAAACATATTTTTCTTTTCACTTACCCAACTAAACATATTTTTATTTCACTTAATATTTTAGGGGGGTGAGACATTAATATTTATTTAGGGGGTATTTAATACATTCTGTATAGTTCAGGGGGACATAATGTAATTTTAAAAATATAAGGAAAGTATGAGAGTAATGTTGTTTTAAAAAAAGACTAACATTACAATTTTTTCAAATTATTGGGACTATTTTTAAAATCACGTAAAGTGCAAAACTAAAACTAGAATCGCGATATCCTATGAGACTAAAATTAGAATTTTGCCCATTATTTGGTATCTTATTTTTAAAATTCTTGATCAGTAAATTTGGATTTCGCCACAATCAACTAATTATATGACAAATGCTATAATAATTATCTTGTAATTGGTCACTTACTGTAGAAAATACCCCAACATACTTCAAATGTAATTTAATTGCCGTAAAATTAATTTAAATGTACCGAAACTTTAATCCCAAAATAAAATCTCCCGTTGTCACACTGGTGCATTGTTAGCGTCCTGAAAATTGCAATGACTGGAACATCATGACTTAATTGTATCTGTCATAAATGGTCTGTGTGTAACGGCCCAGTGAGCCCATTTCTTATGGGCTTTTATCTGTATACCCAATGGGCTGGTGTAATGGTCCATATAAAATTTGTTATATGTCTAGTGGTTGAAGTATTAGTTTGGGCTTTAACTCAGACACTCAGTGACCTGCTTTATAAGCCCAAAAGTTCTCCTTTCGTCGATTTTGGATTATTTAAAAACAGCAGTATGAAAAATGTAATAAAAATTGGGAGAACATTGAAATTCCATCATCATCATCATATTATTATTATTGATGATGGTAAAAATCGTCAGAGTATGAATATCACGTGTTCAACCACGTGGAGCGGAGGAATCGATCCAACTCACGACAAACTAGGTTGGGGTTGGTTTTTGTATAGACTGCGCTCGGTTACTTTGAGCTATCTACGTACCCAAGCAATGTGGGATCAAGTCAATTCGTAGTTCGTTAATGGGGTTACTCCCTATTGCTAGTGTATTTTTTACTGGGGGAGTAAATAATGATTATTCTCCAGCTCTTTTGAGATATTTATAAGGAGCTGACTATGGTCTATGGGCTCTATCTTGCTACCAGGCTAATAGGCGTAATTTAATTATTATTATTATTATTATTATTAGGCTAGAGGAATAACCTTTTTAGGCTTAACGGGCTGCTAGCCTTTCTTAGGCTTGGCAGGTCCTCCCATCGCGGGCTTTGACCCATGGTGGGCACCCCGACCTGATTCGGGGACGGGTAAATTACTAAAATACCCTTAGACATTTTTGACCCATATCATATATCCCCCCGTTCCAGGGTTAGAAGGACACTCGGGAGCAGAAGTGATCCCGCTTAGGTAGGGCCAATTAACTTTGATTTATGATGGGTAGTGGGTCATAAATGCCCCCCACCTACTTCTTACTTAAGTGAGGGAAGGAGGTTGGTCTCATCCTCACCTCTCATTCATTTAATTTCTCTTCTCAAGAATTTCTCTCTCTAGGAGCCTCTTTTCCTCAACCATGGGCAAGACTCAAGGTGATCAAGATAATGGCAATATATGTAACTTTGCTTTCTCCTTTTTGTCTGAGGTGTCGCGATCATAGCTTGGGAGATAGCTTATTTTTTCTGACCTTATCTTAGATGGTCGAGTGTGAAACCTCCCCGCTCTCGAGAATCCATTCGTTCGAGGTACTGCGTAATTATTCCCGGGGAGGGAGTCGGCGAGATCTGACCTACGCCTGGGGATGTCGCGTCTAGGTACGGCGCCTCGCGGAGAGGTGCCCCGCGGCGTGACCGCGAGGCCAGCGCCTCGCAGCTCGACCGAGAGGCACCGTGCCTCACGGTCCCAGCCGCGAGGCGTTGTGCCTCGTGGCGCTAGCCGCTAGGCATTTTGGTTTTGCGGTCTCGCCACGAGGTCTTTTTAGTGTGCGGCTTAGCCGCGAGACATTCCGTTTGTCCTTGACTTAGATTTCCTCAATACATGTGCTATCACTTTAGGTAGCTTCTAGTAGGGATTTGTTATTGATAGAGCCTATTTATGTTCATAGGGCGATGTGGCCAATCCTCTCCAGGCGAAGAGGATCCGACCTCTTCTGACGGTCATGCTTTTAACTCTCGTGATTCTACTATCACCCCGACCGAGTTTCTAGCTCTTTTTGACGACACCCCAGTGGAATTTGAGTTATTCGTACCCCTACAGGGCTGTCGGGTCTTAGATCCTCCGGAGGGGCACGTGACCCTCTACGTAGAGTATTTTCGCTTGGGGCTCACAATTCCCTACCATAAGATCTTCGGAGAAGTCTTAGCTTACTACAATATTTGCATAAGTCAGCTAACTCCAACTTATTTGACCTTCTTTGAGGGTTTTGTTTCTCGATTTGCAGAGTTAGGCCTTGATGTTAACTTGGACACTTTTCAGGCCTTGTTCATGATTAAGATGAGTAGTTCCACATCCTACGTGTATTTTTACCCTTCACCAACTTTGAGGTTTTCAGAAGGCAATATTAAGACCAAGAGTGATTGGAAGTCGCAATTCTTCTACTTTCCGACCACAACCTTGGGTATTTCCACTCCCTTGCGTTGGGTTGGGAGCGTTGCCTCCCACCATGTCACTCGAAAGCAGCGACAACTTAGAGCTAAGTATAATGAAGCGGGTGTTGTTTTATACTGCCGGTATATTTGCGCTTTTAATTTCTTGCACTTCTCATTGTGATTCTTTAGCATTGATTGTTTTTATGCCCCTTACTCATACTTGGTGAATTTGTGTGTTTTGTGTAGGTATGAGAGCATCCAGGGGCGGTAAGGCGAGCTCTACCGTTCCTCCTGCCCCTCACGCCTCACACGGCCGTGCTAATGTGGCCGACCAACCGGGACCTTCGCACTTTCCCCGGGGGGGGGGGGGGGCATATGGGGTTGTGTCCCTCTTGGCCTCTGCCCCGGCAGTGCAGGTCCCCTGCACTTTAGATTTTGATTCTCTGATGGCGGACTTTGGTTCTAAGGGCATTCATGGTCCTAGGAGGGGCGCTCGCGACAGTCCCTCGGGCACTATTGTGTTGGAGGCGGGTGATGGTGATCATATTAACGGGGACTTTGCCCATTTTTCTCCCAGAGTTAGTCATAGTAAGGGAGCGACCCCTCTAGACGAGCATTTGCCCGCCTATTCTTTGCCCCCGCCGGCTCCTATGGCGAAGCGTGTTCGCGGTCGTTCCCCGAGGACCTCCAGTTCCAACGACCCGAGCACTGGTTTGTTCAGCTCGTGAGCAAATTTGGACCCCGATGTCACCTCCTTTTGGGATGCTACAGATCCCGTGACCCCTTGGTCTATGACCAGGATGATCGTGACGGACTATGATGTTACGCGTTATCATCCCTGCCGTTCGAGCGACTTGATTAGGAAATCTGCACCAGCGCCGGTCGGTTGAGTATTTACTCGTATTGTTATGTAGAGGCTATTTGGTTGTTTGTCTAAAGTTTTCTCCCCCCTTTTTGCCAGGCTATCCAGCTGTCTCACTGCCTCCATCTCAAGTGCGAAGAGGTGGAGAGGAAACAACAAGCCAACCTCGAGACTGGGGTGCTAGGAATGCAACCGACCGCTGGGAGAAAAAGTATATGAAAGCTGAGAAGGACCTTGAGGCGGAAAAGTCCGATGGTAGCTACTTTCTCAGCTTGGACGCAGGGAAAAAGACTTTAGGCGATGCCAAGAGGTCGGCGGTGGATAAGTTTCGTAAGAGTATTGATAGGTGTGAGATTTACATATTTTAGAGCCTCATATTTATGTTATTTACATTGGTTTATGCATGATTTATGCCACATATGCGTTTAATTTGTGTGCTTATTGAGTAAAGATGAAAAATCATTGCAATTGAGGAAAACTGGACGGAAATGCAGAATTTCGGAGTATTTAGAGACTGAATTTGACAAATATTTATTCTACAAATTTGTAGAGATCTGTCTTAGCATCACGTGACAACTTCAATCACCCAAATTGGAGGTCTGTGGAGAAAGTTATGAAGGAAGCAAAATCACTGCGCAGAAGGCAAAATGTTACTGTTCCTAACGTTCGAACGTTGGCTTGTGGACGTTCGAACATTGCATTTGACGGGAAAAACAACAGGTTTTTGGAAATTTCCAATTCTAATTCAAGTTGGAGTCTTTCCCTTCCACCCTTATATATATTAGATCAATTCTCTAGGGTTAAGGAGACGAAATACACATAGAATAGAGCCCTAATGGGATTTAGACATAGTTTTTACATATTCATGAAGATTTTCAAGAACCCTTGAAGGTGAAAAAATCAAGAAGCATGGAAGAGATGAAGATCGAAGTTCAATCATCAAAAATACGAGGGAGTTTCTTATATTTAGATTTGTTTTTGTCTATGAATATGAATCTAAATTTAAGTTTCTATCTTTTATGATGAATTAGATTCTTCGAACTAAGGTCAATTTGAGGCTAAATTATGATAATTGAGTTATGAATTGTATTTTTCATATTAATTCTATTGTTGCTTTGTGTCTTAATCTTGTTTGAATGCTTCATATGCTTAGCTACCATATGCATGATATATTGCTTAATTTATTCGTTCGAGAGAAGGTAATTTAAGGTGCAAAAAGGATTATCACAAAATTCGGAAAAAATAGTGGAATTGCCCCTAGAGATAGGTAGAGATTCCCCGGTGCAGTTAGCCGGATTAATCCGGGGAAATTCTAGAACTTGAATGCATGATTGTTGGTTAGATTCTCGGATAGACATATTTAGAGAACCGTCAATTAGTCATAGGATTATTACAGCCGAGACATCGGGTAGTAATTAATTAAGAAATTTCCACCGAAGTAATAGTAGTCTAATAATATGAAAACGTGATTTTAACAAGAATTAATTAATTTGTGCCAACACATGTGTCTTAGTTGCTCTCTTCCATAGCTATCTTGATTTCGACATCTTGTTTCTTGTATCTTGCTTCCATAATATTTGAGTTAATTCTTGTTTTAGTTTATTTTATTGCTTTTAAAATCTTTAAATCTTTAGTTTTAGTAATTATTGCTTGCTTTAAATTCAAAAAGTCTAAAATACAAGTCTCTGTGGGATCGACAATCCAGACTTAAAAATTCACTTTATTACTGCACACGACCAGTCCACTTCTTGTTTCAAACACGTAAAGATTTTTCGTGTCTAGTACCGCCTTTATTGAGGAGTGTAATCGGCGAGCGTATAAGCTCGCTCGAGGCTTTATGACTAAGACGGTGTGCAAGTGCCGTAAGACTCTCCGCGACAGTGGTCGGTACCTTGGCGATGATTTCACATGGATGTTTGAGAATGTCAACGACACTAGTGATGGTGAGAGCGATGTTGGGGGCGGTGCCGATATGTGAGGCTGTGGTCGCCCTCTTAGCTGGTAGACCCTTTTATGCTCTTACTCCTCGGGGTTTAGTTATCTTTCTTTTCCGAACTATTTTCATGTTATTTGT
Organism: Buddleja alternifolia; assembly: GCA_019426215.1. Lineage (NCBI taxonomy): Eukaryota > Viridiplantae > Streptophyta > Magnoliopsida > Lamiales > Scrophulariaceae > Buddleja > Buddleja alternifolia. The sequence continues at coordinate 43,555,314 of CM033393.1, forward strand.
CGCCAGACGTGCTCTTGTTTGCCCGTGCGGGTGTATGTTTCTTTGTAGCCTCTTGAGGCATATTGCATATTTTCTATCTATTGACACGTTCGTCTTTAGCTATCTTTGCTTGCCTCTTTGCTATCTCCATATATCGCGGGCATATTTTTCTATGTGATAGACTACTTGGTCTACCCTTGCCATGGTACCTTGCTACTTTATGAGCGTTAACTTTGGTACTCTTCTAATTTTTATGGTTTTTTCTTCACAATGAGTATTTTTTCTTCTTAATGATTTGTGAAAAGCTAGCCGTTAGCCTCTTCTATCCCACATGCCCCCCTACTCCTTAATATGAAAATCAAATTCAGGAGTAAGAGACCCTAGCGAGGGTTTATGATAAGAGCTATAGGCTTGATCAGCCCGTGATGTTCTATGTTCAAGAATTACGCCCCACCCTTTGTTATGATGGCAGGGGGTGAGTTCTTTCCTTAGTTTTAATTGCAAGGTGATAGCTCACCTTGTGCCTTAACTGGCGTAATGGAGTGAGTGTGGTACTCGTTGTTCCTTATTGGTGAAGGCTTATTTGCCTCTTTGATGTTTATTTTATGTATAATCTCGTTCCAGAATCTTAATGGGAGTGGGAAGACCTACCATAGGTCCTCAGCCTCTCTCGATATTTGCTGGAGGGATTATGGGGTGACCCATCCTCGAGCGAGCTTTTTACAGCTCAGGGGATTCTCACCGTGTCATCCATTTTGACCTCAAATGGGGTCGCGAGTATTTTTACCATGCTTCGTGAGCGAATTTGGCTGAGTATTGAGGGTGCGATAGTCACTCAAACATGTGTTTGGTGCGTGGCCATTTTTGTCTATTGTTAGCAACCATCGTCTAGGTTGTATATCTAACTGCCAAAATAAACTAAGTGATAGCTTCTTTTGGATGAGATATCGCCGAGGGGCATTTTTTCTAGGCGTTCTATAATCACCTAGGGGTAATAGTTTACCCGCTAACCAAGTTCGCATGCTTTCATGCTAAGGTAACATTCATCATAAAAGAAACGAAGGGGGTTCTCGTCAACACCTCAATAAAAATATTCAATCATCAAAGATCTGAAGTAAACTAAGGGGATGTCCGTGGGCATCTCAAACATATAGTGTTCTTGGGTGCACTTACGCACCTCAAAACTTAAGTAAATAAAATTTCAACACTTGACTCGTGGCCAACATGATATTGTCTTTTAATTGAATTAAGGGATAGAGTAGGGTTTTACCTTTCAATACCTCCCGGGGCTTATCCATTAGTCGGACCCTGGGAGTCACATACCATTACGCTGGCTCGATTGCCAGAACATTGCTACCTAGTGGGAGTCCTTGGGCTACTTGGACCTTGGCCCCCGAGCGAGTCTCTTGGAGCGAGACTATGTTGATGGCGGCTAGCTTCCCTTTGTCAATGAGATCTTTATCGTCATACTTTCTTTTTGGCTTTTTTAGTGTGATCGCGTAGCATTCCCGGGCAATTTTGATGTCTCCGATGGCTTCTCCAATCCCTACGGCAGTAGGGAACTTAACCTTCAAGTGGTTGGTTGAAACCACTGCTTGGAACAGGTTCAAGCTCGGCCTCCCCAAGATAACATTGTAGGTGGAGGGGGTTTTGACCACCAAAAATTTGACCATCTTTGTGGATCGCACGGGGTAGCGCCTAATGAGATGGGGAGCGATTCTTCCCCCAGTGCCTCCACTGTTTCTCTAGTGAACCCAGTTAGTGGGGTGTTGACGGTATGAAACTGAGAGTTGTCCACTTCTAGCTGGGTGAAGGCGTTGTAAAAGATTATATCTGCCAAACTCCTGCTGTCCACTAGCACTTTCTTCACCCAGAAATTTGAGATGGTCGCTGATATAACTAAGGCATCATTCACTGATGGGATGTCTTCTCCTAAGTCTTGCTGCCCGAACTCGATGGTCTGAAAGTTGGGCTCTATTTGATTAACTTGTCCCCCAGGTGGGGAACTCAATGCATGCAACCCTGTTGCTGCCCTCAATGAGGCCTTCCTTACATTTGCCGAATCTCCTCTTGCCGGGCCACCTAAGATCACCCCTATGATTCCTTTCACTGGGGAGTTTTCCATTTCAGAGTCTGTCTCTAGGAGAACATTTTTGCCTCCATCTCTGTCCCTTGGTCTCTGGGGTGTCTGAACGGTTACTTCGGATGGGGCAACTATCTCTTGAAGATAGCCTTTCTTGATCAACTTTTCTATCTCAACTTGCAAGTGGTGGCACTCCTCGGTCGTGTGGCCTTTGTCCCTATGAAATCTGCAATACTTCTTGGAGTTGAGGTGGCTGGGGCTATCCCTCATCTTTTTAGGCCAGGAGACTATTCTTTGCTGCTCGGTGATAGCTAGTACTCGCTCTCTTGAAAGTGTAAGAGGAGTATACTTCTCAAACCCCGAAGGGAGCATAGGCTTCCTCTGCTTTGCCTCTAGCGATTTGTCATCGTCTCTGGCCTTTTTCTTATTGCCATCGCCCTCATTCTTGATTGGGCCGACAGTCTCTTCAATCCCTATATACTTCTCAGCTCTTACCAACAGCTCTTCCATAGCTGACGGAGGCTTTCTAGCGATCGACTCCTTGAACCTACCGTTGCGTAGATTCCTTTGTATAATTCCAGACAATAGCTCATGATTCACGTGCGGCACTTCTGATACCGCGTTAGAGAAGCGTTGCACATACTCTCTCAAGGACTCCCCCTCTTTCTGAACCACCGTGAACAAGAAAGATGCTGTCTTAGGATACTTCTTGTTTATGGAGAAATGATTAAGGAAACGCCCAGCTAGCTGCACATAGTCGGTGATGGTTCCGACGGGCAGTCGGTCGAACCAGCTCCGGGCCCTTCCTGAGAGAGTGGTCCGAAAGATCTTACAGTAAGCTGCGTCGCTGATGTTGTACATATCAGCCTTCGCGTTGAACTTGTCAATGTGGGTCTCCCGCTCCTTCATACTCGCTTAGGTGGGGTATCTTCAACCCGGGCGGTAATGATTCTGCCAGAATTGTCATGCAGAACAGATTTCTTTTCGGAGGGCCCACGGCCAGTGGAATCAACTGCATATCCTCATACTGCCCAACGTTCTCCGAGCTCACCGCGGGGCGAGGAGCGTGTTTGCGATGACCATCCTGCCTCGGCAATGCCTTGTTAGGGGTCAGAGAAGCTTGCCCCCGACGAGGAGACTGAGGAGGTGTTATCTTTTTATCCTTTCCTCTAGTTGGCCTCTCATGTGGTGAGACCACGCTGTTCTCCTCTCTCTCCCTTGCTGCTCCATTGACGGGTGAATTGGATCGTCTCGAGCCAATCCCACCAGGAGTTAGAGATTCATGACCTCGACGGGGAGATTGGTCAGGCGCTCCTCGATGGGGGTGACTCTTCTCGCGAGGCCACGGGTACTGGCGACCAGATGGAAGGGGCGGATCTTGCGGCCTCTTCTCCTGAGGTTGGGGAGCCTCATGACGGTTTCTTGCTTGGGGGTATTGCCCCGTGCTGGCTGATGCTCGTGACGGATGTTGTTGGGCGTATTGTCGTACCGCCCTTGCAGCCGCACGAACAGAGGCATCCTCGACCAGAGCCAGCAAAGCCTCTTGGGTGATCTCGAACACCCTGGAAGCAGGGGGTGGGATCACCGCTGGTGTTGCAGGTGGCATTTCTTGCTCGTTCACTATGGGATGAGCAATAGGAGTCTCACCGTTGGCCGGCGCGCTGGGAGGATTCTCTCTGCCCACTTGAGTGTTAGGCTGGTCCTCAGGTGTTTGGTTCAGAACTTTATTGGCTATGGTTGGCTGACCGTTGTTCGTCATCCTATCTCCCTAGTGCGTGCTTGCGACCTAGTTTGCATGCTCAGTGGCTGGAACGCGGTTCCCACAGACGGCGCCAATCTGATGATGGTAAAAATCGTTAGAGTATAAATGTCACGTGTTCAACCACGTGGGGTGGAGGAACCGATCCAACTCACGACAAACTAGGTTGGGGGTTGGTTTTTGTATAGACTGCGCTTGGTTACTTTGAGCTGCCTACGTACCCAAGCAATGTGAGATCAAGTAAATTCGTAGTTCTTTAATGGAATTACTCCCTATTGCCAGCGTATTTTTTACTGGGGGAGTAGGTAATGATTATTCTCCAGCTCCTTTGAGGTATTTATAGGCGTAATTTAATAATTATTATTATTATTATTAGGCTAAAGGAATAACCTTTTCAGGCATAACGGACTGCCAACCATTCTTGGGCTTGGCTAGTCCTCCCATCGGGGGCTTTGACCCATGATGGGCGCCCCGACTTGATCCGGGGACAGATAAATTACTAAAATACCCCTAGACATTTTTGGCCCATATCAATTATTATTATTAAGTGTTAAACGTTTAATTTGTCAATATCTGCCCTTGAATATCTCCTGATATATAATGTACTAACGTTAAGAAAATGAACCAAAATATTTAATTTGGGAATGATGCTAAAAAATGGTCCATGCGTTGTCCTCTACTAAAGACAGCTCAAAGATACTAAAAGTATATATCAGGTAATGAAAAAGCAAAAGTTTATTCTTTACAGAAGACATAACATAAATTAAACCATGGAATTAATCAGTTGAGTGAATCAATGATAAGAACTTAAGTGAAATATTAAATTTGCTGCTAATTATGTTAACTAATTAACATAGATTTCATTGTTATTATTTATAAATTTTTTATAGACTTAGTAGAGATAAAGTTGTGTATAAATCCTCTCAATTGACAATCAACCTAAGAAAAAATTATATGTAATAAACTATTAGTGTCAAGTACTTAATAGTCCATTTGTCTAAACAGCTGTTCACCTTTCTACTTTTTAATTTTTATGATTGTGTTGTTTATTAAATGTAGTTCCATGTTTCATTCAAGGACGAAGCCAGGGGTTGGTGGTGACACCCGCCCCCTATCAACTTTTTACAAACTTTTGAAATTTAAAATTCTGTCTCCTCAAAATTTAAAAATATCTAGTTTTGTTTCTTTTATTTTGTATTCGTCCCCCAAACCTATATTCCTTATATAGTCCCTAGTTCCATTATTATTTCAAATAACTTGGTAGATGCTTAGCCATGATCAACCTTTGTGCCAATGCACAAAAACAGTGTTTCCTTAACGACTTTTCAATCTCAACGTGTTTATGAAAGAAATCATAACAGAACCACATTTAATTAGTAATGATAGTATTAAATTTAGGCAAAATTGCATTTTGTGCCCCATTGAATAGGGGTTAAGCTGATTTGATCCCAAGCTTTATAAACATTACAAGTTAAGTCCCACTATTTATAACTTATTGCACATTTTGTCCACATCGTCGATTTTTGGACAAATTAGTCACGTCAATGTCATATACCCCTCAATTATGCTGATTTAGAGGGAAAAGTTTATATGAAAGATAAATGAGAGTTTCAAAGAGAGAAAAATATCTAAAATTTTGTGGGTAACAAATGTGTAAATGTCACTAATAGTTTCAGAAGTTTCACCATTGTATTACTTTGGTTTTTAAAGTATCAAATATTATGCTGTTGTCCCTAAAATTTATTTTGTGTTACAATTTCATCATCAGGCCAATTTTTTAGTGGATTTTGGTTGGATTGTGGAGCATGTGTACCTCAAGTGTTATCTGAAAGTCCATGTACCGTTTCACATGAGCTTTCTTGTCAAATCAGTTGATTAACGACCACATGACACTTATCTAGACAATCGTGTTTAAAATTTAACCACATGAACCAAATGCGCAATAATTTTAAACTATGTGATTAAATGTGCAAAGCTCGTAAAGTTTGTACAGAAGTTGATCAACCTCTATTCAATGAGATAAAAAAAAGAGAGTCAATTTTGATATCTATGTTTGTTCTAATATAATTTATGTGATTGATTTTTAGGGAGTTTGGTGACTCTGAAGTTTCGTATAATCACGATTAAACATATATAGTTAACTTTACTGAGGTCTCATAGATGATTGGAAGTGTTTTGAAACTTCGAGTCCTAATAAATAATAAAAATGACCCAAATTTATCTAGCCAAGAAATCATATTTTGTAACAATTAAATGTTCCATATTTAAAGGAATCTGTAAGCTGATGAAGAAAATAAATTATAAAGTAATACCACATTAATTAATTAGTAATGATTGGACAAGATAAGTGGTACTCACGGAATATAATCGACCTAAAACCAAGCACAAGAATTAGACAACATGAGTCAAATTTACACGAAAATCAAACGACCCTTTTTTCTGTGTAGCTCTCAATTCCAAAAACGGTGTCTATACACCTTTGGCTTCCATATAAGAAAGAAAATGAAAAAACTTCTTTATTCTCTAACAACATTATTTATAAATTCGAAAAATTAATTTTTGGGATCAAATGTAGAGATATCTTGTGGGTTTTATGGTATCTCAATCACGTGGTTACGTTCCTTACTTTGATGGTAAATTGATGCTCTTTGTTTTGCGTGCTGTCTAGAGTAATTAAATTAAATTAATTTACATTGGATTGGATGTAAGAGAATTTCATTTGCAATAAATTCCAAAAATATAAAATTAAAAAAACCAAAGAAATGCTGTACCTTTTTATTTGCTTTTAACAAACAGGGTGTCCTCTAGTTTTTGTACTCCTAAAAATTATCGCGTGAGTATTTTATTGAGAGAATATATATTAAAATTCAATAATTTTAACTTTACTTGATTCTCCCTTTGTGCTTCCCTCAAGATTCTTCTAATACTCATTCCGAAACATTTGATGCGATGTTTAGTTCTTTAAAAATTTTAGACACTTACAAAGGACAAGATGGGACAAAAAGTTAGTCAGCTTTTCTCCTCGTGCTTTTGGCTTTGCTACAGAATTTTCTTTTTTGTGATATATATATATATATATATATAGGGTTGTGGGTTGAGAGTTTTTTTTTCCTAAACGAAACATTATATTAAAATGGTAAACAAAGCATACAAAAAAACGAAAAGGGCCAATCTACGCTGATGTTACCCAAAGTTTAACAAAATAGAATTAATACAATCCAACAAATGATGGGGGGGGGGGGGGGGGGGTTGAGATTTAAACTGGATATAATTGTTAGTTGAGGACTATGGTTAGAGGAAAAAACAATAATGAGAATTTAATTGGTAGTTGCACTAATTGAAAATAGAAATATGCATGGAGTAGTCTTTATCAGCATGAATTATATATGCCTTTTGTTTTTAAAGTTGAGGATGAATCTGGATTCTTGTGGTGATGTTATTTTCCAGTGTGTTCTTATACGTGCATGTATGTTTTGTTTCCTAAACAATTTCAAAAGAAGGATACATATGAGTTCAAAATTAAAATAATATTTAATTTTGAAAATGATGTGTATCATTAAAATTTGTATCACTCAATTATCAAAGTAATCAGTGATCATGTTTAGCGGTAATTTATTGAGGTATGTTTGTCATTACAGGTGCTTTATTAATTTCTTTCGTTACCACGTTCACATTTATTTTTGCATTTGATTAAAATAATAAAATATTTATAAACTTATGAAACCATTAATTATAAAAAGATAAATATTTCTATTGTCTTCATGAACTTATTCGACGAGCTATTGCTAACACCAGAACTTAGTTAAATGTGAGCCGAACAGAAGCTGACAACACAATAACATCAGAACAGATATTCTTCACAGAAGCGGATAATTTTAGCCCTCTTATTATCCTTCTCTACTTCAAACTCTTTCCTCCCAAGTCCGAGAAAAACCCTAATCCCTTGCAACAGCTGGCCATTTTATATTCCTTTATATGTTGAAAGTCTGGACCACTGAAAATCAACTACTCTTTGGAGATTAGGTTCTTATAATTCATGTTTCTCAAAAGGTTCCTTTCCCTACATTTTTAAGAATAATTTGTTAAAAAGGAGAAATGAAAAAGGGCTACTGTAGCGATTTAAATATAGTAATTACTCCATATTATAAAGTTTTTCTATTGTGATGCAATTATAGCCGAAATGGTTTTTTTATTTTTTGCAAATTTATCTAAACAGATTTTTTCATCTCATTAATTATTCAAACTTAATACTCCGCTTGCATTTCATTGAAGTAAAGAAAATTGCTAATTTGAGCTGGCCCTAAACAAGCTTGAAGCTTGTAAAAATATGTGAGCCGAGTTTGGGCGAGTGAAAAAACAATAACATGGGCTGAGTTTGAACCTATGGTTATCAGACTTGATGTTATTTGAGCTTGAGCGGGCTAAAACTCGACTTATAAAGCCCTATTGACATGCCTAACCTTAACATGTACATTTAAATCTTTTTCAGAATTGATATATTATAGAGTAGGGGGAACATATCAATCCCCAAGGGGAGGAATAAGCAAAAAGTGTAATTATAGCAGGATTATTTTCGAATTGGGGAAATTTATAGCAATGTTGTTTGTGTGGTTACAACATGCATATAAATCGAAATATGGAGTGGTCTATATTTATAAGGTGGGAAAAGGAGGCAATTAGGAAGGTCCAAAAAATTGAAGAAGAAAAAGGTATATATATATATATATATATATATATATAGATAGATAGATAGATATAGATATGAAGATGGACCCGATGAGACAAGTGTATGATCTTCACATGACACTGTTCATTTACAATCCTCTTCCGTCGCTTACATGACAGGTTTCTTCCCTCTTTCTGGTGGATATCAACAATTCCTTATGGATAAGCCTTTTTTATTTTTATATATTTCGATATTTCCATGTCTTTTAATTTCTCTCTATCAATGAGTATATGACACGCACAGAAAGACTGCTGGATGTAGTATGTATTCCAATTCCAAAAGCGGGTGGATGATATATTCCAAGTTTTATTATTATAATCACATGCATGATGGATTTTGATATGCTAATTTAGACATAATGATCAAATTACCAACATAATAGTCCGATATTGGTGAGAATATTATCTTTAGATCAATGGATATCCATGTTTTAGGAAAATTTTAGTCCGCTCCCGGTTCGGCCAAATTCATATGTATTTTTTGAAATATTTTACCAATTATATGGCAAGTGTAATACACTCTCCTTGTGAAATACACTTGGGTGCGGCCGAGCCGGGTCTGAACTAGAATTTTCCCATGTTTTATTTGGTCTGGTTTAATTTGGTTCGACCCGTGACTTGACCTTATGACCTGAAAATCTCGATTGTTAGATCACACAACATATGGCACGATTCTTGAGACCCACATTTCCTCATGTGATTATGCACCATGAAAATTTCTATAAATGTAACCAATCAAATATTAAAGTAGTTAGACATTAATTTTACTCCCTAATTTACTTACTGAGCATCATATTTCGACCCTGGAATATTTGTTTTTATATATTCAAGGGAGTTCCCTTATAATTCGGAGCATTGATCTTTGTATTACTTATTCACCTGTAATTATTGAATTACATAAAGTCTTGATTTTCAAAGTAGGTACAATATAAGCAGCTTGATTGCTTATCGTTCCAAGTGTTGTCCAAACACTATAATTATTTGGTCGTGTTCTACCCACCGCTCTTACTGACCCAGTTCATGTTGGCAAAATATGACGTAAATCAAATTTCACACGGACTCTATCATTTGAATAATTGTGATTACCTTAAACTTTAATTTCGAGAGCTTCTAAGAGTAGTTCATAATTTCGACCAAGTAAAACTATATAAACCTTTTTCTTGCACATTATATGAACTATGTTCATGTGAGATACAATTTACAAATATACTCTTTTTGTACAATTTTCCGAGACTTTATTAATGAAATCAAAATATAATTATCAATATAAGGAGAAATCACAAGAGGAGTAGAAATTAAAGAGTGGGTAATCAAGAAGTAGGCTCCATCTCCTATCTTTATTGGGGTTGGAAAATGACCCTACTTTTGTTTTGATGTATGCATGCATAAATCTTTGGCTGCGGCCGTGATGAGTCACTTGAAGGTCCCTCGATTACGATAACCTAACATGCAACCTCCTCTTTTTCTCTTAGTCACTCTCATATTACATTAGATTATAATTTTACTAATTAATTAAACCCCACATCCAACTTCATTTTATCTTGAGTCTTGAGAAATTTACTTTGAAAATTTTAGTCCACGTCTGATTTAATTTGTAATTTTTTTTTAAATATAAAACAATCATAATGTAATTTATTTACCAATATAAACTTATACATTTTCTCTTGCTCTAATTAATGAACACTTCTATCGTATGAGACATATAAATAATTTTATATACTCCAAAATAATATATTTTTTTCAAAAATATCATTTCACTTTATCAAATTTCAATTCTTATTTTTTCAACTTTAATCCCTTTTTTTTTTCTTTTTTTACAATTTATCGTAAACGAACTACAATCATAAGATGTTAAAGTGAAGCACAACCCAAAAAATCCATTAAATAAACACAAAAAATTGGAGAGAAGAACAAACCAAATAGGAGACTTGATCATCCTCACCTAGACACATCAAAACTCTAAACCCTAGCTATCATGAAGCTATAATTATTTCTTTGTAGTGAATTGGTTTTACGGATCAAGGAGCCCCCTAGTCTCAAGTTCCGTGGTAACCTCCACCTTTCCTTTTATATTTGTTTATCTATGGTGAAGATAAACCTAAAATATTCCATGTATGACCCGGTAAATTATGGTGTGGAAACTCCAAAACCAAGTTTAGTTAGCATATATACAATGGTACGTACTATATACAATTTTTTTTTGGTACAATAACGTTTAGAAAGAGTCGTCTTCAATCACCTATTAGGGTCAGGGCATACCTTTTTGCCAAAGGTCACGTACAGAGTTACTTACAAATCGTTCATCAACACAACCCTTAAATCAACAGAGGGAATCGAACCCACAACAAGAAATAACTCTTTTCTTATCAACTCAACCAACATTAATTGGTTGAGTATTATATACTGTATCATCAATAAATGATTTGTGCATGATGATATATACATATTGCCCGTGAGTAAGCCAAATCAAAACTGCTTTCAGTCTTCACTATTACATGACAAAATCCAACTCCTACATATTGACAAAACTCCCTGGCCGGCCACCTCACATCCCACCCCACCCCCTCCCCCCCTCTATATTACTCCTTCTCTCTCCATCTCACATCTCTCTCTCTCTCTCTCTCGTAAAGTTTTTATCTCTCTTCATACTTTTGCTTCTACAGATTGCAACTTTGCTCAATACTCATGATGATTTCTGCTGAAAAAGTGTAAGAAAACCCTGATATTTTGCCTAATTTGACTTTAATCCAAGATTTTGTTGGGGATGAGAGATTTCCACTCACCAGTCCCTTTTGTGTGCATGGAAAAGGAGAATAATTTTAGTCCCTAAAAGATGAACAGTCCATTTCTCTTCGCAGAATTCTTCTCACAATAATATGGATACGTTTCCCAATGGCCAGGTACCACTACTAGTCTAGTCCCTTTCTCTCTTTCTGTCTCTCTTTTTAGTTCATACCCTTTTTCCCTCTCTCTATATACTCTCTTCTTTTCATAACTTAATTATCACAACTTGTAACCACACATAGTCATGATATAACAAATCTCAAGTAGACAGGTATGTAGGCAGTTCGATTACCTTCAATCGTGTGTCGACACGAGACTACTCAGGCAGAGTTAGTTCGATCCACAAAAAATCGACCTACACCACAAACCCCAACCCCATATGATGCAATTCACCGAGACCTTTCCCCCCTCTCCAGTTCACCCTCCATTTCCACCAATGAACAAAAATCAGCTTCTCCGGCCGGCCCGGTCCTGGCCCGGTCTACCTACGTCGAAGTCTTTAGGAAGCTTCGGCGACACCAACTGCATGGAACAACTCCTGGTCCACTGCGCCAACGCCATCGAAAACAACGACGCAACTCTAGCTCAACAAATCCTGTGGGTTCTAAACAACATCGCGCCGCCTGACGGTGACTCGAACCAGCGGCTCACTTGCGGCTTCCTCCGAGCCCTAATCTCACGCGCCGCCATGAGTGGAAACTGTAAACTTCTCACCGCCGTGGCTAACGTCCACGCCAACGATCTATCAATGAACAACCACAAATTTTCCATTATTGAGCTTGCCAGCTTCGTCGACTTGACGCCGTGGCATCGGTTCGGCTTCACGGCGGCTAATGCAGCCATGTTAGAAGCCCTGGAAGGGTATTCGGTGGTTCATATAGTTGATTTAAGCTTAACCCACTGCATGCAGATACCTACCCTCATCGACTCGATGGCGACCCGACCCGAAGGCCCGCCGCTAGTAAAACTCACCGTAGCCGGATCCATGGAGGATTACCCTCCAATGCTCGATCTCTCTTACGAGGAATTAGGGTCTAAATTGGTTAATTTCGCAAGGTCCCGCCAAGTGGCGTTGGAATTTAGGGTCATCCCTTCGAGTTCTTCAAATGGGTTTTCTTCATTGATTGAGCAACTCAGAATGCAACATTTGGAACGTGCCCAAAATGGGGAGGCACTTGTGATTAATTGTCATATGATGCTCCATTACATACCAGAAGAAACCCTATTTACAAATACTAGTACTTCTTCATTAATGGAAATTACTCCTTCAAATTCTTCCCTTAGAACCATGTTTTTAAAGGCATTACGAAGTTTAGATCCCACGGTTGTCGTTTTAGTAGACGAAGACGCGGACTTCACATCGAACAATCTCGTGAACAGATTGAGATCAGCTTACAATTACCTATGGATACCGTACGACACGATGGACACGTTTCTTCCACGGGGGAGCACGCAGAGGCAGTGGTACGAAGCCGACATTTGTTGGAAGATTGAAAACGTGATTTCACATGAAGGGCCTCAGAGAGTCGAACGCCTCGAGACGAAGAGCAAATGGGTTCAGAGAATGAGGAACGCGAGTTTCAGAGGAGTCGCGTTTAGCGAAGACGCGATTTCAGAAGTGAAAAACATGCTGGATGAGCATGCAGCTGGTTGGGGACTTAAGAAGGAAGAAGAAGATATTGTGCTTACATGGAAAGGACACAATGTAGTATTTGCTACTGCTTGGTCACCTGTTTAATTAATTAAGTCCAGGGTTAATTAATTTCAGGTTTTAACATAGGGTCACTATTTTTGTCCAATGACTTCTTCATATGTATTATTCAAGAATATTATGCAGTATGAATAATAATCTTTTTCCTGACCTCATTGTGATTCTGACATGATGTTGTTTTTTGGCATTCATGAAAATAAACAAAATTCTCACTTGAACAAAGGAATATTTACAGTCTTTCTTGTACAGCTTAATTATGTCATTCAGCAAAGCTTGGTGCATATGAATCTTTTCATGATCTTCAGCCGACATGGGTTGAATTAATGCTTATTCCGTTTGAATGGCTGTAACATGAACAAAGTTCTTTGAAAGGTCTGTTCTTTAACTTTAAATTTTAATTACCTTAATTTTGCACTATTAATTAGGTTGTTCAGCTTCCTTCTCTTATTAGAAAATTTAAAGTGGAAGAACACATTGTTAGAAAGTGACCTTGAGTAAGTGAATAATTGAGTAAGAAAAGAATGATTAGTAAGTACATGAGTTAATTATGTGAATGTATGAGTGTAATCAAACCGATTTCATGTGATCTTATTTATGTATCAGAAGAAAAGGGGATAATGAAATTAGATCGTGAGTCAGGAAAATTTTGACTTTTAGTCTAAGTAGAACTTCGCTAATTTCAGATTTAGTTTAATTGGAATTTCAATTGCATTTTTGGTCCTACAAAAAATTGCATTTTCAGTCTCAGCCGTAAGAAAATTGATGGAAAAAAGCGAGTGTCATACTCACAGCAGTTTTTGTATTTTTTGTGATAACGGTGCGTGTATGACACTGACCATTTTCTATCTATTTTTTGACTGTTGGAACAAAAGTGCAACGTTTTGATTTATATGGGACCAAAAGTGCAACTGAGATTCCAGTGATACTAAATTTGAAATGGGTGAAGTCTCATGAGACCATAAATAAAATTTCCCCTCATGATTCGTTTTTGAATTAGCTAAGTTCATGTTATTGTTTTTATTTTGGTAAATAAATATTTATAACAAAAAGCAGAGTTATAAATTAGAGTTGGAGAAAACGGATTGAATAAAATCCAAATAAATAATATCAATATTTCAATTTGCATGAAAAGCTCATTTGGCAAATGCATGAATAATTGCATTAGCTTTTCGTTTAGCGAAACTAACTTTCCAATGATTTCAATAACTAAGAAAGAATTTGGGTATCCCTGATCACTAAATTCATGTTATACTTCTATAAATATTACTTGTACGTATTACAGTCATTTAGTGAATTTATTTGGAATAAAATGTATACAAAGAAGTGATTTCCCCTTATATTCTCTTATTCGTTTGTGAGACAAGTTGTGTTTATATAGAATCCACTAACTATTGCCAATATAAATTGTACCAACTTTCTTGCTATGTCAAATTATCTTAGGTTGTGTTTGGATTGATGGATTTAATTTGGACCTGGGGATTTCAAATCCCCTGCTCAAATCCATTTTTTGCTGTTTGACCCCAATTCTAAATGAATGGATTTCAAATCCATTTTAGAGTTGAGTGGATTTGAAGCCCATTTTCTAATGGATTTCAAATCAACTCCTACACCCTATCATTTGAAATTCACTCCAACTAAAATCAACACACTTTTTACACACACACAATGAACTTTTTACACATACAACACACTTTTTACACACATAACATATTTTTTACACACAACACACTTTTTAAAACACAATGCACATATTTTCACACAAAATGCACACTTTTTACACACACTGCACATATTTTCACACACATTCATACTTTTTACACACACAACCCACTTTTACACTCACAACACACTTTTTACACACAGTGCACACTTTTTACACACAAAAACATACTTTTTACACAAAATGCACATATTTTCACACACTCCATATTTTTTACACACACTGCACACATATTCACACATACTACACACTTTTTACACACACTGCACACATATTCACACACTCTACACTCTAATTACACACACTGCACATATTTTCACACACACTATACACTTTTTATACACTGCACATTTTTTACACACACTGCACACATTTTACACACAATGCACACTTTTTACACACACTGCACATATTTTCACACATACTACACACTGCATATTTTTTACACACACTACACACTTTTTACACACACTATACATTTTTTTGCACATAATGCACACTTTTTACACACACTGCACTCTTTTTACACACACTACACATATTTTCACACACACTACAGAGTTTTTACACACACTGCACACTATTTACACACGCTGCAAAATTTTTACGCGGACTACATATATTTACACATAATGCACACTTTTTACACACACTGACTGGACACATTTTCACACACTCCATACTTTTTACACACAAAACACATTTTTTACACACACAATACACTTTTTACACACACTGGACACTTTTTACACACATTGCAAATTTTTTACACACTGTACATTTTTTACACACATTGCACACATTTAACACACACTGCACACTTTTTACATAGACAACACATTTTATACACACACAACACATATTTTCACACACACAACACACTTTTCACACACACAACACATTTTTTACACACACTACATATATTTTTTACACATGATGCACACTTTTTACACACACAATGCACACTTTTTACACATATAGAGCACCTAATTTATACACACTGCACATTTACACATTCAGAGCATAGTTTTTACACAATGCACATATTTACACAAATAGAGCACATATTTTACACACACTATACATATTCATAATTGATACACACTTTTTATACACACTGCACACATTCACACATACAGAGCACATATTTTATATACATAATACACTACATACTTTTTGCACATATTACACACTTTTTACAAACACTGAACACATTGTATGTGTAAATGTGTATAGTGTGTGTTAAATGTATGTAGAGTGTATAAAAAGTGTGCATTTTGTGTAGATGTGTGTTGTGTACGTAAAAAGTGTGTATTGTGTGTAAATGTGTGTTGTGTGTGTAAAGAGTGTGCAGTCTGTGTAAATACTGTGCAAAATACATATAGTATTTGTAAATGTGTGTAGTGTGTGTAAAAAATATGTATTGTATCTATTAATGTGTTTAGTGTGTGTAAAAGTGTGTAATATGTATAAAAAGAGTATTGTGTGCATAAAAAGTATGCAGTGTGAGTGTAAATGTGTGTAGTTTGTGTAAAATGTGTGCAATATGTGTAAAAAGTGTGTTGTGCATGTAAGAAGTGTGTAGTGTGTGTAAAGAATGTGTAGCATGTGTGTAAAAAGTGTGTAATGTGTGTAAAAAATATGCATGTGTGTAAAAAGTGTGTTTTGCATGTATGAAGTGTACAATCTGTGTACATAGAGTACAGTGTGTGTGTAAAATATATGTAGTATTTATAAATATGTGTAATGTGTGTAAAAAATACGTAACGTGTGTGTTAATATTTTTATTATGTGTAAAAAATGTGTAATGCATCTAAAAAGCGTGTTGTGTGCGTAAAAAGTGTGCAGTGTGTGTAGTTTGTGTAAAAAATGTGCAGTGTGTGTAAAAAGTGTGTGCAGTGCGTGTAAGAAGTGTGCAGTGTGTGTAAAAAATATGCAGTGTGTGTAAAAAGTGTGTTGTGCATATAAAAAGTGTGCAGTGTGTGTAAATGTGTGTAGTGTGTGTAAAATATGTGTAAAATGTGTGTAAAGAGTGTGTTGTGCGTGTAAAAAATGTGTAGTGTGTGTAAATGTGTGCAGTGTGTTGTGCGTGTAAAAAGTGTGCAGTGTGTGTAAAATATATGTAATTGTCTGTAGTGTAATATAAAAATCAAATAAAATATTGAAAAATTTCAAATGCTCTAAGATTTATAACCAAACAACGAATTTGAAGTCCATGGATTTGGAAATCCTTTTATAAATCCATATATAACCAAACAAGGAATTTCTAATGGTGTGGATTTTAAATCCAAGGGGTTTGAAATCCATTCATTTCAAATCCCTTGTCAAATCCAAATCCATCGATCCAAACACAGCCTCAGCAAAATTGCATTTTTGATCACACATGTTCATATTAATTTTTGGTTGACACGATTTTATTAATTTTGTCCCAATATTTTAAAATAATTGCTGATCTAGATATTCCTGATTACATAAATTTAGTCATTTATCTTATATTTTACTAAAATCACATTGCCGTAAATTTCTGATTTTGAAATTACGTTTTAGTCCCTTGAACTACACCTTGTATTAAACACCCCATAAATAGAATCTTGAATCTCTTATAAGTTATATCCATGAACTTTATATATAAAATAATGGAAAGGGGTAAATGTACTTTATAGTTTAGTTCAGGAGTAAGTTATACAAATATTTACTTACGGTGGTATTTTTATACAAACTGTGTGCTTTAGGGGCAAATGGTTAGAGAATCTATACTATTAAGAGTTAAAAGAGAAACTTAGCTAGAGAATTGCATTCGGTCTGGCAAATGGTTTTGTTGAGATAATTAAGAATTTTTATATAGAATAATCCAATGTTCATACACTATGTAACTGTTATAGTAACGTGATATGTTTTGATGATGTAGCTAAATGATGATCACATAGTCCTTAATATCTAATATATTAAAGTTTATCCCCATATTTTTCTCTTTAGTTTCTTTTGAATTACGTGGCAAAATTCTAATTTTAGCCCTACGCTTTACAAGATTCTATAAAACGTCCTGAAAAAGTTGTAATGTTAGTCCATTTTTTAAACATGTTAGTCTCATACTTTATTTTGCATTTTAAAAATTGCATTTTGCCCCTGAACTATACAAGATGTATTAAACACCTCCCCCCAAACAAATATTAATGTGCACTTACCCCCTGAAAAATTAAGTGAAATAAAAATATGTTTAGGGGGTAAGTGAAAAAAAAATGTTTAGGGGGTGTTTAATACATCTTGTATAGTTCATGGGGCAAAATGCAAAATAAAGTGTGGGACTAATGTTGTTTAAAAAAATGATTGACATTATAACTTTTTCAAATTATTGGGACGTTTTTTAGAATACCGTAAAGCGTGGGACTACAACTAATTAGAATGGTGTGATCTTATGGGATTACAATTAAAATTTTGCGGAAGTAGGTTAAAGTTTATTTCTCATATCTTTTTTTTCTGTGATTAGATTTTATTTCTCAAACTCTTCTTTTTTCTACAATTTTTTCCTCTTCTCTCGCCTTTTGCTTAAGGTCAATTAATTTTAATTGAACAATCATCCTATCAATTTTTTTTTAGCAAACAGTGCACGTTACCGACGACTAGTATAAAAAACTAACTTTACGATTTTTAGGAAATATTAGGATTAAAACCAAAATAATTCTATTTATAGATAAAGCATTTTTTACAATGATCGCTTTGTATATATTTTGTTTTACTTTTGACGACAACAATATTAATTTGAAGCGGTTTCATGGGTCTATATATTTTGCCTTCGTTTTTTTTGGCACAGGATAATAAGAGCTTGATCAAACATCATGATTCATGCTTTCTTAATTTCATGTTAGGAATACTAGTATTAGAGCTCAAAGACAATAAACAATAATTAAACAAGAAACATGAAAGAATGACACGAGGATTTTAATGTGGTTCGGCAAACTGCCTACATTTACGAGCCAATACTGGCTAGACTACATTTTTATTTCTTAGTCAATCGAGTGAATCAAATAAATCAAATTGAGCGCTCCTCTTTATAGGAGATTTATACTCAAAGAAACTAAAACCCAATTTAAATAGAAAACACAATCCTATTCTTAGATAATTAGAAAAAACAATCCTAATATAATTAATCATTGACAAATTATTAGTGTCAGTGTGTCACTCAATCTCCACAAACTCATCATTTATCATAGGAAAAACAAAAAAGTTGATTTATACTGACAAATAGAAGCAGCAAGATGTATCAGCTGGTCTGTTAGCAAAACTAGAGGTATAAAAAAAAAATTAAAAAAAAAATAGACAGGAAAAATGATTACAATATTGATATACCTAAAATATTATTAGATTTAATAGTCGTCAGCTCGTATTACTTGGAATATATAGGGTCGTATATGTGAGATACTACCTCGAATACGAGGAAACGAGACAGGTTTCACACCCGGCCCCTATAACCTTGGTATTTGTATTACACTCCAAGATCCGTGTGTTTTTTAAATTCGGGTAGGGTCGGTTCATGGCCCAACCCGATGGGCGTCGAATCTGTGCCACCCATCTGATACACGTGTGGGGAATCCGTAGGCAAGACCTCTTGTCAATCATTCGCCCTACAGTATTGAATGAAAACTCTATAAATACAGTCATTTATGAAGAAGTGGGGACCGAGAATCTGAGCCATAAATACTACGAATCACTACTCGTGGAGCTTAGATAATCGGAGACTCGAGAGTACGAACCTCTTATACAAATACGAGTGATTATAATACTACGAATCATATCAATTCTAACCACCTCATTCGAACTACGTTTAGACTTGATCCCGAACGGGTACGTAGGCAACTCAACATCGTATGAGTGCAGTCTATAATATTGATAGCATGTTGTTTCTGCGTATTGTTGATCCTCTTGACTGGGATAGTAGGAGAAAAATCCGTGCTAGATCAAATATAAAAATCAACAATAGGACTTGTGCTGTCTGATATGACTAAGGCGTCTTCATTTTGTACCTTATTTCATTTTCACGTGAGTAATGTTTCAGTAAATCCCGAAATTTCAACACTAAATATTATCGTAATAATTTGTACATCTCAATTCCATTTGAATCGGGTCCTATCTAGAGCTCTTAACAATGATGGTTTGTCTGGGCTTCAACTCATAATTAATATGTTTGTTTGCATAAACCATCAAAGATTAATCTCAAAGAAGCTGAACCTTTCATCATTTCTCTTTGAGACCGATCCATGATTTGTTTCTTTCATGCGGAAGTGCTATTATTAGTGTAGAAGTTATACGGATAAGTACCCATTATAAAGATATCATTTTACTGAAAATGGTGACTCCTTGTAAAGACATCTTTCTGTTAGAACACATATTCTCGAAACTTCAAACAGTACAACCCACCGTCTTAAGCGACCAAAAATTTGAATTAATTTGGAGCCTACCACGTTGTCTTTCCCACAATGACTCGGTTTCTCAACTCTATTTATTAAATATTTTATTTTTTTATTGCTCCACCATAATAGGAAACTCTAAAAGAGCTTGGTTGAAAAGTTTTAAACCTCCACCTACTTATAACGTGAAAAGAGCTTCAAGACTTTGTACGTAACAAATGCATGTTGTTTTAGATGCAATATATTATCAACCGTGAGACAAATTAATAATACATTATTATATTTAATAATTATATGATAGTTTGCGTGACTTGGTATCTATCTAGCTAGCTCCGTGAGTTGCCTTTATTGATGTTAGGTGGAGAATGTTAGGTAGCAGCTTCTAGAGCGCAATTTCGAGTAGAGGCTGCTGCGGGTTCACTAGTTACCAAAAATGTTAGGTGGCGAATGTTGTTTTACCAATTTGGAGTTATATTAAGAAGTTCTATGTCAAAAACACGTGCATAAGATCCTCAACTTTAATTATAAAAAATAAAAAGAAAAAAGAAAAATCCTCAACTTTGGAGTTTGATTTATCAATGTATTGGTCGCCAGCGAGCTATTTAACGATAAAAATGAAATTGTATTAATTTTCCAAATATAAATTCTTTTAAGCATCGTAAGAATAAGGTTTCCTCGACGCTGCACCTGATGCGTATGCACCAGGTATACGCATCGGGTGCAGCAGAGGTGACATGTATCACCTCTGTTATTTCTTTATTTTTTTTAATTTTCTCTGAAATCTTTCTTTTATTTATTTTTTCATTTCTTTTGTCTTTTTTTTCTTTTTTCAGGTTTTATGATTGAAAATTCAAGAAAACTTTTTCGTCTTGCTCGTCTTTATTTGCATTAGTGTTGCGATTAGGGTCGAGCATGTTAGAGTGTATGTCCTCAAATGCCATAAAGAGGATAGATTTATAGGGCATTAACTTGTAACTAAACAATATCCTTTTATTATATATAAGACATTATCTTGTTGTTTTCATATAGGCGTTTGTAAGGTGTTAATACACAACGTAAACTCCTTGAGTATAAGGCAAACCTTCTACTTCCTATGGGATAGGGAGAATGACACTAGAAGGGTTTGATCCTTATTCTCTAAATAGGGTTCGCAAGTCTAAGAAAGTATTTGACTGGACATCAATACAGAACAAGGACTTGCATGATATAAGTTTTGACAGAGAAAGTGTCAGTCAAACACTATGAGAATGATAGTGTGAACTTATGTCATGGACATATAAGTTGGACTAATATGTTCGAACACGGCTCGCATTAGTTTCATCACATGGGTATTCACTCACTGACAGTCAATGATGAAACTGATAAGTTGTGATAGGTACGCGTGAACCTTAGACCTGAGGAGTCGAGTTGAAGATGTACTTGTGACATCAAATCTGTCATTAGAGTAGTTAGATCCAAATCACCCTTTGGTGGGATCGACCTCGAAGTGCGACTTGATGGGCAAGTAGCATTGTTAACTGATTAGCAAAATGAGATTTATTCTCTCATAAGTGAATGAGCTAAGTATCCTATGCAATCATGAATGAGTGATTAAAAGTCTTTGGCCAAAGCATAAAATGACCTCGACTCATTATGAGCTAAGCATATGGTCAAGTCATGTGAGTTTGACTAAAATCATGACTCTCACTTGACTGGGATACAAGACAGCGTATATGGTTTGGAATGATCCTATTCATTCGATCTCAATTGGGATACGATGTGAGCCACGTGACTGACTAGGTGTTACTCACATCCTTTTGGTTTCCTCCCAATTGCCTTTTGAGACGAATTTAAAGAGTCGCGCTTAAAGGAAGTGCAAAAAGAAAATCTTAGGAAAAGACTTGAGAGAATTTTTGGTATTGGATATCGAGATTAATTAATTAATCATTAGATGATTTTATTAATTAATTAAGTTAATGAATTAATTAATTCCGCATGGGAATTTAATTAACATGAATTTAATTGATTATTTAATTAATTTATTTATTGGATAAATAATATTAATTATTTAATTAATTAATAAACAAAAGCCCGAAGGTTTAAAAGCCTACAAGTGGGCGTCCACATATGGGGCTTAGGAAGCCTAGGTTATTGTTTTCTATTGTAGTATATATATACTACTTAGTGAAAAAATAACTAGGTCAAGAGAATTAACTCACAAACTTTTTCTCACTCTAGCCGTCCATCAAGGTGAAGAAGAAGGTGATTTTCGTTTTTGACTCCGGCGTGACAATTTAGAGACAGCGACGGATTTGCTGTTCAAGAAAGGATTGCATAGCTGGTTCAGATTTCAACATACGCGAGAACGATAATTAATTTCGTAAAACCCAATTTAAATACGAGAAATAGAGATGAGCCACTGGGATTAAACTTATAATTCTTCCGCTGCGTTTTTGTTTTTATGCAATTTTTCCCAACAGCGCAAGTTCATATTAATCATTCAATTCTTACATAGGTAAAAAATTATCCAAAATCAAATGATATACATCTTCAGATCGAGTTGGATTATATTTTACTTATACTCGCTAACAACTTAAATTATTTGATATTTTAACCAAAAAATATATTGATAATAAGGTGTAAAATTACGTAATATTATTTACAACATAAAATTAATTGAGTTGTGAGTGAATAATATTAATCTATTTAATATTTTACTATCATTATCTAGTTTTATTTTAATTATCAAATAATTTGAGTTGTGAGCGCTTCTAATTAAAATATAATCCAATTCGACCTACGCGATCACTTGATTTGAAGATATAATTATTTGGTGTCGGATTAATTTTAGCCTACTAATTATACATGTCGTGTCGGTTGAATTTATAATATTAAACTATCCGAGTCCAACAGCATAAGCACACCAACTATTATAGATATAGATGAGCAAGACGCAATTTCTTAAATTTTTAAAACATAAAATTGAAAAAAAAAACACAAAAATTCAAAAGAAAAAAAAGAAATAAAGAGGGGACACATGTCACCTCTGCAGCACCTGGTGCACACGCAAGTGTTATGCATCTTCCTCGAATCGAGTCCGACCACTCTCCTATTCTCCTTAAGTTGGATAACAGGGCCGAAAAAAAAGACAGCCACATACATTACCAAATGCAAACGGCTTGGTTCACGGACCAAACCTTTAGTAGCTTCATTACTAAAAAATGGATAGAGACCGAGGGCCAGCAAATTCGGGACCGTATTCAAGACATTCGGGTTCAAACGAGTACATGGAGTAAAGAAGTTTTCGGAAAGATATTCAAGCGGAAATGAGAGTTAGTGGCTAGAATTGAAGGAATCCAACGAGCCCAAAGCAAAAGTTTTAACAATTATATTCAAAAGCTAGACACAAAACTCAAAAGCAATATTTCGATACTCTGCGGCAAGAGGAGCTTTTATGGAAACAGAAAGTGAGGTCAATTGGCTTAAAGCTGGGGATATGAACACTAGTTTTTTCCACACGGCCGCTGCTACTCATCGAGGAAAGACTAGGATCAGAGCTCTTACGAAAGATGACGGGTCTTGGGAATATGACACTAATAATCTTGAGAAGATGGCAACTGATTTTTACATGGAGCTTTACAGTTCGAACAACTCGATCACTCCCTATCAACGAACTAGTGGTTTCCCTTGCCTTGACGAACACCAGATTGACCTTCTTAACACTCCGGCCACTAAAGACGAGGTCAAGAAAGCTCTTTGGGACATGCACATGACCAAGGATCCGGGCCCCGATATTCTCCCCCTATATTTTTTTCAGAAAAATTGGAGTGCGGTCTGAGACGCGGTCTTTCATAGGGTGAGCATGGCTCTCCGCACTGGTATGGTCGATTCTAGTATTAATGAGTCTTTGATTGTGTTAATTTCTAAAGAACTGAATCCTACACATCTCTCTAAGTTTAGACCAATTAGTCTATGCAATGTGACTCTCAAAATCATAATTAAAACAATGGCTAATAGACTGCGAACTTTAATGGACTCTCTGATTCCCTAGACTCAGAGTAGTTTCATTAAAGGTTGACAGACAGTGGATAACATTATCATTACCCAGGAATTTATTCACTCGATAAATTTGCTCCGAGGTTAGAAAAGATACTTTATAGCCAAATTGATTTTGAAAAGGCTTATGATAGGATTGATTGGTCTTTCTTGAGAAATGTGTTAGATGAGATGAAATTTCCCGCGTCTTGGATAAACCTAATTTTAGATTGCACCTCTACTGCTAAGCTTTCCTTTCTTTGGAATGGGAAAGCGACGAAATGGTTCAATCCGAAACGAGGTCTAAGATAGAGAGACCCCCTTTCTCCTTATTTGTTTGTGTTTTGTGTGTAGAAGCTAGGTACCCTCATTGATCAAGCGGTCAGCAGAAGACATTGGTACCCTGTTCCTTCTTCTCGTACGGGGCCAAAAGTTTCCCACCTCATGTGTGCTGATGACCTTATTCTATTTATAGACATACAGACTCAAGTCATTCAGGATATCCTTAAGCAGTATTGCAATATGTCGGACCAGCTAGTTAATAGACAGAAATCGCGTATCTTTTTTCGCCTAATGTCTGTGGACCCCTGGATAGAGACATTGGGAGAAGAGCTGGGCTTGAAATCATCCGCAATCTGGAGAGATATTTGGGCGCCCTGTAGCACCATACTAGACCGGTTCGACAAACGTATAATTTTATTGTGGAAAAAGTTCGAAAAAAGTTAAAAAGATGGAAGATGAAAAAGCTCTCTTTAGCAGGGAGGACCACTCTCGTTAAAGCTGTCACCAAAACTATACCCTCATATTTTATGCAAACTTCAAAAATTCCATTAGGGGTGTGTGACGAGGTGGAAAAAATCAACCACAGGTTTCTTTGGGAAGGTACAGACGAGGTTCATCGGATGCACTTGTTATCTTGGGATCGAGTGTGTCAAAGCAAATCCAATGGAGGCCTTGTCTTATGTAGGATTCGCGAGATGAACTTAGGCCTACTGGGAAAGCTAGGTTGGAAATTGATGAATAACGACTCGAAGCTTTAGGTCCAGGTCCTACGGCATAAATATCTCCTTGGTCGGAATGGTGGACATTGGAGCCGTACTTCTCACATGTGAAGAAGTATCTAGGAAGCTGGGCCTTTGCTAAATGATGGCATGATGTGGAAGATTGGTAAAGGCGGAATAGTGCGCTTTTGGAAGGATCACTGGTCTGGAGAGAGTAGTTTGAATCAGAGACTTGGTCAAGCGACGAACCATGTTAATGATGATCGGAGAGTTGCTACTTATTGGAGGCCGGGTCGGGGTTGGAAGTTGGATGAGATAGGGCTGCTCCCGGAAGAGATTCAGGACGAGCTGGCTTTGATTCATATTGAGGATAACACCGGCCTTGTTGACATGCCTGTTTGGCATCACACTCCTTCCGGAATATACTTGTGTAAAAGTGCGTATGAGAGTTTAGTTGGGAACAGCTCGCATGGGCATGAGGATAAACAGTGGCGGAATATATGGAAAATTCATGAAGCCTATCGATGGAAATTCGTTATTTGGATGCTTCGTCATAATAAACTCCTTATAGCTGAGACTCTTTATCATTGTGGATCATTCATATGGCGAAGTGTAAATTTTGTAGATGTATGATCGAGAGTAACATGCACGCTATCCATGATTGCCCATGGAGTGCTAATGCATGGTGGTTTATTATTCCTCCATGTCATGCCCACAAATTCTTTAACCTTGAGTTGAAAGATTGGGTTGATTGGAACACTTCTAAGTCGGTGGGCTATCAGGTATGTAATGTCAAATGGTCCATGGTTTTTACTAAAATGGTAAATCTTGTTTGGCAGGAGAGAAACCGAGATTGGCACGGAGATGAGGAGGACAAGCTGTCGTGCCACTGGCCAACGATTTTGGGTAGAATTCAAGAAGCTTGGCATGTTGAGGAACAAGAAAGGGATCCGGAGCTCTCGGCCAGATTGATCAAGGTTGGTTGGCGTAAACCAAATAATGGAGATATCAAAATCAATGCTGACGCGGCGGTTTCAACTCATACCCATCGGAGCAGTAACAAGGCCAGCGTAGGGGGCCTCGCTCGCAATTCAGAAGGGAGATGGATTAAGGGCTTTTCTGGATGTGTTGCGGCTAACACTGGGCTACGCGCTGAGCTCCAGGTGATACAACATGGGCTAAAATTAGTTTGCATGGGTGAATGACATACATTGAAACTGACTCCAAAGAAGCTCATGATAACATACTCCATGCAACCTTTGCTCACAAAGACTTTGAGATTATTTTTCAACATTCGTCAAACCATGTCTCAGCCATGGGAAGTTCACATTAATCATATCTATCGGGAGGCCAATAAACCGGCAGACTTCATGGCCAAAAAAGGATTTGGGCACAATGTCCTCATCGTTGACATGCCTACAGAAGATCTCCAAGACCTTTTAGAGCAGAATAGGAATGTAGTCATGTGGCATAGATTAGCCAATGCTGATCCTAGCATGTCGGGATAATCTTTTAGGGTCGCCCTTTCTCTCCATTTCAAAGAAAAAAAAAGTCACATTTGAGAAGTTTATTTTTTGAAGAAATGTTTTTCCTTATTTTAGGCTTATTTTTTGCCCTTTTCTATACTTTTTCGGGCTTCGTCTTAAACACGTAAATTGTAGATTGTCTTACAAAGTATCTAACGGTGTAAGAACGGGTTCATTTCGATACCCAGGTGAAAAGTACGATAAAGTTAAAAATACACATTTCAGCAGTTCGTTTTTTTGAAGAAATGAACTTTTTTCTTATTTGAGGCTTCATTTTTAGCCCTTTTTTGTAATTTTTCGTGCTTTGACCTTGAACACATAAATTGTAGATGGTCTTACAAAGTTTCTAACGGTGTGAGAATGGGTTCATTTCGATACCCCGGTGAAGAATACGATAAACTAAAAAAGACACATTTAAGAAGTTTGTTTTTTGAAGAAATGAATTTTTGTTTTTTATTTCAGGCTCATTTTTAGTCCTTTTTTGTACTTTTTCGGGCTTCGTCTTGAACACGTAAATTGTAGATTGTCTTACAAAGTTTCTAATAGTATAAGAATGGGTTCATTTTGATACCCGGGGTGAAGAATGCGATAAAATAAAAAAGACACATCTGAGAAGTTTGTTTTTCAAAGAAATGAATTTTTTCCTTATTTCGAGCTCATTTTGCGCCCTTTTGTTTACTTTTTCAGGCTTCCACTTGAACATGTACATTGTAGATTGTCTTACAAAGTTTCTAACGATGTGAATATAACTTTTGTGACGACTCTTTGTAGGAAGAAAAGGGGTCTAGAAGTGTAACTCTAGTCAATGTGATCAACCATTTGTTGGGTAAATGAGGAAACACTATCCTTTATGTTTAGTGAATATAAACCGACTGTGGCCTTTAAAATAAAAATACAATCTCAATTTTTTTTCTAGAAAAAGAAATATAAATAATGAGACGCTATACACAACAATGTTTTGTGCTATTTTCTGACCTTTCCCAAATCTTGTAATATTTTCGGATTTTTTATTTAAATTTATTTATTTATTTAAATTTCCCCATTTTTATGAGGCCTTTACCATATTATCAGACCTTATTGACAAATTAAATTACACATAAAGGAGGATAGAAAAATCAAGTTTAAGCACACTCAACATTAATTTCATTATTTCACAATTGCTTGAAACACAAATCTTTTTACGTAGAAGAAATCAAACAGAAACAAACGTACCTTATAAAAGAAAATCCAAATTAATGAAACAAGATTTTCTTAACCATGTCACATAATGAACCCAAAAATGGCTAACCTTAAGGTTAGAACCATATGTAATTTTCTGTCACTTAATTAAGAGATGTAAATTTCCAAATTAAATTCCATCTCTTAATTAAATCTTCCACAGTCAAAACGAATATTTCCATTCTTTGCTGTTTTGACTCCGACCCGACCCAATTTAGTCATGGCCTGGATAAAAGCTGCGTTAAAGGCTTTCGGGTCGGAGGCCCAAGTAGTAACCGTATTTTTGGATCTTGGGTCTGTAAAGAGAACTTGATCCGAAGTGAATAGGCCTTTTCCATCGATAAGATTCTTAAAGTAGACATTATCGAATTTCCTGGGAGTGACTGGGTCCATGTCGATGGCTATCCTCGGGTCAACGTTTTTTGGGCACATGCCCTGTAATTGGGTCGCATATTGGCGGTTCAGGGTCGGGTCAATCGGGTTTTTAGGGGAGAAATTGTATATACGGTTTGAAAATTTGCTGCAGTGGGAGAATCCTACTGTATGGCAAGCTGCACAGAAACACAAGTATGGAATTAAATAATTAATCAAAAACAAAAAAAAAATTAAATAATTAATCCATTATGATCGAATCATTGAAAAGTTGAAGAATCACATTAATTATTAATTCTACTTAAAGTTACTATTTTATTGTAAAAAGTACACTCTACTTTAAGTGGCATACATGATACACGTTCCCTAGGTGATGTTACGTTACATTAAATATGAGCTCTAAAAAACTTAAGGATTAATAAATGTTGAACTCAACTACCGTTAACCTTTTAACTTACGAACTAATCGGTTGCTTTTTAATTACAAACATTTTCAATTTGGAAGTTTTAAATTAATACCTTGTATTAATTACCGATTTCATATTTAGTTTTTATACTTTTTGCATATTTAAAAAGAATAACAATATTTATAAGTTAGTTAACATGAAATAACAATACGTAAATTATTTTAGTACTGAGCATTAAAGAGTAAAATTCTTATCACACAATTTATCAATTTGAAAATAGTAAAAAGAAGAAAAAAAAATCCATAACAAGAAACAAAATTATTAATTATTAACAGAAGAAACTAAGAGTAATTTAATGAGATAATAACTTTTTTTAGAGCGTTTTCACTTTTCAGTAATTACCTTTTAGACAAATTCATATGAAGAAATAGATCTACATGTTTTTTGAATTGTATATATTATGGTTGACTTTTACAAGACGCGATCGGGTTGTTATTACAAATAACAAATTATTACGTCTTAGCTAATCATGTTGTTGAATGACTGTACAACATGTGATCCTCTAAGAAATCAACCCTTAAGGCCAAATCTAAACGTAAACTATTTGACTCCCATGAAATATCGTAAATGCATAAAAATATAATAATTGTAGAAAAACCATACCACTGTGAAATAAAAAGAGGCAATTTACCATCCCATGTAAAAATTAATAAAATTTAATATCAACCGAAAATTCTTCTCTTATTTGATCCAATAGTTGTTACATCAAGGGTAAAATTGTCACATAATGTTCAAACAACATATCATTCTCAAAGTGGACGACTGGGACGCGTGAGGAGCTAAAGTGTTTCCTTATCTTTTACTCATGGAGGTAAACTGTTACTTTTTGCTTTACAAGGGTTTTTCTCCACGCACGATAATTCACTAAAAAATGCAACATCAAGATAATTAATAATAGGAAACTTACCTGAGAGAGCAATCATGTCGGCCTGAGACAGTCCTCTTGAAGCAAACATGGAATTAAGCTGATTCAGATTGAATGTTGGCTTCGGCAGATTACCTTCTACACTTGCAGCTGTTGAACTCAGCCCATCAAATCTTCCCAATTCCACTGGATATGAAGGCCCTCCAGCCTAATTCACCATTGTTATTAATTCATTAACCAATTAATAATCTTCATAACTTCATTAATTAATTACTCAGGCTATGCTGGAAAATTGCATTTTTTGTCTCATAACTTTGCTCAAATTCAATTTTGGTCTCATTCTTTACAAATTTATCACATTTAGTCTTTCAAAAGATCTCACATTTAATCTCAGACAAAGTTTGTATACAAAGTCTTTCAAAAGATCTCACATTTAGTCTCAGACAAAGTTTGTATACAAAATTTAACGGTCAACACTGTTAGTCAACCTTTTGACCCATTTTTTTGGGGAAATTCGTGCATGAATGCACTCACACATTCAATATCAGATGTTTCTATTCAGTCTCACTTTGGTTGAGACTAAATGTGAGACATTTTGAAATTGATAGGACTAAATGTGAGAATTCGTAATGAATGGAACCAAATTTGAACTTTAGCAAAGTTATGGGACAAAAATATAATTTTCCCTGCCATGATATATATATATATGTAATTTAAAAGTTTAATTAATTACAAACCAGGACAATGACGTCACGAGTGGCCAATGCAAGAATATCAGCACAAGAAACCTTATTTCTGCATCTGGGTATTTTATCCACCTCAGCTTTGGCTTTGATTACAGTATCAAATCCATCTCCGGCCAGTGATAAGTTATCCGGATGATCCTTTTCAGCTTTATTCCCCCCCGTCGATGCTATTATCGTTGATGCATCACAACCCTATATAGTATGTATATATACATGTACAACCAAACTTTATATACATATATATAATATGAATTAAAATCTGAAAATGTATTTTAATTAGAAAAAAAAAAAACGGATTTTACCGAAACGAAGCAATCATGGAAGAAGAGACGGATAACTGCCGGGACAGTAACGAACGTTTGACTAAATTTTTTGGCGACGGCGTTTTTGACGATGTTTTCAACGTCGGGGCATGTGTTTGCGTAGAAATTAGTCCTGAGTTGAGCTGTGACGGAGCCCGATAACAACAAAATACCCACAGAAAGTGATAATACAGTAATTAGGAAACCGGGTCGACCCATATTGGTTGGTGTATAGTGTATACTCTATATTCTATAGCTTGTAATGATTTCTGGACAAGTAATGCAAGTGAGATGTATATATTTATATATAGGTCTGTTTGGATTTTTATATTAAGAGAAGTAGTCGTATAGCCAGTTGGCTTAGAATCTTTCTACAAAGGAAATAAACATAATTATTACCAAGATTAAGACAAGTGTGATTTTATTTTTATTTTTTTGTTATTTAAAAAAAAATAGGTGTGGTCGGCTTTGATCACCTACTATGGAGCAGAGCATATGTTCGAGATCAAAAGCCGCTTACGGAAGTACTTATAAATCGTTCACCAACACCACCATCGTATTGATAAAAAAATCGTACCCGTAATTTTTCGACAGAAAGTGATCTATTTCTTATTAATTGAGCTAACGTGTGTGCTGGGATTGGTGTGAATATTTAAGTGGCAATGTGTGATTTTGAAAGAGACATTTTATGCTGGCTTTGTCTAAAGCCGCCTTTGTTTGTTTGTACGTACACTTGGAACTCCTATCCGTGATCATACATATATACTTGGTCCGTCTCAAAAATTGTAATTAAATTATCTAATAGTCATACATTACATAATTATAATATCATTCTTAATGTTGTGCATTAGACAACTTCACTATTTATTTATTTTTACTGCAATATTTCAATATTGTAATTGAAAAGTGCTAAATAATATAACAAATATCACGAATTGGAAATATTATTACATTAAAATTATGAAATAATCAGTGTAATTTTATAATTTAATGAATTATTCCCAATTAAAGAAAGTTTGGGTTTGGGGAATTATAGAAATCCTTCAAGTGTAAATAAAATAATTGCTATGGAGAAGTAATAATTTTGATGGAGAGAGGTGGTAGCTTTTTGCGAATTAAAAGTGAGAGTTTGAATATATCTAACAGAACATGGTCCATGGAATAAATAATAATTAGAGAAAAAAGGCAAAAGGGAGAAAGACAGGCAAAAGCGTGGCATATCAATGAGCACAAATGCAATGTATATATAGTTTGCACACCAAGACGGATTTTGTTGGGCATTCAAATACTTTCACACTACTAGTGAATGATATATGTTCTTTTTCTCGTGGAAAATGCCTCATTCATTCACTTAGACTTATTTGATTCGTGAATTTTTATTTATTTTTTTGGTACAAAAAAATTCGGGTGGAATCGGTGTCGGTCCCCCACCCGGGCCAGGGCATGCCACACGCTTTCTACGGCGCTGGGAAACTTACAGATCGCCCACCAACAGCTGTCCTCACATCAGCCGAGAATCGAACCCCCGACCTTCATTGGGCCGGAAGCCGCCTCTTACCAACTGCACCAACGGCTGTTGGTATTTGATTCGTGAATGTTGGTGAGAGAAAGGTAAAAAGAAAAAAGAACCGGAATAATCAAAAGATAAAGCAAAAGGTACTATTAATTGAATAATTGATGCACACATAATTAATTGAAAAATATATCATTTGGAGAAATATAGGTGGAGATAGGATAAACATGCATGATTTCCAAGCTCCTTTGAGTACGAAAAGAACTTGAAAATAAACAAGACACATCAGACGCAAATTTCGTGTATGCCCTAATTTCATGAATAAGGGCAAATAAAATTGTACGGTTGGAGAGAGCTAAAGGCAACGAAATTATAGAATATATATAAATTGCTAATAGTATTAGGGTTTTTGTTCAAGGTATTTACAAGAGTACATGAAACAACTCCTGCAAATCCACGTGAAGTTCTTATATGAGATTATGATCTTCATATGGTCAAGTGTACAATACTAACTTGCGGCCGTGGGTCAGATCGGGTCTATGTGAAAATCCATGTATTTTTATATTGTCGGGATTATTTAAGGTCTTTTTTGAAGGGCATTTTAGTCATTGATAAGTTGCCTCTTCTTTGCACTATCACTATTTCAGTTTTTAAGTATAACAGTATCACCTATGAGATCTTGATCAAGTAGTAAAAGTTGTGATATAAAGAATTTATAAATTAAATATAATATAGTATAGGTGTGTGAATTTAGCCTTCTACGTAGCGTATAAGTATTTGACCAACTTATTATCTTAATTTTTAATGACCTTTATTTATACCTTGTAACACATTGTGTGGAATTAGTTCGATATTTTGGCAAAACAATGTGCTTCATCACCAGGAAACAAAAGAAGTGGAGTAATACAAAGATGTTTCCTTAGTTACGTTTCCCAGATTGTAACTTATAAGTTTAATAAAGTCAATACAAGATAAAAACTGGATCGTTTGATCCGGGTTGATGTAAGTAGAAATCCGTCTTTGGCCCAAGCTGGGTAGTTTAATACCTTATGGTCCAAACCCAATGGTATTATGGATTTGGATCCTTCTAGAAGATGTTATATTCAGACATGCTTAGCTGGAGGCCCCGACGACCAGACCTGCACAGTTAGGGCAGCGCTAATTATGGACAGCCTGGAGACAAGATCTAATCAATCACCAACCTTCCCAAATATAGACTTGCGGAGATCAACCCCAAGATTCTATATATTTACCATTTATACCTTATTTATATTCCAAAATAGAGGGATCATGATTTATTCTTGTTACCTTATGTATTTTAGGCATAGTTGACTTACCATTCTAGCCTAACCATCAATTACTTGTATAAATATCCCCTATGAGGATGAATAAACCAGGCAACAATTTACACCCGTGGACGTAGGTCTTCATTAGACCGAACCACGTTAATTCTCTTGTTCATTTACATTATCGCTCTTATATTATATGTTAAATCTAACCATAATACTCATATTATCCCATATATTAGTTTAAATATTATTGATGTGAAACCCACACACATCACGAGTTATGACAAAATTCATTAAAGCTTGTTTGCCTAGTAGGTGGGACGAAGTCAGGAATTTTGATTTGGTGGGTGAATACAAAAAACAAATGGCAAAGCTTGATATTTTTAAACTTAAGAGGGACGGTTAAATTTTAAATCTAAAAAATTTGTAGGGTGAAAATATATTTTTCTGAAAATTGAGAGGGACGAGTATTGCCGTTGCCAACCCCTTGACTTCGTCCCTGCTTGTAGCCTTGTCCTTAATTGTTTGTGATTGAAACTGCTCCTAATCATTCATATTTAGTAGGAGTGAAAAACGAATCAAACTATTCGATCTTCAACCCGAGCTCGATCGCTAAAAGCTTGTTTGAGCTCGGTTCATTAACATATCAAACCAAGCTTGAACAAATTTTTTATGTTTAATAAGCTTCAGCTCGAGTCGAGCTCGGCCCGATTAGTAAAAAACAAAAAAAATATGTAAAAAAAAAAAATCAAATTACTCGAGCTCGACTCGTGTTCGACTCAATTAAAGCTCATTTGAGCTTGACTCGATTAATAATCAAACAAGCTTAAACACAAATTTTGAAGCTCGATTATATTACAAACAAGTTTGAACAACATTTCTTTCGTCTCGACTCGGCTCGTTTACACCCTAATATTTAGTGCGTAGATTTATTTCTTTTTTGGTATTATATTAACACTTGGATTTATGTGATCGATCGGTATCATGCAAAAGGAAATGTACCCAAAAAAAATAAAAAACACAATTTTTATCAATAAAAGGAAAAGATTTTGTTTAATTAATATATTTTACTCATTAAAATCCCAGTCCATATATAATCCATGCAGTAGTTCATAAGAGCATATGATTAACCATATGCTGTGTAAAGTCGGTCAAAACTTAATTTTAAGATATATGTATATATATTTTATAAACAAGCTAGTATAAGATATATTGTTAACAATGAAGGATGTAAAATCAAGAACATGTCAATTGGCCTGGCTTTATCCATATGAAGGGACCATTTCTGAAACTTTAAAATTTAAAAAGAAACTTAAATACAGGCCAGCAGTCATCTTTTATACTGTCATTAAATTTAGTTAATTGTAGCAAGCATAAAGAATTCTACGTTAGTGATGTGTCCCAATAATAACAAGGGTATTTTGGGGAAGTGAACTCTTCTAATTAAGGACAATTTGATAAATAAAGAAATAAATTTAATGATGGGTTGGTGAAGATTTGATTTATATTAAGATTGTTTTTCCTAATTGACTAAGAATAGAATTATGCTTCCTATTTAGATTATGTTTTAGTTTTTTTAAGTATCAAGTCTCTTATCTTATAAATAAGAGCTTTCAATTTGTAATTATTTGATTTACTTGATTGCCTCAAGAGATATAATGAGGTAGTCTAGTGTTGGCTCGTGGATATAGGCAGTATGCCGAACCACGTTAAATCCTCGTATTCATTCTTTTGGGCTTAGTTTTATATTTTCGTAATTATTTTTTTCATGCTCTAATGCTACCATACCTAATATTTAAGATATTGTAGTTATTAAGAGGGATGACTAAACAGACTTTGCCCATAGCCCATCAAAGGCTCTATAAATACCCCCTTTAGCTTATTTTTGAAAGAGGGATATGATTTTTAATAGAGAAACACTCTCTAATTGGTTGGTACCCTTTCCTTGGTTTCATATAATTCACTCTATACGAACTCTACCACCACATATAATCTTTAAGAACTACGAATAAACTTAATCTTATTGAAATAGGTACGTAAACAACTTAATCCAATCAAGTGCAGTCTATAATCTAACCTCCACTCTAGTCTGTCGTGAGTTAGGTCGGATCGCAACTTTGCATATCATGCGATACACTTTTATTTTTATTTTTTTGGTAGTAAAAAGTTCGGGTGGGATCGGTGCCGGTCCCCCACCACGGGCCAGGGAATACTCCAGCGAGACCTGCCCTGACTTCATATCAGGGCCAATCAAGGGGGAAAATTACATATTGCCCACCAACACTCTCCTCACGTCGACAGAGGGACTCGAACACACAACCTTCTGAGGGGAAGTGGCCCGGCCTTACCAACTGCACCAAGGGGTGTTGGTTGCGATACACTTTTATTGAGGTTCTTAATTGTCACCTCATAACTATTTTGATCCCGCATCAGTTAGACTAAATCTTATAGTCCTAATATTGTATCTCTCTCTTATAAAATAAAATATATTGTGTGTGGTCCCACACACACTTGTATGAAAAAAAAAGTATAAATTACTCAAACCATTAGATCAGGTGTGACATAGAATTTCGTGGAACATACAACATCTGCTGCACTGATGATACTAATGATATTTCTATTTGTATTAGAAAAATAATCGAAGTTTTCTCTCAAGCATCTCTCACTTAGAAAGAGTTTCTCATCTCAAAACCTCTCTCCCCAAGATCGTTTTGCTCGTCTTCTTTTTCTCTTCTCTGAATCTGTTCTGTTTCTCTATCTGAATTTGCTACGCCATTTGGATGGGTTGAGTGGCGACATGAGGACAACTTCTGCGACATCTTTCATCATCCCCTTTTCACTGGATAGAAGTCCCTAAGAGAGATTTGAAGTCGATGTAGTTAGTATTTGAATATTTCTCCCTCGTACGAGAGTTCTAACTTCTAACTTCTCCTGTACAAGGAATTTGATTTTTTAAAATTTGATTGTTTTCTCTTGTCTAATGATCAATTATGTATTCTTGACATGTTCTCAAATAAGTTTTCAATTAATGTGGTAGAGAATAATATGACATGATATTTTCTTCTCCATGTAAGTTTTTGACCTTTCAAATTTTTTTAAAAGCAAAAGTCATATACATATAATTTGCCGCACGATCATGTGATCGATATTTCCGTAAATGGAACCCCACTAAAAGTTTCAAATTAATTAAAGGGTAGTTTATGATAAGGGGAAAATGATTCCGACTAATAATTGATGTTACATTAAAGGAAGAAAAGTATGGTTACACTTGCTACTTCTCCATGTTTGGTGATTGAGTACTCATTCAATGAATATTTCTATCATATTCAATTAATTCCAAGCTGCCAGCTATGCTACATTGATTTTGAAATATTTATTAAATTAATCCTAGTGATTAATTTCTGATTATAATTAGACTACGTCGCTCTAATTTCCAAGTTGATATGTGGTGTTCCACTTGATTGTATTTCTTCTATTATATATACATATAATTGTTTAAATTAAAGTATCTATAGAGCTTTCTTAACTAACCCTAACAAAAATGATTGAGTTTGTTTTCTTAAAATACCATTTCTAAATAAAGCTTCAAAACCAACTCAAAACTGAATCATAATTTATACGTTCACAAATCATGGCTACTTTCCTCAACGTTATCGAAAATAATTTTATCGTGCATTATTTACCATTAAATTATACGCGCCCAGCCTGTTTATAATAAGGACTATGTTATCAAATATCAATCAGTGCATTTTTTAAATTAACAAAAGAAACTCGAAGCTGTATTTTTTAATTTTTCTCATTGGATTAGAACCGGCTATTTATCTTCTTTTCGGTTTTCAAAAAAAAAAAAAAACTTTTTTCCGAGCACCAGGGCTAGCTACCAATGAATTATCAACTCAAATCGTACAAGTATTTTTTGAGCTCTCACTATCCAATTTTCCAATAATTTATGTTGTATGTTTATTCAATTAGTGGAAGCAACAATATTAGTACAATTAACGTTATCATCTCATAAGTAAAAAATAATCCGAGTTTGGTGCCACGTTCTTGTCAAGTGTGCATAGTTGTGGGACTTGTGACCAAGAAAATACAAACTAAAATTAAAATCGAATCCGATAGTGTAGCAATCCACGAGCCGTATTGGACACTCTTTTGTTTGTTTGTTTTTTGAACAGACCGTATTGGACACTCTTGCACGTATCAATCAGCGACCTACTGTTTTGCACGACCTTTCTTCTGAATTGTTCATGCAAAAAACATAAGAAATGAAAAAAACTTTAACTAGTTCAAGAATTTTCTCAAGAAAAACCAAAACCATAGAAACAAAATTTCAAATTCTTTTGGTTGTTAGAAAATAATAGGACGAAAGGATAAGATAGTTGCATGGATCCAGGAATAAATCCATGGGGGCAAATTACTGTGTTTTTTTTTTTTGGCAAAATACATTTTGTCCTTTAACTATATCCTTTGACCAAATACCCCCCTCTAAACTATGAAAAATACACTTACCCCCCTCAATTGCATGGAATTGCCTTTACTACCCTTAACCATTATTTTTTCTTTAATTTTTCATTTCTCCACCATTTATTTTCTTTTCTTACATAGATTAGATAAAATTACCAAATGCATTATAATTAATTATTTAAAATAATAATTTACAATATTTTTAGCAATAATAATAAATTAATTTGGTGACATCACATTATATTAATGTATTATGAAATTACACTAATGCATCGTAACAAAATCAAATTAATTATAACAGATATCTTTTATGTATATTTTCTTAATACATTTTGTGTGTTTTTAATACCCTAATTTACTAGAATATATATATATCTTAAAATTAATGCTAACATATTTAATTTAAATATATATATATATATATATATGAATTTAAATTAACCGAAATTATACTTATCCTCACAAAATTAATGCTAATATATTTAATTTTAAAAATATATATATATAAATGTATTCAAATTAACCAAGAATATACTTATCCTCACACCTCATGATTTAAAATGCATACAGACAAAGACACACACACACACATATATATATCATCAAAATATAGATGAAATATATTAAAAATCTATTTGAATTATTTTAATTTTGTCATGCATTGGTTGAATTTTTCTTAAATATTTATATAATGTGTTTTCACCAAATAAATTTAATGTTTGTGCTAAAAAGATTTATAAATTATTATTTTAATTAATTAATTATAATACTTTGGATAAATTTTAACTAATCTATGTATGAAAAGAAAATTTATGAAAAAGAAAACAATAGTGGAGAAAATGAAAAATAAAAGATAAAATAATTGTTAAGGGTAATAGGGACAATTCCATGCAATTGAAGGGGATACCTGTATTTTTCTACAGTTCAGAGGGGTATTTGGTACAAAGGGTATAGTTTAGGGGGACAAAGTGTAATTTGCCCTCTCGTTTTTTACAGTAGATAAATGTTATTTAAACTTATTTTAATTTTATTAGATAAGTAAATAACAATTATCATGTATAAGAAAAAATAAAAATAAATTTCAGCAAATTTACAGTAATTTCAAAATATTTAAGTCATTCTTAAAAAAGTTCATTGAAGTTGTACATGATGTTATTTCATGACTTTCACGCATGTATCAGTCGGATGATGACATGTGGATTGATCGAGCTTTTCTTGATGCTCGGTCCGTACACGACCCGTATAGACCTCGTGAATCTTATTCCTAATATGGGTTTTTTAATTGGATTTTGGGCTTTTGGGCTCGGTTTGGGCCTTAAATAGTGTTTTTTGTAGAGTATAAACTTATGTCCAGGTTTGGGCATATCATACTCATCTTCCATCTTGTTTCCCAATCTATTTTTCACCAATTCCATAGCTAAGATGGCCCTTTCAGTCGTTGTATTGCTATCAGGAAGAGTCAATATCAAGCCAATTAAACGATCAATTAGAGGTACACCACATCTTGTAATAAAAAATTGAAATTTGGGGGCTCCTCCTCAATCCGTCTCTCTCTTCTCTCTCTCTCTCTCTATATATATATATATATATTTATATATAACTCTCTCCGTCCCTCTCTCTCTCTCTCTATATATATTGTATATATAACCTATACTAAAATTTTGAAATTCGGGGGCTCCTTCTCAACTTGAGATACGATTTTTTTCTCTAACTTTTATTCATAGTTAACGTAATCATATGTCTTGTCGGATATGCTTTGCCACGGGTCCGACATATAATTGTTACATATTATTATTGCTTCCCTAGTTAGAGTAGTATTATTATTTAATATTCTTATTATCTTGTTTATCTTTTACCTTTTTTATAGTTTAAGGGTTATTTGTATTATCTCTCTTGTAACTACATATATTTTACTCAGTAATACAAGTTTTCTCCACTATTATTTTAATTAATTAATTATAATACTTTGGATAAATTTTAACTAATCTATGTATGAAAAGAAAATTTATGAAAAAGAAAACAATAGTGGAGAAAATGAAAAATAAAAGATAAAATAATTGTTAAGGGTAATAGGGACAATTCCATGCAATTGAAGGGGATACCTGTATTTTTCTACAGTTCAGAGGGGTATTTGGTACAAAGGGTATAGTTTAGGGGGACAAAGTGTAATTTGCCCTCTCGTTTTTTACAGTAGATAAATGTTATTTAAACTTATTTTAATTTTATTAGATAAGTAAATAACAATTATCATGTATAAGAAAAAATAGAAATAAATTTCAGCAAATTTACAGTAATTTCAAAATATTTAAGTCATTCTTAAAAAAGTTTATTGAAGCTGTACATGATGTTATTTCATGACTTTCACGCATGTATCAGTCGGATGATGACATGTGGATTGATCGAGCTTTTCTTGATGCTCGGTCCGTACACGACCCGTATAGACCTCGTGAATCTTATTCCTAATACGGGTTTTTTAATTGGATTTTGGGCTTTTGGGCTCGGTTTGGGCCTTAAATAGTGTTTTTTGTAGAGTATAAACTTATGTCCAGGTTTGGGCATATCATACTCATCTTCCATCTTGTTTCCCAATCTATTTTTCACCAATTCCATAGCTAAGATGGCCCTTTCAGTCGTTGTATTGCTATCAGGAAGAGTCAATATCAAGCGAATTAAACGATCAATTAGAGGTACACCACATCTTGTAATAAAAAATTGAAATTTGGGGGCTCCTCCTCAATCCGTCTCTCTCTTCTCTCTCTCTCTCTCTCTATATATATATATATATATACTAGGGAAAAGCAAGAACCGCGCGTTGCGCGGTCAATAATGCCCAGACTTATATTTAAAAAATGAGTAAAAAAAATTGCATGCAAATGGTAAATATATAATTTTCAATGGCAATATAAAAAGTGATTAAATATCAGTACGTTAAAAAAACAAAATTATTTTGACATCATTATTTTATATAAAATTATTCGTTGATATCCCATTGAAACCCGAATAGATTGTTTTACTTCATACACGTGAAAGTTGATAAAACAACATATATCGCACTCCTTAATATCGCTAATCAAAATCAAATACAAATTTTATAGTTCGATAATGTTTCACATAAATAAGGTTGAACAACAACTTGTTCGGATACACTCGACTCATTTACATCATTATAAATACTATATCAACGTTGATTGGTGGGTCTTAAAGTTAATCATTACAATGACCAATGGTGGGTAATCATTATTGATTTTTCTATAATTTTTATTCGATGGGGGTGTTAAAGAAAATGGTCATTTACTGTCATCTCCCTCAAAGGAACAACATGAAATATAGTTTCACAAATGGAAAAATCGGGTTGTAAATTCCAATCACTACTATAATCAGATAATAATCCACTGTTTTGCCCAGTTTCCATCGTAATTTGATGATGAAAATGAAAATAATTTTTGGTTTTCCGATAGGGGTGGTCAGTGGTGGCAAAAACATGGGATTATATATATCTATATATATGGAAGAGAAGACGTTTCTGGTTTTACTCAGGCTCCTTGTCCTTTAATGTCAAGAGTCGTGTGACTGTGGTCACTTTAATGTCAAGAGTCTTCGTTTCCTTTAATGTGAAGAGATGTCGTGTCCTTTAATGTCAAGAGTCGTGTTTTTTTTAACTTTAAAAAGATATATGTATCATTAAATAATGTCTAATAATGTGCTTATATTTAATAATAATTCTTTGTACCATAAAGTTGTTTCCTTATCTCGATGAAAGATATTGAGTATATTTTGAAATTCCATATCCTCAATAAAGGTTAACCAAGTTATTTGGTCTCAACAAAGGTGAACGGATGACATGGTATAATATATATACATACATACATATATATATATATGACATTAATTTAAATTTAGCACACTAATGTGTGCATAGATGATAGGACCACAAATATCCAAATGAAATAAGATAACATATAAAGAAACTACCACATTGTCAATTGGGTCCATCGTTTCATTACATTGTCTTTCTCTTTTATCACTATTTTTTTACCTAATAAGCGAAATATCCCCTTACTTATAATCTAAGAGTAAAAAAGAGAAACATAAGAAGAAGATACAGTAGTTACCTTTTTTTAAATATAGAAAATAAATTTTTATGCAAGTTTGTCCTATTATATAAAAAATATTCAACTTGTAATTTAAAAAATTAAATTTAGAAATTCTTAGATATACGTAACAAATTATTTGTACATCAAATAACTTTGATATTTAAATTTAGGAATCCACAATTGAAGTACCAAATATTGAGATTTTTCAAAATAATAAATCTTAGGATGAAAAAAATCGAGTGTAAGAAAATTCATGTGGAGTAAACAAACTCTCATACGAGAGAGAAAATAAATAGAGTATAAACAGTGGATAGTCATAGAAACAACCATGGAACGAGCTACAATTTGTAATAATGGACTTAGTTTTCTTTGTGACAATATAATTTTTCATGTTATGGGAAGGTTATCATGGTATGCATGCATTGTGGAGGAAGGCCAATTGGGTCTTTTAGCAAAATATTTTCAACATTGTTGGTATTCCATCCCTATTCTTTTATTTGATATTAACCTAAAGTTGTTTCCTTATCTCGATGAAAGATCTTGGGCAGATCTTGAAATTCCATATCCTCGATAAAGGTTAATTAAAGTTAGTATAACTAAAATTGGGTTAATCGTTTCATTTCATTGTTTTTTTCTTTTATCACTATTTTTTTGTCTAATAAACTAAATATGTCATTACCAATAATCTAAGAGTAAAAAAGAGAAAAATGTCTAATAATATGGTTATGTTTAATCATAATTCTTTGTACCATAAAGTTGTTTCCTTATCTCGATGAAAGATATTGGGTAGATATATGAGTTACGGATATGGTCCACTTTTTTATGATGTAGAGTTTTCTTTCAAAACTCTCACATCCTTAAATAAGCAAATACAATTAAAGATAATACTAAATATTAAACTACATCTTCGTTCCTCCTTGTTGTACCTCACTTAATCATTAAAATACCATTGATAACAACTTAATTATTAAATACAATTAAGGATAATAATGATGTTCTTTTTCCGTCTTGCTGCTCGCCACTTATAATTAAAATATAATTGATATCGACTGAAATGATTAGCATAGTCAGTCTGTTGAGATTAACATATAATTGTTATCCACTTACTGAACCGATTAGCACATTCAGAATCTCTTCAATCAACAATTTCAGTTCTGCAAAATGCGTCATACAATGCAAATTGCTCAAGAAACCAAGCAAGGGATCTAATGTGGCGGTGGTCACCCAACACAAATTCTACCCATAATTAAAGTCTGTCTAATCACACCACTAACCCCACTAATCACACCACTATCTCCACTAATCAAACCACTAACTCCACTAAGAATCATAACAAAAGAAGACTTCCCAAACCCTAAACAATCAATTATAAAAAATATTCAATTTATAATTTTAAAAATTAAATGTAGAAATTCTAAGAGTCGTGTGTCTTTTTAACTTTAAAAAGATATATCTATCATTAAGTAATGTCTAATAATGTGCTTATGTTTAATAATAAATTTTTTGTACCCTAAAGTTGTTTCCTTATCTCGATGAAAGATTTTGGATAGATCTTGAAATTCCATATCCTTGATAAAGGTTAATTAAAGTTAGTATAAATAAAGTTAGTGAGGATCAGAGTATAATTCAGGTTAATTAAAGTTAGTGAGGATCAAAATTGAACAATATCTTCCTCCACCAAATCCTACAAAGAATTTTCAGAGTATAAATAGGGAATATTTGTTAGGATCATCTTATACGAATAGAAACAGGGGAGACAGAGGATCATCTTGCACGAGTAGAAACAGAGTATAAACAGGGAATTCAGGGGATCATCTTGCACAAGTAGAAACAGAGTATAAACAGGGTTAGTTCATATAAACAACCATGGAACGAGGTACAATTTCTAATAATAAACTTAGTTTCCTTTGTGAGGATATAATTTTTCATGTTATGGGAAGGTTATCAAGGGATGCATGCATTGTGGAGGCTGCCCGATTAGGTCTTTTATCAAAATATTTTCAACATTGTTGGTATTCCATCCCTACTCTTTTATTCGATATTAACCGTTTCGAACAAAGGGGTTATCATGGTTTAGATTTTATTCATTTTGTTAATCGCACTATACTTGAACATAATGAAAGTGTGGTTGAAACTTTGAGCTTTGAGTTACCAATGGGGGCCGAGGCATTGCATTCGATAAGGCAAGAGTGGGTGGCTTTTGGAATAGATCATTCTGTGCGCATACTGAAATTAGTCGGTCGGTTATCCACTTCACTCCCCAACGGTCTGTTTTTCTCACAAACTGTTATTCAGTTAAAATTATATCTACCGAACTACATTGTTAGGTGGGAAGATAGATATAATTTACGAAATTTAAAAAGACTCACATTGAAGTACATTGTGCTGTATGATAACACATTTTCTTTACGACTTGGAAAATGGTGTCCTCAGTTGAATGATTTGC
Source organism: Buddleja alternifolia (assembly GCA_019426215.1). Classification (NCBI taxonomy): domain Eukaryota; kingdom Viridiplantae; phylum Streptophyta; class Magnoliopsida; order Lamiales; family Scrophulariaceae; genus Buddleja; species Buddleja alternifolia. Next base: position 43,599,796 of record CM033393.1, read on the forward strand.
AGTTATTCAATTGTGATTTTAGAGGACTAACAGAATTTCAGGCATATTTGCCTTCTGTAAAAATATTCAAGATGGCATTCAATCGAGCCCAAGGAAATGTGAATATAAAAGTACACTTCCCCAATGTAGATGTCTTTGTTATTTTATTGAAACAAGATGAACAGGGTCCCGGTCATTTACAAGTAATGGGGCCGTTAGCTCGTTCTCTACAGTGGATAGTACACCGTCATGTACAATACATCGGATCAACTTGCTCAACATATCGACTACTTCGAGAGTTTGTAAAAATGACGAAAGAATTGCTGTCCAGCGAACGAGCACGTGTGCCGGTTGATTTTGTTAGGGTATATCTATATATTATTGTTTGAATAAGTGCAAATGCTTTTAAGAAGTTTTTTTGATTTTTTTTAATTGTTTGGTTAGAGGTTGGCGCATGTGGAGTCTCTACATCGCATTATGGCGAGGTATTTTTTTGTTAATATGCACTGTCTAGAGATCAGGTCTTCGAAGCTGCTTGACAATCTTGCTGTCACATTGGTGCTCATCAGTAGATGTACAGGCTTGAATAAACTTAAAGTCGATTTGGTGGTAATATTTTAAGTTTTATTGTTTGTGGTTTATTAGTTATTACATGGTTTATTAAACACGTTTTTTGTTTGGTCTTCTAAAATAAAATTGTAATTGACTTAACATGTGTAGGGTGCACCATGGGAAAATGCGGGCATTAGTGTATCCAACTACGTAAAGGACTGGAAGTTGCAAACAATGGGATTGGAGTCATTGAAAGAGGTCACGATATTCAACTTCTCGAGTTCTGATTGCGAGCTAAGCTACATTTTGTACGTGTTGTCGCAAACAACTGAGTTGGATACACTAAATATTTACTGTGTTAATCAATTTTTTGATGATGTAATTGGTGTGTATAAGAGGGCATCAATTAGAGCGTATGAAGGTACCGCGTCAAAAAATGTGCAAATTCGTTTCATAAAAGGGGCTTACCCTATAATAAGAGTAGAATGAAAATTGCACAATAATTTTACAGTAGTTCGAAATATCAATTTGATCCAACAATGTACTTAATTTGAATATGAATGTACGAGGTCAAGCAATTTGCACAAGGGCACTTAATTTCACATTCTTTGCCAAGATGTTTCATAACGAAATTTATAAATGAATCAACTCCAAAAAGTTCTCACCCAGTTCATTTTAATTAACAATTAGTAAAACTAACATAAACAAATTCAAAGCAACATCCATAGTGAATAAGACCGCAGCATTCGATAATTGCATTTCAAAGGCCAAAAGCATGAACAAATAATTAACCGAGTATTATTGCAGATGGATACACAACACTATTAATCCAAAGAGTGAGGTGAAAAATAGTAGTTTGGAAAAAAAACCCAAAAAAAAATCCAACTCCATGGCCTAAGGAGTGGTTATTTACATTGGATTCATGCCTAACATCAAGTCCTTTTCCGCTTGGAAGACCGTATGATGGGTACATGTTCATCATCGGAATCAGCTACACAAATCCAGCGAAAGCTATATAAGTGGGTATGTTTTAAGGAAAACAACAGTTACAAGAATATGTGCAATAAAACGTAAGTGCATACCAGGAAGTATTAATTTGCGAGGGCCTTTTTCAACAAGCGGATTGACATCAACGTCTGAATCGCAAGGTATAGGTTCTTCTGTGGGAGCACACATTGTGGTGGACGACAAGCAAGGAGGAACCTTATCCTTGTAAACCAGTTTATCTGAGCAACGTGGAACGTATAAATTAGACAAGGGAAAAAAATCATGAAAGATGTCGTAATCTCAAAGAAGACACAGAGCCAACCACTATCAAACAGCTTCTTTGTAGTTGTAGTGGAAGAAACAAGGTTGAGAGTGTGACTTTGAGTTCCAGCAGGCGTAAAGCTAAGCTTTGCTTCTGTTGCTATCAGGTTACCTGCGTGGGCCACACCTGCACACATTTATAAACTTAAATAAATATCTGAGGATGTGGAAAATGGTTGATGGATAAAGTTGAGGTAGGAAGATGTATGGCCTTGCCAGTAGGGTAGTTGATTTCGAACCCTCTAGAGAGTCGTGCAAAGGTGATAACTGAGTGAGCGAAACAGCTTTGCCCTTATCATCTTTACCAGGTCCAAGATCAGGTGTGTCAGTCATTGTCATGTCTTCATTTTCATCGATAATATCTGTGATTATATACTGGTCCTCTTCACCATGCTTTCGCAAGATGTGCTTTTTCCTAACAGTGAAAACGCAGGCCTTCTTGTTGAGTTGTTCGTTTGCAAAATGCATGAAACCATTGAGCCCCTGAAAGTTAGTAAATGTCAGCTATGATATGATAGGCAATTTGATAGCTGAAACCAGTCAGAGACCACTCACCATACAATGATCATTCATGCAATCCGCCGCATTACGCCTAAGCAGTTTTTCAGCAATTTCACCAAATGCAAATGCATCAACATCGGCGTCTTTATCATAAAGCATGATTGATACCTTAGCCCTGAAGTTTCTATAGTCAATAACCTATGACAGGCCCAATCATGAACTTAATACACATATGTGATATGTCTGACCTGGGAATTGCAACGTGCAGTTCTTGGCAACGAGAACACTCAAATTCCCACCCTACTTCAGCAGTCGTAGAGGATGGGCATTTGTCGCATGCAGCGTAGAAGCATCGTTGCTCCATATCTGTAATTTTTGCATAGGCTTCAACCCGCGTTTTCCCCATCTTTTTTAACGACCACAAGAGATGGACCATATCAATAAATTTAATTAGTAAGCCTCCGGACAGATTCATTTTTAACATAATAAATAAACTAATGCAAGTGTATGATATACCTCTGTCGAATTCAGAAGTGAACTAATATCCATTAACTTAACGGAATTTGCAGAAGTTGATGCACCTGATCTTGAGAGATAACTTCGGTTGACAGCAATTTCGCGCAGAACGTCAACATTTTTTCGTTTCCTACATCTCAGTCACAATCGATCAAACACGCATTCAACGTGCAAATAATGTAAATGCTAGTATGCTGACTTCAAATGAATGATTAAATAGTTTGTACATGAACTTGATGAACAATGACATTACCATGCAGTAAGCTTCGCAGCCTCAGGTATGGGGGGATTAATAATGGCACCAGACGAAGCCGTTGACCCTAAAGAAATTCCTGAAGTGAAAATATATGCACAATATGAACAATACCAATATCATACACATATATTAAATAAACAGCAACGGAGAATATGCACAATATGAACAACGCAAATATCATACACATATTAAAATAAACAGCAGAGGAGCTTTAATATATACCATAATAAGTGTTCACTATAAACCTAGTGAATTTAACGACCGGCATATTATGGGAGTCTACTTTGAGCTTCGTCCCGAAGTCTTCAACCAAATTACTCCAAAGTGTCAGGGCGTATGGTTTTAAACTGATAGACACGAATAGACCATTAAATCTATGATATTTCAATTCAAACTGTAGCATAATTCAAAAGAATGTACAGTTACGGACTCTGAATCGATGACACCCAGGTCCTGAACAGTGATATCCCTCCCACGCGAAACAATAGTGCGTTGGGGCATTGTGTCAATAACAACCACGAGAACATCTACAAAAACACCAACTCAGTGGGCAATCAGTCAGCAATGAAAGTAATGGAAGGCATAGTGGTTAAACTGCACATACAGATAAATAATAAGCGAGTAAACAAATGCAAAATCCCCAAAATACATTACCAATTAAAGATTTGCTCCCAACGAGAGATGGTAGTTCTGATAAACGAGTGAAGAGCGATGCATTTTCAGAACTCGCTGTAAAACCATCATCGACCTTCAATATAGCGGTTTTAGAGTTTATAATCCACTGGTATGGATTATCAATGATCCTATATTTTTCTTCAATAGGATTAACGCGCGCCCTAGATATAATATATGTGTTATGAACCAGCAACGTGTTGGCAAGAGTATTAATGTCACGCTGATACAAAGTGGCAACCACCTTTGAGCCCTGAATTGAAACACACGAATGGTTCAAATAACAAGCAAAAGAGAGAAAAAGCGCACACCGGTTCTATTTTATGATAACGGTTAAAAAATTACCTTTTCATCTGCTAATATAATTTTTTGGTACTTGGTGGGACTTGTGGTACTTTGGCGGGCTGCATTTTCTCCTCCACCCGGACTTTCACCTTCCACGTGGGGGTTGAAGGCGTAACGTCAGCAATGAAGACCAAATTGGACTGCATCTGAACATCATAGAAGAAAGTATAACACAAGAAGGCATGAAACATTGTCTAAACTACATGAATACAGCACATACACAGACATCGCAGAAAATCCAAGCACGAAAAAATAGAAGTTGCATTGAAAACAACCGTTCCAATCATATTAACTAACACATAAACAACACGTTGACAACAAAAGGTATCGACTGACACACTTAACATCAACAAGACGATAGCTTAAATATCTCAGGGTAAACAATATTTTTGGTACTATGAAGAGGTAAATGAGTATCATCGTGCGAGATTGGGCGTATGAGAATTTTCACGTTAGAGGAGGTGCGGGCCCTTGAGATGGCCACGTATAATTGACCATGGGAAAAAACAGGTTCCTGCAAATAGATTCCGACATAGTCCAATGTTTGTCCTTGAGCCTTATTAATGGTCATTGCAAAGCACAGCCGCAGTGGAAATTGATGGCGTTTGAAAGGAATGGGACACTTTATCTTATCAGAAGCTTGCAGGGGAATTCTTGGAATGAATACGTGCCGACCTTTGTAGTCTCCTATAGCCACTTTAGCTGCAATCAAACGAGGGCCTAGATGGCAAACAATAAGGCGTGTGCCATTGCACAATCCCTCAGATGGGTCCAAATTTCTGAGTAACATCACTGGGCAATTTAGCTTTAGCACAAGATGGTGAGGAGGTAACCCACTAACAGAAACTGAATTTAGGTAATCTCCATATTCACTCTGCTGCCCTGGATCATCAGTTTTATTGAAGCTCATATATTCGACAGGAAGTCCCGGGAATTTCTCTATAAGTTGTGCATTAATATCATCAACAATATCATTTTCGGTGTCAATATGGCACGACTGACAACGAAAAATGGATCAGCGGTGTCAGAGTAAAAAGAAGGGAATACACAGTTGATTAATTGACTTAATGAGTCGGCAGGATTGACAAAAGGAATGCACAGATGTGATGGCAATTGTATTATATCATCGATGACACAAGGATGGGTACCGTCACCGATACTGAGCAAGAGATCAATGAACATAGGATCATCACGGGCACGCATGTTGACATGTAGCCTAAGCTTTCGGATTGAAGGCCATAAAAATGAACACAAGACTGGCCCCAACCATATCATCGCGAGAACCTCCCACAATTATAGGGAGTGTCTGCCTAAAATCCCCGCCAAACAGAACAACCTTACCACGAAAAGTAAATCTGAATCGCAGACATCACGGAGTAATGTATCCAGCGCCTCGACAACACATTTGTTCGCCATTGTCGCCTCATCCCAAACTATCAATTTGGCCACCTTAATCAATCGCCCTAAACTGCTCTGCTTACTAAGCTTTGAATTAGCATTATCATCAAACTCGAGAGGGAATTTAAACCTCGAATGAGCTGTGCGCCCGCCTGGTAACAAAGAGGCAGCTACACCAGATGTGGCAAATGATAAAGCTATGTGATCATGCGACCGCACATATGCAAGAATAGATCTATAGAGAAAAGTCTTCCCTGACCCTCCAGGGCATCAACAAAGAATGCGCCCCCCACATCACCATCTAAGGCAGAAATAATCAAGTCGAATGCTTCCCTTTGACAAGCATTTAGCATAGATGCTGAAATCAAGTCTTGCGGGGACACGATAATTGACTTCTCCCTAGCTATTTCGGTGCAGAATTCTGTTCTTCAGTTAGTCGAATGGACTGTTCAGACAAAGAGTAGTCATTTATACTTTTTCCCATTGATTGCAGGATACAATGTATGGATTGTAAAGCCTTTTGTTGAGCTACAGCATCACTGACGTGTGGTTGTTTGCTGAAATCCTGAGAAAGTTGTAGATGGAATGAGTGCCAGAGATGACTGGATCACCTGGAGCGCAGTAAACTAAAAATAGTGGCAAAGAGGCGACGAAGACTGGGAGCCATCTGATGTAAAGAAGCCTCTTCTAAGCAGTCCGAAATATATGAGTCGTTCTCTAATAATCCCAGATGCAGTGCAGCCTCACGAAACGTAGGATATTCAAGACCGTTAACTGTTCGCAGGAATTGAGCCGAAGGTGGACACCGAATATTATTAAGTAAAATACGCTTGAAAAAACGTTCTCCTTCACAAGGATTGACTGTAACCAAGCGACCAACCACCTCTTTTTTGGCACGTACAGACCAAGACGCGCATAATTGTTCAACACATAATGCTCAGGAAATTCTCTATATAACAGGTTGAGTTGCTGTGCTTTTCTATCAAGAGCATTTGTTCTAAAGAATTCAGTTAGCATTGTTCGCTGAGAGAGAGGATTAGTAATAATGTCAAGCAAGGGAGCCTGTCGACCAAACCTGATTACATGTTGATTTTCCAGATGGACCTGGAGAACAATAACAGGAGGATGCATGTCGCTAAGGGCAAATCCATATATTCTCCAGTGGGCCTCCGGAGCTGCTACCCACCTGCCAGTTTGGAAATTACGAATTTCATCGTCTGCTTGTGCATCAGAATCCACCAACAATGTTATAAGCAACCCTATCATGTCCTTTGTATATATACTTGTACAAATACTTTACAAGCTTTATATCACAACATATCTCCACATTGATGTGGCAGTTGTACTTTGCCAGCAAGTACGGATTGTAGGGAACGACCCACCTATTATCAAGTCTAGATTTTTGACAACCACAAAATCCCCATTCTCCCTCCTCCTGTACATGGGGTAAGAGTTCGAACAATATGCGTTGTGGCAATGAATTTTTTAGGGTAGTGGTTCTTGCAATTGCCATCGCGCATGCAAACATTCGTTGGGTTCAAATCCCCGCACGGCCCATGCAGCAGTTTTATAACGTAGGACCGAAGGAATGGATGTGAGGACGCACTGGGCAACTCTGCTGATATATGCCATCGTATATATCTGCCGTCAAGATTTTGTGTGAAGGATTTAAAATCACAAGCCAGTGTACGTGGGGCAATCCACGCTTTTGAAATTCTACTACATAGACATACGCAGCCACGGACCCGAACACTTTCTTCCAAACAATATCATTCTTCATTTCATCCAACTTTGCCTTGAATACCCTTGCAAGAAGATCAGGTCGGTCTTCGGCACGTTCATGCTTCAAGAGCGAATCTGCAATCTCTGGCCACGCGGATTGCATGTCATTGTAAGGAAGATATCAGGCTTGCCAAATTTTGGACCAAAGCCATAGCATTGACATAGCGCCGGCGCTATCCGAGGACCCCAATGAAAAGGAAGGCAAGACAAAACGTCGGACCAACTGCGTTAGGGTTATTAGACCATCCACTGACATACTATCTACGACGCTCTGTAAGTATCTGTGCGCATATCAAGTGTCGCTGCTCTGACCTGTAATAATCCAAGCGCTGAGTCTCCAATTTAATATACATGTCAATACAAATGCTGGCATAATCTTCCAAAGTGAAGCAGAAAGATTTATCCCGACGGACAGTAACTGAAACAAGTAAACAATTAATATGCGAAGTGACCATAAGATCCCAAGCTCACTACCATCTTCTAAAAACTGAAAAAAGATACAGACTGCTACATCTCTCCCTAACAGTTCTCTCAAATTGAAACGCACAAAATCTCCCCTACAATCTCTCAACTTGTTGCCAAAATTAACTCAATCAAATTATAGAGGCATATTAAACCTAAAATTCCTTAGATTATCACTACAAAACGCATTCCAATCAGTTGATTCTCAACACAAAAAAAACCTAAATTACAGAAGCAATAAATTCAATTTTTTTTTAGCAAATATGAGGTCAAAAAACACTCTCAGAATGATAGGTAACCAATTATACAATCGATTTTCTGTTGTTGTTCGAACATATACTGGATAAAGTGTTTTTGTTGATTTGCTGTGTCGATTAGCTGTTGATTGGGGTCCAATAATGTGTTTTTGTTGGTTTGGTATGCATATTTGTGTAATAGATGTTGTATATTGTTAAATTAATTGGTGTTTTGTAACTGTATGATATATAAACACATACTATATAATGGGTTATATGATACTGTATACTGAGTTATAAGATACTGTATAATGGTTTATAAGATTGTAACTGTATGATGTATACACACACTGTATAATTAGTTATAAGATACTATATAATGTGTTATAATATACTGCATAGTGGTTTATAAGATACTGTATAATCATTTGAAATCACTAATTGTATGTCACTAATCACACACTGTATATCACCATTGTATTTACTATATATTTGTTTATTAGCTATTGTATAATGGATTAATTAGCTATTGTATAATGTTTATTAGCTATTGTATTCACTGTATAATGGGTTATATGATACTTTATATTGATTTATATGATACTGTATACTGGGTTATAAGATACTGTATAATGGTTTATAAGATTGTAATTGTATGATGTATAAATACACACACACACTGTATAATGGGTTATAAGATACTGTATAATGTATTATAACATACTGTACAGTTGTTTATAAGATATTGTATAATGGTTTGAAATCACTAATTATATGTCACTAATCACACACTGTATATCACCGTTGTATTTACTATATAATGGTTTATAAGCTACTGTATGATGGTTTAAAATCACTAATTGTGATGTCACTAATACCAAACTGTATATCACCACTCATGTACTGTATTTTGTTTTATTAGCTACTGTATAGTGGATTCAAATAGGGAATTGATGATGATTATATGTATTTGTGATTTATAAGCTATTGTATACTGAGTTTTTAGTGTATAATATACTAATATTTGTTGTATAAAAACATAAGTAATAATGAAATGTTCTTTTATGACTACTGTATGATATGTTAACCCACACTGTATAATATAATTAGTTAGTGTATAATAAGATTATATTTAGTGTATAATATCTTAGTTGTTACTGTATAATGTGTTAATCCACACTGAATAATGGTAATTATCTACTGTATAATGCAGTTGCTGAAGAAGGGCATAAACATCTGTTTCAGCTGATAGGTTACAGACTGTGCCTGCACACACTGAGGAGCCTCTTAATGTCGAACAAATTAATTCTAATGATGATTACGTAGAATCAGATGAAGAATTGTTTGTTGACGATGAAGAGACAGAATCAGAACAACAACCCACTTTTAGATAAAGACGTACGAAACAACAGCCTGCAAAAACACCATCGAAAAAACATAAAACACAGTCTGTAGCCAAACATCAACCAAAGGGGAAGAAAAAGGTGGTTGATAATACACAAATAAGAGTGTCAATGAAGGTGTTGGTGGAGGTTGTTTCAACACTGACAGAACCACAAAAGGAATGGGTGAAACAATCTGGGTTCGAATCCTTTTTGGATTTCAAAATAAAGGAGCTGCCTCACAAACTCGGGTTTAAAGTTGTAAAAGCTTTAAATCCCAGAAACTTCAGAATAACTCTGCCTGGTGGAAAGATCATTATTAAAGAAGAAGATGTGGCAAAGATTTTAGGTTTTCCGCACGGTGAGAGGCATATAGACCTAACGGGTAAAAATCCAAAGAGGGCGGGTTAAAGTTTAAGCTCAGATGGTGTTGAAAGAACTGAGATCTGAGAATCAACTCACAGAGCAATTCAAGCTGAGTTTTATGACGATTCTGTACAATTTCTTGATAGAGTCTCCTAGTACAGCATTTGTCTACAAGAAGATGCTGAATTTCAAAGGATCTCTTGATGAGTTGTCAAGTTACAACTGAACCAGACTTGTTATGGACAGTTTGGGAGACACAAAAGATGCATGAGAAGCTGATCCGGCATCTCGCATGTATACGGGACCTCTTCTGTATCTGATTGTAAGTGTACAGGACCTCTTCTGATGTTGATTGTGTTCCAATAATATGTTTTTGTTGATTTGGTATGCCTATTTGGTAATAGATGTTGTATATTGTTTAATTAGTTACTGTATTTTAACTGTGTGATGTATAAACACACACTGTCTAATGGTATATTATCTATTGTATAATGGTTTATAAGCTACTGTATAACGTGTTATAAGCTACTATATAATCGTTTATAAGTTACTGTATAATGGTTTGTAATGATTATAAGCTACTGTATAAAGGTTGTAATGGTTTGAAATCACACACTGTATTTTTATATTTAACATACAGTTTGTTTATTACCTTATTGTACAATAATAAAACACATTACCCTACAGTACAATCTAATTTTTTTTCCCCTCCAAATGCAGATTTTGTATGTTGATAGAGTAAACTACAAGGGCCAAGTGACAGTCCAAAGATCAATCCCAACTTGGCTTAATTAGACAAACGCTGCACTACGGGAAAAGAGTACCATAGAGATTCAACGAGGATTTTTTGGGAAGGGGGTGATATCAAAGGGACAGTGGCTGTAGCAGTGTCAATTGCTAGATAATACACTGATGACGCCTCCAATATCACTGACCAAGTGCCTCCATCAGCTTCAGATGCGACAACAAAGGCTGATAAGCGGAAGGAAACGGCTTACATTCAACGGTGAAAAATATCACTCAAAACAGAGAAACAGAGCCATGTTCTCCTTACATTCGTTGGTGAAAAAAAGAGCCCATTAAAACCAGGGCAGATACATGTTCTCCTTACATTCAACGGGTTGTACAAATAAACTCAAAACAGAGCCCAAGTGAAAAAAGACTTTAGGATTGGATGAAGCAGGTTGATGAGGACACCATGTGAGTACATATCATTTTTAATAAATTTGTTTTATTGAGTATCCTGTGTATGCTATATGTATATGGTATAATAACTTCATGTACACTGTATAAATATCACTGCATACTATATAATTAATGTATAATGTATCATTGCATACTGTATAATGTACATTGTATAATGTATCATTTCATACTGTATAATGTATCATTGCATACTGTATAATGTATCATTATAAACTGTATAATGTACACTGTATAGTGTATCATTGCATATTATATAATGTACATTAAGCTTCTATATAATTACTCATTACATACTGTATAATGGTTTTTAGGGCTATTGTTTTTCAAAGTGGTGATGTAATGTGCAATATTTGGGATGTAAAGTACTCCTTGGCTCAATGCAATCAGCTTTTAGCTAGTGTGATTGATACTTGGTCATACATGCTAAACAACGCCGAGACGACAAGAGCCCCAACATCACCACTTAGATTTTATTTTACACTGGCTGACACGGTAAAAAATATTGCTTATATTTCGTTAATACATAGAGTATAATGTTCTGCACGCTAACTAATTTTTTTAAAAAATGGATTACAGATTTTCTTCACATCATTGCAAGGAAACAAGAGTAAAGATACGCTGCTGCCGACCTTCCTAGAGAACATACAGAATCGTTTGAACATGTTTCCAAAAATCAACATAACCGACATGACATTGGTAAGTTAAACCCCATTTGTTTGTTCTAATTATCATATTTTATGTAATTTTATTAATATCACTTTCATCCATCGCTATGTAGCTTTTCTTTCTTGTTCTTCAATCTGGACACTACTACGTGATATGCTTTAATCTGAAGCATTCAGCAATTGAGATCCTTGACAACAGCACGACAGGTGTGGCACTCGAAGACAAATATCAATTTGTGTCGTTCACTTTGGTAACTAACCTTTAAACACTAATCTTGTATTTGCTGTCAAATATCATTGTTATACATTAATGTACTCTATAATGATATAGTAAAACACTGTATAATGATGTAGTCAGTGACTGTATAATGATATATTAATATACTGTATAATGATATAATATTGGACTATATAATCATATAGTAATGTACTGTATAGTGATATAGTTGTTGACTGTATACTAATATAGTAATGGACTGTACAATGATGTAGTACTCTACTGTGTAATGATATAGTAATGTACTGTATATTTATATATTTATACATTGTATCTTACATTTTAAGTTTTTCGTTTCAATCAGAGAGCCATGTTTGTCAAGTTCCTGAAGGATAAGAACCATCCAGCTGGAAATGCGTTCTCAACCGTAGAAATTGTAAGGCTTCCAATGTCATGGCGTACACTCAGAAACAAAGAAGATTGTGGTGTTTTTGTGATGCATCACACGGAGACTTACAGTGGTGGAGGATTGAAGAATTGGGATCCGGAATTGGGTCCAGAAAGTGTAATGTTTTACACTTTTTATTTATATGTATGAAATTTTATGAAACTCTTTTTTTCCTATCTATCTAACTTTAATATTTATACAATGCAGCCAACACAAATTACAAAACTCAAAACATTTAGAGGCCCTTATCTAAAAAAGATCCCGAATTCCGAGTTGAACGCATTCAGAGACGAAGTCATCAGACAATCAAAGGAGGTGGAACAGGCTCAAGCCCAAAAGAAAAAGGATAGAAGGGGTAAATAAAATCAACATGTAATGGATACAAAAATAGAATTGATATTAATAGAATGTAAACAATAGAATGAATATATTAGAATGAAGGATAACACTTCATGATATGGTTTATTGTTTGATTCTTCAAATTTCAATGTTGGTTTTTTAATTTATGAGTTTTTGTTACAATGTAACTTTTATTTGGATCATTTAAGTCTATACCAGTTGTTCACTACACAACATGATATTGTATTGTACATTGAGTGTGTCATTAAGTGTTCCTACATAAGTTACACTGTAAAATGTGGACTCATATACAATACATAAAACAGTGTTTTACAGTAACTAACACTTCATTATACAGTGAATAACGCTTCATTATACAGTATAAATGTATGCAGTAGAAAATATAACATATTCATTATACAGTATAAAAATAATACTACATTATACAGTGAATAACTCATTATGAGGTAGAGCATTAAACTGTATAATACAAAACACTCAATTGTACAATAGACAATATGACATTTTGTTATACATTAAATAACACTTCATTATACAGTTAATAATGTTTCAGTATACAGTGAAATATCACTTCATTATACAGTAACCAATATAAAAGACATACAAAATCCTAATGAAGGTAAACAGTGGCCTACTTCATTATATATTGAATAACACTTCAGTATATAGTGTATAACACTACATTGTACAGTGACCAACACTTCATTCTACAATAACAAAATATAAAGAAAAACAAATCCATCTTTCCTTTGAGGGACAAGTTCTCTAATTATGCCCATCAAATTTTCCACATGCAGCGCATTTTCTCCTCTTAGGAACATACTTGGATATCTTCACACTGCTCTTAATTCTTTTACCACACCCTTTAGTTCAGCTCAGTTGAGGATTTTTGATCCCGAGCTCGTTCTCAAGTTGGGGTCCCACTAGTGTCTCGATAACAACATTCTTGTTATTCTTAGTGTTGTCGTCCGCACCGACACTCAAATGAGACTTTATATCCACCAATTGATTTTTTATGTAGTCGAGTTTTTCTTTGTTAAAACCTGTAAGATTTAAACATGATTGAAAGTCAATCCAAATTTGACTCACATCATTTGTAGTCTTTCCAATCATCACACGATATTGTGTGACATGGTTGTTGATTATATCAGAAGCCATAATTTCTGCATTTTTCCTCCACCTCTTTAGAACATACTCGGTAGGCAATTTGTGTATTCGGCCATGGTTGAATGCAAAGAAAATGTGTTTACAAAAAAATATCCCGCCTCAAAAACAATCTGCAAGAACAAGCAACCTAATTGTTCGATACAACATGTTTCACCTGCAACATATATACAGTGAACACAACTGTAACATACAGTAACTGTAAAGTGCATATACAGCATATATAACAGTAACATACAGTATAAAAAAAGGAGATACCTCATATAACTTTGATTTGTTGTCGGAGTCGGATACAACAAATAATTTCACACCATCAACAATGTTTAGACTTTGAAGTAGCACTTAATATGCAAAAATTTTTATCTCCACTTGTACATCATAGAAAACAGCGATCGTGTATACCTCTGAAGCATCCTCCTCTCTCAACATAGGGGTGTCAGTTGATGGCTTAGAGACCAAAGACTCGTGATTTAATCTTGCATTCGTATTCCTTTGTCTGTCCATAGCACTTTCAAATCTACTATAGAACTCAATGATTGTGTCACCCTTTACATAAAATTGGTTAAAGAAGGAATTAACAGACTCTGAAATTGAAGTAGTCCTCACTAACCCACCCATAGAAACATCTCAATAATATACGAATACCCATGAATGTCTGTTCTCGTAAATTTCAGAAAGCCAGTCAATATGGCTTAGTCCATACTTTGAAATAAGAACATTCCATCCCTCTTCAAACTCAAGTGGAGTGATGTCATTGTTATACACAAAATTATTAACCTGTCTCACTACTTCAGCATATTTACCTGTATGTGGTGAAATCTGGAAAAATAAAACTCAAATTAAAAACATGTTATACAGTATGTTAAAGAGCACTATACATTACATACAATATCATTATACAGTTGGTGAAAACTAATATACAGTATGGATTGAAAACATGTTAAACAGCACTGTACACTAGATACAATATCATTATACAGTTGGTGTAATACTATTATACATCAAGATAACATGTAACACGCATTATGGATTGAAACATATTAAAGAGCACATTCTATATACACTATACACTCCTACAACATAATTATACAGTAAAACACAAACCTTGGTAGGAAACTTTTTCATGATATGCCACGCGCACAGACGATGCCTAGCATTTTTAAAAACACTAGGAATAGCCTGCTTCATGGCAGGACATTGATCAGATACAATATAGTTTGGTTCTCGTCCCATCGCAGGGGTAAAAGCTTCAAAAACCCACGTGTACGACTCAATGTCTTCTTTTGCGATTAGAGAAGCACCAAATGTGACTATTTTCTTGTGGTTATCTACACCGGTAAAAGGAACAAACTTCATTTGATACCTGAAATGTAGTGTAAAACAATATGTAAGGTATTTTCACTACAAAAACAGTAACTGTAAATGAATTATACAGCAAATAATAAGGCATTATACAATCACTGTATGAATCATTATACAGTGGCTACAAGGTGTTATACAGTACATATACATTACCTATTGAAAATGTACATTAGCATCATACAGTCATGTATATAGATTATACAGTGACTAACAAGGTGTTATACAGTACATATGCATTAACTATTAAAAAATGTACATTAGCATTATACAGTCACTGTATATACATTATATAGTGACTAAACAAGGTGTTATACAGCACATGCATTAATTATTGAAATGTATACTAGCATTATACAGTCACTGTATATACATTACATAGTGACTAAACAAGGTGTTATACAGCACATGCATTAATTATTGAAATGTATACTAGCATTATACAGTCACTGTATATACATTATATAGTGACTAACAATGTGTTATACAATACATATGCATTAACTATTGAAATGTACATTAGCATATCTTATTATCAAATAAATGTGCTTACTTGTAGGATTGAAATGTTGCGTCGACCGAGCAAACATCACTAAATAGTTCAAAATTTCATATTGCAATAGGATCAACCCAAAACAACTTACTCATACAACCGTCGGCATCTGTGTCATAATCAAAGAAAAAGCCTTCACAAACTTTTTTTCATATTCATAAATTTCCTAACAATCATCTCCCCATCATTCTCACCGGCGTATTGCTTCACACCCTTTTTTGCATTTTTAAAATTTGTAGAAGTCGACCCAACATTGTTAAAACCACCTACAATTTCCTTTAGAAATGAATGTGATCTAACGACACCAACATTCACCTTTGATGCATTTAAGCAAAACATAATCTGTGACGAATCAATATTTCGATTGACTTTCAGAAACTGCTTCCCCTCATCGGTTGCCTACTCGTGATTGTGTCGCTCAATAAAATTCTTTATAACATATCCCTCTAAAGCACTAAACCTCAAAACAATCTTAGCGTTACACTCACATCGACCAATCATAAACTTCTTCTCCTACTGACATCATCGCAACTTTTGTAAATACCGGAACGACTGCATACATAGTGTTTCAATATGACCGTACCATCCTTATGTGTTTTTTGTGAACACTTACGGACATCAAAACCACATAAACGAGCATAGTTTTTGTAAAACTCAAATGTAATCTTCAAGCTTTCAAAATCCTTACCAATGCAAGGTTTAAACTCAGGAGCACACATTGGAACCCAATATTTGAAACCACTCGGTGATGTGATCGAATTAGATGACAAAGAAGATCCGACACCTAGGATCTCAATATCATTATTGCTAACCACTACTGATCCTGTTAAGAATATACATTATAAGACAACAGAACATACATTGCGTGCAGTACTATTCTATAGTATGTAAACAAACAACATTCAGTAGCTTATATATCATTATACAGTAAATATAACTATGATATACAGTATGTTAATATATAACATACAGTAAATATTAAAAACATGTTAAAACATTATTGAAACATGTTAAAGAGCATATTTTATATCTCTATACACTACCTACAACCTCATTATACAGTATGTGTAATTAAATGATACAGTGTGTTAACATATAACATGCAATAATTAATGAGACATCTTACTGTATACTATTTAAGAACTAGCTGTATAAAATCAATATATGTTATGTATACAATGATATTGTATACTGTTTAATTAGTTAGTGTATCATAAAAGTATGACGTGTTAATCCACACTTTATATCATCATTATATTTACTGTATATTGACGTATAAGCTGTTGTATAATGTATTCAACTGATTGTTTGGAAGGCAGTTAATCCCACACTGTATATCCCCATTATATGTACTATATAATGTAATATAAGCTGATGTATAATGTATTCAAATCACTACTTGTAAAGCAATAAATACCACATTGTATATCACCATTATAGTTACTGTATAATGATGAATAATCTACTGTCTAATATATACAATTCACTACTTGTCAGGGCAACTCATCCAACTGTATATTGATGTATAAGATGTTGTATATCACAATTCTATTTACTGTATATTGATGTATAAGTTGTTGTATACCATAAACATGCATATTTCAGTAACTCACTCGATTTTGAAAATGATATCATAAATCGATATGATGATGATTACGCATACCTACATCCATCTCAGCCATGAAAACGAAATCAAAACCTATTGATAATGGAGGAGAAAACGCAGAATTGACGATGATGATGAATCGAGCTTGATGATTAATTGAGTTTGATGATTAATAATGTAAATATTTTACGTTTTGTGAACTGATCGAATTGTAATTGGAAAGAAAAAATGAATTGGAGAAAAGAATCTGTTATGGCGCAATAAGTGGGATTTGATTTTGATCATGCATGATATTTGCATGAGTTTGTTACGTTCATTGACTAAAATGTCCCTGCCATCATTAAAAAAAATTATACAATTTGAAAAATGGAGTTAAATCCGGACCTTGGGATCAAACGGTATCAATGGTGTAGATTGGATCTTATATCTTACCAAATGTAATGGGATGTATTTGATCCATACCCTAAATATATATATACACATACATACATACACACACAATATATTTATTTAGATAGTCGGGTCGTAATCATGTTGTGTTCTAAATTTTTTAAGAATTGTCGTAGTATATGTCGGTTTTGTATTGTGTTCGTATTATCGTGTTAGTATCAAATCAACTCATCATAAATTTTTCCTAATTACTTGGTATTTTTCCTTGAGTTCCTTTTTTTTTTCCAGTATTTTCACTGATAACCAAACAAACAAAACTGGTTTATTTAATTTTTTTCTTTTTTTCATTTCCTCGTCAAAATCTAATTACCAAAAAAGGTGCGAGTAAACAATGAAATTATAAAGAATTGGAACAATTCTGTTTATTAAAAAATGTAACAAATTTTATGGTATTGGGCTGGGCAATATTATCTTCATATATTCTAATATTCTAGTCTGAGAAATAAGGCCACTTTTTAGCTCTTTGGAGAGACACTCTTTAATTCAGTAAGCGTAGGCCCAAAGTGGAGCTTCTCAATGTATCAAATTTGGGCTCAATTTTACTGGGTTCAGCCCAACAGGCCTCTTAATCTCTACCAAATTCAAATGCGGATCCAAACTGGAGTTCACCATTTTAACTTAAGTGGCTCAAAAATTGGTAAAACATATAAAAAAACCAAATCTGAGATGGATTTTTTTTGTTTCTTTAATTTTTCATGATCAAAAAGTGAATCGCATGAAATCTCGAATTCACTTTTCGGCAAACATATTGGGCTCCCTCGCTAGGGCGACCGTGGATCGAGCTCGTATAAACATTTCTAAGGATTTTGGTCGTTATCTAGGAGCTCCTCTTCATCACTCTAGGATGCGTAAAAAAAATTACAACTTCATTTTGGATAGAGTTATGGGGAAACTTAAAGGGTGGAAACGAAAGTATTTGTCGCTTGTCGGACGCCTCACGCTCATTAAAGCATTCACAGCCACAATACCTTCTTACTACATGCAAACACCCAAAATTCCTTTGCGGATATGTGAGAAAATTGACAGGAGTAACCGCAGCTTCTTGTGGGGTGGAACGGAAGATCAAGACCGATTGCACCTTTTGTCTTGGGACGCCGTGTGCCGCAATAAAGAGAGGGGTGGATTGGGTCTCCGGAGAACTCAAGATCACTAAAAATATATATATTAGTAACAAAATAGCAAGTGACAATGCTAAAATTGTCACTAATTATAAATTTTTATTGACAAGAATTTTTGTTTTGTCACAAAAGTGGGTTTTACATATTTAATAGTGACAATATTTGTATAGAAGTTGTCACTCTTGATACTTGTGATAAGAAAGTCGTTGTCACCATTAACAATAAGTAACACATATATAGTGACAACTTTAAAAAAACACTTGTTAATAAAAACTCTTATTGTGACAAAACAAAAATTATTATCACTTATTATGTATATCTAGTGACAATTTTAATATTGTCATTTCAAATTTTGTCACTTATATTACTTTTTATTGTAGTGGATGTGAGTCTTATTTATCTTGGAAAATTACGGTGGCAACTACTCAATGACGATGATAAGCTATGGGTTCAGGTTTTACGCCATGAATATGTGCATCGTGCTAGAGCGAGGAGTTGAGGAAATACGTCACACACTTGGCGTAGCATACAATCAGCTCATCCGTTGCTCGGAAAAGGCATTAAGTGAAAAATTGGCAATGGCAAGGGGATTCACTTCTGGACAGATCACTGGCTCGGTGATTCGGCGCTTAGTAGTGGCATGCAAGTTTCCGATAGTGCATGGCATCGTCTGGTTTGGCACCCTCACTTCGGTTGGAATTGGTCTTGGTTTGTACGCCCTAGATAACCATCAAAGAGCGGATTTGGATAAAATCAATTTAGATTAACTTGAGGGACAAGGAGATATACCTATCTGGATGCATACAAACAATGGTGAGTGGACACATAAATGAGACGCAACATGCAGGTTGTGTGGGCACCTAAATGAGGAGAGTTTGCACATCCTTAGAAACTGTGAGTAGGCTAAGAGAATCTGGACAAGTCTTGTGGATCGTGAACATCATATGAAATTCTTCAATCTCAACGCGTGAAGAATTGGGTGGACTTGAACCTTTCAACCCCATTAAACAGGTATGTTTGGAGCGATGCATGGGATATTACCTTTACTGAGATTATCAATTTGATTTGGTAGGGTCGTAACATTGTGATCCATGATGAAGATGGAGCAACTCCCCAGCTGGATTTGGAGAATTACGACAACGAGTGGCTGAGGCGAGGAGATTGGCCAAAGAAAATTGGGATCTAACGGTCACCTCGAACTTGTTGGATGGATGGATTAAACCGAGGGCAGGTGTGACAAAAATTAATGTCGTTGCAGCGGTGTCTCGGGTTTAAGGCAATGACAAAGGGCCGACGGGTATTGGAGGTGTCATCCGAAATCATAACGGACACTGGATCACTGGTTTTTGAGGCGAGGTGGGGCAAATTACACCTTTGGAAGCAGAATTGCTAGCCATTCTCAAAGACTTAAAATTGCATGGGAAATGAAGATGAAGAGAATAGACCGACTCTTTAGAAGCTTGGGAGAGCATTGACGAGGCCTACCCTTCTCACCAATATTTTATCGTTCAGCAAATTCGAAACATGATCAAGTTACAATGGGAAGCTCAAATATTGAAGCACATTCCGAGGGAAGCCAATAAAGTGGCGGAGTTGCTAGCTAAGGATGGAATTAACAAAAGATGGGGACTAATTGATGTCTCGGAAGGAGCACTCCAACAACATGACCAAGATGTCATGGGCACAAAGTGGCCTAGACTTATGACTATTGGTCCCGGTCTGTTGGACTAAGTCCCTAGGATTACCCCCTTCTTTTAGTAATGAAAAAACTTATTATTATTATTATTATTAGAAAAAAGTACTAAAACCCCCCTTAAAATGGATTTTTATATCCAGAAGACCCATGAAAATATTTTTCAATCTCAAAAACCTGCTTTACAAACTTTTCATTCAAAAAAGCCCAAAAATTAATATTAAGAACTTTTTGAACTAAACTACTCTTAATTTATTAAATTAAGAACTGATCAATTGTTCTTTTTTTTTTGTTGTTGTAAAATTTTCAAATTGATAAGTTGAATATTACAGATTTTTATTTTTAGAATTAAATATTTTAAAAAATATTTTTTTTTAATTTACTATGGTAATTATCTAAAAAATATTTTTAAATTTTTTTAAGAAGATTAAAAATTTGAAATTTAAAATCAAAATTATATTTAGTCAATTATCAATATAAACTTTCTAAACAAATAAATATATACAAAACTAAATTTGATTAAATTTTTTGTCTAGAAGACTAAGGGCAAGTCCATAAATTTTTTACCCTACATTTTGGGCTTTTTGAAATGAAAAGTTGGTGAAATGGGCTTTTAGAATGAAAAATATTATCATGAGATTTTTGGATATAAATAATTGTTTTAGGGGGTTTTTAGTAATTTTCCCTAATTATTAACAAATCATATGTGCACATAAATAGTCTTGATAGTAATTAATCAATATGACTTGATATAATTAAAACTTAATGGATATAAGCCAGGGTTATCAATTGAGATTTATGCGTCTAATATGATCGGGCCTATTGGCCATATACTTAAACTAAACATATATAACTTCTTTTGGTTAGACCCAAATTGGAGCTCATATTAGCAAAAAAATAATTTATTGACAACAAAATTATACTATTTATAAATGTTTATTGATGTGTGTAAAAATAATTCATTGGATCAAGTTGACAAGTCCACACCAATGTAGAACCAAAAAGCTTAATAAATCATGAAAGGTTAAGCCCAAATCAACTACGATGTGGGTGGAGGTGCCAGCTGTACGCGGAACTGGACCAGGTGTCTATAAAAGGAAAGGAAAACTTTTAGAAATAAGATCCAATCAAGATATAATTAAAGACCAATTAAATATCATTAGTCAACGACTTACCAAAGCAAGTTGGCGCGCTTCAATCAAATCAAAGTCTATTCTCGGGAGGATCTGGCACAATCTCGTGGACCTCAAGACTTACCTAAAATAGTTGGATCTGTCAGGGATAAATAAAGGAGGATACCAGCCCGATTTTACTTACCTTATTTAGCCTGATGCCATTCAACTTGTATAAATACCTACATTTGATGATGAATAAAGCTCTTACGTGTTCTTATGCAATATTATCTCTTATATATATTACTCATTATATATACTTATTACACACAATTTCTCATATTTAATATATAAATATTATTGGTGTGAATCGGACACGCATCACTTATAAAAAAATTATTTTTCATAATTAGTTAATTTAAAATAACAAAAATATATAAATTACAATCTTGTATTAGAAACATAAACCATCAAACATTAAAAAATGCACGACAGAAAAATAAGACATAAGTGACAAATTGTCAAGTGACAATCTAAAAGTTATCATTAATTATAATTTTTAATTGACAAAAAGTTTTGTTTTGCCACAACAATAAGTTGTATATGTTTAATAGTGACAAAATATGTATATAAATTATCATTCTTGGTAACTAGTGACAAAAAAATTGATTCAAAATTGTCAATAATGACAACGTTGAATCAACTCGTCACTAAATAATTTTATTGTGACAAAACAAAAACTATTATCACTCATTATGTATATCTAGTGATAATGTTAATATTGTCACTTTAAATTTTGTCACTACTATTACTTTTTGTTGCAATGTGAATTTTTTACAAAAAATTGTCCGAAAGCTAAAGATGCTAACCATATGTGCAACAATTTTAAAATCCTAAGAGTAGAAATGTTAAGTTTATAGATATCAGGACCCAAGGGTTGAAAGACGAACCAACCTACTCAATACTCGACTTGAAATCGTTCGATAAAAGCTTGTTTGAGTTCGGTTCGTTAACATACCACACCAAGTTTAAATAACCTTTTGGGTGTTTGATAAGTTTGAGACTCAGCTCGAACTCAACTCGATTAGTGTAAAGTGATAAAGTATGTGTAAAAAATCAAGTTACTCGAGCTCGATTCGTACTCGATTTGATTAAAGTTTGTTTGAGTTCGGTTCAATAATAATTAAACCAAGCTTTAAGACAATTCTGAAGGTCAATAATTATTCAAACAAGTGTGAAAAATATTTTGCTAGACTCGACTCGACACGTGTACAACCCTAACCAATGGTGCTCACCACTCTATCTAAAACCAAACTTCAAATTGGACCTTTAAAATTAAGAGGCTACACTTCACAAAAATGTTGCGTTGTGACCTATGAAAGATTAGATGGGCAATGTTGAAATAGAGAGACATAGGGCCCCTATAATGGATGTACTACTCAATCTTTTACTTTCATACTTGAAGTGCCATAATGTCATGTTTCCATGACGCAATCCTACATATTAGTCATATGCATCATCTTCCACCTTATTAGGTGTATTGAGTAACCTTATTATTGTTGTTAGATACGAACTCCTGATTTCCTCATTAAATAAGATTTTTTCTAGAATATATTTGTTGAAATATTATGAGACCACAAGACCATGGAATGGTGAAAGTACTGTACCTTAGAGCACATAATCCTCTATACAGGATTGATGCTATCGCGACTTAAATCAAGGAAAAACGAAACAACATATATGTATAGCTAGATGCAAAAATTTCTAAGTTGTAATGTTGAGTTTGAACAGTTAAGTCTACTAAGAAAAACAATCACATCATCTAATTACTTTTAAAATTTAAGTTGAATATTATTTTAACATGAACTTATCATATCAAAGTAATCCCAATAGATAATTTGATTTAACAATTTATAATATTATTTTATTTTATTTTATTAGATGCGTTTTAAGGCGCATCCGCTCTTAAATAAATTTCAAATTTTGAGGCTCCTCGCTTCTGCTATAGCATTCGCTCCCCCCTTGCTCCAGCTCCATAAGACTAAGTTTACCTGCCTCCTAAAATGATTTAACACATCGAATTTCAATATTAGTTAATTATCAATTAAGTCACTTACTCGAACTCAAATTGCAAATCATTCAATATAAAAATTTGAAAGTTTATAGTATGAATAGGTCTCATTGTCTCAAGTGCTTCTTTTTTTTCTTTGCTTAAATACTAAATTCCTGTCATACCAGAGGTCTAAGTGAATTTGAGGTGAGCCGAATAATATATTGTTCAAATTCAAATTTAATCAATCTAGCTGAGCTTCAAATATAATCGAACAAAAAGTATGTTCAAACTAGTAAGTTTTGTTAAATGACCCGCGTTTAAACGAACTTTTAACAATCGCATCTCAAGTTGAGTATCTACCAATTCAATTATTTTTCCGTTGTAATTAATACCTATACCTATGATAAGTATATTCCAACATGAACCGTAATTTCATTTTCCAAAAAAGCGTGGTGGCCGTGTCAGCATTTGTCCTCCATGGAAATTAGTAGCAGCTTCACTAATTGTATAGCCCAAGACTGAAGAGCACTGGAGATTGTAGACTCCAGGCGTTACGTGCAATTAGAAACTTTTCGGACTTTTCTTTTATATATTTAATAATAATTTGTATTATTTTTTCTTCTTGGGTTCTTCATTTTCAATAATTTTTTGCATGAATTCTTCCAGTTTCAGAATTTCAAGTTCTAACTGCAGGAAATTAAAGCATGCATGTCTGCCTCTTTTAAATTAGGAAAATATTATATTATATTATTGCAGACAAATCAAGGAAAAAGAGTGTGCATGATTCTCAAAATGCCTGCAGCTGAAGGAACCTGTATGTGTTGGAATTGAAGCCCTTCAGTCATGCCTACGATGAATTTAACTAGAATATTGCATAAGTCTATATTACTATATATGCTCAATTATTGACTACTTTTTTTCATTATTATTCTTTAATGAATATATACAACATAGATACAAGATAGTTCAACTCCAAATATACAAAATGACTTATGTCTAATAAATACGTTATATATAACACTTACATATTAAACATAAACATATTCAACATAAAAATAAATAAATAAATATTCTTTTTTTTAAAAGGAAAAGTTGTCATCTTATTTCATTCAATAAAAGTTTACAACGTCAAGAATAATACACTTAGACTGTCTCTAACAATGTAGTTAAGAACAATTCAAGCATCAAATATCAAGTTCTTTCAAAATAAAATTTTTTAAGGAAAATCAATAAACACAAAAAAATCTTTGTGCAAAAGACCACACACTTATTCAAGATTCATCTCGTCAGATCCATCTCTATCTCGTTAGATTTGAAGTTGGGATACACAACTTGAAGGAGAGTGCTCCAACCCAGCCTGCCGTCAATGATGGTGGCAACAGTTGTGATGGAGGCGACTCCTTCATCAAGCCATCGTCGGCAGAAAAGTTCAATCATCCTAGTATTCAAGTGATAATCATAATTAAATAATTTTCATGCACCAATAGAGTATTTCAAATTTTGAAGTTGTGACTTAATATTTTGTCACAAATATTAATTTTTCTTCCAGTGTCATAAGAAAATGTATTGAAAAATTCGTTATGTAAATAATCTAAAGCATGCAAAGGAAAACCACTATAAAATAACAATTAACTTATACATAATATTTACCAAAAGAAGTTGGCTTGATTAGAAGGGGCTCTAATGGTTTAAAAAAAGATCTTGTGTTCAAACCCATATGGATGCAAAAAACTTCAAACAAATCGCATTTCGTCCCGTAACTGTGCCCAAGTACACTTTTAATCCTGAGTTTTATATAAATCTCACATTTAGTCCCATAACTTTCTAAATATCTCACATTTAGTCCTAACCAAATATTTTGTCCAAAACTTAACAGTCAACTCCGTTAGTCAACATTTTGGCCGATTTTTTTGGAGAGATTTTGTGCGTGAGTGACACTTTATATTGAATGAAAACATCATAATATTGAATATGGTTCATGTGTGAGTGAACTCACGCATAAAATCTCCCAAAACTAAAAGGTCAAAATGTTGACTAATGGAGTTGATCATTAATTTTTGGATGGAATATTTGGTTGGGACTAAAAATGAAACATTAGACGAGTTATGGGACGCAATGTGAGATTTATATAAAGCTCCGGACTAAAAGTGTACTCGGGCACAATTAAGGGACAAAAATGAGATTTTTCGAAAAAACTTCCTTGGCGGTCCCCACAATTACATCCGACAGTGCCTCGAGTAAATTAATCTTGGGCATTGGGCTTGAGGACACTTTGAAAATCAAATAAAAAACTTGTATATAATATTTATTGCAATATATAACCTAAAATTTGATCAATAATGACTTTTAACTAAAATTATATACCACAGCCTTTAAGAAGGAATAGTTGGGGGTATACTTGGTGGCTCCCGGGAGTCCAACTTCCGGGGCATATCACCACATACGGTGTTAAAACATATGTGGGGTCTATCAAAATATATATATATATATTATTGTGTTTTAACATTATGTGTGGTGTATATTTTCAGAGAGTTGAACTCCCGAAACCACCAAATATTACCCAAATAGTTGGTTATTAGTTCGAGTTCTTGCAGTTGTATATCCACATGATTGGACTCAATAATTGCTTTATCCATGCCAATAGCCTTTGGTACATAATATATAAAATATAATATATTTCACAATAAAATCTAAAATGAAGTAAAATGTGTAGATGAATTATACAATAATAATTGTTTTTGGATGTGTTATCTTTTTTCTGTGTAGTGGAAGTGGCAGAAAGCGAAATACTGATTTATATATAGATAGATTCGAGATTCCACCATAGATCATCATTAATGGCATTATCCTAGATTAGATTAATTAATCCTAAACTCAGGACTTAGTCCCTGTCATTTTTCATGATAATGTCACCCGTGATCATGCCGAAGCTAATTGTCGCATATACAAATTGACCTTTTTGCCCAGAAAAAAACTAAAAAAAGGATTCACAATCCTGACTTTTTACTTCTTTTCTTAAAGATAAATATCTAATTGATGCATGTAGTTTTTATCAGAGAAATGCTATATACTACAGGTAAATTTTCACCAATTTACCATCGATTCTTAATAAGGTAGAATATCAATTTGTTATGTTAAACATAAATTACGAGAATCAAATCAAATGCATTTATTGCATTAATTTCTTATCAAAAATAAAAGAAGCGGTAAACTGGTGAAAAATAAGAGTGGTAGGCTGGTAGCATCACTCTTTTTTATAAACGTAATGCAATAGTAGTACATATCTATCATATTAGAATCAAATATACTATTATGTATATACTTAGCAAGTTCTTCATTTGACTGAAAGTATAAATATATATAGTTCTTTATTTAATAGCTTACAAAACTAATCTCATCTAGTTAGGATCAAAATGCAAAAAAGCTTATTAAACAATATATATATATATATAGTGGTAATTAAATAACTATATATATTGTTAATTAGATTAGAACTTATGGGGATTTCTAATATAATTTACATGGGCATCTTGGCTCGGAATATGCTGTTCAAAGTTGAGACAAATATGTCAAATGTTTTTATTCTTGCAATAAGATTGAGAGTCCAATATTCTACAAGTATGATTTTACGAGAATCAATGAGCTTTTGTCTTACTATATATTGATCAAAAACATATTACCACGCGTTATTCATTATAATTGATAAATTATTGATGGTTGTATTGTATATATTTGTTTATTGACATTTTTAGTGTTGTTATTATGTATTTAATCATTTCATGCACTAACAAAATAGTTTAGACAGATATTTAAATGTGGATGTGGCTTCCATTTTCTCTTTCGTTTTTGTCTTTTTTTATTTAATTTATTTTTATCATAGTACGAAGAATGATAGAAAAATAAGAAACGAGTATGAGGGAGTGGGCCAGGCTTTTAGCAAAACCCATAGGACCCACAACCACTCCCCCAATTATCCCTGCACTTCCCTTCTCCGGCAAAGCGTGCGTTCATGTCCCAATCTCTCTCTCTCTCTCTCTCTCTCTCTCTTCTCTCTCTCACACACACACACACACACAAATTAATTTATAATACCATTTACTTGTTATAATTTTTTTAAATGATACAAAAGTCGAGTAATACGTGTAAATAACTTGTGTTATGGTTAGAAGTCGTGATCTATAACAGTCTAAATTTATGGTTGCTTTAATCATAGTAGACATTTCTTTATAATTATGCAAACATAGGCGTGGTAGAAAAGAATCTAACTATTTTAAGTTCTAATTAGTCGTGGTGGAAGAAATAATAATCTAATACTTTTTAAAATGGGTAAAAAGACATGATTTTTGCAATTGTTCAAAACATGGACAATTTCTATGAGCCGTGGACAATATGTTGGCAATGCTTGCAAATATAACGGTTAAAGACGATGCAAAACCGTGGTTTATTAATTTTAATCATGGGAAAGAGACTTTTCACCCTGACTAATTAAGATAGAAAAGTCATTTCTTGTAGTGAATTTCCCAAAAATCAAAACTTGACATTGTTTATGATTTGTATTGTTTCAGTGAATTACGCTTTTCTTTAACACTTAAATTAACTCACATATAAAGTTTCTCGAGTTGTGTGGTTTATAATACTCTTCTCAATGGCGCGCATATTGGGTTTTTTTTTTTTTTGAGTGAAATTTCAACAAATAAAATATTTTTATTAATACCATTTTCGACAAAAAACACAGAAAGAAATTAAAAAGAAATAAACCAAGCACTAAGGTACTTAACATCAGAATTTGTTCTAAATTCATATTTTATTTTAACTTTTTTGCATAAATGTATACCAATTGTCTACAATCTTTTTTTTTTTTTTTTTGATAAGGTAAATTGTCTACAATCCAAGCTTAACAA
This sequence comes from Buddleja alternifolia, assembly GCA_019426215.1. Lineage (NCBI taxonomy): Eukaryota > Viridiplantae > Streptophyta > Magnoliopsida > Lamiales > Scrophulariaceae > Buddleja > Buddleja alternifolia. The sequence goes on from CM033393.1 coordinate 43,628,456, forward strand.
TATACATATAAAAATATAAAACATATCATATTAAAATAAAAGATCCCCCACTGTAGGTTGTGATCATAGTTTTATTGAAAAACTTGTACATTTAGAACTCCTTTTATTTTTTTTTAAATGTAAGACACAGTAGGAGATAACAAACTCTTTATCAGCTGGGCATTTTGTCTGTCACACAATTATGTACATAAAGAAAGACAAGACTGATACAGAAAGAGATTTGTCCCACAAATGGATGTGACCATCCCCTTTAGATAACTACGAACAGATATATATACATTATATATATGTATATATATATATTTCGTTACGAAATAAAATTGAATATTTTCTTCAAAGGTCAATAATGTTGAGCATTTTTTTTTTATCGACTCCACCTCTGCTCCATATTCATGGGCTGCGATCTTTCTAAATTCCATTTTATACAGCTGTACGTATAGGGTAACAATAAGACAAAAGAACCAGATACTTATTTTATATAAATAAAAGAATTTTAAACCTATGTACATTGTATTGGTGCACATGAAACAGCTAGTTGTCATGTTTAAACTATTATTCATAATCTTACCCTAATAGAAAAGAAATGAACGATAATAAATTCTATAAATCTGTCATGTTTTTTACACTATTTGTTAAGATTGTTCTAAAATATTCCCATGCACATGATCATTTGCTACACAAATTAGACTTTAAATGTTTATATATATTTTTTAACACTTCAACCGGTTACATGCTGGACTTTTATATGGCGCTTTTAGACTAATAAGTTTCATGTTACGCCAATTTGATCTTGCTCGATCTGTTCAATTTTGATGCAATTGTATATAATCGTTCATTGTTGTGCTTGAATCAAGACAATACAAAAATGAAAAATAATAAGACGGAAACCAAAAATTGGACTATATATACATAATTAAACAGCAAATATTTTTTGAAAAATCTTAAAAGGAAAATGAAGACTTTTGAGTCAGATCGCAAAATCACAATTTTCTTTGATAAAAACAAAACCAAATCCCCAACTTTACAAGTACTTATGTACAATAATTCGAGCTCTAGAATGATTTATGTTTAAAATCCTTAATTTTATAAAATCCTTCATGACTTTAGACTCTCCCATATTTCCAAGAGGTACCCTCTTAGCGTACGGTCAAGATCCAATTGTCGGCGTGCCAGGTTATGCTACCTTACTGGTGCCTCTTTCCTATACGTATTTATTTATGTGTGTGTATATATATATATACGTATAAATTTTATTTAATTTTTCATCCATTTGTTCTCTACATGTATTTTAAAATATTATACACAATATTATAGTATTGGGTACATGTGGGATGATTTGTCTGAAGGGACCCCCCCCCCCCCCCCTTGTGATCCACAACTACAAAAATACTATAATACTAAGATTTAATATTATGATGAGATGATAATAATATAATATATATGTGCACTGCTGGACATGTCTGGGGCATCTCTTTCACAAAGCTTAAATCAGATTGGCTAACGCACTGGGATTTGTTTGGCATGCCCCTCTCATCAAAACCCCCATACGTACGAAACCAAACATTTGCTTTGATTTCTGTGTGTAACCAAAAACAGATTCTCAAATTCTTCATCACAATCTTCTTTATATATACTATATATATATATATAACGGCAGTATATACCAAAAGGGAATAATTGAAGCTCAAGCTTTGAGTTGTGTCAGCAAGAGATCACTACAAGTCTGGTTTTTTTGTTCGTTTCTTGTCCTGTCAAGAAGTGTTCATGTAATAATTGTTTAAGGTAAGCGAAAATTTCTTGTACTTAATGGGGTTCCATGATTAATGTTTGATCGATGTGTTTTACCTTTTTTTTTTTTTTTTTGATAATAAAGACTGATGATCATCAAGAATACAGAAAAATAAATTTTGAAGTGAGTAGTACTGAAAACTATACTAACTAGTTCTGTGTTTTTAAATTTTATGCAATTTTTCTGATATATATATATATATACACACACACACACTCAAAATATCTTAAATAGTTGTCCTATGAAATAAATTCTGAATGTGTGGAAGACGATGATAGTTCAAAATCAAATGAAAATATCTGTGTCAGCATGTAGTACTTTTAATCACTGTGCATCTGAGAATGATTCAAAGCCACGCTGATAGATATTTTGCGAATAATTATTATCATGGCCCGGGCCAAAACATTATGATGACTGTTTGAAACAAAATATTCAACAAAAAAATAAAAAATAAAAATAGAAACATGTGGGTTTTCAACATCCGTATATGTCCTTATTGACATCATTTTTTTTTTTTTGGCAGTCTTTAATAATTGTGTGTATAACACCTTCTTGTCCACAATTATTTTTTTGCTTGATTTTCTGCCATTTTTTCTCTTCTGCAGGTGATGAAAGTATAAATCTTAGTTTCGTATCAATTTTTTGATTGATTCACAATGGAGAAGCTTCCTAATCACTGTGACAAGGAATACATGAAAATGGCTATGTTAAAGCACGAGGAAACATTTCGAGAGCAGGTATATATATATATATTAAAATTAAATGTTTTTGATCAATTAGTTATCTTCCCTCTATTTGCATTCACATTCTATTTACTAATATTCTTGATACTATTTTAATTTTGTGCAGGTTTACGAGCTTCATCGCCTTTATCAAATCCAGAAGATACTAATGAAAGATATTGCAAAAAATCCCCGTAACAATAATCCACATTACGGGCTCGAAACTAAGCAATGTCTTGACTTGGAACGGCCCGTTGAAGAGTTTAATTATCAAAAAACAAGTGGCAAATGTAAAGTAATTTCTCAAATCGAAGATGATCAAATGCATGATCTTGAGCTGACATTAGGCCCGACATGCTATTATCATAGGAAAATTAAAGCTGCTGAACCAGCTGCTTTTCAATCAGATTCCGGGCCGAGCTTTTCGTCTTCTTCGACCACTGGATCAAGTCATATAAAGAGGACAACGTCAAGAAGCGTAACAAGAGAAGAGTTATTGAGCCAGCTATCAAATCAGGATAGATTAAATAGTCCCCCTTGGCTTTTCCAGGCTTTGAGCCTGAATATGACTTGAAAATTGAAGAGAAAAATAATTCTATATCCAGTGTTTGGTATGATCACTGCTGTTTCTAGACTGATTATGTGAATGTTGATTGTTTGGTATTTAAATTTTCAAATTTTTATTTCTAATTTTTTCTGTAATAGGATTCTGTAGGACTAATTAGAATATATATATATCTATCCAACTTCTTTTAATTTTCTTTTTTATTGGTTTTGCCTTTGCAAAATTTGTATCAGTGTACATGGTTGAGCTTGGGCGATTTTATATGAAAATTCAATCAGACCTAACATGTATGAGTTGATAGAAAATTAACCGAAAACCAATAAATGATTTATATCTTTAAATTCGGGTCGATTGGGTTAATATTATATATTTAGCGGTCACGCTAACAAATTTGAAAATATAAACATAGCGAATATAGTTTATTTATTTTTGCAAGTCCTTAATTAGTAAATACTAATTAAAAAAGAAATTTAATAGGTGGGAAGTAGCTAGAGATCCCAAATGCTATCATGATTTGCGGCGATTGAATGGCTTTTGAGTGGAAAAAAGATCGTGTTAATGAAAATAAATACATAAATTCATTATATATAAATTTTTGTATATATATATATACACATAAAATTTCAAAATATAAAGTTGTTTTTCTCATAATCAAGAATATTATGAAAGGATCAGCTAGATTTGAACGGACGGGTCGATCGGGTTGATGGGTTGTGTACACGCCTAAAAGTTTGGATTTGTTAATGAAATGGGTGGTTTAGATTTAGTTTGTCTGGGACTAATTAAGAAAATATCCATGGGGAATCCCGAGAATGCAGCATTGACCCACACATGACTCACATGCAGATAAGACTTAAACATCATCTCCTAATTATGTCTCGTTTTCAGTTTAATCCTAAGTATTTGTGTCCTTAGAAGCAAATATATATAAGAATACATTTCTATTTCCTAATTTGTTAATTCTTTCGATTGGGTATTTGAAGTGTATTATGTACAAATCCTTATGATTTGATTTTTGCATACCCACGCCACGTACTACCACAAAATTCTATTTACCCACTAAGAAACCTAACCTAATTAATGGAATATTACTTCATTATTTACTTAAACAACCTGCTAGTGTAGCCAATTTAGTCATTATCAAATATATATAGCCCATTTATTGAGTATGAATCTACTTTTTCATGCAAATGTAATCTGAATTTAATTCCCATTTAAGATGATTTTTCATTATTAAATTCAGATTCCCATTTAAGATGAATTTTTCATTATTTTTTCTTAATCATGGCGTCTTCAAACGCGATGGCGCAAGACTATATTCCTTCGAAATACTATCAGACACAATTGTGAGGACTCTCCATAGGAAGTCTTCTGTATTTACAAGGGCTTCAACACAAGACTTCTTGTTTAGGCGACCAAATACTCTATCACTCAGCCCAAATTGTTTTGGTATTTTCATTTAAGATGATGGATATATACTCATTCATCGAATTGATTGGTACACCGATTTAACTGTGTGTATAAAGTAATGAATACATGTACTATATTCTAAGTTGTGCAGATAGTGAGATTCATGTGAAGTCATTATAATATATATATATATATATATATATATATGCAAATTGTTGTTTAAGTTGGAAATGTTTACTAATCACGATGATCGTTAGTGCATTAGGCGTGATTCGAATGGGGTGTGTGTTGCATGAAGACATAACAACTCCGTATTCAGTTGCACCGGAGGTGGCGGAGGCTTTGGCAGCGTTGGAATGCTCTTCTCTTAAGCAAACGTAAAGGTTGGCGACATATTGAGATAAAAGGAGATTGCCTATCACTCATCAACAAGCTTCGCTAGACTGAGAGGGGTTTATCCCCGTTTGCTCCTATTATTAGCGATATTCTTTCTTTGCTTTCGTTTCTTAATTCGGTTGTTTTATGTTTTGTTAGACGTTTGGGTAATCAAACAGCGCATTTATTAGCTCGTTGTAGTACTTTGGAACTTGAAAGGGACTATACTCCCCCAACAAGTTCATAACTCTATTTTCTCTGATTTATCGTAATAATAGTACTTTATCGTTTCTCCTAAAGAAAAATGTATTTCAATAAATATCATTCCTTGACAAGGAAAAGCTATGGCCAAAAGGGAATCTGAACTCAATTATTGAGGGGTATTGAGAGGGGCCATAATATTTTTTTTAAGTCCCACTGATTGCTACTTACAACTAATACAGCATATATATGATTTCTGGTAATTGTCAAACAAGATTGGAGGAATCTGATCTACATTAACTTTGTTCTACTTCCATAAAATAACAATAAATCAAAATGTACCATAATCGAACCGACCCATTTTTTGCTCTTTTTCTATGAACTTCATCTTGCACCTACCCACATGGAAATTATTGCTATTAGTATATAAATTGAGATGTTTTTATGTCTGCTACCAAATGAACATTAGATTCCACTTTCATATAAACAACATATATATAGGCATTACAATTGTGTACATGGATGAACCCTGACCTAGATAACATTTGTTGTCTAACGTTAAAAGTTCTTATCATCAAGTCCTTCAGATATGGACATGAGAATCTGGGCCGTCCCTTATCTATTTTGGCTTTTTGTTTAGCTATTTTAGGTTGAAATGATAAACTATTAGAAAATATTATTAAAAAATAATGCTATATACCACCGTTTTTGTACCTTTTTTTTTACTTTTTCTTGATTTAGAAAATATTAATTGGCTGAATCCGTCAAAGTCAACTGATTATAGTAATTTTTTGTCAAATCAAGAGGAGGTGAAAAAAGTATATAGCATTTTCCACTAATCAATGTGTCTCTAACTTTTTTACTTGAACGTCACGAGTTTGACTCTCACTAAGAATGTAGAATGTAAGGTTTGTCACTTTACGTGTGTGCATTACACATGGAATCATTTATTCAGATTGATGTTTAATCCTGTAATTTCATATACTCAAGTTACGTGTAACAAATTGACGTCACTTGCATTCTTAAGAAGAAGAAAATATATTCATTGTGTATATGGGAAATAAAATACGAAATGAAACATCTAGATCATGAGTGTACTACGTGTCGCCAGTGGCCGGCTTATATGTTTAATCCTATGGGGATTAAGGCATATTTTCTAATGTGTCAAAATATGCATTTGTAGTAACAAATAAAAATGAATGACATGTCAATTACTTGTTTAGATGCATGCTGAAATAGGACTACATACTTTCACTTTGACATCAATTGTTAAAGAATTATTTATTCATTTTCTTAGATACATTTATTCATTTTCTTAGATACATCCATTCTGTAGAATCCAGTACTTTTTGGTTACGGAAATTAAAATTATTAGATAAAAAAGAATCGATTCCTTTATTGTCTTTAATACATTACACTATCATAAACAAAGCATTATGAACTTTTTATGAACTATTATAAAGGTTGACTTAATTTCAAGAACTTTAGCTATTCTTTTACATTATTTAAACAAATACTTTCAAAAAAACAAAAAATAACTTTTTTTTAATTATAGACTGAGGGAAACTTTTTTTTCTTTTAAAAAAAATATAAAATAACTTTGAACTTTCTGAATATTAAATCCGGCCGGTGTTCATGATATAGGCCATATTGGGCACTAAATCTTAGGACCGGCCTAGCCCAGTGGGCCTAGCGTAGAAACTGGCCAGGCCGAGTCACATGAACTGCAAGCTTTAGATTTGTTGAAATTTTATTTTATTTTTTTTTTTTTTGGAGATTCTCTAAAAGAGTCGGTACATTAAACATCATTAAATATAGGGACAAAATAGTAAAAAAAACATTTGCACCACCTGTTTCTAACGGTGTTTAATGGAACAACTCCAATGAACCTGGTTCATCTTAGAATTTTCTATGTTTTTGGTATTCTGTTAGGGTGTTTTTTTGTGAGAAATTTTTTGTTGAAATTATATCCGAAAGAGTGTTTTCTGATGAAAAAGAAAATGTTTGTTTCTATTTTGAGAAAACAAATTTGTTTGGCGGGAATGCATTATGAATATTTATTTAAAGTTTGGCAATTATATAGTAAAATCTCTTTGTATGAGTATTAAATTATATAATTTAATTTAAAGTATAGTGCATGATTGTTGAACTAGGTAGAATATTTTTTTAAAAAAATAATAATAATTGACAACTATCATTAACAAAAGAAATAGATGAAAAAAATAGATAATTATTTGAATTCAAATTATGTTGATAACTAGCTTATTTTGAACTTTTAAATTTTACTATTTTTGATAAAGAATGATAGTTACATTTATCCATATTTAATTAAATAAATATATAATAATTACGAATGTGACACTTGAACTAAAGAGTTGTTCCCATGGGGGCAATTCTATGTCACATTGGTACCAATGATCCCGGTGTGGCATAGACCATTGGATCTCTCAAATAGGGGGTTATTTACTAAAATACCCTCATCCAATGGTCTATATCACACCGGGACCATTGGTACCAGTGTGGCATAGAATTTTCCTTCCCATTGTACACATTATTGGTCAAACTAGCGCAAATCCTATCATATTTGATTTTTCCATCAAAATTGTCATCAGAAAAATAATTAGAGGTAAAGCTTAATTAGTAAACACCATATTCAAAAAGAAGCATTATTATATTCAAGTAATTCTATGTCAGATCGAGTACAAAGGTCCGAATGTGAATTTTTTGTTTATGTCACATAAATACGTGTGTGTTTCGAAAATAAAAACAAACTCGATTAGGGTGGATCCAACTGCATGTTCCGAGCCCCGCGATAATTCTTATCTTAGAATTATCTTTCAACCCCCGCGCTCGAATTCGATACGCTAGACGGTGGTTCAGAATTTAACACTTCGATGTGTTATTTAACTTAATTATTCGGACCGCAATTGATGAAAATATGTATCGTCTTCGAATGATACAATAATACAGTGAAGGAAAGATTCAAGTCCAGATAAAAACTATCTCTCTGATACTTAAATCTGACACAAGATAATCTTATACCTACGTGAGAATCTCTCGATCGAATGTATTATTTTAGATGTTGATTATTGTCTTCGGATGACACAATAATATTATAAAAGAAAAATTCAAGTCCAGGTAAAAACTATCTCTCTGATACTTAAATCTGACACAAGATAATTTTGTACCTACGTGAGAACCTTTCTTTTTCAAAACGATGTTAATGAATAGAAAACTTAGGTCAAGATACAAATTACTGTCAAATACTGAAATCTGAAAGCGTGTAATCTATACCTCCATAAAAGTCTTCGATTCGTAAAAATTACAGGCAATCGAATGCCGATACAAACCTTAAAAAGGCAAATTCCTTCGAGTCTAATACTAAATTACATTACGGCTACTCCTAAATTATGCTAAGAGCTACTCCTACATTACGCTATGAACTACTCCTAAGAAAACGAAAATGCAGAAGTCTGGTGATCTTGCGATGTTTTTTTTTTCTTTTCTCCGCGGCTCCTATATATATTGTCTTTGGGAACCGTCTTCAACCCACTCTCCTCGTTTTTGGGAACTGCCGTCAACTGCATCCAACCGTCTCTTTCAAAATCTTCAACTTGGCGCGTCTTCCTTGAATGCAGATTATCGACTTTTGGATTCATTTTATGTTTTAGATTCGATTCTTGGGTTTTTTGTCAATTCAGCCCCTGTCTTCGCTATTTTCTGAATTTAATGGGTCTTGTCTGGTTTATTTGTAAACCCATTTCCTTCTTTTTCGATTTTTCCCAATTTGGGCTATTTGGGCTCTTTAATTCGAAAACCCAAATTATTTTATGGTGTAAACAGTGTGCAATAAAATTTATTATCCCACACATATAAATATTAGGACCATGAAACCCGGTCTAGCTAGATTTTTCCAGACAGATTCATAGTGCTGGTGAATCTCAATTTCAAATTCATCATCACGTACCTGAAGACTGAAAAACCATATCCATATAAAAATGCACTACAATCTTACACTACAATTTATATGTATATATATATATATCATCACAATTCACACAGAAGAAGCAGAACCAAATACAGGATCCATCATATTTCCTCCCCACAATCTCAAAACAATGCAATAAATAATCATCCATATTTCTTGATAATCCAATCCTAAAACAAACCTTAAGTAACCATCAAGATATGGAGTGCCGCCTATCTTTGGCTGGCTTATTCCTCCCCTTCGAATTCGGAGGCGTAAGCCCATCCGCCCGGATAAACTTTCCAAGCCTTTTCGACACGGAGCTTATGAATGATTTCCGCGGCAACGGAGGTTTTTCAGCGGACGGCGTGCGACCCGTCGACATTGGACTACCAACAGCCGGCGACGATGATGATTTATCCGCCGTAGATCTTTCCATTTCTCTCAATCTCATTTTCATTTTCACGAGCTCTAGTTTCAGGTCTTGATTTTCGCGACGTAGAATGGAGACCTCGTCTGTGACTGGGTGAATGTCGACGGTGTAGGGAATATTTGGTTTGGGTTGAATAGCAGGGGGTTCGGTGAGGGTCCCGTCCATGACTTCCCTGAGACGCTGCTGCTCGTAGTAAAGGACTTGAACGACGGTTTGAACGGGAAGCCTGTCGTTTTGAGCTGCGTGTGCGCAGGCTTCGCGTGAGAGCTTTTGACAGTCCATTACGCTGCACACTTTCTTTCTCTCCATGTCGCTTAGAGCTGGATGAGCCTGTAATATTACGGGGACGATGATTCGAGAGAAGACTAATACAGTTGAACTGAATTTTTGAATCTCAGCGGATTATGATAGCAAGGCATACAATACAAGTCACATTAATATCGACTTGTTGATTAAGATCAAACAAATGGGTAGCAATGGATACCAAACAAACGGTTTTGTAGGTGGCATTGCTGACAAGACCGGCTGAGATTCAACTCCTAACTTGTTAGGGTTTTAGAGATCTAAATTCCTCAAAAGAGAACTTATATTTGAAGAATTTTATGGAGAAGTTTGATTTCGCTGAATTACAAAAATGTGTTGGAGTAGGCTAACCGCATCATCGTTGTCGAAAAACAGGGAATTAGAATCAAATCCTAAAATCTATTGCTTTAATGAAATATATTTAATCCCTTCAGGTTTCTTAAAGGTTGCTAACAGAACAAGAGAGGATACAAGTTATGGAGTTAAAATTATGGGTATTCGTTTCTTGAACTAGTTAAGAGTCAAACTCTAAGGCAAATGTTATTTCCGCCAGATTTGTTTCTTGAACTCTTGTTTTCAAAAATTTGAGACAAAGTTGTAACAATGTTTTCTATCAGTTAGTATCATTGTATAAACATAAGCATTATAATCTGATATGTAAGGGGAAAAAAATGACTAGAGATTAATTGCACAAACCTTCAAGTAAATGTCGATGGCCCTGTACATTCCATCCTCCGTTATTCTTGAATGTACCGGTATGACTTCAGCAAGACTCATAAACTTCAAAACTGATAAGTTCCGGTCAGAAGCGATTTCAGAAAGATAATTCTCCATTAATTTAGTCACTCGCTCCAAATCACTTGGCGAAGGGGTAATATAATCTTCATCTGCATTACATCCCACTCTACCTACCTCAATTTCGCACTCTAGAAAATTATTCATGATCCGCTCCACGGTCTCAATGTCAAACATTGTGTCACCCATGAAGGAATAAGACGGTATTAATAGGTCATCTAGCACGGCCTGCCCGAGTTGCTTGGCCATTCTCTTCTCCAGATCAAGCCTGCAGGCAACCGTTGTTTCTAGGTATATTGAAGCTCTGAGAAGCATCGAGAGGAAGCTAACCGACATAGTGTTCTTCTCTCTTGGAAGAAGACTTACTATTGTTTCTAAAACAACACGTTTCTCATGTTCTTGTCTTGGCTCAATTTTCTTACGACCTTTTGCAAATATATCCTGAAACGAGAAGAGGAATATGTTAGTACACTGCTAGTTCATGTGATCAAAACAACCCTTAAAATGCAAATTTGTGATTCAAGTCCTATAGGGAAGTGAGGGAAGTGGTGTTTTTCGTCCTCTAAACATATTCCTCGCCCGGGAACAAAAAATGTCACTTTCTCCTAACTTATAGGATTAGAATTGCAACTTTGACCTTATTAAATATATAGGGTTAATCACATGCACATCCCCTCATTTATTGGATAATTGCCACAAGCGCCCTAAAGCTATTGAATCAAGACACTCCTTTTCACATTTGACAACTCGAAAAAACTGGGGTGAAAATATAATCTATTTACTACGGATGGGGTGAAATTATAATATATTTTTATTGACAGAAAAATAATTACTATAATTCTTAAATTTTGAGGTGTTTTTCATAATCTGGTCTCACACAGAGAATGATGTTAGCACACACCAGTAGTTCATGTGATCAAAATATTCCTTAAAATGTAAATTTGTAATTTTAGTCCTAAAGGGAAATGGCATTTTTCGTTCTAAACATACAACTTGCATGGAGGACGAACAATGCCACTCTCCCTTGACTTGTACGACTAAAATTGCAATTTTGACATTATAAAAATATATATGGGGTAAGACCTCACCAAACCTCGAAGAGATTTCTGCGCGTATAACATGAGTATTGGACCAAGAGCATATTGCTTGAATCCCCTAGAAATCATTGCAATTAGGACCCTTTGAAAAAGATCGATTCGAAGGACCGTTAAATCTTCAGCCCACCAATCGACAACGGGCTTCGAGTTCGTGACTAACTCATTTAAACTACTATCGGCCCTCACCGGTGCAGAAAACTGGCTATCTTTACAGACCACAAATGCTATAGCGTCAATGGATCGGCTAACCAACTTTACTTTCTCAGCAGTAGGAAGAAGGTTCTCAGAAGCATGCAAAATGGTAACTGCACCTGTAAGGCTCTTTAATGCGACTTCGTTTATATACGTCTCGGTTCGTCCGATTAAGTTTCCAACGGAATGTTCCTCTGTCATTTCGAGATACTCTGCTACACATCTAAGCATTGCAATGTTTTCTGTGGTGATGTCGAAGTTTATTCCGTAGCAAAATTTTGCTGCGAGTTCGAATCCCTCGGGTCCACCAGGTACGTCGGGGATTTCGATTATGGAAAGATCAGCGTCGTTGGATTCTGAGATTAACTTCCTTATGTGTCCACATTTTGTGACTAATGGAAACTGTAATAAGATTTGCAAACGGAACATGTTTTCATTCAAAGTCCAATAACAGAGGATTTACATAACAGGGGGAAAAACGTATGCAATTAACATAATAGTTTTGATAATGGGAAATGAATAAAATCACAAAGGTTGTGTTTGGAATGAATTTAAATGACAAATTTCAATTGAATCCAATTCTGCCATAATGATTGAAAAAGGTAGATTAAAATGAGTTTGAATGAATTTAAAATTTACTGTAACTTGAAATCATCAAAACAAATTTTATGAATTTATTGCTGAATATAAAATTCGTTACTTCTAAATTCTTAAATCTAAACACATCCTAAAGTTTATAAAATTATCTTGAATTCTCCTTGTTAATTAGGCATAGATGCCAAATACCAATGATCCATGGGTAAGATTAAGGCAACTTAGAAGACATGGGTTCGATCCCACTAAATGGGTGTGTTATTTCTCTTATTTCTAGTTTGTAATAAAGAACTGTCGATTGATGATAATTAATTCGACAGTTATAGATATGATGTACCTTGTGCAAAGAAAACGAAGTTCCTCCAGCATTAACAGTTATATCGCTAGGAATTTCCTGGGAGAATATCCTGTAGAAAAAACACCACAAGAAGCAGATTAAATTCTTCAATTTTTCTTTCTATTATCTTTTCAAGAACTCAAGAAGTTGTATTATAATTAGATAAGAAAAGAGAAAGCGAACCATTCACTAGTTCTCTTCATGGCAGTAGTAAGAAGCTCCTTCTTCTTGGTAGACATCTTCGCAGTATTATTCGATAACGCTGTCTGCTCGAGTTCCTCCTCCATATCAATGAGGTACTACTACGACTACTACGACTACTACTACTATTTAAAGGGCCCTGATCTCATCTAAAGTACAACTACAGGAAATTTCCATTTCATGAGTATGGCCAAGAAATAACTAATAATGATTCATGTCTTTTTCCCCGACAACCACAAAGGACTGCTGCAATAATGATTCTGAGATGAGTATCTCACTCTCCGGGTACTATATTAAATGTTCCATTATCATAACTTTTGAATAAGTCCCATTATAGGCCTCCATTTATGAAGACTGTGTATACATATTATGGATAATATTTGGAGAAATGGGGGGTAAATAGAAAATGTGGAGGGAAAAAGATTTGGGTTTAGAGTGTGTGGTGGGAGGCATGGATGAGATGGTGGCGCCAAATGAAGGATCTCTCTTAGATTTTCATCCACAAAGGAGTCAAAATCATTTTTACAGTTTCATTTATGCAATAATTTGAAAGCCCAGTAGCATACAGCACTTGAGACGGTCCGTGGGTATCATCTCGTATTTCACTTCATTTATGCACGATGCTACGTCTCGGGCTCATGAGCCTATATTGGACTAGAGAAGCTCCATCAAACCAGTACCCATCACCATGGATCGGGACTCTAACAGTTGTTCTCACAATATGTAGCACTTTACCCAATGTAACACTTGACTCCCACCAAGGGTCAAGTCGGGACTCTAATGGTTGCTCTCACAACATGTAGCACTTTGCCCCATATAACACTTAGCTCCCACCAAGGGTCGAGATCTAGCAATGGCTAAAACCATTTTGTCCCACCTCAGGGTCACGAGGCCGTTGAACCAAAGAAGTTTCATTGATAAATGTAATCTGGAGTAGAACATTTAAACCACAACTCAAATTAGATATATATTGTTACATTTAAGTTAATTTATAAACCATTTTTTTTCCTTTATTTTTCCCATGTGGGAGCATTACACACAAAATGTGTATAAAAGATTTAAGAAATATTAAATTGACATAAATTATATATATTTATCGTGTATCAATGAAATGAAATAAAAAATTAAATATTATTCTGAAAATAAAAAAATCGAAAATGTGAGACACATGCATTGTGCAAACGAGAGAAGAAAAGGAAAGGAAATGAAAATTATAAGTGGTTAATATATAAAAGAAGAATTTTGAGGATAGCTTTGTTCACGTGATTTGTGTCCCAACATATATGCTCACTGTCGTTATGTCTGGACTCTCGTAGAATAAACACTTCAACCTGAAAGTAAATTAAGACAAGTTGGTTAAGCTTATTTTAAAAAGTTTATAACCTTTTGCTGCTTATAAAATTAGAGCTTATAAACTTTCTAATTTATTATAAAATCTTAAAAAATAAGTTGGGGTTCCTCTATTTATTTTTTTAGAGCTTATAAGTTGTTTTACCAAAAATTTACAAAATACTTTGTAAGAACTTATAAACTTTCAAACATCTTATAAGATTTTGAAGGAACTTGTAAGCACAACCAAACACCCTCTAAGTAGATTTTGGATGGCCAATTCGAATTTTACATTATTTATCTCGTCATCTAACATTAACACTTCTGATTTAAATTATATTACTATAACAGACTAATAGTAGTTACATTACCATATTAAAAGAAGTTAATTTGAGTAAAAAAGAGACTTTGCTCGTTTAAATAAGAGGTCTTTTGTTCAAATTCTTATATTTACCTAGCAGTACATTGAGGAATAAAAAAAATCTAATAATAAACCAGCATAAGCTAATCAAGAGACTAGAAAATTGAATATGGACCATTTCATTTTTATTTATCATTTTTTAGTCTGTCGTATTCCTATGTTCCAAACGCAAACATGAGAATACAAGTAGCGGATGATTGTTAAATATTTCAACGAATTATCTAGAGGACTTTGTGTTAAAAAAGACAGGACTTATTTCTAACTAATTGTGTGTCTAATTGTGGCATTGTGATATATATTTTTATTATTTATAAAAGACATATATCATCAACCATAATTATTATTTTGAACAAATCAGGACAAGACAGAAAAGCTAACCATCCGTTCCCATGACTTCCGGCCCTCTTCCACCGTAGTGCTACAACTTTGTCCTGATTGAAATGGCTGCCACTGTCATGAGTCATAACAGTGGTGGATCCAGAATTTTTGTTCAGTAGGGGCACCGGGGATTATACCGAGAGGGCGAAAATATAATAAGGAATTAGGTTCAATTACAACTTTTGACATAATTTATACTCTTATACCTCTTTTGTTATAGCCACTATTTTGGGTTTTAGGGGGGCGAACTCAAAGTAAAGGGAGAAAACGTGATATTTTTCGATCTTGAGGGGGGCGAAATTCAAATATAAAAAATTTTGTAAGGCAAAAAAATGATTTTTTAAAATTGATGGGGGCATTTAATACTTTCAAAATTGAGGGGGGTATTTAATAATTTGCGTGGGAGCATTAATGCAATTTATAAATTAAAATTAAAAAAAATATATATAAATAAAAATAAATAAAAAATTGAGTCGGGGCACTGCCCCTGAAGGGGCTGTAGATCCGCCCCTGAGTCATAACCACCTTGTATTATTCACTTATAATGAAAGCAAACTTAAGTGAAGAATGACTACATGATTGCATCTAGGTTTTAATATACTGATAATTCTAAGTTAAATCGAGTTTAATAGTTCGAGTGTAAATTTTGTGTTAATCTCTATCACATAAATGTGTATATAGGGATTGCACATAATAAATCTTATTGTGTGAGAGATATAAACATTGATGGTTTTAGCAATTTGACTTAAAATTAGATACAATTACCAATATAATCCCACTTCTAAAAGTCTTTATCATTGTGACCTGAAAGCGTCATCTCGGGTGGCGCCTTCACCTTTTCTTTTTCTTTTTCTTTTTGATTTTCTTTTAACTTCAAATACTTTATTGCTATTGACTTATTTAATTTATCCTGTTAATGTAATTTTCTTTTAAAATATGGCAATTACATCTTCTAAAAATAATTCCCAGTTGAATTTGATTAAATAAGACAAAATTTGTATTAATATGGGATACATCGCGGATTCATATTATGATTAGTTTAGGATAAAACGCGAATATGAGGATTAATACACTTTTTTGTCTTATTTAATCATAAAGAATTATAAAATAGTAATACAATTATGGTGTCCCATTTATCTCATATGCATCAATAATAATTATTGGAAGTATTCATATATCATAAGTTAATTCTTGCTACATTTCAAAAGAAAATTACATTAAAAGAATAAATTAAATAAATCAATAGCGATAAAGTATTTGAAAATAAAACAAAATCGAAAAGAAAAAGAAAAGGTGAAGGCGCCAAAGGTTTTAGAAGTGGGTTATATTGGTAAATTGCATCTAATTTTTAAGTCAAATTGCTAAACCCCCTTATAGACAATAACATCATTGTGATTGATCTAGCATAAAAATTTTCTTAGTATACTAATTAAAGAAGTTGAGGGCGAAGTTTATATTTGTTAGATAATATAACATTTTTCATATCTTTCTAGTATTTATGTTAATTTAAATTTTTTTATGTTTCCTTGTATTTATCTTTTCCTTGTATTTATCTTTTCCTTATTTATAGTTAGGGTTTTTTGTTTACCAAGTACATGTATCTCTATAAATATGTTATTCAGTAATACAAGTTCTCTACGGGGTTTTCTCTAATCTAACATGGTATCAGAGTCATGGCTTCGAGCAATGGTCTCTCGATCTCTCGCTTCCGCTGCCATCCTCAAGTCGTTGTCCCCGTCCGACGCCCCTTATATAGTTTAGTTTTTCTTTATCTAATTTTTCCCCCTTCTTTCTCCTATGGCCTCAGTCGCCGCCCTCTTTCTTGGTCGTCGCCGCCGCCAGCGTCTTCTCGCTTATCTCGTTTTCTCTTTTTTTTTTTACTTCATGTCTACGCTGCTCACCTTTGGAAAACGAGGACTTGGAGCCCCGTCTTTTTATTTTATGTCGCCGCTTTCTCTTTTTGGCCGCTGGCGCCGCACTTAGCCGCCGCCGTTTTTAGTTTTGTTAGTTGCCACCGCTTACCCTTTGAAAACGAGGACTTGGAGCCGCCGTCGCCGCCACCCTTAATATTTGTCGTTGTCTTCTTCTCAAATTCTCTATGACCGGATTTCTTTGGTCCAGTCTCAACGTTCAAGACTCTCACGTTTCGACTGCGGGGGAGTGTTAGATAATATAATATTTTTCCATATCTTTCTAGTATTTATGTTAATTTAGGTTTCTTTATGTTTCCTTGTATTTATCTTTTTCTTGTTTATAGTTAGGGTTTCTTGTTTACCAAGTACATGTATCTCTATAAATATGTTATTCAGTAATACAAATTCCCTACGGGGTTTTCTCTAATCTAACAATGTTGTCTGAGAAATTCTTATATGCATCAGATCTTATAAATTAAATGTCACGTTAGTATTGGTATGTATCACGCTAGTAGTGGTATGTAACATGCTAGCTCCTAGAATTATAAGCAAATCGAGATCAGTCAAACAATGTAATATTCCAACTACTATACAAATATTGTCATTATTAATATTGTAAAATTTATTTTTGTGACAAAACTAAAATTCTTGTAACTAAAAATTTATAATTAGTGACAACTTTGACATTGTCACTAAACATTTTGTGAATAATATTATTTTTTTGTCTAGTGAACTAGTTTGAATAGAACTAAACATGAGCGGAGTTTCAAAACTTATCCGAGATGTTCAACTCATTTTATTATATTAACGAATCAAATTCAGATGAACTTTTGACAATTTATCTCGAGCGGGGTATAAAATAGTTGTGTGTTTTTTTAACCCCAAGTGCTCCCGTTATCAGGCAGTGGGGTCTTCCATGCATATCAATCATACATCCACATCAGGCAATTTAAGGGTGATGATCATTTGTTTTCCCATATTAATTCCACACCAATGTTTCCTATCCCATCTTTGATTGATCATTCATTGTTGCGAAAATAAAGTCATTGGATTTGGATGTAACACTTATCAATGGCTCTTGGGTCCAATGGATATGTGGCCTACTGATCTTGACGTGTCTTTTCTTAGTATTTTTTTTTTTTTTTATAACAAGTATTAATTTATTGATGATTCAATAGATTGAATCATCAATAGTATTTATTTATTATTGGCTGTCAAAGTTTGATTATGTCCCGTAAAAGAGAATCTATACCTAACATAACAAGGAAACCAACAAATAAATGTCTGTCACGAGTGACGACGAGGAGTGATTCTGATAAAGTTTGGGCTTAAAAAGTTTATGATATAATTATAATTATTTATTATTTCACGTATAGGTTACTTTATATGGTTTTTATTACATTTTATTAGATATGATTGCATTTAAATACATTTAACAAAGTGAGTAACTAATCTATGATAAACGTAATTCACTTATTTTATGAAATATACTTTGGTTCAGTCAAACTGAGAGCGTACTAAAATTTTCTATTAATTTTTGTTATTGTTTCGAACTATCAAGTACGGAAGCTCTTAAAATAATCTCTCCATCCCGAAAAAGATGTTCGATTTTCACTGTTCTACTTTTATATGTTGCATAATATTTGTCCATTCCTATACAAGAGTATATTTATTATGTTGTTTGACTTTATAAGTGGGTAAAAGGCATATTACTCTCATGTGTTATGAAAAAGGGGCTCATTGTTCCGTATTATAAAAATAGGTTGATTACCCTCTTGTCTTCAAAAATGAAGCAAAATACACTCAACCCCATTAAAAGGTCAAATATGCCCTTGTGCATATAGCAATGAATTTTAAATGAATTATTTTACAAAATCACTCAACTTTATTTTATCATTTGTAATGATTTAAAGCAATAATTATTAAATAAGTATATGTGACATTTATATTTTCTAATATATCAAGTTGTTCTA
This sequence comes from Buddleja alternifolia, assembly GCA_019426215.1. NCBI lineage: Eukaryota > Viridiplantae > Streptophyta > Magnoliopsida > Lamiales > Scrophulariaceae > Buddleja > Buddleja alternifolia. Next base: position 43,647,451 of record CM033393.1, read on the forward strand.
ACATATATAAAATTAAAAAAATATTGATTTTTGTACGAATTCTTTAATTATAAATAACTCATATCATAAAATATGATAATAATGTAAAATACAAACATTATGATGTTCAATATACTTATGGTGTGTAATGGCTAGGGGTGACTAACAAGCCGAGCCAACTCGAAAAAAGCTCGAGTCGAGCCTTCTGAGCCGAGCTCGAGCCCAAAAAGTGCATGTCGGCTCGCGCACCTGAATAATAATAATATGTTTTTTTAATTTTTTTATATATGTATAGTATGATATTTTTTTAATATATACATACATATAATATAATATTTTATAGTATCATATATGTATAGCTAATAATATATTTAATATTTATTATATATATATATATATATATCAATACAATATTTAATAATATATATACTAATTGAAAAAAAAAATTAGCTCGAGCTCAAAATTCTTCGCTCGAGCTCGAGTAGTTTGGCCAGGCTCTGCTCGAGTTCGGCTCCTGGGCACCCCTAATAATGGCTACTTGTTAAATTCTACATATTATTTATTTCAATATTTTACACTATTTTGAGTAAAACAGTGAAAATATTAACCAAAAAAATTATTTCACATATTTTTAAACAAAATTACATATCAAAATTATTTATAATCAACGATATGTATAGAACTACATTATATTTTACAATTTTAACAACTAAAAAGAAAAAATAAATGAAGAGATATCTCATAATAATTATAAGAGTGTATTTGTCTTTTTTGATTGAATAAATGCGTTTAGGTGTTATTTGTCACTTTTTAGATAACACAAGATGGTGATCAGCCATTTTTAATAACACAAGGGGTAATATGCCTCTTTTTAAGAATACAAGGGGGTAGTATGCATTTTACCCCTTTATAAGTGCATGCCATATCATTCTGGCTCCGTCCATGGGATCGAGGTCACATGCCCCCAAGTCCCTTGTCTGAGGGGGCTAATTATAAATAGGCATGTCAATCAAGTCGAGCGAGCCAAGCCTGGTTAGACTCACGCTCGACTTGATATTATACAAGCTTTCATAACCAAGGCTTGAATTTGTACGAGCTTTTTTTTTCCCCAAGCTGGCCCAAATTTATTCTCTTTCAAAAACTATAAGTAATAAAAATCTAATTTATAAATTAAAAAATAATATCAAAAACATCAAAAAATTAACATCTTCCTTGCTTTAATGACAAATCATAACTAATATATATCTTGAAAATTCGCATTTAACTTACCAATATTCACGCAGAATAAATTGAAATATATATTGCACAAGGTTTAAAAATATTATAACTAAATATATGATTTACTTACTTACGAAAAATTGCATGTGTCGTAAATCGTGAGGAGAAATAAATGAAATGTAGATTCCTGAAGACAAAAGCTAGCAGCCCTCTAATGTCAATTTATGTGACTTGGTGTATGTTTGTATTAGATGCGGTCTGTTACTTGATAAATTTTTACTTATTTAATTTATTGCGTATAGTGTTTTATATTAGGCAAATTTTGAGTTAAATGGTGATTTTAAGAATTCATTCCCTTAATTTAATTAAATGTTGCTATTGTGGATGCAATTTAGAAATATTTACATAACAATATTAGATTTTATCTTTGTATATGATATATATATAACACATATATATATATATATATTTGTTTTTTACGAGCCTGAGTTCAATTCAAACCGAGCCTTCTCCCACTGATACTCGGCTTGAATTCAAATTGAGCCTTAATAGTGAGCTTGGGCTCGGCTTGAAAATTATCAAGCCGAGCTTACGAGCTTTAAACCGGTTTGGGCTCATTGACATTCTTAATTATAAGTACTCGTGCACTCCGACTAAAGCAAACAATACGTCCCGCGAGGAGTAGGACTTAGGTATGCGAGAAGACAAGTGCACATCACATGACAAACAAAGTTACAAAGACTCATTTTTTTTGAAAAAAAATAAAAAAAGCCTCATCTTAAACACAATGGATCCAGTCAAATTCTATCTTTATAATGAAATTGACAAAAATCTACTCAAATTTGCATTTAGTAGTGTTATATGAAATATCCATTAAGAAATTAAGCCCTTCCATTCTGCCAAACACTTTTTTGAGAGTGTTATAGATCAGCTCAATCTCTCTCATATTGGTCCCCTAGTCTCTGATATTAAGTTCGTTTCGTTTTTCTGTGCCCATAATAAGTTTGTTTTTGCTAGGCGTTGTGTTATTAATGTTGCATTTGCACATACTCTATTATTAAGTTTATTGTTAGACTTTTTTCTTTTTCTTTTTTCTTTTCCTTTTTTTTATGTAAGAAGCATATATAAAAAATTCGATAAGAGAAGTGACCCGACATTCCATGTTCTTTCTAGAGTTTATTTCACAAACATGATTATATTTGGATGCCAATTATTTTTTTCCCTTTTCTACAAATAATATGATGACAGTATAAAAAGACAATAAAAGAAAAAGGTATGCACTTGATTGCAACTTTTGAATGAAAAACGACTTAGGATACCCCTATGCATACACGCACGGATTTAGGGGCTTAGATCAGTACACCAAAAAGAATAATAAAAAAGTTAATAACTATTCAACTATTTTGGAGTTTATCCACCATAAAATATATACATGAAATAATTATGTCAATGTTAATATTTATTACTTTATATTCTTTTGAATTTATTTTATTATAATATAATTGAAATTTTGCAATTGATTTAACTTTAAGTTTTTATTTAATATTATTTTCTTGATTGTACATAATTATACATGGATTGTGATGTAGAAAGTATGACATTTTTAAACTAATTCCTTCTATCTAACTCTGAAAAAATTGAGACGAAAAATCAAATAGAATGAAATAATATTGGGAAAAAGTTTTATCACTAGTAAATAAATAATGGGAGTTGATAAAGGCACTTCAAATATTGATAAAGGCGCTCCACTTTCATTTTAAATTCATCACATAGACACAAATACCCTTTAACCTATTACGTGTGATCCTTATCATTTATTTGACAAACTAATTTTATAGCATGACAATAATTTTCTAATTAAAATATAAAAATGAGTTTTTATTAATTCAATAGTTCACAATTTTCAAATTTAAAGTAAGAGATAATAGCAGACAACCCCAACCTATAGGGTGATGTGCACTTTGCTCCCTAACGTTTTGAATAATACACCCGATACCCTAACCTATCATAAATGTGCACTTAACCCCCATGGTCAGATTCCGGCGAAATATAATGGAACATTCCGGCGCATGTAAGAGTAAAATTGTCACACAGGGGACAAAGTGCTATAAACGGCATAGGTTTAGGGGGAAGTCTGCTTAGATCTTAAATTTCTTGTATTTTTTTTAATTCAAATATTCTTAATTTTCCAAAAATAAAAAAGACAAAATAAAAAATTCGAAACATCAAAACAAATTTGAGAGAAAAAAACGATAAAAAGAAAGGAAAAATTCATAAATAATCCCTAAAAATTTTAAAAATTTAGAAAGAAATCAAAGGAAAAAAATAGAAAATTCCGAAGAAAAAAAATCAACTGAATTTCTAAAAAAAATAGAAAAGAAATAAGAGAAAATTAAAATTTTGAAAAATCCAGAAAGATGAAAATAAATTATAACAATAAAAAAGGAATTTTTTGGGTTTTTACTAATTTTTTTTTATTTTTAAAATTTTCATTTATAAATTTTTTTCTTGTTTTCAGATTTTTGAAATTTAAATTTATTTTCTTCTATTTTTTTTTTGAATTTTATTATTTTTTTCTTTTTTTATTTTTCTGGATATTCCGTTTTTTTTTTGGCCTTTTTATTTTATTATTTTTTGTATTTTTTTGATATCTTCTTATTTTATTTTTCTTTTTGGAATATGAGTATTTGAATTTAAAAAATAATTTTTTAAAAAATACAAGAGATTTAACATCAAAGCAGACACCCCCAAAACCTATGCGGTTTTTAGCACTTTACCCCGAGTGACGATTTTACCCTTACATTCGCCGGAATATTCCCTAAGATTCTGCCGGATCCGATCACAGGGGGTTAAGTGCACAAGTTTAAAAGGTTAGGGTGTCGGGTGCACTTTTCAAAACGTTAGGAGGCAAAGTGCACATTACCTTATAGGTTGGGGGAGTGTCTGCTATTATCTCTTAAAAGTAATGAAAGATAAGAAAAAGTAAAAAATAAATAGGACAAAAGATCATTGACTGACTTCTTTGAATTCAAATTAGAATAAGTGTTATTCATATGGAGTAAATATTGACAATAATGTTCAGTTAAATTTAATAAAAATAATATTTTTTTGGTGGTAAAATTGAGTTCACTCATTCTTTTTAAGTGTATAATCACTCAAAATTATTCCTACTTTTTTGCAAGTTTTTTTAAGCATTTTATGTTATATTAGTTATCAATTTGACCATAGATCAAATGAGCAACATATTATTTAGTGCATTGGATATAATTATATTAAGGTTTGAAAACCAGATGATAAGATGATCAATTGTATTGAGAAGATGCAAAAAGTAGACGTTCCTAACCTCATTTATTTCAAAATACATCATTAAAAAGAAGAAGAAAAAAATATGCTTGAGAATAAAAAGAGCAATTTTATATAGTATTATTATGCAAAACTTTTGTACCAAAGCAAAAAATTATGCAAAGTTAAACTAAAATTATTTGAATGGGATAAATAAGTTCATATTTATAATTGATAACAATTGTATTATGATATATATTGAGGGCATTATTGTCAACTTATTTACTTTAAAAAGGATGTGGAGTGCCAAAACCTATTGATAACACTATCAATGTAATGAGTATATGAGCAATTAGGTTCCAAATTAGTATAACATGTACTTTTATATGCATTTACTTATTCAATCCTATGATAAATAGGTACCCAAAGAACGTCATGTATGTGATAACATTGTTCGAAGAATTTCATATTTTTTTCTCGAAATTACTATAATTTTATTAGAAGTTAATTTATTTGTTTTGATAGAGTTCAAAGCACGTAATAGAATTGAACTATGTAATATGTGTATTGTATATTTCTGAATGAATTACAATGATACAAGAGTACATATATATAGAAGTAAATGTAACCCTAAGGTAGCCCTAATATACAAATGGGCCGGATTCTAAACTATACACTAACACCCCCCCCCCCCCCCCGGAATCTGAGCAGTGGGACCAACGCAAAGATTGGCACGAAGTTGGGAAAACTTGGTAGTTGGTAAGGCTTTGGTGAAGATGTCAGCAATTTGTTCAGCGGTAGGAACATACTTGACCAAAACATCGCCGGTGGCAACTTTTTCCCGAACAAAATGGTAATCAATCTCAATATGCTTCGTACGAGCATGAAAGACAGGATTAAGAACAAGATATATAGCACTAATATTATCGCAGTAGACCCGAACTGGATGCGGAAGAAAGATGCCCAAATCACGCAGAATAAAACGTAGCCAGCAAGACTCAGCGGCGGCATAGGCAACAGAGCGGTACTCAGACTCTGTACTGGATCGGGAAATGGTAGCCTGTTTCTTGGCAGACCAGGAGATAAGGTTATCACCAAGATAAACAGCATAGCCAGTGGTGGAACGACGACTGTCTGGACAACCAGCCCAGTTTGAGTCAGCATAAACAGTCAGGGAGTCCACAGTGGAAGAACGGAGGAGAAGGCCATAATCAAGAGTACCCCGAAGATAACGAAGAATACGTTTGACCATCTGAAAGTGACTATCCCGAGGTGAGTGCATGAACTGATTGACTAAAGCAACTGCATAAGCAATGTCAGGCCGAGTGTGAGTAAGATACTGAAGACCCCCAACAATATTGCGGTAAAGAGTCGAATCAGAAAAGGTCGCCCTCAAGAGCGGAGGGAGTAGACGTCGCAGAAAGAGGAGAGGCAACAGGCTTCAAGCTCATCATGTCAAAACGCTGTAGAAGCTCGGTTGCATACTTTTTCTGTGAAAGAAACAATCCTAGAGAGTCCCGTGTAGCATGAATACCCAGAAAGTAGTGAAGATCCCCTAAATCCTTCATAGCAAACTCCTGGGAAAGGCGAGAAATAAGAGCAGTAACGGCAGCAGAGTCATTTCCAGTCAAGATAATGTCATCAACATACAGCAAGAGAACCAAGGTGATAGAACCAGAACGGTAAACGAACATCGACATGTCAGCTTTGCTGCTAGTGAATCCAAGATGCAGCAAATACGAACCAAATTTCTGAAACCAAGCTCTAGGTGCTTGTTTCAGACCATATAAAGCCTTCTGTAACTGACACACATGTGAAGAATACTAGGGGTGAGTAAAACCGCGGGGCTGAGCCATGTAAACAGTCTCGGTAAGATCACCGTGAAGAAAAGCATTCTTCACATCAAGCTGTCTGATAACCCACTGACGAGAGACTGCAATAGAGAGAACAGTGCGAATAGTAGTTGGCTTAACCACAGGGCTGAAGGTCTCACCAAAGTCAATACCAGCCTGTTGCTTAAACCCCTGAGCAACCAAGCGGGCCTTATAGCGCTCAACAGATCCATCAGAACGTAACTTAACCTTATAAACCCATTTGGAACCAACTAGATTTTGCGAAGGATGCGATGGCACCAAGGTCCATGTGCCATTTTCTTGAAGAGCATTAAACTCATCAGCCATGGCAGCACGCCAAAGGGGATCCTTGGCTGCCTGTGTATAGCATGTCGGCTCGAGAGGAGGGGAAACAGCAGACAAAGAGGGAAAAACACGAGGCTTACGTGTACCAGCACGTAAGCGGGTGACCATAGGATAGCGAATAGGTGGAGGTGGGACACTGGATGAGGGCTCGAGAGAGGAAGAGACCGAGGAGGAAGTAGTTGCAGGAGACGGAACAGACGAAGAATCAACAGGAGCTGGGGAAGGAGATGGAGATTGGACTGGACTGGAAGGACATGGAGAACTACGGATAGAGGGTGGTGAATGAGGTGACTCCGGGATAGGCGGCAAGGGGGAGACAGTGGTTGTGGCAACAGGTAGGTCAGGGAGACCGAGATAAGGTGGATAGGGAAGGGACACCGGAATAGATCCAGAAGCAAACTGGTGGGGATCAGAGGCGGAAGCGGAAGTGGAAGGGAAGGTAGAATAGGGAAAAGAGTCTTCATCGAAGATGACATGACGACTAATATGAATAGTACTAGAAACAGGATCGAGACACCGGTAACCCTTGTAATCCGGGGCATAACCTAAGAAGATACACGAGGCTGAGCGAAGATCGAGCTTATGAGCAGCCCGGTGACCAAGATGTGGAAAACACGCACAACCAAAAATCTGAAAGGAGGAATAGTCAGGTGAACGACCAAATAGAACCTCAAAAGGAGACTTCTGGTGTAGCGTAGGGGTAGGGAGACGGTTGATAAGAAAGACAGCAGTATAGAGAGCGTCAACCCAAAAGGAGTGAGGGAGATGAGCAGTAAGAAGTAAAGTGCGAATTAACTCAGAAATATGACGATGCTTACGTTCCGACACACCATTTTGCTGTGGGGTGTAAGGGCACGACAGGCGAAACTGAATGCCAGAAGCAGCAAAAAGATTACGAAACTTAGCATTATCATACTCACGACCCCCATCACTTTGAAACATTTTAATTTTAGTGGTAAAGAGATTTTCAATTAAGGTTTTAAAATTTCAAAAATGAGTATAGACTTCAGATTTAGCACGCATGGGGTAGCACCAAGTAAAACGTGTAAAATCATCAATAAAAATAACATAATACTTAAAACCAGAAGGAGAGATAACCGGAGAAGTCCATACATCAGAGTGAATTAGAGAAAATGGCACAGAGTTACGCTTTTCAACGGGCTGAAAAGTTAACTTGTGTGACCGACCTAACTAACAATTTGGACAAAAAGAAACAGAACAATCCTTAGACTGTAACTGTAAACTACCACTAGGGACAACTGCTAAATAGTGGAAGAACTGGGGTGACCCAGGCGGCGATGCCAAACATCACCAGATACAGCACGAGCAATAAAAGTGCTAGGACGGGAGGACACCAAGCTAGGGGAGACCGGATATAGACCACTACTGGAAGAGGAATCCAAAAGAACCGTCCCCACTTTGTCCTTGACATAGAAACCAGTGGAAGAAAACTCAAGCAGGCAATCATTATCTTGACATAGTTTTCTAACAGAGAGAAGATTATGAGATAACTGAGGGACATGCAGCACATGGGATAAAGTAAGGGGACGAGTAGGGGTACGTAAAGTAGAGGAGCCGACATGTTTAATAGACAGTAGTGCACCATTACCAACTAAAGTCTTATTCGTACCAGTATATGGAGTAAGGTTAGAAAGTTTACCGTCATCTGGAGTCATGTGAGCGGAAGCACCACTATCAGGATACCAGGCTATGTCAGAGGTGTTAGCGACGGACAGGGCTGAGAAGGACTTTGGAAGCTCCTCAGAAATATATGTGTGGTTAAACCGCTGGGGACATGAAACACAAGTATGACCCGGAATACCACATAGCTGACATGTCTGACCAGGAGTTGGAGTCGGAAGTAGGCCAGGACCCGGAGTGGACTGAAAACTAGATGGCTTAGTAAAAACAGAATGCCGAGAGTTCTGAAGACAGGGCTGCTGAGACTGAGTTTGAGAGAAGTGTTGCCAAGTCTGAGAGAAAGAGGACGAACCGCGAACATTACGACCGTTCCCACGTCCGGAACCATAACCGCGACCACGGGAGCCACCACGACCTGTACCACCAGAAGGGTTGGAGTTCGAGGAGTGAGAGTGAGCGACAAAGGCAGGAGAGGTAGATAATTTAGAGGTAGATTGGCGAAGGCGTTGCTCAACTTGAAGTAGCTGCGCCCGAAGATCATCGAATGAAATGAGAGAGGGATACAAGGAAACAGCCATGACAAAGGCTTCATACTCAGAAGGGAGCCCATTTAAAGCTTGAAGAACTAGATTACGAGGAGAGATAGGATGATTGACGGCAGCGAGATGATCAGAAATATTTTTCAGTTTGCTGAGATAAGTATCACAGGAAAGATCCCCCTTTTTGATAGTGGAGAATGCATTTTTATACTCCAATTCTTTTGAAAGAGATTGTTGAACAAAGCGACGCTCAAGAGTAAGCCAAACATCTCGCGAGGTAGGGAGTGTATACACGGTTTGCAGAATTTCCTGAGTAAACGTAGCATACATCCAAGATTTGATGCTACGATCAATACGAAACCAGGAAGTATATGTCGGGTTACTAACTAGTTGACCCGATGAATTTAGAATATGAGAAGAGGGACATGGTAAAGAACCATCAATATATCCCAAGAGATCGTGACTCCCAAGAAACGTTTCAAACTGATATTTCCATAAAAGATAATTTTCAGAATTCAATTTCGTTGTCATAAGCTGTGGATTTGGGAGAGTGTTGGACGGTTGTGATGGTGAGGCCACGTGAGGTGACATCACAGAAGAAGACTTATGCGTTTGTGGGTGAATGTAGAGATTCGGGTTGATTTGGGGGCTGTTTGGTAAAGAAGAAGGAATATGGGGGCTGTTTTGGAAAGTATGATAAATTGTGGGGCTGTTTTGTAATATTGGGTTTAGTTGTGGGTATTTAAAAAAAGATGGAGAAAAGGAGCAGGGTTTCTGCGCAGCCATCCCAGCAGCCACACCGTTTGCGCCGACAGAAGAAATGCCAGCGACCGAGGGAGGCGGACCGGCGGCAGATACAGGGAGAGCACCGGCGGCGGCGGCGGGGAGCGTGGCGACGGTGATGTGTTGGAATTAAGGGAGAAATGCCGGCAATGAGGATCCGTTTGCGCCGCCCATCAAGGAAGAAATGTCGGCGGCCGAGGGATGCACACCGACGGCAGCTACCGGGAGTGCGACAGTGGCGGCGGCTGGAAGAGCGACGGCAGCGGCTGGAAGAACGGGTGAGGTAGAGAGAAGTGAGGCTATGTCTTTTGGAGAGAGATTTAGAGAGAGAAAATGTTGAAGGAGAGATAAGGTCGTGGGTAAAGAGGGGTCGGCCGTGAGGTGAGTAGTCAAGGGAACGCCGACGATGGAGGCGGTCGGCGGAAGAGAGGAAGAAAGAAGCAGCAGCAGCTATGCGTGAGAGTCATAGGCAGAAGAAGAAGAGGAATTGAGGGAAAGAGAGGAGAGAGCTGTGGTGGCAGCAGTGGTGGTGCCGGTGGTGGTTGTGACGCCGGACAGAGAAGACGGCAGGGTGGCGGATATAGTTGATGTGAGGGCGGTAGACAAAACCCTGGGCTCGTTTTGCCCCGTGACTGATACCATGATAGAGTTCAAAGCACGTAATAGAATTGAACTATGTAATATGTGTATTGTATATTTCTGAATGAATTACAATGATACAAGAGTACATATATATAGAAGTAAATGTAACCCTAATGTAGCCCTAATATACAAATGGGCCGGATTCTAAACTATACACTAACATGTTTTACATGTTATAATTATTATTTACTTATTTTTAAACTAAAATAAATTTGAATGTCTATATATAAGCATATTAAAAAAATAGCTTTGGTAGTACTTCGGTCCCCAAACAATCCATTCCTGGATCTGTCCGTATACATATATATGTATATATTTTCCTCTCTTTGGTTAGTACAAAAAAAATATTTTAAAAATATTACAAAATACCATACAATCAAATTATTTGCCAATTTGCAGGAAAGCATTATCTGATTTTTTGTAAAATATTATAAAAAGAATCCTTTACTGTCTTCTGTGGTTTTTTTTCCCCTTCTATATTATCGTAATGACACGTGTTTTAGAAGGTAATTTTTTTTTTGTTTTCTTTTTAATTTAACAACAATATTTGTATGTTATTCATTAACTAGACGTAACCCTGTGGCACGGCACGGGAGACTGAATATGTAAGAAAATTATGTTAAAATTTATATCTATTATTACAAAACTTATTTATTTATAATTTACAAAGTTTAAAGAAAAAGATGATTGAATTTTAATAATTATCATCTAAAGAATTCTTTATATGAGTGTTAAATCATACATATTTTGTTTATAGAAATAATATATTAATAATAAGTTTAATAAAATAAATATTAAAAATGAAATGAGAAATAACTATCATTAATGAAAAAATTGACTCAATTTTGTTAATTATCATTGGAAAAATTCTTTATATAAGTATTAGATCTTTTTATTTATTTTGAAAATTTTAATAATACATAAATGGTAAATTTAATTGAATAATTATTAAAAAAGACTAATAACTATCAGTATAAGCGAAATGGATATAGACAATTTATTTTTTATTTGAATTATTGTGAGAATTATCTTATTTTGAATCCAAGTTATGTTGGTAACTAACTTATTTTGAAATTTTAAATTTGAGTGCTTTAGATAAAGATTGATATCTATATTTATCCATATTCAATTCAAAAAATATAAAATAATTACTTGGCACGAGTTTAATTAGGCTATCCACATGTGTGCTTACTTTGATCGCCTCAAAGATTGTATTTTATTATATATAGATTTACTAAAGGATCTAAATTGACTTTTATTAATTCCTAAGTCCTAACAGATGTCAAATGTAAAATCTTTTATGCAATGAGAAGAGCATTAAAAAAAATTATACAGATTGGAATATATCTCAAGTAAAATATTCATGAGCAAAAAATTGACACTTGAATTTCTGGATTCCATAAATTAATCTCTAGAGCAATAGTTTATTATATCATTTATTAAACTTCAGAATCCATTAAAAATACTATTTGAAATGTGAGAAGAGGGAGTAAGAATAACTAACAAATGCAAAATAAAAAAATAATTAGGAAATAAAGCAAGTAGTTTGTGACTTTGTGTTCTTTTAAGTTGGTTTTATTTTCATGCCCGGTAAGGCGAATCAAGCTACTTGATACTGAATTCGAGATTGAATATTAAATTAAAGCTCGTTTGAATATATCAAATCAAACTTGAAAAACCTTTTGTGTATTTGGTAAGTTTGAAACTCGATTTGATTAAAAATGATAAAATATGTGCAAAAAAAATCAAATTACTCGAACTCGACTCGTGCTACGCTCGATCAAATGCAGACCAAATGAGGAGGAATATGCAAAATCCATTAACTTTTAATGGGTTATCCACCTCTTAATTTATGTGAGAGGTCCTGGGTTCGAATCCAGAGTCCTACAACTTGTGGCTCTCCCCTTTTTTATGGAACTAGATAAAATTTTTATGATTCACAATTATGAATATCAACCCTGATTTGTTGAGCTAGATATTTAGGTATCCCCTTCGTCTTAATTAAAAAAAGGGTTATAGTAAAATGGTAATTACCCTAAACTGTAGAGGTCTATCTACAATTCAGACTAAACTTGGGAAAATTCTTGTATACACCCGCTGTGAGATCCAGTTGCATGCACCAATACACAACAAAAATAATAACAAAATATGTATTCAATATAAAAATAAGTCAAACATTGTTTATTATTTTGTTGTTATGTCGTGTTGCATGTAACTAGATCCCACACCGGGTGTATACAAGAATTTTTCCCTACAATGATGTCACATTTATAGTGAAGTCGTGTTAATCATCCTTTCTATGATTTTAAAAGCGCTTTCCTAACTTTCAAAACACACACTTTCAGAAGAAAAATCTGTTCTTCTATCCATTCAGCCATTAGCAATCCTTTTCACCAAAATCCAGCTTCGTCCCCTTATCCCCAAAACCCTGCAAAACCCTTCTTCAATGGCGTCCCAATTCACATCAATTTTGATATAAAAACCCTAATTCCCAATTTAAAATATTCTCGTTTCATCTTCCTAATGGAGCTATACTCATCTTTCAAAGCACCTTCAACACCAGACCTATCCTTTTCCTCTTCATTTTCACCCTTCCCTTTTCAAACCCACCTCAAAACCCCTCAAAACGCATCCAATTTCCGCGTTTTATCCGTAGCATCAGCCGACCCAAAAGAGCTCCCTCAAAACAGCCCACAAAGACTCTTAAAGGAGCTAGCAGAGCGCAAAAAAGTAGTCTCCCCCAAGAAAAGGGCACCCCCAAAGAGATTCATACTCAGACCCCCCTTAGATGATGCTAAATTAGCTGAAAGATTCCTCAATAGCCCTCAATTGTCGTTGAAATCATTCCCTTTGTTGAGTTCTTGCCTGCCCTCGTCCCGGTTAAACAATGCCGATAAGACGTGGATGGACGAGTACTTGCTCGAGGCGAAACAGGCGTTGGGGTACCCTTTGGAGCCTTCGGAGAGTTATGGTGATGATAATCCAGCTAAGCAGTTTGATACATTGTTGTATTTGGCTTTTCAGCATCCACATTGTGAGAGGACTAATGCACGGCACGTGCGATCGGGGCATTCACGGTTGTCGTTCTTGGGGCAGTATGTGCTTGAGATGGCGTTGTGTGAGTTTTTCTTGCAGAGGTACCCGAGGGAGTCGCCTGGGCCGATGAGGGAGAGGGTTTACGCCTTGATTGGGAAGAGGTTTTTGCCTAAGTGGATTAAAGCTGCCAGCTTGCAGAATTTGGTTTTCCCGTATGATGATATGGATAAGTTAATTCGGAAAGATCGAGAACCCCCAGTAAAGTATGTCATGGTCTTTGTTTTTGTGTTTGAGTGTGATAACTTATTTACTTGAGGTTTACTCCGTAATTTTTCATTCCATTGCTTGTATGAAAAGTTTGATGTTAGTCTCTGTTTCGATCGTTTAACCGTCACACTATTAGGTCTGGTTCATGACATTTAGTAATATAATTGCTAGTCTCTGAAAGAAATGTACATCTTAAGCTCTATGTGTAGTTGAATGTGTAAGAAACAACTATTGACCAGAGATATGTACACTTCAATGTTTCTGTTTCCATGATGCTTAGCCTATGCACTTTATGAGGTGGGAGCATTAGGATGCACCCCTATTCTCAGAAATCTAAATCTGACTGTGAATTGAATCACCAGCCTTGTGAATCAATCAATTCTATAGGAGCTATTAAGAGTGGGAGATTTCGATGTATACTTTTCATTAATGAAGCAAGAGTGGGTTAGTACTGAATTGTTGAAAGTTTAAAAATGGTGTAACATGAGTTCACCAATATAAGAAATTATTGCATATTTTATGCGTACCTAGGCTCAAGTTATGTTGAATGCCTCTAAAGTTGTCTATCAGTGCTCAGTTGTGGGGTAAATCGCTGTAGTGTTGCTTTAGAGTTACTGCTAAACAAACAAAAGTTAAAGTTTGTAGTTTTTGGTTCCCTATGGAGTTGGTGAGTTGATATATATAACAGTTACTAGTGTTTCATGCAATATTATATCATCTTAACAATACCATTGCTATTATGAGAAGAAGAGTTAAATCTCACTAATTTTATCATGGCATATTCATTTAGCAAATTGAGGGGAAGTTTGGATGAATCACTTTTGGCTCTCCCCGTGCCTAGAAAATGCATATATACCCGTATGAGCTTTCTTCTATTAGCCTTCGCGTATAGAATAAATATAAGGTGTGTGTATATGCATTTTCTGGCCTTTCTAGTTTTCATATGATAATTGTTTCTTGTGTGAGATAGTTCGATTCACCATTCAAGTAGTCTAATTTGTGTACTTGAGTCACGATCCTCAATATACATTTCAAAGTCCCTTTGATTACTCCGACTCAATTGCCCTAAACTTCGACCATTTAACACTTTATCTAAACCAATGAATTTTCTTTGCATTTACAAGAATTGCATATGTATTTTGAATATTGTATCAATAGGTAATTTGTTTGGTTTGGTAGCTAAATTACGTACGTATTTTGACACTGCTTCTAATGTTGTTCTTGCAGATCTGTGTTCTGGGCCTTGTTTGGGGCAATTTATTTGTGCTTTGGCATGCCAGAAGTGTATCGGGTTCTTTTTGAAGTGTTTGGAATGGATCCTGAGGCTGAAGACTGCCAGCCTAAACTGAGGAGACAGCTTGAGGATGTAGATTATGTTTCGGTTGAGTTTGATAGCCGAAAACTAAGTTGGCAGGATGTTGCTGCTTATAAGGTAATCACTAGTTCAATTTTTATTTGTATATCTTCTGATAAATCTTCTAATTAGAAAATATTACGAGCTTTATTCTGAAACTCTTTTCAAGAATACTGCATCTAATCTTTCCTTTTCTAATGCAAACATTAACTTTTTACCGACACCATCTTCTTGCATTATTTAACAAATTTTCGTACTTTAATGTCTGATATGCAGTTTGAAAATCATTAGTCCAGTAAGATTGAAAAAATAGCCCATTTAGAGAAAAATGTATGCCCAAATTCATAATAATGCATGTGGTAGAGATTGGAATATAGATTTGACATTTAAAATTGTGGTAGTGCTTGAACATGAAGGTTGATTTTTCATAAATTCTGTGCTTGTAGAGAGTATTTATTTGCTAGACCACCAAAATTTCATTTGCTAAGACTTGAACAACATGAGGAAATAAATTTTGGGAATATTCAATTACAGGGTGACATGTCCATATCTTAGTGGTAAAACACAATTAGGACGTCCGTCAGTTATGACAATTTGAGGTTAAGACGATTATCTTTGTTAATTATAAATTTAGCTTGCAAATTTATTGTATTTGTATGTCAGAAGATGGGTTATAGACTCATTGATGCATCCTCTATGTTTGACAGCCTCCTGAAGACGCTCTGTTTGCTCATCCAAGGCTTTTCAGAGCATGTGTTCCACCTGGCATGCATCGGTTCCGTGGAAACATATGGGATTATGATAGCAGACCTCAAGTCATGAAAACATTAGGATACCCCTTGTCTATGGTGGATAGGATTCCCGAGATCACGGAAGCTAGGAATATCGAACTTGGACTAGGTTTACAGGTATTTTCTACAGCTTTACTGCTTGGATTGAGTAATGATATAATCTTCTGGCTTCTGCACAACTGTCTCTGATAGTTTGGAGGAAAATGTTCCGAACGCCTAGCTATGGCTTGCTTAACTGTGCATAGACTTGTCATTTCTTTATATTATTTTCACACACGCACACACACACTCCTCTTTTTCTTCCCATGCGCTACAGATATCTCCCGGTAACCCTGTTGTTGCCAATTCTTTTGTCCAAAACTCGTGTTTGCAAATTTATTTTACCTAAAACTGAACTTGTTTACTGCCTTCTGCGTTCAATTTTCTACTCCTCTCTCTATTTTTGTTTATAAAATGATTTTTGTTTTATCATTGCTTGTATTTCCATAACCACAAAATATTGCATTTTTCTTTTGGAACCCTCGTGTTGCGAATTGCCCGACGCACGCGGGGGTGGATCGTAGTCAAGGCATTATGTCTCTCGGCACATGCATTATGTTTTTGTAGCAAAATTCTCTCTGCTAATACTTGAAACGAAATACAGCTCTGTTTCATGCACCCATCCAAATACAAATTCGAACATCCACGGTTTTGCTTTGAGCGTCTCGAATACGTTGGTCAAAAAATCCAGGTATGCCCTTCACCAACGCAACTTACCTCAATCGTTCTTCTTTTTTACAACGGTACACATAGTTAATTTGAATTTTCTAGGCTTTTATCTAACATGCTTTAGAACGGTTACAAAAATATATTTAAAAAAAGAAGAGATTTTAGTTTCTTCTCCATGGCTAAGTGTTCCTAACCCTGGACAGGACCTTGTAATGGCTGAGAGGTTGCTAATGAAGCATATAGACGCACCAGGAAGATGGTTACAGGAAAAGCACCGCCAACTTGTAATGAACAAGTTTTGTGGCAGGTATTTGAGAGAGAAATATCTCCATCGCTTCATCATTTACAGTGAGCAGGTACAAGATGCATATGAGCATAACCGACGGTTGAGAAATCCAGCCACAACCTCTGTTCAACAAGCCATTCACGGTCTCTCCTATGCTGTTTATGGGAAACCGGATGTTAGGCGCCTCATGTTTGAGGTTTTTGACTTTGAGCAGATTCAACCTAAGGCTGTTGTGAGATGATCAAAAGATTAATTCTTAACATGTAATTCCAAGTGGCAGTTCTTTATTACCTGATTTTCATCTGGGGGATATATTATGCATCTGTTGAATGTATTGATATGCTACTGTATGCTTAGTAGCAGAATGTTTATGTACAGATTACAGATTTACTATGTTATAGAGGGTAATAATTCATGTTTTAACTATCCACACTTGTACAGGACACCACCTATATTAGAGTAATATGTCTACAGAATGTGCTTTAGATTTTCAATTAAATGCTAATGGGGTGAAAAATTCTTGTTCGTTTTCGCTGCGGGTTTGGTCACACTAGGTATAACACTTGCCTTGTAATTGATTAATTTTTAGATTGTGTCACTCCAAAATTCATTCCTGAACCCAAAATCCATCAATCCAAACACAACTGTCTATGTCTATGTCAAATGAATCTCATTTATATGTATGTTCAGGATCATATGTATGTTTGGTATCATGACTCTAATTTTCTGGAGCTCTAAAGTATAATCCCTTGTAATCGATCATGAAGTGTACCAGTCACATGTCAATTGTCAAGTGTACGTATAATAAGATACAATTAGCTAGCATTACCCATGCTTATGCTGATTCAAATCTTAAAAGTCATTCATGGAGGACAAGAGATGACTAAACTTTCTCATTTTAATGTTCGAGTGCCATATAAACAGACACGACATAGACCTATTTTGTTCTCCATCTCCAACAGATGGAAATGCAGACAATTGCAAACTATTTACATGATAAAAAAACATTGAACGAATTAACAACGCAGAACAACTGCAGTATGTTACACAACTTTGCAAACAGCATAATATAGCTTGAGGCTCACGGGTATCCAGAATCAGAAGGCCCCTCCTAAGTCACTGATAAACCTTAGAATAGCTTTGATATAACACGACACGAAGTCCAGAAAGCTGCAGAGGCAGCACTTAAAAGAGCGGGGTTTTGATATATTCTGTTCCACACAGCACAAAAATCACAGTTTAAGTAAGAAAAACCATTATCGCCACTAAAAAAAGGTAAACTCGGCTAATTTAACAGAAGTCATATAAAGCACTGTATTGAGAAGTCTGAGGGAATAGAAAAAACACATTTGAAAACACTAAAATAAACCAAAAGGCGGAGAAAAAACTCCAATGAAATAGAATCTCAGAAAATATTTCACAAGTCACTCATTTTGGTCTTCCAATTTCTAGCTGTTATATGGGCGTTTCAGAGTCTCAAAATGCATGGCCTGCTATGGACAGGCGTAACTATCTCCTCACCCTTGCCTTTTCCAGTTATTAAAAAAAGAAAAGAAAAAAAACTGTTTCTGAAGGTTCAGGAAATCAAATAGAAGGTAACAGAACAGCTAGTGAAAGTGCCGTAAGGGCTTGCTTTAATATTTTTCAGCCTGAATAGCAATACATGAACTTTTTATCTTGGATGGTAAGGGACAAGTATTTATGGGCTTCAACAGTCTTGCACATGCTGAAACCACTGATGTTTCACATAACATAATTTCTTTTTATCAGCAGGATAACCAACTAACCTTCGCCTAATGCAATTTGGGAAGTGCTAATTTCAAAAGCTGATGTAAAAGTTCAAGCTATGGCTTATATTGTTAAATAGACCTAATTTTAAGCAATTAAGGGTTTCCCAAAACCTCAACAAGAAACAAGTCAATAACACCCATTACACGTTAGATTTAGCAGGCTGCAGCAGAAAAATTCCTATGAAGTGCTAATTTGTTTAAAATAGCTCACCCAACAGCTGTAGCTCCCCAAGATGCTACATTGTAAATGACTTTGCTTCCATCCCATGCCTTCCGAAGCTTACCCTTCTTCTTTCTTACTGAGAATGTCTTGCTTAGAGCTGAAAAAGTTGAAAAAATATTAAACATCTTATGCCTTCTCTCTATTTACAGATTGCCATGAAGGTCATACAAGGGCAGAAAGAGCAAATATATTGGAGCTGGTTAATGTGAAAATTAATGCAATTTTCTTTCTATTCAGCCTTCAGGATAAGAGAATAAAATTAGTAAGCCCACCTTCTTGAAGCTGGTTTGGTGTCACATCCTGCAATTCAAACCAACAAATGTCTCAACGAAAAGAAAAATGAAATGAATTGGGCTTATATAACCAAACAGAAATTTATTCTTTATCCAATAATATTAGTTGGAAATGTAAGCACAGAAAGAGAAATGAAACTCAATAACTAATTGGATTAGTGGTAAATTTAGCCGTTCTAGAACCTGCCATTAGTCACGCAACCACACAGATCTCAAATGGAACCGCTCAGTACCTACTCTTATAGGCATCGGTTCATTAATCAAATCACAGAAAACAAATTGCGAACTCCTTATGTAATGGCGCAAATTTTGGACAGTCGGTTTGCCCTATCCATAAGTCAACCAACTAAAATCTAAGACCCCAGAGTTGAACACATTTATCAAGTTTGAATTCACATTTAGAATCAATAAAGGGACAACAAATATTTAGCTCGATCAACAGATACAGATGTGGGGTATAAACGACTTGGAATTTATTAGGCTGCAGTGAATATCATTGAAAACAGTTTTAGTGCATATTCTACCACATTTGAATCATAATAATCTTGTGAAAATTGAAAAGGCAAGCAAGAAGGAAAGTTTTGAACACCTTAGTTTCTTCAAGAGACAACAGATATGCAGCCATGAAGGACGCTATACCCTCCATTATATCTTCTTGCCGAACTAGAACGTAATCTTCTGCCTCTAAATCAACATTTTCACCTCCCCAAATATCATTTTTGCTAACTATGTCCCAAGAACAGCTTTCCTCTGCATCATACGGCATGTAAAAAAGTCAATTCTGACAGTTACAGATGTATTTGTTAAGAGAACAGTAATTTGTCAATCATTTCTCAGCCCCATTTGAAGTCCTCGTGTGTGTTATTCTCAATTCACATTGAGAGTAACCCAATTGAATCCATTGGAGCAAAAATGAAAAGAAACCCTATCAAGAATGCAAATTTGTATGTTAAAGGAGAGTACTTCCCTCCGTGTCCTCTTTTACAGAAGAGGGCATACTAGTAAGTTATAAAGTTAAGAGGTAATTTGAAGTCATACCACCCATGAAGTTAAGAGGTAATTTGAAGTCATACCACCCATGTTTTGTGGACGTGATGCCTGGGCAGTTTCTAGTTTCTTGAGGAAATCAGCACATTCCACCCTAGATTTCAAGAGATCATAAAACTGCACCACAGAAAGCAAATGAGATTCAGAATGTGCGAGTTTTTCTGAACTCTTTTTTATCTCTCGGAGCACAAGAATTATCTTTACACTATGTTTGGTTCAAGGAAATTGGTAAGGAAAAGAAAAGAAAATACAAGGGAACCATTTTCCTTTTCCCACCCTTTTCCTAACCATTTCACCAAATGGTGAGGAAAGGGTATTGGCTCAAATTAGTATTAGGTTTACTCTACTAATTTCTTTTCCTTTTCATTTTATCTAATAACCAAACAACGAAAATGGCTTTCCTTGTGTTTTCTTTTCCTTTCCCTACCAATTTCCTTTAACCATACAGAGTTTTAGAGAATTCAATATTCTCGAACATCATATCTACAAATTTAGAGCATGAGTCAGCTAAATCAAGCATTTAAGAGCTAATCGGCAATTAATGTAGATGTTATAGGCCTATTTTGGCCACATTCTTGAACTCTACTCCTCTTAACACCTAAGTAGGTGTTCACGCATTACCAAACAGAAAATAAAGTAGTCTGCCCCCATTCATATGGACCAAATGTTAAGGTAATTCAATAAGCAACGCATAAAACTGAATAGAAACGGAAACCTATAGAAAAAGAAACTTTTACCTCAGCTGTGTCTGTGTCGCAGTCAGCGGACGCAGAGGTATCGGCAGAGTCCTGGGGAACATCACGTTCACCATCAACATCATCATTATTGTCATCATCATCATAATCAATAGAGCCAGAGGCGAGCTGCTGGAGAGCCAACTGGCATTGTTGAAGCACCGCTTCTAGGGTTTTCCTATTTACTCGGACCATATCCTTCTGGGCATCCGTCAGCTCCGCTGACTCCATTACTCTTAATAAATCCTTTTTAGCTAGAACACATACAGACACCAATGGACTTTTCTTCTAGAATACAGTTCGATGATCTTGTGGGTTCATGAAGACTGGTTTATGGAGTTCAATTTTCACCAAAAGACAGCATCCTTTACCCATGCTGGACGCCATTAAAAGTTCTATCAGACGAAGAATAACAAAGAGATATCGACCATGTATATATATACCACAAGTGTTACAGAATTGACACAACAAAGGGAAAAAATACAAATTTTGAATGACTACTTGCAGTAAGACTTATGGAGAATAATAAGTTACTTTCAATTATATCAACCTTAGGGTCTAACTTCCGGGTCTGTTGATCGTTGGACTTTGTAAGCACTAATTACTTGAATTAGCAAAAAACAAATGCACCCTTTATCTACGTGCTGTTAACTCAAAGTTCTCTCAAACAAAAAGGAGAAACAATCAAAAATTACGCGCAAAACCTTCAAGAGTTGTGCAATTAAATGATACATGTAACTCAAGACTTCAGTCGACAGAGGCAATCCCTAGGTCAATACATGAACTTCAAACAAAATTGGAGACTCTGTAGCCTATAATTAGGGCTAATTTATTGAATTCAATCAGAAAATTCTTGAACATAATATGAATTGTGAGCATACAACTGCACATACAAAAATATAATCGAGGCAAAAAAAAGAAAAATGCAATTTGTATACGGCAACTTCCTCTAAGATTTTAGCAAAACAGCAGATTAGATATTTTCTGCGTGATTTTGAGTAAAATCAAACTCCGAATTACAATCGCGGCTAGTTAATTGAATTTGACAACGAAAAAGATTACGCACAAGTCAATCTCAGGAGAAATAAACAATCTTATACAAAACAATATGAGAAATTCTGAACAAAAATTGAACAAATAAAAGGAGATCTTTACTCGCAAAAGCTGTAATCATTCGACGCCACCCTAATTCAGTTTGGGAGAGAAAGAGATGGCTGATAAGCATTCCATATCTGTAGCAAATACAGCTGCCGTGTGGAAATCTGTCAACCCCTCCTGTTTATAGTATGTGTATGTATATATATATTAATATATATATATATATACATATACATACATACAATAATTACAATTAGTATTATAAAGTAATGGAGGATTGATGACATATGAAATCTTTTGTTGTATACAAAGACTCCATAAAGCAAGCAAGCCAAGAAGGTCAGATCAACCGATACGGCATCGTTTAGACTTTCCTATTTTTTTATTTTTTTTTGGGAGACTAATCCGGCTCCACGGTATCTGTGTCAATAAATTTATAAATTTAATATATTCAAAAGTATTATGAATTTCCCTCCAGCCTTCTAGTTAAAATTAATCACTTGTAGTTTTACGTAAAAATTTATTATTTGAAACTTTTATATTCATAACCGGTATTAATTATGATTATAATTCTATTTTTTTTAATCTTCTAAAAGATTATAAATATATATATGTTTTTAGATAATTATTATGTTAAACTGAAAATAGATTATATAAAAATATTTAACATTAAAAAACTTAAATTATAAGTATAATCTATCAATTTAATATATATTATTTATCACTAACTAACCATTCGGATTGAAATATACTGTATACACCAATCTATCAATTATTATAGTTTGGCATGCATACAATATACTACTATATAAGTATACTGTATATATCACCAACTAACCATTCAATATTTTGTCATTTACTCTTGGCATGGTAATTACTCATTTAATATGGTAATTAATAATAATGAAAACCCAATCATTTATACTTATAGCAATTTATTTTTTGTTAAAACTAAAAGAGATTTAAAAAAAAACAATGATTTCAAAGATGATATATCATATTACTCTCACACACACACACAAAAATGACATAATACCAAATGACTAGAGGATCCGGATCATCTGAATTAATACTATGAGATTAGTTTTAATTAGTTATGCCTATGATAAAATCTTCAAACACCCTTAACATAATATTAGAGTGATGTTATATGTCATTTATCGACTCTCACTATTTTTTCACTTACTTGATTACGGTAAAAAGTACTTGCAATAGATGTGGTTAATTGGATTTATGAAATTAGTGATTTCTATAATAAAATAGTATCTCACTATATAAATAATCGGTGATAAAGTGATCAAGAGTTACCCGACAATATATATAATGTTTTCATAATATAATTGACTCAAATACCCTTGAGCTATATAATGTGATAATTTCATGACTTTGCAATCTATGTATAGTAACCTCTTCCTGAGCTACTGAGCTTTACTTAATTTTATTTCAAATTTATTCCGGGTAAATTTTCCAAAATAAACTAACATTCAATTATATGCAAAGTATGAATGTATAGAATAGTATAAATAAAACATATTAAATTTAAATTTTCCCACACAAGTTTTGATAACCACTATAATACAATATTTTGTTTGGTACACATTAGACTTCAATCTCTACATTGTTTTTCATCTTGAATAAGTAGCTCATTATTCATTTAGATTATTATTGTTTCAATAAAATAATCATTTCTCTTATCATGTAAATCAATCATTTTGCTATCAGTGTCATTTTATTTATAAAGATAAAATGATAAAGCTAATTATTGCTTTTGTAATACAAAATATATGTATTTGTGTATATGCACAATACTTTTATATGAAAAGTAGGTCTTCTGTATAGCGAATGATAAGAACTTTTTTTATATTTATTAATACTAGCGGACGTGGCACGCGGTCCCTGCGCACATAATACAATTTTGTGTGAAAAAATGTTGTAGTTTTTAATAGGATTACTTTTACTCAATACTCAATCTATATATATATGAAATATCTATGAATATTACCCAACCATATGAGAATAAACTTTAGAATATGTGCAATATCCTCATATATCTTCACTCGTATAGTTTGTCTGTGCATAAGCTCGGTCAAATATCAATTTCCCCAAAGTTAATAAAAGAGAATTGAGTCATTTTAGGTCTTTCATTGACTTCTATCTCGATTAAATTTGTACACTT
Source organism: Buddleja alternifolia (assembly GCA_019426215.1). Lineage (NCBI taxonomy): Eukaryota > Viridiplantae > Streptophyta > Magnoliopsida > Lamiales > Scrophulariaceae > Buddleja > Buddleja alternifolia. The sequence continues at coordinate 43,671,536 of CM033393.1, forward strand.
GAACCATCTCCAACTGAATATTTGTGGCAAATGAAATTCCTGAAAGATTGGCAAGGGGCTGCAACCTGCAAGTTAACTTGTGGTAGGCAATCAAGCACTTGAGAGTACTCCATTTGCAGGCATTACAAACTTTTTTTTTCTTCTTTTAAATAGTGTTCTGCCTGCATGAAAAGAAAAACATATAGTGAATACATTATGAAGTCTTTTTATCATTATAACGCACTCTTTAATCTTGCATTAGAAATAGACATTTTTCGATTAGTTCATATTTGCGGAGGGAAAACACAAATAGCAAGTAGGGGTGTACATAAACCCGCCCAACCCGCCCGAACCGCTCAACCCGAGCCGATCCGCCCGAAAATCGCCGGTTTAGAATTATTAAATAATAGTGGCGGGTTGAAAATATTGCAACCCGCCACTTTCGGGTCGGGTGGTGGGTTTAATAATTGTAACCCGCCTAACCCGCAACCCGACCGCTAATAATTTATATTACAAGTATAAGTATATATAGTTAAAGATTAACACTAAACTTTGAAAACTATATATGCATATATACTCTCTAATAAGATTGGTTTATTCATATTCATGTAATATATTTTATTTTTTATTTGAGCAAACAAATTGACTCGTTTGAACACTTGTTTTCATTTAATTTGAACGAAAAATTTATATGTATATGTATATTTTGATGACAAATTTACAAAAAACATTAATTTTATTAATATTTTAGAGTTTTTCACTCATTAGAAATCATGGTAATATGAATTTTATGTGATAACACCACTTATTTGTGTATTTTTTACCAACTCATTTTTTTTAGTTAAATGTACAAAAAGTATAATAATTAATTTCTTACTTACTACTTATAACTAAAATTAAGTTGTAAAAATTATAACTATAATTTGATAACCCGCCAACCCGCCCGTTAAAACATTAAATCCGACCGACCCGAATCGCTCGGTTTGAAAAGATAATTATGCATTTTCGGTTTGATATTTTGTCAACCCGCACATGTCGGGTCGGGTTAATTTTTTTTGTAAAACCGCCCGAAACCCGACGGTGTACACCCCTAATAGCAAGGTTGTCATTAGTTAATGCATACATATTATATCACAAAATCAAGTCAAAGATATCACCCAAACTGCAGCTATTTTTCGATTTTGTATAATCAATTTATAAAGAACCTGTCTCTACATCAACCATGCCCTCAACTTTTTTCTTATAAGACGTAATACAATATAGAATGGGAAAAAAATGCATTAGGTCTAGAGAAAAGAAACATAGATAGAATTTATAGAGATAAAATTGTCTGGTTTTTGTAACTCTTCTAGTATAAAAAATGTAAATTGAGATCATGTCCTCCGAAGATATAAACAATGAAAACACTATCATGCTCACGTATACTTATATCTATTGACCACCAAAAGAAAACTCATAGTGTTTTTCAATAACTAAGAAAATTTGATGATTAATATAAGATGTTTCCTAAAAGAATTGAATTTTGTCAAACAAATTGAAACCATCATCCAATGCTGAAATCGAAGAATAACTTAAGAAAATGTAGTTAATTTTAGAATTGTAAAAATAGAAGAACAATCACGGAAAGAACATGAAGACGGACAAATCAGACAATTTACCTTTAACATTGGTTCGTTGGAGATTTCTCAGCATCATAACTGCAGATGTTGCCTCTTCTGCACCGTCTGGCTCATTCTTGATATCAATCTGAAAAGTACTCCATTTATAAAACAAAAACGAATATGAGTAATTGAGAGAATAATCTAAAACTGTAAAATTGTAAAGAGGAAGATAGTAAAACTTGAATTGTTTTTCCATATAAAATCAGCAAAAGTAACGTAATTAGCCGCTGATCTTTGAAAATTTCAACGTGAAAATGAAAGGCAAAAATTATCCACTTGGAGAAAAATGTTAGGAGATTCAAAAAGTCAGAATATAAACACCATAATATAAATTTACTTACAAAGCTGTTTGGAAATTCCCTAGTGAGCAACCATCTTTTCCAAAATTATGCTTCTGGCAAATTGTTTGAATATGTTTATTTCCATTTCAGTTCTATACTATTGAGATTATACTTCTATTTTTTCAATCAAAATATAAGCAGAAATTTACTTATTTAACAAAGTAGATGTATGAATAAAATTGAAGGTCAAATAATAAACTTTATCATATAATGCAAAGTACCATTCAAATTGTCACATACGGTACAATGTAAATTTATATTGTTCATAATTATTATTTAACAATATTTGAAGTTTCATTGGCACAGACTTAATAATATCAATCCTTTACATAAAAGGATAAAGTAAATTAAAATTAACAACTGAAATAAAATCTACTGTCTTTCAATAAAATAAAATAGAAACATTAGGTAATATATATATATATATGTTGCAAGTTGCATACTGGCCGCCCATGAATCGATGATATATTATATTTATATATAATATGAGATATTCTCATCGACACCCATTACCCATACCGCTTATATAAAATCTTTTGTTCCAAAAGGTAATTAATTAGTTGATTGGGATAGTTACACAAACTCTCCTTCACTTTAAGTCAAATTATTAAAACCCCTTTTACTTTTAATAAATTACCATAACTTCCCATTGTATGTTAGTTAGAGGTGTTCATTGGTTCAATTCGGTAAACTAAACCGAAAAGATTAATATAAATTATGAAGTGACCGAGACAATTAATCAGCTATAAGAGTATACAATTCAATTGAGTTGTTTAAATTTTCACAAAAAATTGAATACTAAATAAAAATAATTACATTTTAATTAGGGCTAATTTCAATTCATTTTCTTTCTTTTCCTATACGCGTTCACTATATATTTATTTATTTATTGAAGAAAAATAGGTCTTATATATCATTCAATCAAAAGTTTACAACACTTGGAACAATATAATTCATATCGACTCAAACGATGTAGTAAGAACCTCTAAAACACCAACTATCAAGTTTTTTTTAAATAACAAATTTTAAGAACTTACAAACGAACACAAGAAAACATTTGTGTTCAAGATCACACTTTTATTCAAGAGAGAAAAACTCTTATTGGAGAGACAAATTGAACTCTCATTCGAGAGAGAATAAAACTAAATACAAAAATAAAATACTATCCGAAACCTTGTTTATTGTCCGTTTTCATCTCGTCAAATCCACATTTGTCTCATTAGATCCAACTATGTCTCTCAGATTTGAAGTTGGGATACATAATTTGAAATAGGGTGCTCCAACCCAGTCCGCCGATGATGGTGTTGACAATATTGGTGATGGAGATAACCGCCTCACCAAACCATCATTGACGGAGAAGAAGAGAAGAAAAAAATTAGGGTTTGTGAGTTTCCTTTACACTTTCACTTGAAAACAATGAGTTTCCTATACGCTTTCACTAGAAAACACACTTTTTACAGTTATTGGTTTATATTATACTATATGTAAAATATAAATAATAATAAAAAAAATCAATTTCGGTTAACCGAATTGAACTAAACCTTAAAATCGAAATTAAACTGAAAACCAACTTTTTCTATATAAAAAAAAATTAAAATTTTGGTTCGGTTTGGGCGAATAACCGAACTGTGAACACCCCTATATTGTTAGTAAAAGAGAATTACAATGTCACCCTTTGCAAGATTTAAGATTATAATCTTACCCGCAAGTCTAAATTTATTACAACTTCATCTCTGACAGGCTTGTGTTGGTAATTTTCAAAATCTTAAGAGACTTTTGGTAATTATACAATAAATGAGGGGTGTGAGTGTAATTATTCCCAATTAATCAAGTCTTCATTTGCAATCTCACTTAATTCCTAACAATGAAGCAACCAGTAGCCTAGTTCTTATCGTTCCCACCAATCACCATAGAAGAAGCATAGTAAATAGTAAGTGAAGTACGCCGCTGGCGCACTACCCCTTACTATCGCTACGAATCTTGCTAGTGTGCGCCCTCGTCGCCTCGCGTGCGCCGGTTGCGCAGCTCCCTTGCCGGCGCTCCATAACCGCCCAATCCTTCGCCACCGTAGATAAGATCGCCGCCGCACCATCGCCGGAGATCCACGGCTCGGAGATGTCGAAAGCGCGGGTCTACACTGACGTCAACGTGCTGCGCCCCAGGGAATATTGGGATTACGAGAATCTAACCGTCCAGTGGGGGTTAGTAATTAAGAAACGTTTAATTAGACGTAATTTCTTCGATTGATTCGCCAATTTCATATTAATTGTGTTAATTTGTTATACTTTCGATATGATAAGTACTTAGAACTCAAGAGTTATGGATTCTGTTAGTTGATATATGATACATAAGTGATTTTGTGTTTTTGGATGTGGCAAATATCTGATTGATATTGGGTTGTTTACCCGATCAATTTGATCAAATATGTGGCGAAACTTTAAGTTTTGAAGCTTGTATTCGAAAACACATAATTGATCATCGGGTTTCGCCTAAGTTAATGGGAACAGGAACACCGAATACAATATTCCCCCGAAAACAGGAAAAAGTAAGAAGGAAGAGAAAAGAAACGAGTGTGGACGCGATTCTTGAAGAGAAAAGAATAATGTAAAATGAAGAGTATGATTTATCACTCATCATTTGTTCTGTAACTTATCGGTTTCATGTTATAGTCGTCCCTATCACAAGTCCAAGTTACTTGTGAGAAATTGCATTGCAAGATATTCATTCTTTTGTACTCCTTGAGTATGTATGTTTGCAATATTCTCAGTGATTCATTTTTGCTAACTTTCGATATACAATATCATAGGGTAGCCAATTTGTGCTTAAGTTATTGGATATTGGCTATAGTCTACAACTCTTGTCGTCTGTGTTCAAAAAGTTACAAAGCCTTAAGAGATCTGTTTCTTCAAGCTAGATTTTACTAATGCATGAACTTTGTGTAGATTCTAACCCCATGGCTCAGTGTAACTTTCTTTGACTTGTGTTCAGTGACCAGGATGATTATGAGGTTGTCCGTAAAGTTGGAAGGGGAAAGTACAGTGAAGTTTTTGAAGGTGTAAATGTCAACAGCAATGAGCGCTGCATAATCAAGATTCTGAAACCTGTTAAAAAGAAGAAGGTAATATACTTTTTCTCTTCATTTTTTTACTACTTAAAGGCAAAGGGGTTGCTGAAGAGGTAGTTAATATTAACAGTCACTTACTTAAAGGCCACGTTTGGCATTAAGAAACATGTTAATAAATTTTAAAGGTGATTATTGGTCTTTTATGATCAGCATTTGTTATGCAAACCGCTTTCCGAGGTTGTCATACTTGAATAATACCTGGAACTGGCAGTTTTCCTTCACTCATAGAAGGGTATTGTTATTGAATGAGAAAAAACAAACATAGATGGAAGTACTCATGTATTGATTGCATTTATGAACTCAAGCTGCTTAGTGCTGAAAATATCGTCTACTTATTTCTCTATAGCCCGTTACAGATATTTGTTTTACAAATATTCCTTGGATACTTTATTGTTATCGGATGATAAAGTGGAAACATTTAACATAGTTGAACGTCCATCTGCATTGATTGCTCATGATGAACCTGAGCAGATTAATTCTTACCTTATTTTCTAATTTTGTCTCCATGTCTTGTGCAGATAAAGAGAGAGATCAAAATACTGCAGAACATTTGTGGGGGACCCAATATTGTCAAACTACTTGACATCGTCAGAGATCAGCACTCAAAGACTCCTAGCTTGATATTTGAATTTGTGAACAGTACAGACTTCAAAGTTCTGTACCCTACATTGACTGATTTTGACATACGCTACTACATCCATGAGCTTCTCAAGGTGAGAGAAAATGCGATTTAGTCCATGGTCGCACAGAGTCACTTTTGTTCTCCATCCTTCTATTTCACTTTTTTTTTCAACAACATGCAATATTATCTTTAGTCAGTATTTGTGTTGTTCCTTTATTCTCAATGATTAGAAATAATTATTACATAAATTGCTGAATTCAGGATGCATCTCATACTTCCCTCACATGGTATACCTTCCAAAATACAAGTAAATAGGTAAAAATTGGAAGAATACCTCACTTACAGCCAACCTTATGTGTTGCATGATATACAACAAACGAGAATTTATGCCTCATATTAGGTTTGTAGGCAGATACGATCTTGTGCTTGTTCAAGCTAGTGTGTAAGAATGAGTGGCCTTTTTCTGATGTGTTCTTTCCTAAATTCAGTTCTCCACTTCAGGTTTGACTGTGTTATTTTATTTTACACCAGATCTACCAATTTAGCCCCAAGATTTTGTTCTATCATCAGAAATGGGAAAAGTGCGTGTCTGTTTTAAGTTCTGAAAAGAGCTTTGGCTTTTAACAATCATTTATTTCTCTTAAAGTCAATTCGGATTTCATGTATCAGATAAACTCATATATATGTTATTTGTGTTTTAGCAATTGATGACTTTTGATGTTCACTCCTTTAACTAATGAGCACATACTTTATATTCAGGGCAAGTATCATTTTGTTTGAATTAAGTTCAAGCTTTCTTCTCTTGAACATTTGTTCCTTGCCCAGTGGTATTGGATACGATTTTGTTACTGAGGACCGCAAGACCTGGGAAAATTGTGGTCGTCTTGTCCTTGTATCCCGTTTGAAAGAATTAGGTTGTAAAATATGGTGGATTTACTGATTTTTATAGCTTTACATGAAAATGGTTTGTTTCATAATTTATAGGTCTGATATATGTTATGGTAGTTCATGTTTGATAGTAGCCAAAGACGAAAGTTTTGTTGCGCTCGTGCAGGCATTAGATTACTGTCACTCACAGGGAATAATGCACCGAGATGTTAAGCCTCATAATGTAATGATAGACCATGAGTTGCGAAAGCTTCGCCTGATTGATTGGGGTCTTGCAGAATTTTACCACCCTGGAAAGGAATATAACGTACGCGTTGCGTCAAGGTAACATACAACTACTTTTATATGGGTAGGGGCTGTGGAAATCATTTTCTAGAACATAACCTTTTTCTGTCATTCACATTTTGAACAAGGTGGTTGTAGTTGCCTGTTCCCTGTATGATGCTGTTTGCTTTCTAGTAATAACATATTTGGACCTCTGATTTGTGATTGTTCCGTATAGAATTTAGGGTAAAATAAACCTTACCCCCCCCCCCCCCCCGGGAACTATTGCCCATGTAACGGATAACCCCCCAAACTCACCACTGATACACTTTTGCACCTGAAATGAACAGTCAAGAAGTAAGAATTTTAGAAAACATTAGTTTCTACTTTAAAATTACTAAGTTATCCTTGAAATATTGTATGAAGTTCCATCAATGCCCTAGAATGGCCTGGCTTATTTCATCTATTAAAGGGTAAGATTCATAACACCCCCTCCAAAAAAACAGAAAAAAAACTCTCATATTTAATTGCCTGAAAGCAACAAGAAAGACTGAGAAAAGGAAAGGTGGTAAACAAAGGAAAAGATAAAATGATAATAATAAAACTTGCATAAGATGGAATATATTTTTTCAACTAGTGTTAATATTTCTCTAGACCAAATGAATCAACTGAAAAAATTGATTTTGTATCTTGAAATGTCTACCAGTGGTTGATGATATTTGGAAGGATAATTGTTCTTCTTTTCCTTCTTCCTTTCTAATCGGACATTTGCTGTTTCTTGTGGCTTCATCAACTTAACTGTAAATTTATTTTATCTGATTTTGCCAATTTTATATCTCTATATTCAGATACTTCAAGGGTCCAGAACTTCTTGTTGACTTGCAAGACTATGACTATTCTTTGGATATGTGGAGTCTTGGTTGCATGTTTGCTGGAATGGTGAGAGATTAGAAGGGGCCAATTCGTGATCCCATGGGTCTTTCTTCAGTTACCACGGATTTTTCATTTTTCTCACAGTGCTTCTTGTTAATGTAGATTTTTCGCAAGGAACCTTTCTTTTACGGGCATGATAACCAGGATCAACTTGTCAAAATTGCTAAGGTAACTAATGTTTGGCCTGGGCGCAAGTGATTCTACCTTTGATATTCTTATATGTGATTTTGTTTATTTAAAAAATTAAAATTGTTGATATTCCTGTATTTGGTAGGTTTTCTGTCAAACATAAGTTTCAATCTGACAAACAAACCGATATGTATATGAGTTTTAGTTCATTGATGATGCGGAGAGTTGCTAATGAAGTAGACTTCTGATGTAGCTATTCGATGAAAGTAGGTCACAATATCATAGTGCTACCTCTTTTGTATCTGATATCAGATTATTCTTTCAGGTACTTGGAACAGATGAGTTGAATGCCTATTTACACAAATACCGTTTGGAACTTGATCCTCAACTGGAAGCGCTTGTTGGGAGGTATGCTGCAACCAACAAATAACTCTAAAAAGCAATCTTACTCAAATGAGTTCTTAAATGATTATGAAATAACCAATAGTCTTGTGTGAGCTCTATTTTCTGCAGAATTTCCTCTTAAGTATGTTTTAAAAGTTCAGTGTGCCTCATTTTAGTGCATCTACGTCTAAAACTCCCTCCTTTTCATTTGGCAGACATAGCAGGAAACCATGGTCAAAGTTTGTCAATGCAGATAATCAGCATCTTGTGTCACCAGAGGTCATTACTTCATTATTCTCTTTCATCAGTTCACTATTACCTCCGACACATGCACACGAAAAAAAAAAAAAAGGAAAAAAAATTCTGTGGCCCAATTAAACTTCTAATATGTAGTAAGTTTTAATCTATTTTTGTGTTTAAATTTTCTTCTTTTCCTGTTGTAGGCCATAGATTTCCTCGACAAACTCCTGCGCTATGATCATCAGGATAGGCTCACAGCAAAAGAAGCCATGGTAGTCTTCTTGGCTTTTTGAACAAATACTTGCTTTTTTATACTATTCTTGGATGCTCTTGTTTTGCTCTTTTCAACTTTTTCCCTATTCTTTGCTTCTTTTGTTGAACCTCAATCTCTGGCCTGATCGCATATATGTTCCTTTCGTGTTCCCAGGCCCACCCATATTTCTTGCAAGTGAGGGCTATAGAAAATAGCAGGACCCGGACCCAATAGCCTGTCACCTTGTTCTATACAGCGGAGATAATTCTATATTGTCATGTAACATATGTAACATTTTATACCTTATGTGGGCTGGATTTCAGATTGCACTTGTATCTTTAATCTAGAAGTTTGTTGTGGATCAATCAGGCATTTATCTGATGTTTATGCTTTCCTTTTTCAACTCAACAACTTGCAGTATACTTTTATATTGAGAGTTTACGGTTTTTGTTCCAAGAAAATTGGTTTTGTACTCGTCTGAATGTCGCTGCTAGCTCTTCACTTAATCAAAAACTGTCTTCTTGCAAGTCATATGTACATGCCGCTTTTGCATCCATTTCTGGCTCAAATTTCAGTTATAAACTGCACTTCTTAATGGGGAAGAGGTATATTGGTATATTGCGGATTCTTTCTCACCAGTTGTGATTTGTGAATAAATGTTCACACTTCACATCAATCTGTGCAGCCGAAAGAGTTCGGTTTGGTCTTTAATTTTAATTGAGGTTACAAAAGTGAGAGAGAAGCACTTCCAAAACTTGGCATTCTACCACACGAAGCTTGAATTGGATATTCTTGTATGAAGTTCAATGTTCGATCTCAATTTGGAACATTTGTCAAAGGGAATAGTTATTTTAAGAGAGAGACCCATATTGTATAAGCTTGCACAATGGTGAATATAGATTTACCATTATCTTTCAAAGTAACAGCATAAGTCTGTCTTAAGTACACATATACTAACATATCTTAAACCATTTAAACTCATAGCAACATTAGATGCCCACAACGATACAAGAGCCCGCAATTCAAAAGTCGTTTTTGCAGGTTTTTGTAATCGTCGGATAATATCATTGTTTGAGATGAGGGAAACAGGTATACAAATCAGCTTTCGGATGCTTTGCTTCGGCATGTTCCCTGCACTTTACCTCTGTTGTAGTACACATGAATGTCTGCATGCACACCTTGCACTGCAAAGATCATTTAAATCAACATGGTTACTATCTCAAATTAATCACTAAAATTCTTAATTCAGAACAAGGGGTACTAGATAGAAACAGTACCAAGTATCGAGCCTAGCAGAAAATATTAGTGGCACTAGATGTAGTGCTACAACACAACAGATTTGTTGGGCTAGATTTGTAGGGCATCCCCTTCCTCTTGAATTAAAAAAAAAAAAAGGAATTATACACAGCAAAAATAAGAAACTATCCCTCTGTTTGCCATTCAACTCATTGAGTGATCTTGCAAAACGAGCAGAATTGTACACTAAGGTTTTCAGCACCTAACTTCTTGTGGACTCTACAATAAACCTAAATTCCAGTGACCAAATAGAAGACCTAGACACCACAGAGGCACAGATAAGTCCTCTGTGTGGCACAACTATAATCATATATGACCATTATACAGCCTACGTTTCTAGTAGAAACATAAATGACCGAGTAAGTTAATTGGAAATCTGAAAACTTGCTATATAGTAAGTTGAAAACCCGCAAGGCACAGTGACATAGTATGGTGACATTACACTGGGTCAAAAAGCATTACCGGGTAATGTAGGAACAACGTTCTCTTCAGTCTGACTAAAGAATTCCAGAGCGAGAAAGAAAATTAAAATTACCGTCTTCGAATGCCAAAATTTAAAAAGAATAGTTATGACACCCAACTAAAGAAAGCAACGCTTCCAAATGAGAAGTTCCCAAGGAAGCCCAAAAACTACCAAGATGCATACAGAGTCAAGACTGAACAGGGATTTTTGCGGCCGTCAAAACCAATACATTTTATGACTTAATTGATCAAGACAACAGCTATCAATCCAATTTGTCCAATTGTTTAATATAATCCTTCCCTTGTTGCATGCACCACATTCTTGTATGTGCCAATTTATGCACAATCAAATCATTCATAAGCCTAAATCTGTATCAAGTCTACCGTGCACTAAGTTTGTTTTTGTTTCTCGAGGAAAAGAATCGGACAACCGAAAAACCCAAAGCCAATCTGATGTCAATGAATGCGCCTTACGAAAATAATAAAGGCAGAGATATACAAGAGACATGTAAAAGGGGAAAATCAAAAGGTACTCAACTACAACACTTAGTATCAAATCAAATATATTTCTTGACGCCAAAATTTATCAAAGCACATTCATAATTCATCTAGATCAATCAATTCACTGTAAAAAAATTAACAAATTTACGCTATATCAACTTAAATTAATTACGATTACCACAATAACATATCACCATCATCTGTAACTATAATTGTAAAAAATGGTACCTGAATATTCATCGCCTTTTTGTTGGTATCGAGTTGGCTTCCTAGATCGGAAAAATCACAAACTCAGCACAATAGTTTTTATATAAATTATTTTTAACTCAAACAATGAAGTTAAAAAGGAAAAAAATTAAAGAAAAAGAACCTTTTGATGCTTTCGTTTTCTCCAAATTCTTCTCGCGAGCCATTTTTGCCTTCTGCGCATTGCCACCGCCCATAATTTTTCGAATTTCGTAATGATGATCACAGAAATCTGTAAATTATTGAACCCTAGAAATTGACTCTTCTTTGCCCTAAAAATTGGGAATATGTATATGTATAATGTATGTATGGATGTTCTAGAAGGAACTGTTTTTCATACTATTCTTGTTTTTCATGTTTTTATTTGCCTTTTTCTGTTTTTTTTACCTTGACAACCCTGTAGTTTAAGTTAATATGACTTTGACCACACATCATAATTAGTGTATTTGTCCACGAAACATCTACTAAGACGATTATTGCGTCTCACAACAAACAATTTGATATCATCTTCCTAGATTTTCTTAACTTAATGGATCTTGATTTGAGGGACTTTCAAGTCATTCCTTAATAATAATATCTATCTTTTCTTTATGAGTATCATCGGCTCTGATTCTAGGAATCACTTTTATATGGGTTTGTCGTGCTTTTATTATAATCGATTGATGAGTTAATTAATTCTATTATCTATTGTAAAATTATATTCCGTTGGGTATTGTTTCATATATGCATGATAAATGCATAAAATATATCGTAAATATAAATTGTGTATCAATATACGTGTATTATATTATATATATACATGTTATGAAATACAAGATAATTAAAATAAAAGATTTAAAATTCTTAATATGTGACGCCACACTAATTTTTATAGATCTTCTATTTTATAGCGCAAGACATACCCTCATCATTCATTTAAAGTGCAAGTCTTATTAATTGGCTTAAACAATACTACTTGCACGTTATGTTATTTATTTCGTCCATAATCAATGTTTTGGAATCAGTCAATTCCGTAATAAACAAGTCTTAAGATACAGTATATATTATGTCGTGTGTTGTTGTTCATTGGGTGTTTTCTATGTATGATAAATGTTTTCCTGCTTTTTTCATATCCCTACAATTACATAATTTTCCAAAAAATTTAAATACGTAAGGCACTTGTCCTATGTTTGACATACTCAATATTTGATATATAATAGACTATGTTTACACTATAAAAAGTGCTCGAGCGCTCCAACCATTTCAGCTCGAGTAGGTTGCTCAGTTCCAGCCCGAACGAGTACTCGAATAGCACATCATAAAATAATTTGGGTTGTCGAAATTACAAGACCCAAATAGCCCGAATTGTAGGCGTTCGAAAAGAAAGAAATTAGGTCCATAATGAACCTAATTTCCAATCATCTGCAGAGGCGCGCTAATTTGAAATTATTTGACAGAGCAGTTGAAGACGGTTGAAGGCGGTTCCCGAAGAAAAGAAACGTGGGTTCCTCAAAGACCCATATATATACGAGCCGCGGAGAAGAGAAAGAGAGAGGACGACATCACAAGATCATCAGACTTCTGCATTTTCAATTCTCTTAAAATTAGCTCTAGCCTTAGGAGTAGTTTCTAGCGTTATGTAGGAGTAGATCGTAGCATAATTTAGGAGTAGCCGTAATGTAATTTAGTATTAAACTCGATGGAATTTGCCTTTTCAAGGCTTGTATCGGCATTCGATTGCCTGTAATTTTTCTGAATTGAAGACTTTCCTGGAGATATAAATTACTTCGTATTCAGATTTAAGTATCGATAGGTAATTTGTATCTTGATTTGAGTTTTTCATTCGTCATTCTCATACTCAAAATGAACAACTAAAATGTCAATTAAAGACATGAAAGACCGTTTAGCGAATCGAACGCAGGGGTTGAAAAATAATACATTCGATCGAGAGATTCTCATGGAGGTATAAATTATCTCGTATCCAGATTTAAGTATCGATAGGTAATTTGTATCTGGACTTGAATTTTTCCTTCACTATGTTATTATTTCATTCGAAAACGATAAATAGTTTCATCAATTGCGGTCCACTCGAAAAAGATGAAGAGAAGTTCGAATACATCTAATCAACTTTTCGTTTAAGACGTAGGACCACCGGTAGCCTATTTAGGCAGGGGTCGATAGATAATTCTAAGTTGAGATTATCGCGAGGCAGAGATCGTCTACTCGAAATTCCTCCTTATTCTCGTCATAACTGACTTTCTGAAAATCTCTCAGAAACAGAATTCTTGTATAATATTTTGAATCGCTCAGAGACGATTTGGGTGACGATTGTGACACTCAGCCAATTTCGAAATATAAGGTTAGAGCAGATAAAATGTACGAACAGTTCGTTCAGATCATGAAACGAACTTTAGCAGGTGCTCGAAAGAGTCAGAGAAGAGAATTCGATGATCAGTACCTGGCATTAGCCCAAGAGTCTGCCTGTATATTTACTACAATTTTGCAAGATATAGCAGTGAGTGCTCGAGATGGGCTTGCTCGAGAAGTTACTCGAATGATTAAATATGTGATGTTTTTTCAAATATGATAAATACACAGGATATCCTCGAGAATCTCGAGTTCGAGATGGTCCATTTGAGGTCGGTAGAACAACATTTTGCAAATCAACAAAATACTGGGGGGCAAGAATTCTCACTGACAATTTTACGCTTATTTTTTAACTGAGTCAAAATCTCTTAAGGTCGGTCGAACCTTTAGTTCAGAGTATTCGAGTTGAAGAAATCATTAAACCCGTGGGTGAAACTCCAGAAGCTCAAGCCCTTCGAATGAAGCTGCAACTCTCGAGTTATCTTTAACTGAGTCAAAATCTCTTGAGGTCGAAGCGGTGAACACCCTCGAAACTGGGCCCATTTTTAACTCGAAATATCAAGGTGCTCGGAGTCACTGAATTCGAAATATCATGTACTCGAAATATATCATGTACTCGAAATAAGACATGTTCGAAATATCATGAACTCGAAATAAGATATACTCGAGATACTACATCCTCGAAATTAAGCATACTCGAAAAGAGCTCGAAACATAACATATTCGAGGTACTACATAATGCATATTGGCTAGTGGGGTCTTGCCATTTTCGAGAGTCATGTTTCATCCAATTTCATCACTTTCCCCCCTAATTTGGTGACTGTTGCAAGTGCAGGGATTGTATAAAGCTCATCTTATTTCCTTTTTCAAGTTGATAAAAAGTGCAATTTATAGGTGTAATCTTGGTATTTTCTTGATTAACCATGTTTAATGCTAGTGGGTTTTTCAATTTCTTCTTTTCTTGCTATAAAATTTGCATTTCTGGGCTTAAATATATATATATATATATTATTAATCACCACACTCGAAACATTCATAAATTTGAAAATTACGCGTTCGAAAATAATGGCAAATTCGAAGACTGAGATGGATTGACCACGGCGATCAAGAACCCAAGGTGGAATTACATGGGTAGAGCCAAGAGAGGAGCTTTTCACATCATTTCGAAATCCTTGATAATTTGATATAAATCTTGGGTATCTTCACAATCCAAGAGGGTGGCTCGAGCGACTAAGTGAGAAAGAGCGTAAGAATCCGCCATTAAAATAAGATGGACAAAGAAAAGTTGTTGTATTCGAAAAGAGCTCGAGGACTATCGAAGGGCAATCAAAGAAGATGAAACCTTCAAAGATGCTTGGCTATGGCTTCTTCGAGAGTCTTCAAAAGGAGGGAGGAGAGAGAAAGTAAATGATGGCCTCTTTGATGATTAAATATTTATAGAGTTTAAAGTGTCTAATCGCAAAGAGATATTACTATTACCTAGCCAAGAAAACGGAAGGGCCTCGTATAAGTTTTACCCGCCAGAATACGAAAAGTCTCTTATAAAAAGACTTGTTTTTTAATACACATGAACTCGAAACATTCATGTATATTAGGGGGGCATTTGTTTACGCTATAAAAAGTGCTCGAGCGCTCCGACCATTTCAGCTCGAGTAGGTTGCTCAGTTCCAGCCCAAGCGAGTGCTTGAGTAGCACACCATAAAATAATTTGGGCTGTCGAAATTACAAGGTCTAAATAGCCCGAATTGTAGACATTCGAAAAGAAAGAAATTAGGTCCATAATGAACCTAATTTCCAATCATCTGCAGAGGCGCGCTAATTTGAAATTATTTGAAAAAGCAGTTGAAGACGGTTGAAGGCGGTTCCCAAAGAAAAGGAACGTGGGTTCCTCAAAGACCCATATATATAGGAAGCCGCGGACAGAGAAAAGGAAGAAAACAAGATCACAAGATCATCAGACTTCTACATTTTCAATTCTCTTAGAATTAGCTCTAGCCTTAGGAATAGTTTCTAGCGTAATGTAGGAGTAGATCATAGCATAATTTAGGAGTAGCCGTAATGTAATTTAGTATTAGCCTCGATGAAATTTGCCTTTTCAAGGCTTGTATCGGCATTCGATTGCCTGTAATTTTTCAAAATTGAAGACTTTCACGGAGGTATAAATTGTCTTTTTATCCAGATTTAAGTATCGGAGAGATGATTTGTACACTTGACTTGAGTTTTCAATCGTTGCGGTCCACTCGAAGAAGATGAAGAGAAGTTTGAATACATTTAATCAATTTTTCGTTTAAGACATGAACCACCGTCTAGCGAATCGAATTCGAGCGCGGGGGTTGTTAGATAATTCTAAGTGAAGAATTATCACAGGGCTCGAATCAATCATATTGATTCCTCCCTATTCAATTTGTTTTTAATCAGAAACAAACAAATGGCGACCACAGTGGGAGATCAGTCGAATTTGACTTCCGAAAATCCGTTATAAGATGTCAGAAGATTCTTCTAGAGAAGAACCAAATGACGATCTGGAAATACAGCCTGTGTCTCGATATCGGTTCGATAACTGACTTTCTGAAAATCTCTCAGAAACAAAATTCTTGTATAATACTTTGAATCGCTCAGAGACGATTTGGGTGACGATTGTGATACTCAGCCAATTTTGAAATATAAGGTTAGAGCAGATAAGGTTTCCCTTTGATTTCTGATTTAGTGGGTACCCTGTGCTTTCCTTTAAATTTTATCTTTTTGTTAGATACTAGCCAATCGAAGATTTGTTCTGTTTTATTAATGTCGAAGGTATAATTCTTTTCCTTTTTCGTCTGTAAAGACCCGGTTGCTTTACAATCTCTCTTTTTGAGGGGTCCGCATTGGTAAGGGGGGCCTTTAAGTATCGGAGAGATGATTTGTACACTTGACTTGAGTTTTCAATCGTTGCGGTCCACTTGAAGAAAATGAAGAGAAGTTCGAATACATTTAATCAACTTTTCGTTTAAGACGTAGGACCACCGTTAGCCTATTTAGGCAGGGGTCGATAGATAATTCTAAGTTGAGATTATCGCGAGGCAGGGATCATCTACTCGAAATCCCTCCTTATTCTAGTCTGTTTTTCAATTCAAAACAGACTATAAATATATATTTCATCTGCTTTATGAATTACAATTGCGTTTGATCAGAACGAGTCTATACTAAAATTTGGGGATAATTGCATAAGACCCCCATGTGATATGAGAAACCTGTGCCAAACTCCCCTGTGTTAATTATTTTGCGAATCACCCCCTTGTATTATTTTTTATTCTGCATATCCTCCCTTTTCGATTTTTTTGGTGTTTTTTTTCCATCATAAATGTTCTAAATCCAACCCAAATTAAATAATTTAACTATTATAAACATGTTTGGGGCAAAAATGCATTTGGATTGACATTTATGATGAAAAAAAACACCAAAAAAAACCAAAAAAGGGGGAATATGCAGAATAAAAAATAACATAAGGGGGTGATTCGCAAAAAAAAATTAACACAGAGGAGTTTGGCCAGATTTTGCCTATCGGGGGGGGTCTTATGCAATTTTCCCTAAAATTTGACCAAAAAATTGTAGCCTACAACTTGCAAGAAAGCAAAACATTGGAAGACAAGAAAAAAACAAGGCAAATTGGAAAATATGTTGATGATAACGTAGTAGCAAAGGAGATGTCATAATAAATTTGGTTTATGTGCAGTAGGTACACCTCTCACACTAGGATATATGCTATTGGAAAATTCTAGTTTAGATACGATTTGGCCGCGTTCGAATATATTTTATAAGAAGATTATATTATTTTTGTCATATAATTGATAAATTATTTAAAAAAATACACATAAATTTAATCCAATTAGAAGCCTACTAGAATTTTTCTATGCTACTACTCTACAACCGAACCCACGGAGCGAAGAATAAGAAAAAGAAGAAGAAGAGATCGTTTGAGAGTCCTTTTCGGACAACTCGTTACAACATTATCATCATCAAAGCTCTGCCACCCTCCTGTGGGTCCCATCTTTCTTTACAAAATCCCGAATATACTTTTATTCACATGTATAATATGCAGCATAATTTTCTCTTCTTTTTTTGCTTTCAACTCAAACTCTCTCCTTTTCGTTCTTATCTTTAATTATTTCAACATTAAAAAAAAAAACAGACCCCAATTGATAATAATTTCTCCTCCCTCTGTCTTTTGCATCTTCTTGTTTTCTCACTTTCTCTCTCTTGATCATTCTAGTGAGAGATGGACGCCGTGAATATTTTGATTCTGTGCGTTGTGGGTTTGTGTGTTGTGGTGGCTTATATTCTTGATATTCTCGAAGGGAACAGAAAAAATTGTCATGAATCATCAGATCAGAGAAGTAGTAAAACAGTAAAAACAAGAATTGATGATGATGATGATCATGAAGAGAGAGAAATTGTGGGTGCTGTTTGGGAGTCTGAAAAACAAATTATTACAGACAATATTGACGAAAACCCTGTTTTCGGAGAGATTAAGGAAGATGGAAATCAGGTCCATGCAAGTTGTGAGGAATCAGATTTGTGCAGTGGGCTTTTGGGTATTAGTGGAAATAGTAAGGGTAATATGGGGATTAGTGGCAAGAGTGAGGGTAATATGGGGATTAGTGGAAACAGTGAGGGTAGTATGGGGATTTGTGAAGGGGAAGAGGAAGATTTTGATGATTGGGAGGGAATAGAGAGGAGTGAATTGGAGAAGGTATTTGGTGAAGGTGTGGTGTTTATGAGTAATTATAAGAGTAATAATAATGGTGATAAGATTGATGAAGATTTGAAGTTACAATTATATGGGCTTTCAAAAGTTGTTCTTGAAGGGACTTGTCATGAATCACAGCCTATGGCATTCAACTTCTCTGCTCGCTCAAAGTGGTAATCCATTTTAATTTCAAGAATTTATAAAAAAATTTGTTGTTGAAAATTATTACTTATTTGGAATTTTCAAGTTTTTTTAATCCAAATTTATGTACTTGATACAAATAATGTGGCTTTTTAGGTTAATGTGTTATTCTTAAATGCACCGACAGCAATGTACATTGTACAACGAGTAGTTACGTTTAAATATTGCACTTGGTTTACTATAGTTAGGTTCGAATAGAAAGTATATGCTCAAGACACCTTCGGACATATTCTTAATCCCCGTCGGTTCCCATCATTGGGTTCTGTTTTGTTGCTTAGCAACCAGAGTTCAAATTTCACAAGGATTCATCACGTGGGTTTATTTTCTTTAGACCAGATTACGTAATTGGTTGTAGAATAATTGATGCTCACAGGATTAGTTATGTGAAAAGGTTGAACTTTTAGGTTTGCCAAAACATAGGTTTGTAACGTGAAAAAGTCTAAACGAGATATAAAAGAGGTCAACCTACTAATCAGAATAGTGTTTATGCTCCAAATGCAGATTTTGACTTTTCAAAAGGTGAGCCAACACTCACCTACTGCAATATAGTACTACTACTATTTACTCTGCCAAAGATGAGTGTATATTGAATTTGTGCTTGGTAAAGGTGATGCATCAACAAGATAATGACTCTTAACCTTGTAACAATTATTTTTAGTTTACTACTCTTCAGACTTACAGAAATTAAACCAGCTCTAATAGCCTCAATACCTATAATATTTAAAATCCTGTTTGCCTCTACAATATTTAGTGTCTCGGAACTTCACAAGAATCACTTTCTGGCTGAGCCAATTCTTTGTAATGTGACAGGGATGCTTGGCAAAAGCTTGGAAACATGAGCAGAGAGATGGCAATGGAGAAGTATGTTGACATTTTATCGAAGGCCATTCCGTGGTGGAAGGTGGATCAGACTTTTTATTACTTCAAGTTACTTTCTTATCTACATATCTAATTGCCTCTTATAGTTTCACTTTCCTAATGTAGTCCTGAATTTCTCATTGGAACAGAGTGGTGAAGGTACAGAAGCTATTAAAGATGCAACAAGTTCTTAGGACTGATTTCCATTCTTCAGGAAAAATGTGGAGTTGAAGCTAAAATGAAGGTATTTTAGATCTGTCCCTTCGGTTTATCTTTTAGCGTTTCGGTAAACATGACTCTTTTAGAGTAAATTGTTTGCATCTTTGGCAATGGTAGTACTACCATCAAATTGGTTATTTGAGATATTGATTGGTTTAAATTTGCGTTTAGGTTAAGTGAGGCGGGCTTATAGCTGCTGCACGTACGAAACTGCACCAGAACACTTTGAATCCTCTATTTCAATTTGATTTGGTTGCTGCTGAGCTCAAGAATCTCAAGATTCATTGAGCTAGTAGCCAATTTGTTACTACAATAATTGATTATAGTTCTATTTTTATAGCTTGTATTTTATTAGGATTAGAATAGTAGTACTTCAACTCCCATCCCTACTTTGATACCATTTATTGATTAAAAATTTAAAAAGTCTCTCATTTAATGATTAAAGTTTGAAAACAAGATAGGAAGATATTCGTTCCGAAGGCAAATTGTTTGCCATGGCAATCAAGAAGTTTGGCAATCAGATTACATACATTGATTTTATTTTCTTGGAAGTCGAGCAGAGGACTGCAAAAGGGGTATAAAGTGGTTTCGCAACTTTTGAGACTCGGGAGTTGCGGAAAACTCTATATTAGACTAAGTTCAATGATTCTTGTATCTATATCTCTCACATATTGAAGTGTATTGTGTGTGATTCCAATACAGTTGTATGAAAGAGATAAAACACAAAAAATACACTTGGACTATTGAATTCGATATGCCATAGGGGAGTTGCAGAGTATCTTTACTCACCATGACCAGGTAACTGGGCCTACACATTGAGCTCCTACATGGAGGGAGGGGTGAGATCTCTTAGACTCACTTATCCTAGAGCCATCAAAGAGGGTGTTTCGCTGAGATTATTTTAAATATGTTTACAAATTTTTAAGCGCTTATAAGATATTTTTGAAACATATAGGCTATGTTTGGTTATGTTTTCAAGCCCATTTTCGTCCGAATTTTTGGCCAAGTTATGTTTGGATCACACAATTTTTCACCAAAAAAGTTGTCAATTTTTGGTCCAAAAAAATAATAATGATTGTGCTCCCTGTTTCTCTGACACACTCTCTCTCCTCTTTTTCTTTCACTCTCTCACTCTATCTGACACATTCTCTCTCCTCTCTTTCTCTCACTCTCTCACTTTCTCTCTCTCACACACTATATATATATATATAATAATATTTTTTTAACATAAATATAAAATGTCGTCTTCACTGTGCATGAATAAAAAAAAAAAATTGAAGACGACATTTGAAATGTGGTCTTCAATTTTCTTTTTTTTTTAATTTTCGTAAATTAAATATAATTTTATAATTAAATATAATTTTTTCTATATATATATATATTTTTTATATATATAATTAGAAGACGACATATAAAATGTCTTCTTCATAATTAAAAAAATAAATAAAAATGAACAGTGAAGAAAATTGAACGTCTTCAATTTTCTTCTTTTTTTTAAATTTTCGTAAATTAAATATAATTTTGTAATTAAATATATATATATGTATATATATAAACTTTTCTTTTAAGTATATATATCAACTACTATTACTTATATATATATATATATATATACACTACTATTACTTACATATATACATATATATTTATCTCTATAATAATTATTACAATCTCAATATTATATATACTACTATTACCTACATATATACATATATATTTGTACATATATACATATATATTTATCTATATAATAATTATTACAATCTCAATATTATATTATAACTTTTAATTATTGACAGACAAAAACTTACATGATTTGACAGCTACAGTAATTTATGTTCCCTCTGAAAACAAAACCAAACACTATTTCACCAAAAAATCACTCAAAAAACAACTCCCAAAACATAATCAAACATAATCCCATCAAAATTGCACGTGTCCCCATAAAATTTTCACCAATAATTCTCACCAAAATACCATCCCAAAACATAACCAAACATAGCCATAAGTTTTCTATATTATAAACTTTTCAATGATAAGGTGGATTTCATGACTTGTCTTTTAGAAGCTTTTAAGCTTATTTTGAAGGTTTTTAAGGTGTTTTATCAAAAAATGTACCAAACATTTAACGTGAGTTTATAAGCTCTCAAACAACTTATAAGTTGATTTAAAGAGCTTAAGGTTCCGTTGAATTGGATCCTCACTTAAATTTTCTAGACATAGATGCATCATTAAGCTTTAAAGTACCTGATTTCTAACCAAGTTTGATAAATTACTAAAATAGCCTCATAGTCCTCTCACTTTCTCATATTTCTGTTTCTATCTCCAAAATCATTATAATGATTCTTAAATTTTAAAAATTCACAAAATGGACGCATGGACGACATACATATGCTAGAATTTTAGAAAAGGAATTCCTTATACAAGATTATGCCGTATAAATCCATTCTCAAGTTACAAGTGGAACTTATGTGTTTAGAGTGACATTTTTTAAAATAATTTTGTTTAGAGTAACTGTGCTTCAATTGTTGCATAATTGATTATGAAACGACTTAATTTGTGAATTAATTACGAATAAAACTTGACTTTTCTATTTCAGCAAAATATGTTTTGCTATGTAAAGTCCAAATAGAGTTATATTAAAGAGGATCAAACAGTCCTCCAAATTGCAATATCACTATGAGCATTGATTTTGGCTTCTCAATCGTGGAACTAAACGAGCTCTTACTGAATTCAGTAAGCGTGGGCCACAATGGAGCCTTTCAATTGACCAAATTTGTACTGAAACTCACTGGATTCAGCCCATTGACCTTCTAGTCACCTACCCAAATCCAAATGCAGGAACCCAAACTGGATTCACCATTTTAATTGGCTCCAAATTGGGTAAAAAAAGGAAAAAAACTTATGACCCAAGTCTTATATGGATTGTCTTTCCTTTAATTTTCCTGGCCTCCTAATAGCCCAAAGCCTTGGCTAGGGCTGTTATTCAGACTTTATAAGACGAACTTCAACTCGCCCGAATTCATACAATGGCACCTATTTTTGGTATATACCAGAGTTTTCCCCAACCGGACGCCGGAGACTATTTTCCTTTGAGGCGTAGAGATCACCGAACTGGGTTTTGCATCTCCCAACAAAACTTTTTCCATACACACTACCAGAAATCTAACCCTGGACAAATGCTTAAGAAACCAGCTATCTACCAACTGTGCTGGACCTTGTTGGTATACAATGGGACTTATTGATATATAGGCTTCAACTCAATTTGTATAGTCTTTTTCGGCTAAAATTAAACTTGACTCATATGTTTTTACGAACACTTAACTTATTCTAAATGTATCGCATTAGCCAATTTTCTTTTACTGAAAAACAAAACTATACATAAAATCCTTACGAAATACTAATTTTGCGCAATTCATAAGATAAAAATTTACTTCATTTGGCACACTACCAAGACTGTTGTTTTGTACTTCATTTATTTGGCTTGAAAAACATTAACTCAGTTAGTCCACTATATATTATGTCATTAATTTGGATGCTAGCAGGCAAAAAATGAACAATTTGTTTTGTTTTGCTACTTTTGTTTAAACTACTTGGATATGTGATGCTTAATATATATTTTGATTGAGTAGGACTTTTTCAAGTTGGGTCTATTGTCGAGATATGATATGAAATATAAAAAACTATTGATGTGTCACAAACTTAATCAAAGTATACCAAGGTTTTCATTTCGTAATAATAAAACTATTCATATATTTTAACATTCTCAACTATATAAGATTTCAAATCTGCAAAAGAGTTAAAATTTTAAAAGTCTATCCGATTCCAATTTAAAATTCATAAATAGATCTTCACAAACATGATAATTTGACAAGACTATCTGATAACTTTACAAGATCACACACTTCAATTAATAGAGGGGGAGATTACACCAACACCCAACCCAATGGTATAATAGGTAATTACACAAATTTACCCTTTTATAATTGAAATTACAAACTTAACCCACTATAATTGAAAATTACATTTACCCTCTGAAAACCCTCGGTCAATAGTCAAATAGTACTAAATCACATTTTTGCCCTTCACTTAAATCATTAAAAAAAAAGCTGAAATAATATTTTCGTCTGAAGAGACAAATGTGATTTACGGCCATACCCCCTCTTGTAACGTGTAATTACCAAAAAAACCATCTTGTTTTTGAAATTACCAACACCCCACTACAACTTTCTTTATTCCGGTGAATAATTTTTTAACTTTCTGTATAATGTTCTGTTTCGTAAAGATTTATGTCATCGCGTAAACACAGTGATTCTCCTTTCTTCTTGAGTGAAGGGATATGGATTTTGGGGGTGGATTTGGAGGAAGAATTTCAAATCACTCCAAATTAGTGAAGGCAAAGACTCTCTAATCTAAGTGATATAGTAAAATAAGATATAAAGTCCATTAGGAGCTGGATAAGAAACCAGAGGCCCAGAAATCGAATTCACTAGACTAGGTCCCCGCTAAGTAACAGTATCAGGTCGGGTCATTCATTGACCCGACCCCATAGTACGAGTCATCCACCGCCCATTTATGCCACTTGTCAACATCCTACAAATGCCCAACAACCATTTATATAGAGGATATGCTATAAATACCCCTTCTGCCTTTCATAACATTTATTAGGGGTTGGAATCTTTAGAATATTCTTTCAAGAATTAGCCTTGTATTTCTTTAAATAACGAGTCTAAAGACTGAGAAATACGTTTCTATATACTTATGAATTTGGAGACTAGAATCGTTCATTGAGAACGACCCTGTATACCATATTTAATATAGAACTACGTTGGCTTGATCTTAATTAGATACGTAGGTAGCTTAATTATTATTGAGTGCAGTCGTAATTATTCACCGTTATACTCATAGAGTGATTCAGGTCATTCCAGACTGAGAGATCCAAGTTCCCGGATTTGGGTTAGATCACTAAGCATTGTGAGTGAGCTTTAGCTAGCCCACCAACCCCTTTCCACCTGGTCATTTGCATGCAGTGATATATTTAAGACCTTTGTATATTTCTCTTTATTCTTCCAGTTGGCAATTGCAGATATCTCAATATTTGATATCCTTGAATTTTTTCCTGGAGGCAGAAGTACTACTGCTAGTAAACTTACTAATTCTTATTCTATTTATGTAATAACTTCTTATTTATGGAAATGTCACTGTTGCTAATACGAGTTTTCGTGTAATACCTATTATGGTTGTGATAATTCTAACTAATTTATCGTCTCTCAATGAAATGATTATTGGTGATAATTGATATATATTGGAGGTGCAAGTTCTGCCCTTATCGCAGTAGGTGGTTCCGACCCTATTCTTCGAATATGGGATCCTTGCAAGCCAGGTCTCTCTCTCTCTCTGTGCGCTTGCGCGCTCACATGTTTGGTTGTGTGTGTGCACGCGCACGTGTGTTGTGCATAGTGACTCGTACTTGTATTTGACTTTGTCATTGTTAATTTCTTTGAACAGGAACTTTATCTCCTATCTTCCAATCCTCCTCACATAATTCTTGGATATCATCGTGCAAATGGCACACCGCACAACCAATCAGGCAATCACAGTTTTAATTAGTCTCTGCATCATATGATGGAAAAGTTATATATATTCTTTGGGATTGCAGTATATATCACTTCATTTACTTTTGATTATACACATGTTTCAAACTTTGATTTCTAAATCATGTACCTTCTGCAGTGATCATTGGCTGAAATCGACACCCATAAGGACAAGGTACTCTTCCAAACACCAACACTGACTTATTACTTAACCATATTATTCGTCTTAAATACTATGATTATTGTCATTTTAGCCTGTCAGAAGAGCCTGCACGTCCAAAATATTTTAGGCTATGCTTGATTCGTGGATTTAGAAAAAGAAAATGAAAATATTTTGTTCGCGTTAAATGCATTTTGCTTTACTTTTTGATTCTTTTTATCCTCTTTTTCATTTTCCTCGCCAAATCCACGAATCAAGAATAGCCTTTGGCTATTAGACTTTTTCATTTTTTCTTATTCGCCTTCCCAAATTGATGATTAATTTATTGCGTAATTATTGTCTAACATCTGATAAAAGAAGTAATCTGAAAGTAAAGTAAGAACCCCCAGCAAAGGCATTGTTTATGAATCTTCTTTCCAATCTTCCCATTTGCCATCTTCCTTCTAGGCATCTGCTTGGGATGTTAATATATGTACTCTATGATCTCGATGGTGAGTTTCCGATGCGAATAAAGTTTCATTTGGAACAGAAAAAGAAACATGATGGTATCTTGTATCTATTATTTGGTGTGTTCTCCTCGGATTTCCTACTCCGCCAGGACGTGATCTTGCTTGCACAACACAAACGGTCCGGATTTTTTATAACACTCTATCTAATTAATATGTGAAAAATTCATCTTAATGCATAATTCATTATTAATTACTGAAAAGGATACGGATAATTTAATTCCATAATTAACATTCATCCATTTTCCAATCTTCTATCCCTTCACTCTCGTTCTTATCTTAGATTTCACGTTGCAGTTTTCGTCTTAATGCAGAATTCATTATTGAAATGAAAAAGAAAATTGGTTCATAATTAAAGATTTTTTCCTTTGCCCGGTCTCTATCTCTCTCGCTCACCTTTTTTCTTCGTCATTTCACGTTCAAACATAATTTTTAGAAGATGAATTACACAAAAGCCCAAAACAGATTATGGGGGTTACAACCATTTTACCATAAAAATGTCGCATCAGTTTTTATGTGAGAGATCCTGAGTTTGAATTCAGACTGCCACAAGTTGTGACTCCCACTCTTTTATGGAGCTAAATAGAGTTTTTATGGCTCATGATTATAACTATCAATTCGGGTTTATCAGGTTATATATTTAGAGTATTCCCCCTCGACTAAAATTTGAAAAAAAGAAAAAAAAAACTTTTAAGGATTATACCCAATTTTGTTTGGTGGTTCACAGTTGATATCTCTGAGCAACTGAGTAATTTCGTGATCTGAAGATATTATAATATCTGTTGGGTGTAAATACGTATTAAAAGCGGAAACAATATCGAGGTTCAGTGCTTGTTTCTTAGGATTAACATATAGTCATTGTTATTATGTTGATATTACACAGAGAGGTGACTATGGGTATATATATTGGGAATTCAACAATCACTGCATTTGCAGCTCTTGGTCTGCTCTCGTCTGCTGGTTCCATGTACATGTTAAGAAAGTGGGGAAAGCAACTCCACCAAAGCAGACACAGCTTATGATCTAATACGGGATTGAACCTATATACTTGGGACGTTTTTCATCGCTGTCTGGCATATTTTATAGGCACGAAAGGGCGAAGCCCTCATTTGTTTTTCCCTGTATATTTTGTCTACAAGTTTTGAACAATTGAGATTGAAAGTACCTTTCGCAGGAGATATACGATTCATTTATTTTGTAGTAAAAATTCACTTTATTTTTTATGGGTCCGTCTTCTGATCCTTGGATGAAGTTTCTTGCATGATATTCTGTAATGTATGAATTTATGCGTGTAAATTGTATCCTCTCCAACAAGGTCGAGTATAGTATATATGAGAAATTCTTTGCATATAGGAATGCTCACTAACCCGTTTCGGTTCTATCCAAGTGGGATTATGGATCCTTGAACGAGAAACACAAGCAAAACAATTTCCCATCAATGGTAACAATGATTATCAGTCACATTTAAATTAAATGATTTAAGGTTCTTGATGATATGGTTTTGATAGATAAATATGACGGAGAGAGCGAAGAAATGTATGCATCTAAAATAAGATTTGTAATCATAATTAAAGAGATGAAAGTTGAGTGTGTTCTATACACAGCAAAACTTGACGAAAACTCACCAAAAATGGATGCCAAGTTTCCGATAACTGAACGCCGGGAAAATGCCCGACTCATTTACAAATATTAAACCTCTTCGTCCTGCTCTTGATCCCTAATCCATTTTGTGGCTACCCATTTTTCACCTTTGATTACTGGACAGCTCCCATGGAGAGATGTCTGCAACAAATAGTCGGAGATATCTTGTGTCATGAAGACGTAGACGGGAAATGACTTTCAGAAATCAACTTATTTGGCAAAATGCAAGATATTGGGGAAGAAAAAAATGCAACAGATTCTTTTTCATAGTAATAGTAAACAAGATATTTCGTTAAAGCAATTCATATACATAGATATATCTATTCAACTTGATGAATCCAAAATTTGAACAATAACTTAACCACCCCTAAAAAAACAATAACTTAACTAATGAACTACTAATTAATAAACTATTATTATTTAAAAAATTAAATATTGATTGACATGAAAAATTGAATAAATATTTGAAGAAATTAAGTTAATTGAAAATCAAGATTTATATATGCCTTTTGTGATGATATGCAATTTTCTCGATCACGTAATATTCATATAAATTAATCAAAAATCAAAATAAACAACGATGTGAACAGTTTATGTTTATTTGTATTATAAATTTGTTTGTTCCAAATTCATGCAAATTAAGTTTTCTTTTTAATCTTCTTTTTTTAATGATAAATAAATAGGATCGAGTAATCTTGTCTACATGTAACTTAATAGTAGAAACCTAATGTAATTATATTTTTTATTGTTATAGATACTTGAGATATATTAGGTTCAAAAGTCACTAAATTTATGTATGATTAAAGTTAGGATTCCAAAATTTCTGCCAAATGAGCTACGAAGAATAAATTAGTTTGTTGAGTTAGATTTTTTCATTCATATCCATCTTAACTTGCAATATAAAATAAAAAGTTGATTGGATATGTGCTCCTATTTTCTAGAATCCAATATTAAATGTAAATTTGTAGTACGGTATATGCTGAAATATTGGACTTCCAATATAATTTTTCTTCTAGGAGTAACCTTATTTAGAGTCCTAATGTAATTATATTTCTTATTATTGTAGATATTTGAAATTTATTTTTATTATTTTTTTTTTACTCTTTTGCATTAAAAAATTGAATTACATTGGGATATTTTAGGTGTATCAAAAGTTTCAAAAAACAACTCGTAGCTTTTATAAATATAAATTTTCTATTTCTATTCTATAGATATAATTTTATATTTAATTATTGTCTATATGTAATTCCTTTGTAGAGTCCTCTATATATAATTTTCTTGTAGATTCCTTATTCAACTACATATTTATTTTCATTATAGAGTCCTAATGTTGCATTAAAAAATTGAAAGACATTGGGATATTTTAGGTGTATCAAAAGTTTCAAAAAACAACTCGTAGCTTTTATAAATATAAATTTTCTATTTCTATTCTATAGATATAATTTTATATTTAATTATTGTCTATATGTAATTCCTTTGTAGAGTCCTCTATATATAATTTTCTTGTAGATTCCTTATTCAACTACATATTTATTTTCATTATAGAGTCCTAATGTAATTATACAACTTATTATTGTAGATATATACAACTTATTTTTATTATTTATTAGTTGACTCTTTTGCCATTAAAAAAGTGAATTACATATGGATATATTAGGTATATCAAAAGTTTCAAGAAACCACCCATACTTTTAAAATATCATAGATAGATAGATAGATTAAGTTCTAGATATTGCCATACGACTTATTTCTTTTCAATATCATCCCAAATAAGCTCAAAATATAGTATCTCCACAAGAGTCCTTTTAATAATCACAAATTATTAATTCCAAATTAAACTCATCTCAAGGTACACAACAGTTCCTCTTGATATTTGTTAATCACAGTCCAAAACTCATCCTTAATGCATGCAGTCATCAAAGTTTTCCCAATCCTATATTCTTATTTTCCTTGATGTTTCAGCTTACCCCTTCCCAATGCTATCAAATGAACCCAAGAAGAGAAAGGAAGGGGGGGGGGGGGGGTAACAAGACAAATAACAATGTTAAATAGTAATAAAGAAAGGAGTAATCAAATAAATAAGCAAGATTGTCCAAGGAAGTTAGATACGTCTAGCAGAACTACTCACAGGATCAATAGTGCCATTTGGGAACAGTGAGTAGAATAAAAGTCCATCTCCTCTATGGGGCTTTACTTTTAGACCAATACATTTCCGAAAATCATAACTGGCATCCATGTTTTGCCCATTCTGTACATCAAAAAAGCATTGAGCTACCATATATAACAGCATGAAAGGCATACATACAATGAGACGATTAAAAAAAGGATTTTACCTCAAACGGGAACATGGTTTCACCTCCTTCTTCAACATCAGATAAATACAACAGGAAAGAAGCAACCTGAAAAATTTCAAAGCAATGCTGGTTTAAGAACAATAACTAAACATATTAGTGGATAACCGACTGTAAAGAAATGCCTCAACAATAATCGAATATCAAGCTTCTGTACCCTTTGGCTCTTCTGTGGACCGTACTCAGCAGGATTGAAAGCATCATAATGCGAATGGTATCTCTGTCCAATCTCATATCGCAAAACATTAAAGGACTGAAACACAATGACAGACACCATCAGAGTTTTTCCTTGAATTAAACTGAAATTGAAGTCAAAAGAAGTCAACTCAAACAACAGTAATAGATAAGATATAACTTCAAAAGAAGTATGGGCTAGTTGTATTGTGTGAACCTAAAACCAGCGGAGATCTGGTTTCTATATTGCAACATTGTACACACCAAGCATTGCTGCAAATTTCACTTCTTATTGCCTATTTTACATAAGACCAAAGACAAAATTTCACAGAAATGTCAATTACAGCATGCAGTGTTGTTATAGAGGTTGTTAGATCACAACTAGCTAATATTTGGTAGTCAAAGTTCAAATTTTCAATGTCACTTAACAATTATATAAGAACCTATAACAATATTACTTTTGAGATAACTCATTCTGAGGCATAAATTATGTGACAAGAAATCCTATTCTAGAAATTTATACTAGCAAGCATACTTATTTCAATCCTTGTACAGTTGTCTGTTACAAGGTGTTTTCCATGAATAATTAACGGGGTGATCTCTAGTAAGTGGATTTATTTTGCGATCAAGCTAGCATTCAAGTGCATATGCATATCCATGCTCATAGGGGGAAAAACAAGCACTAAATGATTTTTGCCATACTACAGGATTTGTTCATTAAAGACAAAACAAAGTCAACGCAGAGAAGAAAATAATAATTTTTAAACCATAATACCTCTCCATGAGTCTTGGAAATCATTGTCGCTTTAGCAATTTTTTCCTCAATCTGATCAAGGATTCCCGTTTTGTCTTCAGATGCGCTAATAAACATTCCAGAACTAATAGACAAGAAAATCATCAAGTGCATTAACATCCAGTAATTCAAAAAGAATCAAACACAGGAAAACAAAAAGATTGAAAGCATGCAGCATAGCATAAGACCAAATAAATGCTCCCATTAATCCACCCTTTGACTTCAGATGCAAGCAGTAATCACCTTGTCCTAGTTCCTTTGGTATTTTCTGGTGTTTCTCCCTCGCGTAGAGCTAAGGCTGACGGTTTAAGGTGCGCCTTCGCCATTTTGATAATGCTTTGGCATTGTTCTGCAGTAGCAAAATTCGGAAAGTATAAAGCCCGAGGATTCCAGCTCAGAATCTACAAACGAGAATCGAGGAACAAGCATGTTAAATAAAAGGAATAAGTACTACGAAGACAAATGATTATGGAAACAGGTTAAGGATTTATTTTTTGGAAACCAAGTCCTATACCCGAGCAATATAATCTTACATGAATGTCATGAATAATTTAGTGGTCTCGGCAAAACAGGAACTCGACCAGACAACTAAATATGAGATCAGTACAAAAGCTTAATCCAGATGCCAGACATTACTTCTCTATTGGTCATTGTAACGATAACGCATTCTTGTGTACAAAAATCATGCATATAGATTTATCTGCCTAGCATGAGATTTGTTAATCTACACCATCCATTTCAAAGTCATCTACAACATTACATGATGTAGAGACAAAAATATCCATCAAATATATATTGCAATGAAATGGATGGAGGCTTCGCAGTGTATGTAACTATTTTCCTTTCCTTCTTTTCTCTTCAGTAATTCACAAGCTTAGCGAAGTTACTTCTTTTATAAGCTTGGACGCTATGGCTTTTGATGAACACAAGAAATTCTGTCTTATAAGTTAGTAATAAGCCTTGATTGCAAAAAAAACGGAAGCAATGCAAAATTAATAAACTTAAGAAAAAGTTATAAGCACCTAGCTCATGAAAATAAGTACAACAAACAGAGAGTGAGCAGATTAGTTGACGACAAAGTGACAAATCTCACATTAGCTTTTCCATAAGAATTAAACACCACATTAGCGACTTACGATTCACCATATCACACAAATTAACTAACTTCCGCGCTTTTCTAGATCCGAACGAATTTATTCCCCAGCTGCCAATTAATTCACCTTTACACAGTTTACACAACTTATAATGTATGAAGATCTAAGATCAAACAAACTTAGAAAAGAATATACCTATTGACACGAATAACTCTCTCTGCAAGCAGAATTATATATATATAAAAAAAAACATTACATATACCTGGAAGGGGATCGTCTCTACAGACTCTTCGCCGGAATCTCCACGCTGCAGCGCCTCGAATTCTATCTTCTTCTCTTCCGCTATTTCCAGCACCGGCGGCCTCAAACTACTAGGCATTTCCTGCATTACACACGCACAGACGCAATTACAATCAGACATACCTAAGCAAAAATATACATATCGAAAACCTACAATCGGGAAAAAAAAAAGGATCTAGATGTGCGCACACAATCATGAAATGAATTGGAAACAAAAATTAGAAAGGACCTGATGAAAGAAAAGAGAAGAACCAAAAAAACCGGCAAGAAAGAAGAAGAGGCACAATAGAAAGATGGAAGGCAACCCTAGGCTTGTCCAATTCGCTCCACCTCCACCGATTTTACTTCCTTTCATCTTCATTTCGCCTTCTCTGTGCTTCCAAGTGGAAAAATCTTCAATCTTTTTTGAATTTCTGAAGAAAAATGAGGAGCCTGTTAAGACTCAAATAGCTGACGGAAAGAAGGGAGGAAACGGATGAAATTTATACGACTTGACTATCGTGCACGGCGGGAATTCTTCTTTTTTTTTTTATGAAAATCGTTGACCTTTTTTGGTTTTTTTTTTTTATCAAATTGTAGACAGAGATATTCTGATCCGATGAATCCAGATTGATAGTTTTAAATCATGGATCACACAGATTTTATAATAATAAACTCAAATCGATAGTTTTCAAATCATGAATCACACAACACAGATCCTATAATATTTTAAACAATAAAAGAAAAATCACAACTTGTAATAGTCAGAAGTTGATCCCGAAAGATGCTAATAAGCCTTGTGTGTGTGGTTTTTTTTTCTTAAGGAAAGACTTTTTATTTGGATTTTGAACATCTCATTTTAAAATTTCCACAAAACGTAGCATTATAAATTCCATGATTTAATTGAGGTGAATATTGACTTTCTTTTTTGAATGAGCAACACTTTACAACCAAGCCCAGCTAACAATTATTACAATGCTAGTATTATATATTATAGTACAATTTATATGATATATGATATAAGTTTAGATATTGAGACGGGCGTCAGTTTCGTCAGTATATGCTAGTATTTTTACGGAAAATACTTATCTACACCAGGTTTTGGGCTCTATTCGTACATCTTGTGAATATGAAAAAGATACATTATTTGTTTTTTAGTTTAAAATTATATATAAAGTGATGTGTATTTTCACATTCACATGGCGTAAAGATGGGGTTCAAGACTTGATACATGCAAGTGTTTTCCTATTTTCACAGAGGGGGTGAATAAACATTAGTTAATGGGATTGTGATTTGGTGTGATATGCAGTGTACGTGGGACGCAGATTAGCAAATCAGATTACATCAAACTGTTGCCGCCCCTAATTTGATTTTGTAATTGATTGGTTGATACAGGTGGAGTCCATTATTGTACTGACATTTGATTCTTTCTCTAGGGAGGACTATGTACCAATGATTTGATGCTAGGCTTCCAATAATTTTGACATAAGCAGTTCAATAGTGTAAATCTTATATAATTTACCTTCTTTTTTTTTTATCAAATATATAATTTACCTATGAACGAATTAAAAACAGAAATTTAATACATGTTTTTGGCTAAGTGTTCATTACTTTATTACGATCCCACCAGCTGAATGGGTTATTTCTCTATTTATATAGTAATTTTTTATTTTTAGTTTATAGCTCATTGTTATTAATTTGTAATAGAAAATTGTTAATCACAATTATTAATTTGATATTCGATATAATGATGTAATCGTTTCATTAAAAAAAATTCAATCAACTGTATTTATTGAAAATGACAACCAAATGATGAATTAGAAGTATCATAAACAAGGATCCCACAAACCTTTTGTGTGACTCTGTCTTTTATTTGAGCTATTGGTGACAAGCTTGATCAATACCTCCACTCAAAATGATAAAATTAAGGGATAATTACATTCACACACCCTCAATGATGAGATAATTATACAAATCTCTTCTTATTAATTGATAATTACAAACACACCCCCTCAGAGGGTCTATTTGTAAGATTTATAAGGGGTGCAATTGTAAGAATTGTTACACACGGGGTGCAATTGTAAGAAATTTTTAATATGAGGGGTGTGTTTGTAATTATCAATTAGTGAGGGGATGTTTGTGTAATTACCCCATCATTGAGGGGTGTGAGTGTAATTACCCCTAAAATTAAATGTGTTAACACGTTAAATATTAATGAAATAATAATTTTTTGAAACCTACAACAATTACTTATTTTGGTTTTTAATTAGTATTTAATGTGTTAATAATCCCTTGTATGGGAGTTCCGATTTAGAATTTGATTATAATGGGATCCAGTTGTTTGTTCGCATGCATATATTCCCAGTCTTTTGGCCTTGATAGAATGAAAAGATCACATATATAAAAGAAGAGAAAAACTAAGTTAATGAGGTTTTTGGCCTTGATTGAATAAAAATATATCACATATATAAAAGAGAAGAAAAACAAAGTTAATGAGTGGAAGTATTTTTTGAAAAGATTAAAAGGGAATTAATAAAGTCACTCGATATTTTATTAGAGTCACTTCACATTTTGTTAAAAGCACTCCACTTTTATTTAAATTTCACCAAATAAACAAAAATGCTCTTTAGTCTATTAAAGTAATTCTTATTACTTTCTTTGACAAACTAATTTTATACCAAGTTTTTAATTAAATGTAGAATAAGTATTCAAAATTTGATAGTTCATAATTTTAAAATTTAAAAGTTATGGATAATTATCGTAAATAATAAGTAAAAATAAAAAGTTATAGAAATGACTCAAACTTTTACTTATTTATTTAGAAACAAATTAGAACAAATGTTATTTTATTTTGGATAAACTTGACAATTATTTTTTCATTAAATTTGACAAAAAATCAAATTAGCTACTATTCTAGGTGGACATATTGAGTCATCAATACTAAGTACTAACTAAGTGTAATATGATCTGATGATTATTTTTACTTTTTTAGTAGTTTTTAGGCTTTTGATGTTGTATTAATTTCCAATATTAAAAAAAAAAAAGAGTTCTGATATTTAATATGGAGCAAATGAGCAACACACATCATTTAACGAGTTTGATAAAATCACATCGAGGTTTGAATATCCATGACAAGATAATTAGCCTTATTGCACTGATTAAAAGTAGTTCTTTTTTTTTTTTGTTTCCAAAAAAGATTCTTGAGAAAAAACACAATTTAATTTGGTATTATTTTCACAAAAAAGAATTAAAACACATTCTTCAAAGTTTATCTGGAAGAGATTATTTAGTTCACCTTTTAATATTAATAAAAAAATTATATGATACATTGAGGGGTATTATAGTCAATTTATTTAATTTTAAAAAGATGTGAAGTGCTTTTAACTAAATATGAAGTGCATTTATCAACTCCCAAATTAGAATATCTAAAGTACTATCTTGAAAATGGCAAAAAAGCAAAGAAAATAGAAGAAATAAATCTGAACCTTCCGGTTCATCATTTATTTTTCACATATTAAAAAGGGCTCAACAGTTGGACCTTCTTCAGCTAACAAACGAGAATTGAGCTTAAACAACCTTGTATATGCTGGGCAAAATTCGAACCAAAAATCCAACCAAAAAATCCATTATCATATTATAAATATTTTCTTCACTACCTTAAAGTACAGTCAATTAATTAACATATAACAAGTTAAAAGAAATAATTAATTACAATGTAAGCATCATCCAAAAAAATCAAAATAATATAATTACAATTATATAAACGAAGAAACAAAAAGTGAAGATTAACATCAATTAATTTACTTCACTTATTTTATATTAGTACATAGTAATCAACATTTTATTTGTGTTTGATCAATAAGTTAAATTCATCAACACAATTACACATAAAGAAGTAATACAAATCAATCCTCACCCATATCAAACAAAAAAAAATGTTAGATGTAGTTAGCAACTTTTCATGCAACATGAATGTAAATAACTTCATATTTGAATACTTAAAAATATATATTTCTTTAAAAGTCTTGATGAATAATTTTAGAATATATGTTTTACAGTATTATGCTATTCATAAATAAATTATTTGGAAGCAATTAATTAGACAAATTAAAAGGAGATCCAACTTTATTTTATTTTTTGTCTATATAAAACATTAAAGTATTTAGAGGTATAGTGATGTACATGGTGATAAAAACAAATGATGTAAAAAGATTAGCTATTATTTATTACTTGGTATTTTTGTCATTTTCCTAAAGAGAAGAATGATAATAGAGCTCCTATAGTAATTTTTGGAGCTCTAATATCAATCCCCAATGATTTATTAATTTTTCGATAATTAATATTCTTAATATAATAATATATGTAACTGATAGCCTAAATAATTTGGAAAGTCGAATTTGATCCAATTAATTGGAGTGGCTGGGTTTCTAATTTTATCCACAACGTACTTGTCAAATGGAAAACCTATGTTAGATCGAGTCAAATGATTTATCGAATCCAATGATCATAATATCTATATTTTTCACACAGTAAGATATATTGTGTCCTCACATACTTGTGTAAGAAAGATAAATACAGAATCCACACTTGGACCACTCGTCTTGGTCTTGACCTGTTCCACCCCGTCCCTTGAGCAAACTTGGAAGCTAAAAGCTAGAAAATTTTAAGGTGGATTGGGAGTGTTGCTTCTGATTATTTTACACCACATATTCACAATGAGTGGGGTAGCTTTCACACCCATATACCCCTATATAAATCACCCCACCTCAAGTGTTTATGTGGTGAAAAATGGATCGAGAACAACACTCCAATCCACTGTAGAATCCCCCCTAAAAGCCCGTGGAGATGCGCAATGGCATCAGAAAGCTGCGTGCAAATATATTGTTGACACGCTACAGCACAATGCACTCCACACACAACCTGCCTCAGCCACAAAATGAACAAATATCTCTCTCCGGATAATCCCACTTATTACAACTCCTAAACCACATAAATGGACCAATCTTTTTCATTTTGGTAGGAAACTTGTGGAATCGAACCAAAATAATCAAGTGGGCCCATATCATTCCCAAACAGAAAATAAAAGAAAAAAATGAAAAACACAATTATTTCAGCTCCACAGTTTTCCTCGCCTCCAAATTCTTAGTTATTTTTTACCTGTTCAGCTACACAATTCCGGAAAATAAATGCTTCGATTAAACGTATATTGTTCTATAGTCCCATGTCATAGACAGACCAAGACTGAAAGCAGCTTCAGTTCAATAACTCGGTATGGAAAGAATCAGAACTTACATAAAAGAATAAGGATTGGTGTTAGAGCCCTGAAAGATGAGATGGGTGGAGGCAAAGGAAGAGCACCTGGTCAGAGCTGGGATCCTGGATTGGAAATTGAGGTCCCGTTTGAACAAAGGCCGGTATGTCTTGCAAAACTCTCTTTCTTTTTCTCTTCTTCTGTGAAGTAAGATGACTTTCTTACGAGTCTCGTAAAACTTTAAATACTGCTGAAGAGAGAAAAATCTCATGCAATTTTGAATTCGGTTTGTGATAGAGAGTTATAGTCTCTGATTAATGTTACTTGTCACCAATCTAAGTACATGTAATTCTCATGCAATATATGTTTCGTCAAAAACCTATTAGTCACGTTTGAATTGAAAAGTAATAATGGTAGATTGATATGCGGTGTGGTGATTCTTTATAATATGAAGCGAGATTGTACTGGGATATAAATAAATGAGGGTAATTTAAATGCAAATAGTTTCATGTTAATACTAACGAAATTTGGTGCGTTGTAGGTAAATGAATACTCTTCTTTGAAAGATGAGACTTTATACTCGTGGGCAGACTTGGGAACCCGATCCTTTCTCCTACGTCTTGGAGGACTCTGGTTGATCACTTTCACAGTCCTGGGAGTACCTATTGCAGCAGCAAGCTTCAACCCTTCAAAGGTATAATATCACACATATTTTAGCACAAACTACTGAAGATAAAGTTTTCATTAGAAGTTTTCTGCACAATGTGTAGGAGAATGATTAGATAGGTTGGATTTACAAAAATAGAATGACAACTTCAATTGACAAGATATTTATAATATTTTTCAACCTTGCAGGATCCTTTACGTTTTGTCCTGGCTGCGGGTACAGGGACTCTTTTTCTTGTTTCTTTAATTGTCCTGCGGATTTATCTGGTATGTTTCGTTCTTCTTATGGAATATATATGTGTGTGTATATATATATATATATAAGGTCGACTTATGAATCATTTCACATAAGCCAGCATTAGAAACATAATTCCACATGACACGAGCATCTCCTTGACCAGTTATGTCAGATACTTTGCCATGTTGCATTAAGGAAAACAACAGTTCTCTGGTAATATAATGTAATTAGCTGCATTTCCACCTTTCAATGTTTTGTTATAAATCACAACCACCAGAAGAAAATTAATCCCATATTGCAATAGCTCTACTTTGAGTATTTCAGGGTGACATTTTTTATCCCATAACGTATAAACAAATGTGAAATCAATTAAGAGATTATGATTCACGACAATAAAGTGGAGGACAAGTCTGATTGCACTCAAAGTTTCCTGCATGATAGTATGACACTATGACTTAATTAATCTAGAATAGAAAAAAAGGATCCATGCTTATTCACTTTAGAAAAAGCAGTAGACATGCATATTTGTCTAAGTCGTAATATTCTTCTATCCAAACAATTTCTATTTCTAGCTTACATTTCAACGCCATTAATGTTTCTGTATAACCTACATTTTCATTATGCGTTTGACAGGGATGGAGTTATGTCGGTGATAGGCTTTTATCAGCAGTCATACCGTATGAAGAGAGTGGTTGGTATGATGGCCAAATGTGGGTAAAACCACCAGAGGTTAGTTCCTATCTCTCACTGTATTGACAGCACAGAAATTCACAGTTTTTAGTGAAGGATCCAAGTCAGACTCTATATGGCAGTACATAAAAGTATTCTAGATATAAACGTGCTAGATTCAAATTTTCAGTAAAGCTATTTGGAGTACAATTTTCTGCTCTATTTAC
Source organism: Buddleja alternifolia (assembly GCA_019426215.1). Classification (NCBI taxonomy): domain Eukaryota; kingdom Viridiplantae; phylum Streptophyta; class Magnoliopsida; order Lamiales; family Scrophulariaceae; genus Buddleja; species Buddleja alternifolia. The sequence goes on from CM033393.1 coordinate 43,710,852, forward strand.
TTGGAAAATCATTAAAAAGAAAAAGGTCTGCTCATCCAAAGTTACATATTGGATTTTGTGGCCATGGCATTATGAAGAATATAGATATTTTATTGGCCATGGGATTATGGAGAATATAGATATTTACTTGAAGATGTATGTAACAAATATACAAAGATCTGACACATTAAAAGAAACTCAAGAGGAGAAAAGATAGCAAAAAGACAAGTTTTAACACAAATACTACTATATGAAGATGCATTAACCGGAAAGGTTAAGGAAAGAAAAAAAGAAAGAAAGAAAGAAGCTCCCTACCAGAGATAACTTAGCAAAATAAGTAAACCAAATCCAAACTGCACTGAACATAAAAAGGAAAGGCATTGCAGCAAAGTCATTCAAATCAAAAGGCTTTGTAATTACCTCCTAGCAACTGTTAGCATCCCCACCTTTCTTCAACTCTTATCTGGTGCACAGATGCACGTCTAACTACAATCTTCTAACTGAAATAGTAATATAAGATGTGGATGAAAATAGTCATTGGCTTGTTAGAAGGAATTCAAATGGCAAGTCATAAAGTAATCAACATGTTTTTCCATTTTAGACGAATTAGATGATCTTATGCTGTGTGGGGCTCGAGGTAACAAGACACAACAAGATTTTACTCAGCACAAAAGACTCTTTAGACTTGCCAACATGTTATTCTGGTGGAGACCAAAACCCCTAGAAAAGAAAAACAAAAGAAAGGACAAGCATAAAGTATAATCACTGATCTCTCATCATGTACTTTTTTATGTATTCTTTTCATTTATGCAGATCCTTGCTCGTGATAGATTGCTGGGCTCATATAAGGTAAACTCTTTTCCTTTATTGAATTCTCAAATTGTATTACTGAAAATCTAGAATGAAACAAATGGTACAACACAGAATAACTTGTAGATGCTCAAATTAAGATCCAATAACACAGGACAGGAGCCATCACATGCTAATCATATGACCCATCCGATAAAGAAAAAGGAATATATAAATCTTGCAGACTCTAAAAGCCTCGAGTGTGAAAAACTGCTATCTATACATATAGGTCAAGCCAGTCATCAAGTTGCTGAAGCAGACTCTAGTTGGAACAGGAGCAGTGCTTGTAGCAGCTGTTTCATTATTTATTTTTGCTACACCAGTAGAGGATTTCATCCAGAAAACATTTGTCCAGAAAGGGAACCAATCCAATGTTTCAGCCTCAAAGACCAGCACAAAGTTCAGTATAAGGTATTATGAGAAACAAGTGGAGACTTTAATCAATCATTTGAGGTCTTGCGTAACCACACACATCTCAAATTTCTATAAAATATTACAGGACAGAGGAGCTGTTAAGATTGCCAGGTGAGGTGAAGTCTGATGATGATCTAGCAGCTGCAGCTGCAGAAGCTGCTGATGGAAGGCCTGTTTATTGCAGAGACAGATATTACCGAGCATTAGCAGGCGGGCAATACTGCAAGTGGGAGGACCTACTTAAGTGATTATATGAAAGATTGGCAGTGTCTATTCAGTTTTCACATCGTGCAGTAGCTCGAGATCCATATTGGCCGCAATCAAAGATCATTACGCATTTTGGGAAACGTTAGATGTCTCATTGTATCAAATCCAAAGCAAAGTGTGGGAACTTCTAAATTCCAATTTTGGTTTTTACAATGTTAGCACCAAAGTACGGATAAATGCATATAGTTCAGTCAAAACTAAGACTGCTTAGGATCACTTTTTTATTAAGATGAGATTGTCCATATTCAAGACATTATATATTTTGAAAGAACATATAGTATAAATTCAGGAATACCATATCTGAATCAGTGAGGTGTTTCTTCCAGGCATGTCAAATTGTTCCAAGTCCCTTTTTGTCCTGATTGCTTCACAATTCCAATTTTCCTAATATGGACCTTCATTGATGGGCTTAATGTCCATGGATAACTGCATCATTCCCATCAGCAGAGCTATTTTTCATATCTAACCTTACAAACTGGACAGATTATTAGTCGAGAACCATATCCTCAAGCGACTCGGAGTATTGCGCTTCTTCCTCCCACTTGGGATACTGGATACCATTTTCACACCACTCCATAAAACCCTATTCTTCCAGAAATAGCATTCAGAAGCCATACTTACCATCATATATTCAGTTATCTTCATCACTCACCAAGTTGCCATTGTGCGCTTTTAGTAACTGACTGGTTCACCTAATGCTATCAGTGTCTATCATCCAATCAAGTGTCAATATCTTATAAGCTACACAACTTTCTTATACCAACTGAATACCCTTGCCATCTTTGCTTCAACTCTATCCTTAATTGTCTTTTTTTTTCTTCTCACATCTTCAATATCCAGGGTCCTATAGGCCAGAGCAAACAAATACATTGCTGGATGAAGTCTCCTGCAGATAATATTGAATAGAAAAAATTGACTTCAAAGAGCACAGTAGAAAAAATAGCAAGCTGCTACATTAATCTCCTCTATTTTGTTCTAAAAGTTAAAAGATCAGGACTTAACAGAGTTTTACTTTCTAGAATATGCAATATTTCCTTTGCCAAGTAAAAGATGAGCTGGTTGCACATTTTATAGGTTCATGTATAAACTACTTACTCATCAAGATGTTCATTGATATCTAAACTGTCCCAGTATCTCTGTGCTGGAACATTCTTTCCTTTCCTATCTCTTCCAAATGTCTCAACATACCAACCTCCTATGTCATGCATTGCACTGCGAGGTTCAAACAGCCAAAATCTGTAGTAGTAAAAGTTAAGTACATTTATAAGAATAAGATAATAATAATCCAAATTGAACACGAAAAAGAATATGATGGTGGCATATTGATCATTAGATGCAATTTAATTTTTGGCCAAACAGATTAATGACTGCTCGCCAATGAATCTCGTGTAAATCGAAAAACAGATTCATGTTTCATGCTATTTACTTGCTTGGAGGCAAACGAGCTCGAGTACATCTGCATTCACAAACTGAAACTTCTTCTCCAATTTGAAACCAATGCAAGTGTTTCACCTGAAACATATTCATGTGTAAAAAGAATACAAGCTTAGCAGAAGGGCATTACATGTTCTGCAGATTTGAAGAGTTATCTATACATTAGCTGAATCTTATGGCCATAAAAGTTTTTTTTTGCTGAGAGAAAGGTAAATTAAATTGAAGTTGAATGTGCCACAATCTCCTTTCAGCTGTATGGCATGCAAAGAAAATATACAGAGGAAACAAAAAGCTTACTCAAAACCCTGGTCTAGCCAGAATCTATCTAGGAAAACAGCGATTTGATACGTTTCATGCATAAGAAGTAACTGTGCGTGCAAGAATTATATTGATGCATATAAATAATCCTTAACAGAGAAGGCCTATACATCAAATTTTCTTAATTACATTCCCAAATGACACCATCATGCCCCAGGAGAAAAGCAAACAAACAAGATAATGGCAACATCAATTGTATATTTATTAACTATCTTTTGACTTTTTCCTTTCTTTTCCATTTTTTCATATTTTTATTTATTATTTGTTTATTTTTCAGGGTGGGGGACGAGAAGAAGATTGCACACACCAGCAATGTTCTATGCTTCATAATCATATGGGTCTTCATGCCAGTGTTGTTGTACACATAGCAGGTTCCTTCTTCAGAAGTGGTTCCCAAACCTTTTATGACTCCCAGAGGAATACTAGAACCAACTGAAGAATCTGCAAACATATCTCCACGAAACACCTGCCTTCCATGCAATGGATGTTCATATGAAGTAAGATAAACATGTATTTGGTCTTCAGAATCCTCATCCTCAGTGACATTAAGACTTTTGGGTGGAACTCTTGTAGCCACAGCGACAACCGTCCCTGATAGATGCAATACCAGATCTCTATATGCATCGGATGATTGATAATCAGTATCAGTAGGTTGCTTCTGGAAATCTTTACCTTCAGCTGCATCAGACCGACATGGTCCACTATTATCAGCCAATTTAATGGACCCCAAAGCCGAAGATGTTAGTTTTTCTGTGTAGGCATGTGATAATACACGATATTTGTTAGCTAGACATACCATCCCAAAAAGGTCTCGACCTGAAACTAAGTGTAGCACCTCTGATGTAGCATGGATAGACCTTTCCTCAGCTTCAAAACGGTCAGGAAGGAGATCTGCAGACTCAATTTCAGGGCCATAGTATGCTGCATGGAGGGCTGAATAAAAATCTCTTTCCAGGATATCGAAATAGCCAGATCCAGCTGTCACTCTTCTTTCAGACAAAATATCATTTATTGTATATCTGTACCATTTCAACCATTCCACAACTTCCATCTGCTTAACTGGGTGTCCATAGGAGTTATAGTTGAAAATAATGGTATGACGTTCTCGTTTAGAGTGTTTCTCATTGTAGGTCCTTTGAGATGAAATATGATGATCATAATGAGCTCTCTTGGTAGAGTCTGAGAGAATCTGAATTTCATCAAGTTATGAACCAAGTTAGAGCTTCAGATTCAAAGACATGTTAATGAAGAAGTTCTATAGGAACATGATTGCAAAGACATGCATGGTATTACAGTAGAGATATTCCTGAAAGTTGCTTAAACTTTGCACAACTTCAGAGATATTCCTGAAAGTTGCTTAAACTTTGCACAACTTCTAAGGTGATGATAAGCATTAAACCCAAAGAAAATAGCAAGTCAAGCAAGAAACGGCCAAAAAAGTGTTTCAGAAGGAATATGACCGAGTGTGTATGCACTTTGATCTACTACATAAGACGTCTTCCCATAACATATATCAGCTTCTTGTAAAATAATTATTTGGCTATTCAAGGGGTAATTTTATGGTGGACACTAGGAGCATCTCTCCAAGTTCATCTATCACCACACAATCACATGGAGGTGGGTGTTTTTTCTCACCCACCCCATGTTATCTAATGGTGCCAGTGCACTAGGATCAATGCACTAGGAGGCCCACAGAATTTTCCCTATTCAAGGGACATCTAATGTATTGCAAGTTCAGGTGACGTCTTATTGGAAAGATTAGGACATCTAATGTATTGCAAGTTCAGGTGAAGTCTTATTGGAAAGATTAGGACATCTAATGTATTGCAAGTTCAGGTGAAGTCTTATTGGAAAGATTAGCACATTCAATTCACGTCTAAATTATTACTGCACTACATATGGTAGCACATTCTTATGAATTATTTTCTCCTTGTTTATATTTCTTCTGTTACACCACAAATGCAATTGTTAAACTATGAAAAATTGCTGTATATCACCAGCTAACTTTTCACCTACCGGGCTACCCTCAACCTGGAAGTATTCATATATGATAACTACGCAAATGAATTAATTGCAATGATTTCTTTACTGTCATTGTGCTCCATTTTCATACACTTGTGGAAATAGAGAAAAGTAGCTAGGAGGTTTATGTTGGAAAAGAAAGTTATGAGACCATCTCGAGCGCATCATAAAGATCTCGGAAGAAACTGGACCAGAATTTCATTGCTTAGGATCAGAAGGAAATACAGCATCATGTCTTTACTTTATAACAATGATCACATTAGCGAGTATGTAATATTTTATAGTAAGACCTTCGTTTTTATTTCATGAACTAGTCCAAATTACCAAAGTTCTTTATATGTTCTTCAAAGTTGCATAGCAGCAACCTTCACGGAAAACATGCATTATGCTTAACCAGCAAATTTTAATTCCGTGTTCACGGAAACACGAACAATATCAATCCACAAGACAGCTAATCTCCATTCTACCCGCCAGAAAATCATCACGAGCAAGTTTAAACAACAACAACTAAACGCATAACGCAATGGACTAAAAACACGGCCATAAGAGAGGCAATTGAATCGCTTGAAACTCAAAATTCAGCTACCAATTCAGGAAAACATATAACACGATACAAAACTCTTAACACTTAAAATTCTACTCATATAAACAAAGGAGGAACCGCATAAATAAGAGAGGCACCTCATAAGCAGCAAGGATTTGAATGAATTTATTGGAGGCATCAGACGAATGGTTGTGCGACCGTGAGTGAGCTAGGTCAGGGTGAGTTTCCTTAGCCAATTTTCGAAATGAAGCTTTGATTTCCGCAAATGAGCTGGTCTGAGTCACCCCGAGGATTTCGTACGCATTTCGACCGGCGAATTCAGGAGGCGCCGCCGAATCGGAGTTAGTGCACAGCCACCGTTTGCCGGCGAAACTCGGGTACAGGAAGAGAATTATGTTAGGGGAAGATGAGACGGAGTTTGCATAATGATCGGATGAATATGGAGGCTGAATTGAAGTGATCAGACGGCGGCGACGGCAGAGAAGACGGCGGAGAGCGGTGGAATTGGTGAAGTACGCCATATCAATTTCTTTTCTTTTTTATTTGGGAAAAGATATATTAAACGGTCCGGTACTTGTATTTTTCTCATATTTAGGCTGAATGTTTATGTTTTTTGGGAGCTTTTTTTTTTTTTTTTATCGAAAATGCACATTTTAAGTTAAATTTTATAAAAAAATAATTAAATTTTAAATTCTAATGCACATTCTTTTATGTAATTACTCATTATTTCATCATTTCAATTATTTCATTTTTTCTCTATATTAATTACATAATTCAACTATTCAACTCATTCTCTTTCTTACTTTATCATAAATAAAATATTATTCTAATTTTTTCCTTCTATCATCATTATATATATAACTAATTCAATCAACTTTATATCACATCTACACAATTTCCAAATATTTTTCAAAAATACATCTAAACAAACAAAAAAATTAATATTTTCACACAAATTTCTATAATACACATTCTCCAATAAAAACTCAAAATTCATTTTCGAAAACACAACCATACAGAGCCTTAGTTTTCTTTGTTTTTTATGTCATCGGAGTAACACCTAAAGTTCCACAAGCAAAATGTACATGAAAATGACTAATATAAATTATATGATACAAATACATATAAATAAATTATTTATTCATTTAATTAGGAAATGAATAATGAAATTAAGTTATTGACAGAGTATTATGTCATTCTACTATTTTTTTTAGAAATAATTTGATCATAGATTTTAATCCCCAGATTATGTTTTTCCTACATATGAACTAGTTTATTAGTTTGTCGACAGTCATCCATTAAATGATGCCACGGACATACAATTTCTTTTTTTTCGTTTTTTGGTTTGGTGCATTTTTCAAGTAAATGAGTTTTGTCTAAATTATGAGTTATTTGAAGGGAAAAAATTCTCCTTAGCCCCGTTGATATTCCTGATTCGAGCGTCTAGCCCAAAATGTTAGGACACCCGTGGGAAAAAAATAATTATATTTTGAGAAAATTATTGGATAAACAGCATGCAACAGTCCGTGCCCCATTATCACCAACTGTGCAATATCTTTTACGCCCCTAATTAACGTTGTAAACTAAATGTGCATTATTGTTTTAAGGGCAAAATACACTTTACCCCCTGAATTATAGGTTTCGTAATAAATACTTCCTTGAATTGTTAAAAACTAAACTTACCCCCTTCTATGTTATTGAATTGCCTTATTTACCCTTAAACCTTATTCTTTTTAATTTTTTTTTATTTCTCCACCATTTTTTCTTTTTCGTAATTTTTTTTGTACATGCATTAGTTAAAATTTATCCACTACATCAATGTTAATTACTTAATACTTAATAAAAGTATCTTTAGTAATGAAATTAAATTAATTTGATGACAGCGCATTATATTAATATTTGAAAAAATTCAACTAATGCATAGCCACAAGATTAAATTGTTCCAGATAGATATTTTTAATCGTTTATGTATATTTAGACAATATATATGTATATTTAATACCATAATCCAGTAGAATATACGTTGGAATTAACTCAAACATATATTGTAGTAAAATAGAGTATTAAAATACATATATATGTTGTTAGAATATAGCGTTTTGAATTATATTAATTCAGACATATATTGTAGTGAATTAGGGTATTAAAAGTGCAAATATATATATATATATACATATAAATATATATATATATATATATATTTGTCAAGATATAAATAAAAGATATTTAATTTATTTGGATAATTTAATCTTATGCTATGTCTTATTGAAATTTTGTGAAATATTAATATAATATGTTGTCACCAAATTAATTTAACATTAGTTCTAAAATATTATATTGTGTAAATTTTAACAATTGTATGTAATAAAGGAATTTATTGAAACGAAAAAGAATGGTGGAGCAATGAATAAATAATAAGAATAGTGGGTATTTAAGACAATTCCATAATATAAAAAAGGGTAAACGTGTTTTTTAATAATTCACGAGGTATTTGTTAGGAAAGCTATAGTTGGGGTAAAGTGTACTTTGCCCTTTTTTAAATTATCAGACTAAATAAGTCGACATCACAAAGTTTAACACGAAAAGTGTTAACCCTTTATGTGAATGGAAGCCAAAAAGTATATAAAGCTTCTTATATACTTGCCTTATTAAGAGTGTTTTCTTCTTTTTCAGTAACATAGTTTAAGAAGTCTGATACTCTCTGATTGATCAAGTTTTTGTACGTTTAATCGTTAGAAAGTATTAGGAAAGAGGGAAAATTCTAAGGTGGACAGGAAGTGTTGCTCCCGATCTATTTTACACCACACATTCAAAATGAGTGGGGTGGTTTTCACACCCACCTACCCTGTGTAAACCACCTCACCCCACTCCAAATATTTGTGTAGTGAAAAATAGATCGGGAGCAATACTATAGAATTACCCAGGAAAGAGGGACAACCAATTTAACTTGACTCGAATTCCATTACAAAAAAAAAAAAAACAAAACCTCGAGCATTTGATGGAGTATTAATTTGTGTCGGCTGACATAAATGTAGTGATATCCTTTTGATATGCGAAATTTTGGGCATATTAATTTAATAAACTACGGAAGACCCAGATCCGCAACAAAGGCCCAAAACCAGCCCAAGACCCTAATTTCATAACCCGACGTTGACCCAACTACTCAAAACCCTTTGATTGCGACACCTATCGTCATTTGGCCAAACCACGCGTGCTACTCCTATTTATACACGGTGTCACCTATAAATACCTTCATACATGACTAGATGGGGGTTACGCTCACTAAATTCACTATTAGATTCACTGTAGCTCCGAGCTACGAGATTCAATCTAGATCCTGAGTAGACTCTTTAATTGATTTGAACTACGTTAAATTTGATCCTATTGATAGGTATGTAGGCAGCTCTACCTTTGAGTGCAGTCTATACTCTGTTGAACTCCGAGTCGGGTCCTACTCGAACCTTGATTAGTCCGTGTTGTAGCTCTAACAAAATACGACCCAGATCACCTTTGCAAGTTAGGCAAGAAATAACAGGTAATATTCTAGCAAGCAATGGGTCAAATATTAAATTCAAATTGTAACCAAAAAAAAATATTAAATTCAGACACTGTTATATAGTTTTCTTTTTTCTCTCCGAAGTTAATTGCAAACCGTGATATAAATTGGAGTAATGTTCTCAGTAAGAGTAATATTGGCCTGATATAAATGTATGTGAATATAAGACACGACTATAATTATGGAATTTCATATTATATTAGTGAAGTTTAATGTAAAGGTGGAAAAGCATTTCTTTTTTGTACCCAAAAGTGTTCCGGACTAGTGGTTGTAACCCGTGAGTTGCTTGTACTTAATGCCAAAAATGGTGTGTAGTGGCCTTGTGGGAAGCCAGTAATACTCTCTTTTTTGTCCCTCTTTCTTTTTTTTGATAAATATTTTTTGTCCCTCTTTCAGTTTGTCCTTTAATATACATATTGGGTAAATATTAATCTAATTTGGTGGAAAGTTGTAGTTTCGATGCGTCTTATTCAGAGCAATATATTAGTGTATATTCCAAATTAAAGCAATATTTTTTTTTTAACAAAGTAGAGTAATATTTATCCAATATAGATTAGAATATGTACGTAATTTAACTCTCAGTGTTGATAAATAGTCGCAACAAATTTTTTTAATTAATGGATGAACTGTCAAATTATGAATAGTAAAATCTAGTTTTTTTTCTTTTTTTTGCAAGAATTTTCAATATTAACTTTGATATTTTTTTCAAAAAAAAATAAAATCTCATAATGTGTCAATCAAAACTCGTTTTTGAAAGAATTTTTTTTGAAAAGATATTTTTCCAAGTAGGAGTGGCCATCCAATTATGGGGAATTTAGCAAATGTAGTCCAAATTTGCACAAGGCATTGCAAAAATAGTCCCCTATGGGACCTATATGCTTTGAAAGGTCCAAATTGCCCTTGCTGAAATTAAAGGAAAGATAATTGCAAGCTTTCTCCTTGCTTTATCAAAAAATTGCTCAAAGCCCCATATACTATTCAAAATATTGTGCGAAGTCCCTATGTTTTCAAATAATTTATATTCAGTCCTCTAACTTTAGAAATAGTTTATTTTGGCCCCAAAAAACAACAAAAATATCAAAAAATACTGAAAGAAATATTATGCATTTTTAAAGAAAATAGAATCCCAACCCGCTTTTATAAATCTGCATAAAACTTTTTATTGCGCTAATAATTTATTTACATGCATGTACCCGATCATATTTTGAACTCTTTTGTTGATTGTCTTAATACTTTAGAAACTTAGATTATAATAATCAAAAATTAATATTAGAATTACGAAACCAATTAATAACTAAGAGAGATAATTGGGTTAATATTTATTTTAACACACCACCTATAGCACGAGATCACCAAAGTTATATTAAATTTTTTTTAGTTTTAAATATATTAATAGCAGCCTTTTATTAAGAAAAATAGATCTTTCTAATTATAAAATGTTAGAATATTTAGATCTAGAATATAGTTTAGCCGATAGAACTATAATCTCTTTAGATAAACATAAATTTATTTGTAGATTTGATTCAAGCTTTAAACATAATTTACATTCAGAAAACAAACACTTAAATAGTTTAACAAATTTATTTATATCTCTAGCGTCGAACTTAGAATTAGAAAAAACAAACTTTTATAAAACCTTAGAATTATTAAAAGAAGCAGTTTTAATAAATAGAGAAATAATAAAAAGAGGTGAAAGTAATAATTTAGATTATATTAAGCAACAATCTGAGGAAACTTTAATAATAGTTAAAAAATATAATAAGTTTTTCCCTACTAAAGACGAAATAATAGAGTTACAATATAGCTTGGAAAGTAGTAAAATAAAACAATTAGAAATTGAGACAAAGAAAACTCTAAGCCAAGTAATAGAAAAAATAAATAAAGTTGAAGCTCAAAATTTAGAAACTAGTAAAACCTTAAAAAATATAGAACGAATAGTTAGCGGATGAATAGTATAGAAAATAGATTAGAATATAAAAGAGTCATTGAACTAGCAAATAAATACCTATATACGGAAGAAGGATTTACTACTTATCAAGGAACTAGTAATTCAGATAAATTATATCCTGAACTTTGGAATATCCAATTTGCTTTAATATTACAAGTATTTGAAAGGCTAGATAAATAAGAAAATAAATTAGAAAAATTAAGCACTAAAATAAACACAGTATCCCAAGTAATTAAAGGAGATTTACAAGATAGTATAGAAGAAAGATTAGCAAATCTAGCATTAGAAGAGTCTGAAAAACCTAAAAAATATATATATTGGTAAAAAATGTTGAGATCATTTAGTGGTACTAGTAGAACTATAAGTGAATCAAGTAATAAAGAAAAAGAGAAAGGAAAAATAAGTAACATTTTTACTAAAAGAATGTTTAGAGGATCGGAAAGTCAAAGTTCCATCTAGAAATGTAGAAATAAGTGGAAGACCAGAATGGAAAAGCCCAACATATGAATATGGTTCAGCCCAGCCAAATAAATATATAGGATCAAGACAACCCATAGGAAAAACCATGAGTGGAAATATGTTAGTAATAGAATTAGGAAGCCCACAAATGTGGCCAAAAGAAGTAAACATATGGGAACAATGTGTAGTAAGACATTGGAAAATAAATAAAAAAGCAGATATGGATATGTTTAACTTTTTAAAAACATGCTTAGGACCTACTGCATTATCTATCTGGCAAAGTAAAAAGAAAAAAGATCCTAATAGAATTAATGAAATAAAAGCCTTAGGAAACAATCCTTATAATTTTACTAGTTTTATTAGAACTTTAATAATAGGAATAGATCCAGGAAGAGAAAATACATTCATACAAAATAGGCGCTTAGAAACCTAGAACAACTCAATATAACAGATATGAAATATATTGTACCTTTTTGTCAGAATTTTACAAGATTAATAGGAGAAACTAATAAAGCATTTGATGAAGAGTTATGTAATAGATATTTTACGAAATTACCACAAGATTTAGGAAAAAGAATACATGAAGAATGGATAAAAAACAATGGTAATTTTACAGGATTAGGTATAGGACCTAGAGTACAATATACTTTCTTTAAACTTCAGGAATAGTGGAAAAAAGAATTTATTAGAGAACAAAGTAGAAAACAATCTTATGAATTTTGTAGAAAAGCTATATACACACCACAACAATATGGACAGAAGAATTACTTTAAACCAAAACGAAAAATACTAAGGAAATCAAATAAACCAAAATCTAGTTTTAGCCAATATAGACAAGGAAGAAAACCCCCTAATTATGTTAAAAAGCCATAATCCAGGAAATGTACTTGTTATATTTGTAGAGATCCTAAACATTTAGTTAATAGATGTCCGAAAAGATAATTTAATATGGAAAGGGCAGCCATAGCAGAACAATTAGATGAAGATGTAGTAAGTATAGATGGTAATGAAAGTGATAATGAAAGCATATTTAGTATAGTAAGTGAAGAAGGACTAGAAATTCCAAATATAATAGAATATACCTATATGCTTAGTTCATGTGAACATAAATATATAAATGGAAAAGGAACTATGATTATAGCCTGTAGTATTTGTAGATTATATCCTAATATGCATTTAAGATATCAGTGCAATATATGTTTTGACGAAATTTGTTTTATTTGTGCTAAAGACACATATAATATAGAAACAGATGTATCTCCTAAACCTAGTAAAAAACTAGAGACGATAGAAATTCTAAGTCATAAAGTAGAAAATTTAGACTTAAGAATACAAGTATTAGAATTAAAATTAAAAATAATGAAAATATAAGCGGTAATCAAAATAAAGGAAAAGGTGTAGTTATAGAAGAAATTGATGAACTTAACCAACAATTAGAAGAAACTCATTTACAAAATACAGCGTATGAACCCCAAATACAGGTACCCTATACTAGTAATTTAATACTTTTAGATTGTCGAATATGGTGTGATCAAAAAAAATATATTGAAACTAAAGTTATTTTAGATACATGAAGTACAAAAAGCATGCTTAGCTCTAGTCTTGTACCAAAAGAATTTGAAGCACAATTAAGTTACACTGTTACTAGTAGAACTGCAAAAAATATATTAATGAAAATAACAAAAGAGTTAATTAACGTAGGAATACAATTTAAAGATTTTTCAGGAAATTATAATAGCAAATATACATTAGGACAAGTAAGAAGTGATAAAAAGAAATGTTAGAAATCAGTATTATAAGAAGAAGTGATAGTCCACATAGATCGGAAGCTTTTATAGTAAGAAATAATGTAGAAATAAAAAGAGAAAAACCTAGAATAGTATATAATATAAAAGACTTAATGATAATACGGAAGATGATGCTTATAGAATACCTAATAAAGATGAATTAATTAATCTCATACAAAGTAAAAATATTTTTTCAAAATTTGATCTAAAAAGCGGATATAATCAAATTAAAATGGTAGAAGAAGACAAAAAATGGACAGCATTCAGCTGTAGTGACGGATATTTCGAGTGGAATGTTCTATCTTTTGGTTTAAAAAATGCTCCAGCAATATTTCAAAAATTTATGGATAGTATATTTAAACATTTAGATTTCTGTTTAGTATATATAGACGACATTTTAGTAGCTTCTGAAAATATTAAACAGCATCAAGATCATTTAAAACAGGTTTTAATTTAATAGAAGAAAATGGAATAGTAGTGTCTAAAAAGAAAATGGAACTTTTTAAGAGAAAAATAAGTTTTTTAGGTTTGGAAATAGGAAATGGACATATTAAATTACAACTTCATATAGCTCAAAAGATTTTAGATTTCCCTGATAAACTAGAAAACTTAAAACAAATACAAGCATTTTAAGGAATATTGAATTACTCTAGAAAACTCATTCCTAAACTTAGTAAATTAGTTGGACCACTATATAAGAAAACAGGAAAGTCTGGCCAGAGACATTTTAATCAGGAAGATATTAATCTAGTGAGAAAAATTAAGGAAATCGTTAAGGATCTTAAGCCTTTAGAATTACCTTTAAGTACTGATTATGTCATAATAGAAATAGACAGCTCCATAGAAGGATGAGGAGCAATATTAAAATGTAAACCTCATAAATTTTCTCCAAAAAGTGAAGAAAAAATATTAGCTTATTCCAGTGGTAACTTTAACAAAACAAGAAGTAATTGGACCGATCTAGATTATGAAATAGTAGGAATAGTTAAAGCAATAAACCATTTTAGACTATATTTAAATAAACCTTTTACCATTAGAATAGATTGTGAAGTTGTAGTTAGATTCATAAAAAATGAAAATTCTAGAAAACAAAATAATAAAAGGTGGTTAAATTTTAGAAATGCTATAGAAGGTAATGGATAAAAAGTAGAATTTGAACATATTAACGGATCAAACAATAGCATAGCAGATTTATTAAGCAGACAATTAATTTTAATTCTGGGTAATAGATCATGGCCTCCAACAACCAAGACAAGCAACAAACAAGACCTCCCTCTGCAGCTTATAGCCAAATAGTCAGAAGACCAGCTTTCAGGCTTAATTTTTAATAAATTAGCCAGAATAGACCAGCATTCACAATAGAAACTCGATTTTTCAATCCAGCTACACAAAGTGTTTATCCTAAACCAGTTTTAAAAGCCTTTGGCAAAATATCACTTCTAGTTAGACATAATTTCAAGCCTCCAAGAGATACCCCTTATATAACTGAAGATCAGAGTATTTTACTCAACTCTCTATGGGAAGCTCATACTTCATCCAGCAAATTACAGCATTAAATGCCCTCTGTTATTATTTTGAGAAAGAGAATAAAGATTTTCCAGTAAAAGATGCAGCAGTTTATCTCGTTATTAGAGGAAAGCCAATTGGAATCTTTGAAAATTATCAAAGAGCACTAGAAAGTATTCAAAAAGTTTCAAATGGTTATATGGTACCCTTTAAGCAATTCTACGAAGCAATAGCAGCAGCAAAGAGATTACTAGGCCCAAATATTTATATTCAGCCCAATGCTGAAAATGCAAAACCTAAGGCATTATCATCAGAAAAGCAGCTTATAAGCCCAGATGTTGATCAACTAGAAGAAGATCTTGACATTATAACAAAGAAATTCACCAACCTAAACAAATTATACCAAGACCTTTTAGTCCAACATGAAAACCTACAAGACTATGTTTTAAAGCCAAATCAAAGAGGCGTACCAAAAGAAATACAACAAAAGGCCCTGCAGTACTTCTCAGTCAGAACTTTTCACTACCCCACACAAACAATTTCAGCCCTACCTGTAGGGATACAAAATATGATTTGGCAAAAAGCAGAAGAAACTATCTATAGAAAAATGCTAAAGGTAGCTCAATTAATTGTGTCCACAAAAATAGATGGAATATTACCTTCCACTACCCTTTTACAATGGAAATGAGAGCCAATCAGACAACAAGGAACCCTAAAATTTTATACTGCAAAGTATATTTCATGGCCAGATATTCAGGTAGACACGTCAATTTTTCAAGAAGGATGGATCGAAGGCATAGCTTTTAGACTTTGGTTTTGTATCAAGACTGTATGTTACCGATCTAGATCAAGTTAAAAATTTAGGAAGACATTTAAAAGACACAGTAAGCCTCCAGCTAAGTAGAGGAATAAGGAGGCAAGAAACTTAGCAAATTGCTTATCTAACTTCCCTTTTTGTAATGCAAGTGGAAAAGGAGGCCGTGGTTTGGGCACGGTGAGCTCGGGTGAGGAATGTCCTGAAACAGAGGATGATACCACGGCGTTCTTTCCAGAGTTGGATGATGCCTTGGTTTCATCCGAACTTTGATGTGTATCTTCCATATTCTCTCCCAATTCTGGATCAACGAGGTTCTTGCTGCTACGAAGTGAAACTGCTTGAACTTGTTCCATAGGATTTTTCTCGGTATCGCTGGGTAACGTGCCTTGGGTTAGTCCTGAAAGCATGTTGGCGATTTGCCCAATTCGTGTTTCTAAGTTCTTTAGTGCAATTTCTTGATTTTTTAAACTTGCTTCTTGAGATTGAAACTTTTGTGTCGTTTCTGTCATGAACTTTTGCAACACATCTTCCATATTGTTTTTTTTCTCGGTTTGTTGTGGTTGTTGGAATCCTCCTGTCCTTTGAAATGGAGGTTGTTGGAAACCTCCTTGGCTTTGCTGAAAACCGGGTGGCGGTGGTCTCGCCATATTCGTATTTTGGTTCCATGAGAAATTTGGATGATTCCTCCATCCCGGATTGAAAGAGTTCGAATATGGATTGTTATGTGGACGACTGGAGTGTCCCATGAAGTTTGCACTTTCAACCGTGTTAAGTATCAGGCACTCAAGGTTCATATGAACACCTCCACAATTTTCACAAGTGGCTTTGACCTGATTCACTGTACCCTGCATGAGTCTGAAAGCGTCTAACCTTTTGTTTAAGGCTTCCAATTGAACAGCGACACCTGAACTATCTCCAATTTCACACACTCCGGCTGGCTTCTTGGGCAATGTGATTCGTTCAGTTGGCCATTGATAGTTTTTTTCGGCCATCAGCTCAATTAACGCCCAACCTTCACCGGGTGACTTGTTCATGATAGTTCCGCCTACTGCGGCATCCAAATTCGTTCGGAGATTAGGACCCAATCCTAAGTAGAAGGTTTACACAAGTGCCGGCACGGCTAACCCGTGGTGTGGGCATTTCCTTAGAAGTTCCTTAAAACGCTCCCATGCCTCATAAAGTGATTCCCCCTCAAATTGACGGAAGCTAGTGATTTCATTTTTCATGGCTGCTGTCTTGCCGGGTGGAAAAAACTTGGACAAAAATTTATCCACCAGTTGATCCAAAGTATGAATAGAGCCGGTCGGCAAAGAGTTGAACCATTGTTTAGCTTTGTCTCTGAGGGAGAATGGGAATAACCTTAACCGTATTGCGTCATCAGTCACTCCGTTATTCTTGAAGGTATGGATAATCTCCAAGAACGTTGCTATGTGAGCGTGAGGATCATCATGGAGTAAACCGGAGAATTGAACCTGGTTCCCTATCATCTGGATATACCCCGGCAGGATTTGAAAGGTGTTAGCCTCTACCGGTGGTAGAACAATTGGCCCGGCAGCTCCTTGAATGTTTGGCATCATATAATCCCTCAAAGGGCATTGTGGAGGAGCCTCTGGTTGGTTTAGAGGGACGCGAAGATTCGCAAGCCCCCTACGAACTGCTTCTTCTAAGATGGCGGGATCTATGTGAATAGGAGGATTCGGATCCATTGTATCTTGATGTTGTTGAGCCTCTCTTTGTAGTCTTACCCCTCTAGTAAATGTTCGTTCAATTTCAGGGTCCAACTCCGCTAGTCCAATCCGATTAGTGCGGGTCATGCACGAGATAAGATCAATCTTGCACAAAGAAAGACAAAAAAATTAGTAGAAAAAAAATGATATAAGCTCAGAAAGAATAAGAGAATCTCAATATTAGATAAAAATAGTTGTCCCCGGCAACGACGCCAAAAACTTGACACGACAAAATCCTAGCAAGAGAACTAGATCGTGTAAGTAGTAAAGTGGATGTTCAAGTCCGGGGTTATCGTATCAAGACTACTGTATTACCCAATTCTAAGTTAGATCGGTCGATAAAAGGTTTGATTTAAACTAATTTAACTAAGTTAAGCACTAAAATGAGATATAACCAAATAAGTGGAAGAAACGATAGAAGAGAAGCGATTAAGGCACATGGTTCAACCATTTATGTATTTCGATTGTGATTAAGGTTCTATTGGATTATTAGATGGATTTAGCCAAGGCGAAATTCCCTAACATATGTACTACCCAATCTCTTGGCATAGCAACCCTACCTTAGTTAACGATTTCCTATATATCTCTATATGAAAACCCGTCTTAACAAAGATGCATTTAAGGTCTAGGAATTCCCCACGTGAATGGAAATCCACCTAAAGAAACCGAGTCTATCTCTAGTCGGTTTAACTATAGGGTATTCAATGTTTATATCTTCCCTAGTTTATTATCTCTCGATCTCTAACCTAGGCATTTTATCGAACACTTGGTGATCAAACAAGCGAAGCATTGAGCTCAACAATTGAATACATAGCTAAAACCAACATTAATCCAATAAATACCAAAACAACAACAATCAAAATAACATAAACGGCCTAGCCACGACCTTAATCAAATGCGTTTAACTCATGTTCATGTCACAAATATGGATTTGAATCATACAAGTCATTGGAAAGAGTTGGACAAGTTTATGAAATAAAGATATAATAACTCTCGAATAACCGTGATGAAGTGGATCCCTCGATGAAATCTCCGTCGTCTTGCGAATCCGGGCTTTCAAAGAGATGTTGTGGCCTTCTATCTTCTCTCCAAGGTGTTTCTCTCCTCTTTTTCTTGTTTTGGCAGCTCTCAAGTGTATATCCTGTGTTTTAACCTAAATGGTCTATTTATAGACCATTTCCGCCGCCTCGAACGCCGGGGCGTTGGTGGTCGAACGCCGCGGCGTTCGCATTCTGCCTCACCATCGCCGCGGTGTTGGATGGTGATCGCCACGACGTTCACTTCTGCAGCTCATCACCGCGGCGTTTGTGGTTGAACGCCGCGGCGTTTCCCTGTTTTTCTCCAAAAGTGTTTCGTTGTGCCTTCGTTTCTCGCTCTGTGCCCCGACTGTTAACCTAATCTAACAAGGCAAAGAAAACGGGGTTCAAAGCATCATATGTGATCAAATTATCAATGAAACAATCAAAATCAAGTCAATAAACGGGGGAAAACTAGTGTAAAAATAACATATATCAATAGATATTCTACGAATTGAAGTCACAGCTATACCACCAAATTGGGGAAAGTCAAATGTTCAAATGAGACATACATTTTATTGGATACATGAATCTTTTGAAAAAAGGGCGTCACCACCGTTAGTAGCATTATGGTTATTACACGACGCAATAAATCCCATTTCAGACACAGCAGAGCTATCTAGCCGTTGAAACTTGTCGAAAAAATCAACGAAGATATATGTTAAACACTGATTCAGCTACAAGGTTTCAACTTTTGTTTCAAGAACGTCATCATAGTATTTTCATCCCTGCTAATGATCGAGTTTATCATAGAATATGGTTTCAAGGAACTAAAGCATTGGCAAGTGTAGAATGTTCTCCAGCATATGTACCAGATTTTGGAGCATCAAGCTCAGGAACAGGAAGTCCATAATCCAGCCAAAGATTAAAGGCAACAAATTTTCAACGAAGCAACAGTATAAGAGCAATAATTCAGCTACAAGACAGAAGCAATAATTTCAAAGGACAGCTCATGCAGACAACATTCAAAGTTTCAACAATTTTTTACTGTTTACTTTAATTTATTTTGGCCGCATGTGGCTTTATTGGTCGTTACTGTTCATATAATAGAAGCAACACTGTAGCTTTACCAGCTATCTGTTGCGGATATCAAATTTTTATTTCATCTTGTTGTAATGTTTTTCAATTCCGAGGCCTATAAAAGGACCTCTCCCCTCAGTCGTAAAAATTGTCCCCTAAGACTCTCCAACCCACACTTCTTGGTTACTAGAGAGTCTCTCACTTTTCTTATAATAAAATATCTTGTGTGCAAAAATCTCTTTTAAGTTTTTATACTTTATTAATATGTATAGCGAGTAGTTTACCCCTAGGGACGGGATTCCCCTACTATTTAAATTTTTTATAATTCTCTCATGTTCAAAAAATACAAAAACATTAAAAAGCCAAAAACACAAAAATATTAAAAATGCTAAAAATGATGATGAACAGTAGTAACATTCTACTATTTCATCTTCCCAAAAATATGTTTTCGTTGTACAAATTATTGTTTTCAATAATATCTGATACTGTTTTGGGAAAATTTTGTTTACCTTCTCGGTGTCACCGGTCATAAGACAAAATGTGCGGGATAATTCCCCCCAGCGTGCAAGCAATCTGGTATCAGAGCTTGAGTACTCTGAGTGTGCTCTGTGGTCGCAGTTTAATCTGATCTTCCACATCATAAAGGTTTTCTCGAGCTATTTATCAAAGCAAGGTTACTGAGTTTAAAATTTTAAAATGAATTAAGTTTATATTTTAAATTTTAAAAGAGTAAGACAGGTACTTCATTTATTTCCAACAAAAGTCTTCGTTGATGAAACAATCGGATTCTCGAAGCAACCCTTTTACTTGAGAATGATAAAATGTGGGTTTTAATTCATAATATAAAAAGTGAATAGTAACCCTGTTTAAATTTTGTAATTATTTTGTTAATAACTTTTAATTTATGTAATTACTTTAATTAATGACGTTTTTCATATATTCTAGACTAAATAAACCAAATTTAAATATTAAAGGACTAAAGGTGCTATTCTTAAAAATAAGGGACTTGGTTTGTAAAGCTTAAAATATTCAACAGTGAAAAGGGGTTGAAAAGGTGTTACTATTCAGAGATATTTTGGACATTTCCCACCTATTTAGCCGTAAAAAATAAAGGAAAAAGAAAAAACAAACAGTAAAGGTCTTAATTTGCAAAGCCTATACAAAAGAAAACTACTTTTGTAAATGTCCCTCCAATTATGCCCTAAGTGTTTGTTTTTTATAATTAAAAATTAGGTATTAATGAATCAGGAACAGATTACAACATTCATTACAAAGACGTACGAATCTTTCTTATGAATATAAATGATAGATATAGCAGACAACACATTTGATGCGCACCAAAAAATATCTAAGGGCATTAAGGTAATTACGTGTGTCCCCAAGTCGGGTCGGGTCGACGCCCGCGGGCTAGCGTCCATGGACAACTCGCTATATAAGCCCAAAAAGAACTGAAGACCCAACAAAGATAATTGGGTTATATTATTAGTCCAAGAGGCAATAATGCTACTAATCATTAAGCCTGATGGGTTATTGATTGAATTAGGCCCACGACCCATAGCCCCCTACCAGCTCCCTATAAATAACTTAGAGAAGCTGGGAGAGGCTCATTATCTACTCCCCCAGTAAAAATTCACTGGCTATTGAGAGTAACACGATCAAAGAACTACGAATTGACTTGATCCCACATACTCCAGGTACGTAGGCAGCTCGATACCCCCGAGTGCAGTCTATACATTAACCAATCCCCAAACCTAATTTGTCGTGCGTTGGATCGGTTCCACTACTCCACGTGGTCCATCACGTGACATTCACTGTTTGACGATTTTTACCATCGTCGGATTAGCGCCGTCTGTGGGAAAAGCACTTCAGCCACTGAGTATGCAAACTAGGTCACAAGTTTGTACTACCGGAGATAGAATGACTAGCCAACACCAACCAATTGCTGCTAAGGAAACTTCTAACCCCGTTCCTGAGGATCGACCAGCCATCCAGTGGGGGAAAAAAATCCCCCCAATGGTCCGACTGACGGTGGAGGTCCAGAAGTAGCACCCCTGATCAATGAGCAAAATGCACCACCGATGATCCCACCCCAGGGTGTTCGAGATCACCCAATAGGCACTACTTGCTCTAGTAGAAGATGCCTCTATGAGGACAGCGGCTAGGGCGGTTCAGCAATACGCCCGGGCACACCCTTTCCCGACACCATAGGGTCCAGCAGCTAGTAGAGGGCAAGATCCCCATGAGAGAAGTCGTCTGGAGGCTCCCCATCCTTACGAGCAGGGATTACAAGATCCACCCCCTCTATTTGCTCACAGGGTCCCAGAGCTTCGTGAGAACAATCACCATCAACAAGAAGCGTTGGGCCAATCCCCCCGCCAAGGTCAAGAATCTCTGACCCCCGGCGGGATTGGTTCAAAGTGATCCAACTCCCTGGTAAATGGGGCTGCAAGAAAATAAGAGAATAGCGTGGTCTCACCCCCTGAGAGGCTACCGAGAGGCAGAGATAGAAGGCCAACGCCTCCCAGGTCCCCACGCCGAGGTCAAGTCTCAGTGACCCTCGAGTAGGCCTTGCCAAGGCATGAGGTCCAGAGAAGGCGTGAACTTTACCGTGATAGAAGCTCAAAAAACTATGGGATATACGAAGACATGCAGTTGGTACCATTAGCGATGGCTCCATCGAAGAGAAGCCTTTTTTGTTTAGCGATATTGGCAGAATCTTTGCGCTTAGGGCTCAAGATTCAACATCTGAGTGAGTATGAGGGAGATGGAGACCTTCAAGAATATGTTAACAAGTTCAACGCTAAGGCTGATATGTACAATGTCAACGATGCAGCATATTGCAAATATTTTCGAACCACCCTTTCTAGGAAGGCACTGAGTTGGTTTAATAGGCTACCAGCATGTACTATTACTGACTTCGATCAGCTGACTAGGAGTTGCCTCAATCACTTCTCCATGAACAAGAAATACCCCAAGACAGCATCCATCTTGTTTACAGTGGTTCAAAAGGATGGAGAATCTCTGAGGGAGTACGTGAGGCGCTTCTCCAATGCGGTGTTAGAAGTGCCGCATATTAATCACGAGCTGTTGTCTGGAATTATACAAAGGAACTTACGCAATAGCAGGTTCAAGGAGTTGATTGCAGGTAAGCCCTCATCAACCATGGTAGAGTTGTTGGCTAGAGCTGAAAAATACTAAGAATTGAAGAGACCGTCGGGTAGCTAATGAATGAAAGTGGTGGCAATAAGAGAAAAGTCAGAGATGAAGACAAAATGTTGGAGGCCAAAGAAAGGAAGCCTATGCCCCTTTCGGGGTTTAACAAGTATACTCCTCTCACCCTCTCGAGGGAGCAGGTTCTGGCCATAGCTGAGCAGCAAGGCATAATCTCTTGGCCAAAGAAGATGAGAGATAGTTCAGCCGCCTCAAGTCCAAGAAATATTGCAGGTTCTATCAGGACAAAGGTCACACGTCGGAGGAGTGTCATCACCTTTAAGTGGAGATAGAAAACTTGATCAAAAGAGGCTACCTACAAAAGGTAGTTGCCCCATCAGAGGTAACCGTTCAAACACCTCAGAGACCAAGGGGTAGAGATGGAGGCAAGAGCAACCCCCCAGTGATAGACTCAGAAATGGACAATCCCTCGGTGAATGAAATCATAGGGGTGATCTTGGGAGGCCCTGGGGGAGGGATTTGGTGAACTCGAGGAAAGCCTCATTGAGAGCAGCTACAGGGTTGCACGCGTTAAGCTCCCCTTATGGAGGACACGTTAATCAAAAAGGGTCCACCAGTCACACCATCGAGTTTGGGCAACAAGATGTGGGATGGCATCCCCTTGTTAAATGATGCGTTGGTGATATCACCAACCATCTCGAACTTCTGGGTAAAAAAAGTGCTAGTCGACAATGGGAGCTCAGCAGACATAATATTTTACAATGCCTTCACCCAATTAGGGGTAGACAATGCTCAGCTTCAAACAGTCAACACTCCTTATGGGATTCACGGGTGAGATTGTGGAAGCCCTAGGGAAAGTATCTCTCCCCATCTCTCTAGGTATCTATCCCGCACGTTCCACCAAGATGGTCAAGTTCCTAGTGGTCAAAGCCCCCTCTACCTACAATGTCATATTGGGGAGGTCGAGTTTGAACTTATTTCAAACAGTCATTTTGACTTATCACATGAAGATTAAGTTTCCCACCCCATGGGAGTGGGAGAAGCTGTCGGGGATATCAAAGTGGCAAGGGAGTGTTATGCGAACGCGTTGAAAAAACCCAAGAGGAAACATATCGACAAGGACCCCGAAGACAAAGGGAAACAAGTTGCAATCAACTTGATATCAATGATGGACAATTGCTTGGGGGCAAGGAAAAATTAGCTAAACAGTCGCTCCTAGGCGCCCACTTTCCAACTGAGAATCTCATGGAAAAGATGAACAACACGGGGAATCACTCCCCGGATTCGACAGTGACAGAATACTAAGCCTATTGTGGCTTCAGAAGGTAACCAATCAAAACACCACTTATTTTGTATCTTACTATAAGACAATATCATGTTGGCCATGAGCCAAGTGTTTACTTTACGTTTTGAGGTGCCTAAGTGCACCCACAGACATCGTTGTTTTGAGGTGCCTGTGTGCACCCCTCTTCCCTTTTGTTATTTCCTACATTGACGATTGGATAATTTTGCTAAGTGCTAATTAGCACCATTTTTCACTGCATATGTTGAATGTCATCTTCAAGTCACGGTCGGATAGCAAAAAATAGGGGTAGTATATCACCCATGGTGATGCAACAACACCTAAAACCAAAGCCCCTCGGAGTTGCTGCTTCCGACTGAGGCTATTACAAAATTTTATTACTTAGTTTATTTTTGCTATTCTGCGAGTTGCCATGATAGTTGTTATTGACACTTATTGATGTTGGCCACTGG
This sequence comes from Buddleja alternifolia, assembly GCA_019426215.1. Taxonomy (NCBI): domain Eukaryota; kingdom Viridiplantae; phylum Streptophyta; class Magnoliopsida; order Lamiales; family Scrophulariaceae; genus Buddleja; species Buddleja alternifolia. The sequence continues at coordinate 43,735,501 of CM033393.1, forward strand.
CCGAACGTATACATGAATGCTTGTGTCACCATTATTATGTTACCAAGTTATCAAACACTTTAACTAGTTAAACGTTTTACCCACAAAAGGGGGAAACTAATAATACAAATATGACCCCAGGAAACTAATTAAGTTTCCACTAGAGGCTTTATAAAAAATTATCCGCGACCCCACTCGAGGTCAATATGGGTGGCACCGAAAAATCCCCCGAGCTATCAAAGACTTGATCGAGGAGGGGCCACCCCATAATCCTTCCAGTAATACCGAGAGAGGCTGAGGACCTACAAAATGTCTCTCCACTCCCACTAAGGTTATGGACTGAGATTATGAACAACTAAAAGGCGATCAAGCCCCCAATAATGAGTGACCACTGGTATCACGAACTGTATCGCTCATTCAACTAAGTAAATATAATGCAAATAGACCTCGCTGCTCCAAGTGTTGTTATAACCAAACACCACGGAGGTGGCAAGAAAGAGGTGGCTAGCCAAAGATGCAACTTTACTTCATGCTCCTAATGCGCGAAATTAGTAGCTATTTAAGCCCCCTAAGATGAATTCCAATACAAAATAGTCAAGTCACCGCATGACAATTATTTTGTTACTACGTGCACATCTACTCCCCATGAGTAGTTTAGGAAGTGAGTAGTAGCAAGAAAAATATCAGTTGCAAGCTAGTAGCTGCCTACTGAAGAACTAACTAGCCAATAGCCGATTACTAAGTAGCCATAGGAAATATTATTCAACTTCACCATCCTAAACATGGAGGTAGACAATGACTACATGTCAAAAAGAATAAAAACTTTTTAACTCCTTGCGTTAAATAAACGCTATGTGATCACTTACTCCTAAATTTGACTGGCATATTAAGGAGTAGGGGAGCATGAGGGGAGAAAATATAGGTAAGTAGCTAGCTGTTAGATTAGGCAAAAATCACCAGCAGTGGAAAATTACCAGCTGTGAAACAACTACAAGCAGTGCCAAAGATCAGTGGTACCAAAGATAAAACCCATGATTCATGCATCTGGAAGGTGCTAAAGCAAGAAATGAGAAAATAATCCATCACTTAGTAAGAGACGACAATGTTCTCAAAAAAGCCCCAAGAGGTAACACACCAAGGGGTAAAATATCCATCAAGCCACACAAGGCTGCAATAATGTCAGCCCCTCCATAGGTAACTAAAAATAAGTTTTACAATTGTCAAAATAAAATCTAAAGACAGTGCAAAAAAGTAAATCTTGACGGCAAAAACGTAAAAGGGCTAAACAGTTGAGGAAGCGACCGAGGCCTCAACTAGCTGCACCGCCCCTAGCATTGGTCTCCCTGTCACTAGTGTCAAGAACATTCTCGTACAACCAAGTAAAGTCGTCACTGGGGTATCAACCACTGTCGCGAAGAGCCCTACGGCACTTGCGCACTATCTTGGTCATAAAGCCCCTAGAAATCTTATAAGCTCATTGGTTGCACTCTTCAATATAGGCGGCACTTTTGCAAAACTTCTCCATTGCCGACCTCTTGGCATTGCTGAAAACCTTTTTCCCAACATCTGAGTTAAGGAAGTAGCTACCGTCGAACTTCTCCGCCTCAAGTTTCTTTTGAGCATCTTTGTACTTCCCTTTCCACTTGTCAGACTAGTTTTTAGCCCTCCAGAACCGTGAAAGAAGCTGTTGGTTCTGCTGAAGGCTCTCCTGAGGATCCTTCTCTACCTCCTCACACTTAAGACGAAGGCAATGTGACAGTTGGACCGCCTGACAAGAAACAAAATGGGGGATTAAATCTCAGATGTATGAATATTTAGCCTCAAAATAATGGCAAAAATACGTATAAATGCTTACCCGACCAGCCCCGGTGCAAATCTCTTAATTGAGACGTTCAACCGGTAGAGATGACAAGCGAGTAGCATCATAGTCGGTCACCACCATTCTCATCATAGACCAAGGAGTCACGGGATCAGTCGTATCCCAAAAGGAATTAACATCGGGGTCTAAGTTCACCCCAGAGTTAAACAAACCAGTACCGAGTCCGGTGGAATTAGAGCCCCCCGGAGAAGACCCACGAGTGCGCTTCTCCGCTGGGGCCGACGGAGGCAAATGATAGGAGAGTACGTGCTCTCCAATAGGGGCTACCCCTTTGCCACGACTGGTTCGTGGAGATGAATGAGTTAGAGTGCCCAATGGCACTGTTGCCACTACTTGCCTTCAACACCAGAGTGCCCTGAGGGCTAACAGGGCACCCAATCTAGGGCCATGAGGACCCTTAGAGCCCAAGTCCATCATCAAGGAGTCAAAATTAGGGGTGTTCACAAATCGATCGAACCGACTGAGAACCGAAATTTCAGTCCGGACCGAAAATCGAACCGAAAATTTTGGTTCGGTTTTCATTTTTTTTTTTTTTTTTGCAAATTTTGGTTTTTTGGTTCGATTTTCAATTTTGAGGTTCGGTTCAGTCGGTTAACCGATAAGCCGATTTTTTTTATATATTTTTTATTTTTTATATAGTATAATATAGACCAAAAACTATAAAAAAATATGTTTCCTAGTGACAACTTATTGGAAAATAAAGAAAATGAATTAAAATTAGTCATAATTAAATTTTAATTATTTATTTATATCTAATTTATTTATTTATACCGAAAAATCGAACCGAACCGGTTCACTTTCTAATTTCATTATGTCAATTTTAGTTGGCCGTGTTAAACATTATTATAAATATATAAATGTATGCATTCCAAAGAAAAAGTGAACAACAATAGCAAAAAAATAGTAGTTGATGAGATTTTTGAAAAAACAGTACCAAAAAAAAAAATCGGTTTGAACCAAACCGAACAAAAACCGACAACCGGTCGGTTTTTTAACCGAACCAAACCGACCCTATTCGGTTCGGTTTTCGGTCTGGTTCGGTTAAAAAACCAACCGATGAACACTCCTAGTCAAAATCAAGGATACATGGACCTGCCCCAGCGGGGCGGGATCCAAGGGGGAGAGTACTCCAGGCACGCTCGTCGCGTCAAGGGATGGAGGACCTGACTGATCAGCCCTTTCGCCGTGACCATGCGAAGCGTGGGAAGTACGAGGGATGGTGGAGTTCGCCTTGCCACCCTTGGGCATCCTCATGCCTGCACAAAATATAGGGCCACCAAACATTAGTACATGAAAACACAATGCCAAATAGCGCATAAGAGTTACAACGTAAAGTGCAAAAAAGTAAAGGCATGCATATACCAGGAGTATAAAACTGGTTAACGTCAAATCTACTGTCAAACAAGCCAGTCTTGCTAAAGATAACTCTGAGTTGTCTTTGCACAGGGGTGACATGTTGAGGAGCCAGGCTCCCAATTCAACACAAAGGCATTGATATACCCAAGTGAGTAAAGGGAAAGTAGAACAATTGCAGCTTCCAATCACCCTTGGGTTTAATATTACCCTCCAAAAACCTAGCGGTCAGAGTTGGGAAAAAATATACATATGGCGTGGAATGACACGTCTTAACTGTGGACAGAGCCTGAAAGACATCTAAATTAATGTCAAGGCCTAGCTCGGTGAACCGGAGAAACAAAGCCCTTCAAAAAGGCAAAACAAGTAGGGCTTAATTGACTTATGCATATGCTATAATGGTCTAATATCTCTCCAAAAAGTTTATGGAAGGGAAAGGTAAACCCTGAACGAAAATACTCTAAGTAAAGGGTCACGTGCCCCTCGGGAGAATCTAAGATTCGAAAACCCGACACGGGCAAGAGTAATTCGAACTCCATCATTGTCTCCTCAAATAGAGCTATAAGTCCGGCCTCAGTGATAGTGGAATCACGTGAGTCGAAAGCAGAGCCATCTTCTGAGACCGGATCCGCAGTATCTGGGGGTAATGGCTCCCCAGTCCTATGAAAATAAAAGGTTCCATCAATAACTAGTCCTTAACAGATGTTATCTAAATAAGGTAGCACATACACAAAAGTGAACATACCTAAAGGGACTCATTAAAAAACCAACAAAAGGAAAAATCCGACCTCGGGCACAAATTAAAACCCGGGACTAGAGAGCCTACGCTTCTCGGCCCCAGCCGCGAGGCGCCAATGGGTCGCGGGGCAAACCCTCATAACACATTCGCGAGCCCTAACCTCTGCCATAAGTGATACCCCCCGGATGAGACACCTACAACTCCTGGACAACGCTCTATTGAGGAGGGGAGGTCATGAGTTGAATCAATCAAAGAAGGGGTAGAAAAAAAAGTAAATATCTTAAGCTACTATCATAGCCACACCAAAAAGGAAACAATGGCAAATCATGCTATCCTTGGCTTTTGCCCATGGTTGATTGAGGGAAGCTCCTAAAGAGAGAAATTCCTTAAAGGAGGATTATGAATGAGTGTAAAGATTTGAATGGGAGTTGTGGGTTAAGTGCCAACTACCCTTCCACACTTATACAAAAAATGGATGAAGGGCCTTTATGACCCACTACACAGTAGAAATTGAAGTTAGGTAGCATGACCTAAGCGGGATTACATTTACTCCCAGGTATCCCACCCGGTAAACCCGGGAGTGGAGGGCATTATGATGTGCACCAAAAAATATCAAAGGGCATTATGGTAATTACGTGTGTTCTCAAGTCGGGTCAGGTCGACACCTGCGGACTAACGTCCGTGGACAACTTGCTATACAAGCCCAAAAAGGACTGAAGACCCGCCAAAGATAATTGGGTTATATTATTAGTCCAAGAGACAATAATGCTACTAATCATTAAGCCTGATGGGTTTTGATTGAATTAGGCCCACGACCCATTGCACCCTACCAACTCCCTATAAATACCTTAGAGGAACTGGGAAAGGCTCGTTATCTACTCCCCCAGTAAAAATTCACTGGATATTGAGAGTAAAACCACCAAAGAACTACGAATTAACTTGATCCCACATACTTCGGGTATGTCAGCTCGATAGCTTCGAGTGCAGTCTATACATTAACCAACCCCCAAACCTAGTTTGTCGTGCGTTGGATCGGTTCCACTACTCCACGTGGTCCATCACGTGACATTCACTGTTTGACGATTTTTACCATCATCAACATTCGACTCAAAAATCGAAGCACAATAAGGAACTCGGTCGCTACACCTAGAACAATAAAAATTAGAATGAAGATCTAACTCTTGAACATTACAAGACCTCACATCTAGTTGGGGCTAGTCCCAATCCCAAAGAAAGGAGGTATCATCTTAAAATAGAATCATATTATTAGCAAGGAAATGGATCCAACACAAGTCTCCATCTTAAGTCTTCTTATCAAAATCAATATGAAGAAGTGTAAGACGTCTCACTACATTTTGCGAAAATATTTGCAACAAGAAACTAACGAGAAATAAAAAATTCCAAAAACCACAAAATAACAATGCAACAATTAAAAAAAAAATCAGAAAATAAACTCCATTGTTTGCTCGAAGGAAACTCCGGGAAAATGATGCAAATGGTCACAACAAATCCTACCGGTAATCAAAATATTTCTCATCTATTGGAAAGTAAACTGAGAAATGGAGTGTAGAAATCATCTTCCAATTTTCAAAAGAGAGGGTAGCCATCGATGGCTTCTCTCTTTTGGCTTGCTCAGAAGGGGCGATGTAGCCACCGCCGATTCCACAATAGATGGTGGTGGATATCGGCAAAGAGCACTTTTCACCTTTAAGCAACGGATCTGGAGAGGGGGCCCTCCATAAAGCCGATAAGATGTTCCTTGGCTTGGTGAAGACGCCGGAGATGAGATTCGGGGCCATGGAGAGCTTTTGAGATGGAAATGACAATACAGTCTTGAAACTTTTTGGTTAGGTGAGGGGGAAGAAAGATGGCGAGAGGGAAAAAAGATCCATCTGGACTTCTAAGGACCAAAGAAAAACGGTGGAAAGGAGATGTCGTTGCGGTGGCGGCAACAAAACTCTTAAATTAGGGTAGTACTGCTCTCAGAAAAATAGTGGAAAACAGAGTAAAATTATGTTTTTCAGCGTTGAATAATAAGGGTACATACATTTTTTTAGATGACATACTAGTTGAGTTCGATCTAACTGAATTTAAACAACCTTTTGTCCTCGTATTGTTTTGTTTATAACTTGACGGGTCTACCTTATCGCCTTTTAACCCCTAAGACAAGTTTGGGTCCCGAAGTCTAGTCTAAATAGTTTGTTATACATGTAATTGTGTTACATTTTTTTATTACACATATAGATGTGTGATATGTGTACACACATGTGATTAAGATGTCGAGAGAATTTTTTTTAATTTTTTCTCCGCATCACAACTTTTTTTCCCTCAGCATACTAACCAACAGTCTATACACTTGTGAGTATAACAAAAAATATTACACAATTGTGTAACAAGATATTTGGACTACTTGAATTTCATACTTCTTTGGGTCGAATTCCAAACCTCGTGTTTAAAAGTTTGAGCATATGAATTTCTCCACATTAGAATGATTGATAATTCGGAGGGCCTGCTTTTGAAATCAGTTTGACTTATATGTAAGAGTGAATAACATCAGCATATTTTTATAACTAGGAGGGTATACTTTATCGTCTTTTAACCCCTAAGACAAGTTTGGGTCCCGAAGTCTAGTCTAAATAGTTTGTTATACAATTGCGTGACATTTTTTTATAACACATATAGATGTGTGATTTCTCCGCATCACAACTGTTTTCCATCAGCATACTAACCAACAATCTTTACACTTGTGAGTATAACAAAAAATATTACACAATTGTGTAACATGATATTTGGACTACTTGAATTTCATACTTCTTTGGGTCGAAATCCAAACCTCATGTTTAAAAGTATGAGCATATATGAATTTCTCCACATTAGAATGATTGATAATTCGGAGGGCCTGCTTTTGAAATCAGTTTGACTTATATGTAAGAGTGAATAACATCTGCACACCTTTATAACTAGGGGGTCTACCTTATCGTCTTTTAACCCCTAAGACAAGTTTGGGTCCCGAAGTCTAGTCTAAATAGTTTGTTATACAATTGCGTGACATTTTTTTATTACACATATAGATGTGTGATATGTGTACGCACATGTGATTAAGATGTCGAGAGAATTTTTTTTTTTTTTTTCCGCATCACAACTTTTTTCCCCTCAGCATACTAACCAACAGTCTATACACTTGTGAGTATAACAAAAAATATTACACAATTGTGTAACAAGATATTTGGACTACTTGAATTTCATACTTTTTGGGGTCGAATTCCAAACCTCATGTTTAAAAGTAAGAGCATATATGAATTTCTCCACATTAGAATGATTGATAATTCGGAGGGCCTGCTTTTGAAATCAGTTTGACTTATATGTAAGAGTGAATAACATCTGCACACCTTTATAACTAGGGGGTCTACCTTATCTTCTTTTAAACCCTAAGACAAGTTTGGGTCCCGAAGTCTAGTCTAAATAGTTTGTTATACAATTGCGTGACATTTTTTTATTACACATGTAGATGTGTGATATGTGTACGCACATGTGATTAAGATGTCGAGAGAATTTTTTTTTTAATTTTTTCTCCGCATCATAACTTTTTTTCCCTTAGCATACTAACCAACAGTCTATACACTTGTGAGTATAACAAAAAATATTACACAATTGTGTAACAAGATATTTGGACTACTTGAATTTCATACTTCTTTTGGTCGAATTCCAAACCTCATGTTTAAAAGTATGAGCATATATGAATTTCTCCACATTAGAATGATTGATAATTCGGAGAGCCTGCTTTTGAAATCAGTTTGACTTATATGTAATAGTGAATAACATCTGCACACCTTTATAACTAGGGGGGTCTACCTTATCGTCTTTTAACCCCTAAGACAAGTTTGGGTTCCGAAGTCTAGTCTAAATAATTTGTTATACAATTGCGTGACATTTTTTTATTACACATATAGATGTGTGATTTCTCCGCATCACAATTGTTTTTCCCTCAGCATACTAACCAACAGTCTATACACTTGTGAGTATAACCAAAAATATTACACAATTGTGTAACAAGATATTTGGACTACTTGAATTTCAAATTCTTTGGGTCGAATTCCAAACCTCATGTTTAATGTATGAGCATATATGAATTTCTCCACATTAGAATGATTGATAATTCGGAGGGCCTGCTTTTGAAATCAGTTTGACTTATATGTAAGAGTGAATAACATCTGCACACCTTTATAACTAGGAGGGTCTACCTTATCGTCTTTTAACCCCTAAGACAAGTTTCGGTTCCGAAGTCTAGTCTAAATAGTTTGTTATACAATTGCGTGACATTTTTTTATTACACATATAGATGTGTGATATGTGTACGCACATGTGATTAAGATGTCGAGAGATTTTTTTTTAATTTTTTCTCCGAATCACAACTTTTTTTCCCTCAGCATACTAACCAACCGTCTATACACTTGTGAGTATAACAAAAAATATCACACAATTGTGTAACAAGATATTTGGACTACTTGAATTTCATACTTCTTTGGGTCGAATTCCAAACCTCATGTTTAAAAGTATGAGCATATATGAATTTCTCTACATTAGAATGATTGATAATTCGGAGGGCCTGCTTTTGAAATCAGTTTGACTTATATGTAAGAGTGAATAACATCTGCACACCTTTATAACTAGGAGGGTTTACCTTATCGTCTTTTAACCCCTAAGACAAGTTTGGTTCCTGAAGTGTAGTCTAAATAGTTTGTTATACAATTGCGTGACATTTTTTTGTTACACATATAGATGTCTGATTTCTCCGCATCACAACTGTTTTTCCCTTAGCATACTAACCAACAATCTATCTTTTTGTGAGTATAACAAAAAATATTACACAATTGTGTAACAAGATATTTGAACTACTTGAATTACATACGTCCTTGGGTCGAATTTCAAACCTCATGTTTAAAAGTATGAGCATATATGAATTTCTCCACATTAGAATGATTGATAATTCGTAGGGCCTGCTTTTGAAATCAATTTGACTTATATGTAAGAGTGAATAACATCTGCACACCTTGACGAACAAGTAATTATGGAACCACACGCGTATTATGGGAAATTACATCTACCTTGATATCTATACCATTTATTAAGGGGAAGAGACGTAAAGTAACTACTGACTTTATTGGTTAGTATGAAAATTACTTAGTATTGTACATGTTTGATTAATCAAAATTTTTTATAATAACTCAAATAAAAAACATATATTTTTAACGTAAACTATTATTGCAGTGTAAATCTAATCAGGTACAAATGCGACTTAAAATAAGTTCATAGAATTTTGGAGTCTCGTTAGTGCCACTTGGACAGCATTCCATTGTTAAAGCTTGTACAATTATTGAAAATATCATTATCCATTCATAAAAGCAATGTTCTCTTACAAAATCAAAGTGATTGCAATTTTGCTTCTAGAATCTATAATCTATCGTGTAGAAGATAATTTGCTTCGTAATTGTAATTAATCTATGTCAATGACAATAAAGGTCCATAAAAAATTAAATAAATTGATAATTAATATTGGAGGTTGAGTATTACCAATAAAGATCCACTTTATAGTTTTTATTACTCAAAAAAGGTATGGCGGTTTATGATAAGGAGTAAGGACCACCCTTCGTCTCAATGGCCAAGATAAGGATTAAGGACTTGAAAGTTAAAAGCCACTAGTCTCAATATCAATGTCGTTTTCTAATTTCCATACTAATAGGGACAAAAATCAGTGTTTATTTTCTCGGAATATATATCATTTTGTAGGCCTTTTAATTATATATATATATATATATAGATATATATTACCCTAGTTTGAAGTGCTTCACGTGAACCCTTTTGGTTCTCGTTTATCCGTGAAACTTTAGGATAGTCACATCTTTCTTTTCTATATATTACATATTAACTAGGTTGCACGAATACGGATTAGGATACGACACGACAAGGATACGGTTACGTATAATAATTAATAATATATATTATAATGCATATATTATTATATAATACATACATAAACATTTAAACATTAATAATGCACCAAGTGAAACAAAATAATAACTTAAATTTTTTTAAAAGTTCCACAAATACAAGCTTCATACACACCTTCAATTTTTAAACAAAATTTAAACAACATAATAATTAAACGCTCAATATCCTAATTCAAGTTTCTAAATTCAAGTCCTTTAAATACAACATAATAAATTAATACATGCCTAATTGCCTACTTTATCTAAATCAAATGGGACATCATCATCATCACAATTTCTTATGAGCATCATCTTTCTATCTTTACCTTTCTTTTTGCCTTTCTAAATGGCATCATCATCCGCCCCTTTTGTTTTAATTAGGAAGAATTTACAATTTCAGCCCCTCAATGATTTGGAAATGTTAAAAAAGACACCGCCGTGTCCTAAACGTGTCGGACACGTATCTTAACCGTGTCCGACACCCGTGTCCCTTTATTTTTCCCGAATTTAATTGCCGGACACGCCATGTGGCGTGTCAGACACGTATCTGAGCAGTGTCTGATGCATATCTGTGTCCCCCAAGTGTCCGACACCGCATTTCATGAATTTTAGGAGTATCCGTGCATCATAGCATATTACTAGAAATTTGATGGTGCTTTTTTTTTTATAATCGAAATTTGATGGTGTTAATTCAATGTGTTTGAGCTCAATTAATTTGTATTTAAACTATATATTAGTAATATTAACTAATAAAACTAGCAAATTTGCAGTTTAATTTAGAAGTACAAACATATCAAATTAAAGTAAATATTATTAATTAGCGACATGATCGACAATTTAACTTTATCAATAAATAGAGATTTTTGAAATATTTCATAATAATGACGAAAAAATTGCATTACATGAACTTAATTAACGCTAATTTCATAAAACTAAGGCTCCGTTTGGTTGTGTTTTTTTGGGTCATATTTTTACTTTTTGGATCATCGAAAAATGAAAAAGTTCACATGAAGCCAAATTTTATAGAAAATGCGTCAATTTCAAATTTTACCACATATTCTCCCATATAATTACTCATAATTTCAATCACTTCATTCTCTTTCTTCATTAATTACATAATTCAATTATCCAACTTATTCTTTTTCTTACTTTATCATAAACAAAATATTATTCTAATTTTTCCCCCTATCATCATACATATATAACTAATCCAATTAATTTTATATCACATCTACATAACTTCCAAACATTTTTCAAAAATACATCCAAACAAATAAAAAAATTAATATTTTTATGTGAATTTTTATAATACACGTTCTCTAATATAAATTCAAAATTAATTTTCGAAAACATCACCTAATAGAACTTATTGTTTTTCATCGTAACAAGTTCATGATACAATGATGAACTATTAGAACTAGACAGTAACTCATAACGAGCTAGGGGTAGCTATCTATTGTACTACTGTACTACATGAGTATATGTATATTACTGAGATGTAAAAATTGTCAACGTGTGTTTATTATAGGCTGCCATTGGTATTAGAATTTGATCCAACAATAACAAGGGTAATTGGTTATGTTTTCTGAGTTAAATTTTGCGATTTTTTTGAAAAATATATATTATAGAAATTCGTGTAAAAATATTAATTTTTATTGTTTGTTTGGATGTATTTTTAGAAAATAGTTGGAAGTGGTGTTTGATGTGACATAAAGTTGAATTTTATTGAGATTTGATATATGAATTGATTGAATTAATTGTGAATGTGTGTGTATATATATATATATTAAAATAAAGTATGTGTGTGTGTATATATATATACATATATATTTAGTTATTATAAAATATGATAAGTAAAAAAGATAATTAGTTGAAAAGTGGGATAGTATAATTAATGATGAAAGATTGTGAATTGATTGAAAGGGTGAAATGATTGGTTGTTGTATAGGGGAATGTGTAGTAGGATTTAAAATTTAAGGCTCCATATGGATATGTTTTCTGAGTTAAATTCTGAGTTTTTTTTGAAAAATGTGTATTATAGAAATTCGTGTGAAAATATTGACTTTTATTGTTTGTTTGGATCTGTGTTTAGAAAATAGTTGGAAGTGGTGTTTGATGTGACATAAAGTGATTTTATTGGGATTTGATATATGAAGTGATTGAATTAATTATGAATGTGTGTGTATCTATATATATATATATATATATATATATATATATATATATATGAATGATTTGATATAAAGTATGTGTGTGTATATATATATCTACATATATATATTTAATTATTATAAAATATGATAAAATAAAAAAGATAATTAGTTGAAAAGTGGGATGGTGTAATTAATGATGAAAGATTGTGAATTGATTGAAAGGGTGAAATGATTGGTTGTTGTATAGGGGAATGTGTAGTAGGATTTAAAATTTGAGTATTTTCTGTAGAATTTACCTAGAAGTGTGCATTTTCATTTTCTGAATCCAGAAAATGAAAATGCAATTCTGAAAACATAACCATACGCAGCCTAAGCATTTTCTATAAAATTTACCTAAAAGTGTGTATTTTCATTTTCTGTTGATCCAGAAAATGAAGATGCAATTAAGAAAATATAACCATACGCAACCTATAGTGTTTTTGTGAGAGTACAGTGAATAATTAGAGCTATATATATTAGTGAGTTTGACGAAATGAACATTAATAGTAATTGAATTCTTTTTATTAGGCTAATAATGGGGATTTTAATGGGAACCATCATATAAGAGGGTATTTGGCTAAACTTATAAACTCTTGTAAACATTTTATAAGATATTTTGAAGCTTATAAGCTATATAAATTTGTTTGGTAATTCTTTTTAAAAACGGCTTATAAAACCAAAAAATAAGATGTTTGAGTCTTATAATGTTTTTAAAAAAGTAACTCAACCCCAATTTTTTTAAAACATCTTATAAGATGTTATATCTTATAAGCTCCTAAAACATCTTATAAGATGTAGGAACTTATAAGATATTTTGGATAAACTTAGCCAAACACTCTCTTAATGAACATTTTATACTTACGTCATATACAAACATTTTCGACTCATTTACAACTGTAATCTCGTTTGTTTATCAAACTGTAAATTGTCATGTTATTAAATATTATTCATATGGTATGAATATATAAAATTTATTTATATTACAATAAAATCAATAATACTTCTATATATATATATATATATTAGTCGCATGGGCACATTCGATGCGTGTGCTGAGTAAATAAAAAATTTAATAAAAAATTCATTAATATGTGAGCATTTTATGTGAGGTTTTGTAAATAAATAGAAATAAATTGAACAAAGTATTAAAAATTTTGGGTGAAAAAAGAAAAAAAAATATGACATAAGAGAAAGAGTGGATGAGAGAGAGAATGAAGGAGAAGTTGAGGATACGTGGTATAAGAGAGAAGATTGGGAAAAAATTATCAAAAAAATATTTTTTAAGTTGGGGGTAATTTAATCATGACACTCTAAAACACACCAAAAGTAATTACTTTAGGATGTTGGTGCTTTATAAAAGAGTATAAATTAAATGGTTGAATGAGTAGCATACAACCCTATACCAAGTTACTCCCATTAAAAGAAATAATAGTAAATGTTTTTCACTAATAAACTTAGCATATATATACAAATCAAGCCTCTTGGCCCACTGGTATAAAATTACTATTGGAATAATTTAGTATCGACTTGATGTGCTCCCAGAATCGATTCTCAATATTGTCAAATTAAAATAATGCTTCGCCAGCGACAGCCACGCACTGCGAGCGGGGATTAATCGAAATACACGAAAACTATCCCAAACATCACGTAGGGAAACCAAAAAAGTCAAAAACAAAAAAATCTTCACCATACACATAAAAGAAATATCTTCCTTTTTTTAAAGTAGCTTCTCCAATTCCCCATGAAAGATTTTAATTTCTTTTACGCTTCTTACATTGGACTTACCTATTTCAGTATAGCAATTCTCAACAATATCTGATCTTTCAGTCATTAATAAGGTGACTGAGAAGGAAAAAGATAATAAGGTGATAAATATAAGAAAATTTCTAACCCACTTTCGATTCAGTTCAATTCGGTTGCATCACGTATTTCACGAGATGAGTGAATAATAAGTAAAATCATACGAAAAAAATAAAAGATTTTGTCATATAATTAGTCACTTATTTTGGGAAATATGGTTCGACGTCGGTCAAACCGAAATGGGCTAAAAAGAAAGAGAAATCTTTTTTCGTTGGTTGGAAGTTGAAACCTCCTCCACGTCTCCTCCACCCACCACCCACTCCCCTGAATAAATTCGACACAATTTACGTCGACCCGTGACCAACTAAACGTAATCTTGAAGAGTTCTATTCACAAACCCTGCAGTAATTAGGGAGCAGTTCGTATTATTACACCTTGAAATAAACCGTTGGAAGTCCATTCGGTTGAAGCATATTTGACCATGAGATTGTGTGAAGTAGAAGAAACATGAGCAGTAGTGGAGGTGAAGTTTGGAGCTTTCTTCTGCAAACATAAAAAAGATAAATAAAGAAAAGAAAAGAAAAACATACTAAAGTGTGAAAAGTAGAATAATTTCTTGAAGGGAGTGGGATTAAAGCCTGACCAACACGTGATCAAAGGTAAAATTATATGTATATCCATCCCCCACTCAAACACACATTTTTCTTTTCTTTTTTTGGATGAAAACTGAAAAACACACTTGATGTGTGTATTTTATATAATATATATAAACATTACGCATAGACACCTCATTTATTGTGTAATTATAAAAGAATTCTTTTACTTATTTAAATTTAATATGCCTTCAGCGGCCTATGTGTAATGTTTATTTAACATAAAATTGTAAGAATTTTTAATAGCCACGAAGTTCAATTGCAATAATGCCTAAATATAATAGAAACTTTATGTAATTTCTAGTAAGTGGGAGGTTTTGTTCTATAATTACACAATAAGTAAGAGTTTTGTGTGTAAATATGTGTGTATTTTTGGTCCCATGTGTTTAGCACTTTTCAATTTTAATCTCATTCATAACGAGCGTCTTACATTGTGTCCCATAATTTTGAAAAAGTTCTCGCATTTGATCTCAACAGAATTTTTCATTCAAAATTTAACAGTTAACTCTGTTAGTCAACATTTTGATCAGCTTTTCTGGGAGTTTTTGTGAGTGAGTAGCACGCGATATTAAATAAAAATATCGGGATATTAAATATAATCCGTAAGTAAGTGCATTCACACAAAAAATTGTCAAAATATTGACTAACGTAGTTGACCCTTAAATTTTCGATGATAAATTCAATTGAGGCTAAATGTTAGAACTTTTCAAAGTTTCTAGCCTTAAATAAGAATTCATAACAAATAAGATCAAAATTAAAAAATACTAAATACACGGTACAAAAAATACAATTTTCCATATGAATATTATTGAGTCGACCTCTCTTTTTTTTTTTTGTTTTTGTGATGCAAATCCTCTCTTTCTACTTACCTGGCTTTATTTGTATCTTATTGTTGCAACGCAATTATGCATATTAACCAGCCAAAAAGGCGCGCTATCTATCCCCACTCCCCACTCTCTGCATGGTGTAAGGTTACCAGCTGTATTTATTTTACTACTACTCCCCACTCCCGGCTATATAGTACCACTTCACACCCTTTCCTCCCCACAAATAATTTCTTTGCCAAGCACCCAGAAAATAAGAGAAAAAGGGAAATGGAGAAAAATACAAATATCCCTAAAGTTGTGTTCCTTCTTCTGGCTCTTTGCCACGTGTCGGTGGCAACGGAGAAGAGAACTTACATTATCCACATGGCGAAATCTGAAATGCCGGCGAGTTTCGAAGACCACACTCACTGGTACGACTCGTCCCTCAAATCGGTGTCCGACTCGGCCGAGATGATATACAGTTACAACAATGTGGTCCATGGGTTTTCGACGAGGCTGACTCAAGAACAGGCCCGGGAGATGGAGACCCGACCCGGGATTCTATCCGTCTTGCCCGAGCTGAGATACGAGTTACACACGACCCGGACGCCCACGTTTCTGGGTCTGGATCAGAATGCCGCCATGTTCCCCGAGTCTGACTCGGCGAGTGATGTTATCGTCGGAGTTTTGGACACCGGAGTATGGCCGGAAAGCCCGAGTTTCGACGATACCGGGTTCGGGCCAATACCGAGTTCATGGAAAGGTGAATGTGAAATTGGAACGAATTTCACTAAATCGAACTGCAATAAGAAGTTAATTGGAGCGAGGTATTTTGCTAGGGGCTACGAAGCGACGCTTGGCCCGGTTGATGTATCTAAGGAATCGAAATCTGCGAGGGATGACGACGGTCATGGGACCCACACATCTTCCACCGCCGCCGGGTCTGTGGTTTCCGGCGCGAGCTTATTCGGGTACGCGATGGGGACGGCGCGTGGGATGGCGCCGCGGGCTAGGGTTGCTGTGTACAAAGTGTGTTGGATTGGTGGCTGTTTTAGCTCCGACATTCTGGCGGCCATGGATAAGGCCATCGACGATGACGTTAATGTCCTTTCGTTGTCCTTGGGCGGGGGCATGTCGGATTATTACAGGGACAGCGTGGCGATTGGAGCTTTTGCCGCCATGGAGAAGGGCATTTTGGTCTCTTGCTCGGCGGGCAACGCGGGCCCCAGTGCGTACAGTTTGTCCAACGTGGCGCCGTGGATTACCACCGTCGGGGCGGGGACGCTGGATCGCGACTTCCCGGCGTACGTTAGCCTCGGCAACGGTAAAAACTTCTCCGGCGTTTCGTTGTACAAAGGCGATTCATTGCCTGGTAAATTGTTGCCCTTTGTTTACGCTGGAAATGTGAGCAATGTTACGAACGGTAATCTTTGCATGACGGGGACTTTAATTCCTGAAAAGGTTAAGGGTAAAGTTGTCTTATGTAACCGTGGGGTGAATCCGAGAGTTCAAAAGGGTTCGGTGGTTAAATCCGCCGGAGGAATTGGTATGGTTTTGACCAACACCGCCGCGAACGGCGAGGAGCTGGTGGCGGACGCCCATTTACTTCCGGCCACGGCGGTTGGGGAAACAACCGGTGAGATGATTAAACAATATCTGTTTTCAGATTCCAATCCGACGGCCACGATTCTGTTCGAAGGGACGAAGGTAGGGATCGAACCGTCGCCGGTGGTTGCTGCGTTCAGCTCACGTGGACCAAATTCCATCACACCGGAAATACTGAAACCTGATCTGATCGCGCCAGGTGTCAACATCTTAGCGGGGTGGTCCGGGGCGGTGGGTCCCACAGGCTTAGCCGAGGACAACAGACGCGTCGGCTTCAACATAATCTCGGGCACTTCAATGTCGTGCCCACACGTCAGCGGCTTAGCCGCTCTGCTTAAGGCGGCTCACCCGGGCTGGAGCCCAGCTGCGATCCGCTCGGCTCTAATGACCACGGCTTACACGGCTTATAAGAACGGTAAATTGATCCAAGATGTATCCACGGGCAAGCCATCCACACCGTACGATCACGGATCAGGACACGTGGACCCCGTATCCGCCCTAAACCCGGGCCTGGTATACGATTTGAACGCTGAGGATTATTTGAATTTTCTGTGTGCATTAAATTACACCTCTGCACAAATCAACAGCCTTGCGAGGAGGAATTTCAGCTGTGACGCTAGCAAAGCCTACAGTGTGAATGACCTAAATTACCCTTCATTCGCCGTATCCCTCCAAGCTCAAATAAGTGGTACAGGTTCCAGTGTGGTGAAGCACACGAGAACACTCACCAACGTGGGACCACCTGGAACGTACAAGGTTTCAATATCTTCATCGAGTGGTGCGGCCAAGATTTCAGTGGAGCCCGCCTCTTTGACTTTCGGTCAAACAAATGAGAAAAAATCGTATACTGTGACATTCAGTGCAACCTCAATGGCATCGAGTACGAATGAATTTGGCAGAATTGAGTGGTCGGATGGGAAACACGTTGTGGGAAGTCCAGTAGCAATTAGTTGGACGTAGAGGAAAATAATGCAAATCAGCTCAACTCACACAAAGGGTGTGAGTTTTGTTTTGTTTTGTTTTTAATTAAGTTAATTTAAGGTGGTTTATTTTAGCTTGTTGGTTTGGCTTGTCCAACAAAGAAAATTAACAAAGAAGTTGGATTTGTAATTTGGCGTTTTTGTGATGTTAATTGGGATAGGTAACATGCTGGGAAATATCAATGTGTTATCTGGATCAGTGTACAGGGAACATTATTGTCGTCACACTTTGCCTAGTGTAATGGAATCTAAATTAACAAACATGGACAGCCTGGTTTCTTAGACTTTGGTCTCTTTCACATGTTTGGATATATTGTCTTATTTTTGGTGAAAAACATCCAAGTGTGATTTTCACTTAATTAGAAGCTTGAATTAAGTAGGTTCCAAGTGTACCATTTGGACATTAGTTACTACGTAAAATCTAAGTTCAAAATGAAGCAGAATACCAAAATCAATAGGCATATTCTGCTGGACTAGGATTTGATAGCACTTTTGATATTTTTTGTGCTCTGTACTTTTTTCGTTAATAGTGAAATTTTTTCATCCTGATCATGGACGTAGCCGATGGCCGAATCACTTTAAATACTATGTCTGTTTAATCTTCTATGCATTTATTTTGTGTTTGTTCATTAGAGTTACAGTTGTGGAGGACTTGTATGTCACCGTATTTAGTAAAATACGGAACGGGTATTAAACGTTCGATTATACATACGAGTATTATTCTAATTTTTATTCAAGAGTACATTGAAAAAATAGGCGTAAAAATACGTACCTTGATAAGTATGTGTATTTTACGTCTAGCAACGAAAAATACGATAGGAAAAAACGGCTAGTTACATTACATTTTTAATAGATATTAATTAACAGACAACATTAAAGTTTAAACTTGAATACTGTGATGTGCTTAAGTTCCTCGTGTCAAACATCATATAAGAAACAAACTAATTTATAATCTAAATAAGAACTAAGATAATTGCTCAAAACATTTTAATACTCTCCCAGCTTAAGTAAATGATATAATATAATACTCAAAGTCCCAATTCTCAAACATCCTAAATACACAATTCCAAACTTATATACGACAATATGATGAAAAACAATGCACAAAGTTCAAGAAAATTGAGTGCCAAATTATTTGCCACATTTCAGTATGTTTCTATCATACTCCCTCTATTCCAAAAAAGTTGTCATCGTTTTTAGGAATTAGAAAAAATCAATTATTTTATCATCTATCACCAAATTACCCCTATGCAAATAAATAAAATATTTATTGTTTATACATTTTAATCAATCTTTTCTAAATGACATTTGGACCTACTTATTACTCCTAAATTAAAGCATCATAAGCAATAAAATATTTATTGTTTACACAAATGT
Organism: Buddleja alternifolia; assembly: GCA_019426215.1. Classification (NCBI taxonomy): domain Eukaryota; kingdom Viridiplantae; phylum Streptophyta; class Magnoliopsida; order Lamiales; family Scrophulariaceae; genus Buddleja; species Buddleja alternifolia. Next base: position 43,754,851 of record CM033393.1, read on the forward strand.
CTCATTGTCCCTCAAATCTTTATCCAAAAATCAGAATTATACTTATGTTCCATGCTTAGCTTCTTTGTATATTTATGTGAGAGAATTAAAATTTCAGAATTTCAGAGAAGTAAAAGGAGGAGAAAAGGCTTGAATTTATCCTTGGCTTGGGGGTTGAATTTAATCTACTTTTATTTAAGCAGGGGAAACAGAGTAGTAAGAGGAGGAGAAATAGAAAGAGGAGGAGAAATAGAAAGAGAAGGAGAAAAAAAAGGGACAATGGTGATATCACTGCCTTGCTTCCATGTCAAAATTATGTATGAGGCAAACTTCTGGGAATACAATATAATTAAGAAAAATACTAGATTATACTCATTTTTCACCGTTTAATTGATTTTGATACGTGAATCGGAAGTTCTTTTCAATATTATGTACGTACGCATATAATATACGTATTATACGCGTTTTTACCAACTAAGGAAGTCACACGCCATTGTTGGAATGTGTCCCATGCCCGACATTAACGTGGAATCTTTCATCAATTATTAGGAAATTAAAGTAGTTTGCAAGGTAAATAAGTGAATCATAAATGGGTAGATGAGGCATGATGGAGATGGCACTAGCACTGGCGAAGAGAAGGACAAGATTCAATTATTGCAAGTTTGACCTTTTCTCCCATAGTCATTCAAACCACATTGAAATTAATGTTTCATTGTAGTTTTCTATTGCATCTTATAAAAGAAGATGCAATATGTGCAGATAATCTAAGCTAAATTTGGTGTTAATTTGAAGTCTGTTGTTCAATTCTTCCTCTCTCCCCCTCCCTTTCTTTGTAGTTTCCTTCAGTTAGATGCTAGTTTCACTTTCTGTCATTTTAAATCTTGTAAAACTGGATCCTATTTGGAATCAATTGGTGAGTCGGTGTGTGGTGGTTTTGGTGTATTGAATTTGATCGTGTGGGCCGTGAAATTCTATGGTGGATCGAGACCATTGGTCCCGATCCACCATAGAATCACCCGTGTTGGTTCACCATATAGCATTGAATTAGAATGAATGAAGTGTTACTTCAACTATCGTACCCTATGCAATTAACGATATTAGGTTGATTAACTCCAATTAGATTCCTCCACTTTCTACTCACTTGGATATTTGGGATATGTGGTTTGATGGCAATAGGGAAATTATTGGTTCCATAGATCACTCGTTTTTATCTTTCCCACAGCTGTCCTAATCATTTGTGTCAAACTAATACTGCTGGAGTCGAAAACATTCACAGGAAGTGTGGGACTAATTCTCCCAAAGAGAAGTTTTTTCATACCTAGGGCTCGAACCCGAGACCTCTAGTTAAGGGAATTGAGGCATGTACCACCTCATATCACGTGTTTAGTGCATCATGTCATATTCTAGTTTCATTAGTTCAGATCTTCTATTACAAACGATGTTCAAATTTTTAATTGCACTTCACATATGAATGACATGTGGTATAAAATTTAATATTAATTATATATATATTTATTTGATATATATAATATAAAACACAAGATGCAACACCAATTTTACAAGATCTCGCATGCATTTTGACTCGCACAATGATGATTCTCTAGTGGATCTCCTGTTGTTGCATAACATGAATACTATGACTTTTCACCATGTGTTTATGTGTTCAATAATTATAGTTGGTCCCTAGAATAATAATTGAGCAATATATTATACTAATGTCTCGGGGGATATTTTTCTTTTGTCAAAGTTTATTAAATTTAACATCCATCTGCTACCTCTAACACTGTAGCATACTTTGATTGAATCTACGTCTCATCTGCTTTGTTACAACCAATTAATCAAATAGTGAATAATAATATATTTATTTTGTGATTATCACTTTTCTCTAATATTATACTAACATATGACAAATATAATTTACTTGTTATGTAATTAATTATTTTAGATTTAATTGCGATTCAAATTACAATTTTCTGTTATAAAAATTTGAAGAATATAACCAATAATTTGAATTGCTTGAAGCGTAATTAGCACTGTCCTAAAGGATTAATTCCACCCCTCGGAGATAGTAATATCGGCACAAAGGTTTTAAGTGGCTATCCTCCTAGGATTCAACAAGCAGTTCTCAACTAGTTTGTGCTAACTATTGAGGTTAACAAGAACAACTAATAATTACCCAAGAACTCAAGAATAAAACAAGAGAGATTTTTAGGTAGTGGTGAATAAACTTTTTGAAGAGTTGTTTTTTAAAAAATTGAGGAGAGGGGGCTTTTTATAGGCAATACAAAAGTAGTAGTCAACAAATAATTAATTAAAATTAAATTTTTAGATGTAACATCCTCAAACTTTATGGCCATGAATCAATTTTGTAACATAAAAATTATTGTCACATTGACAATCATAACAACAATATTATGACTTGAATTTTAAACTTTTGAAATATTTATTTAAACATGTAAAATATAATAATTTTACAACAATCCCCCACATATTTCAAAAGGATCAAGATTTTCTTGGGTTAGCGATAATATAATGTATTGAATCTAGTGCCTTTTGGGCTTGAACTAGACCTAGAACATTAAACCAAAATTCTCGAAAAAATTGGTGAATCTCATATGTATTCTATGAACCAAAGTTTTACTATGAGAATTTGAAGATTTAATATCCACATTATATCATCTATATTCGTTGTTCAACGCGGTGTGGCACATTATCGGCCTTGCGCCCGCCCAGGTTTCATGAGTGCTTTAGAGATTCCACCACAATCTCATAGAAGTGGCCCCACTCCTACACTCATATAGGTGACTCCATCAAATGTATACTGCTCTCTAAATACATCACCCAAAGTTGGGCTATGACAGTCATTAAGAGTTTTAACTCACCTTATAACTTTAGCAGTCAAGCACTATCTAGGAATGGACTTTTAAAATTGATAGTGCTATCTAGTCAATAATAACTTGTTATTACCCATTGAACCTACTTCATGGAGTTTATCCAATCACATAGGTTGGGTTACCATTGCTATAGACTTTTAAATTGGTAGTAGTCCCATTCCTCTCGATGTTTCACTAACTAATTTCTTTCCCAATGGTTTAGTTAGTGGATCGGCTAAATTTCTCTCTGATTTCACAAAACCTATGGAAATTATTCCATCTCGTAGCAGCTGCTTTATCACATTATGTCTTAGCCTTATATGCCTACTTTTACCATTGTAGGACTGGTTTCTCGCAATGGCTATTGCAGCCTGAGAATCACAATGCATAGAAAGAGAGGGAATTGGTTTCATTCCTAAAGGAATGTCAGTTAAGAATTTTTTTATCCACTCTGCTTCACTTCCAGCTAGCTCAAGTGCCACAAACTCTGATTCCATTGTGGATCTAGCTATGATTGTTTGCTTGACAGATTTCCAAGCAACAACACCCCCACCAAGGGTGAACACATATCCACTAGTGGATTTGGTCTCATCTGAATCAGAGATCCAGTTAGCATCAGTGTATCCTTCTAATACAGCGGGAAATCCACTATATAGAATACCATAGTTCATGGTACCTCTCAAATATTTCATTAGTCTTTTTAAAGTAGACCAATGCTCATTATTAGGATTATGGATGTATCTACTCAATCTGCCCACGGCATACGCTATATCAGGACGCGTATAATTCATTAGATGCATCAGACTCCCAATAATCTGAGCATATTCAGATTGAGCTATGCTCTCTCCTTTATTTTTCTTTAGTTGAGAACTAACATCATATGGTGTTGAAACAGGAGTGACATCAAAATGTCCAAACTTTTTGAGAATTTTTTCAACATAGTGCTCCTGTGATAATATTAAACCACTCTCGACTTTAGTGATTTTCACACCCAATATTACATTAGCTTCACCCATGTCTTTCATATCAAATTGTGAAGCTAAAAATTCTTTTGTTTCAATTATAATATCAATGTTAGTGCCAAATATAAGCATATCATCAACATATAAGCTAATTATCACACAACCTTTATCGTTGCATTTTGTATACACACATTTATCTACAGCAACACTAACAAAATTATTTGAACACAAAGTAGAATCAAATTTCTCATGCCATTGTTTAGGTGCTTGTTTTAAACCATATAATGATTTTCTTTAACTTACAAACCATATTTTCTTTTACCAACTTCAACACAACCTTCGGGTTGACACATATAAATTTCTTCTTCTAATTCTCCATTTAAAAAAACAGCTTTTACGTCCATTTGATGAATAACAAGTTTATGGACAGCAGCTAAAGCAATCAATATGCGAATGGAAGAAATTCTAGCAACAGGTGCATAAGTATCAAAATAATCAATATTTTGTTTTTGTGTAAAACCTTTTGCCACAAGTCGTGCTTTGTATTTATCAATAGTTCCATCAGGATGAAGTTTTCGTTTGAAAATCCATTTACATGCAATAGGTTTTGCGCCGGTAGGTAAGTCAACTAAACTCCAAGTTTTATTTTGTTTCAAAGAATCTATTTCGCTTTTTATAGCTTCTTTCAAAAAACGATAATCACTAGAAGAAATAGCTTCTTTAAATGTTTTTGGATCATTGTCAATCATGAAATTGTAAAAATCATCACCAAAACTAGTTGCTTTTCTACCTCTTTTACTTCTTCTAGGTTCAATATCTTTGTCAATATTATTGCTAGAACTTGAAGGTATATCAATATGCATATTAGATGAACTAGTGGAAGAAGTTACATGATCACGTTTCAAAGGAAATATATTATCAAAAAAATCTGCATTTTTTGTTTGAACAATAGTATTGCAATCAAGTACATCACTTTTTATCACAAGAAATCTATATGCAGCACTATTTTCAGCATAACCAATAAACATACAATCAGATGTTTTAGAACCGATTTTCCCTTTTTTTATCATCAGATAAAAGAACCTTAGCCAGACAACCCCATATTTTTAAATATTTAAGATTAGGGGAAAAACCTTTCCAAAGTTCATAAGGGGTTTTATTTATTTTCTTGTAAGGAATTCTATTTTGAATAAAGCATGCAGTAAGTATAGCTTCCCCCCACAAATTATTAGGTGCACTTGCACTAACAAGCATGGCATTCATCATTTCTTTAAGAGTTCTATTTTTTCTTTCAGCTACACCGTTAGATTGAGGTGAATAAGGAGGAGTTAGTTCATGTATAATACCATGTTTTTCACAAAAATCATTCATAAGAATATATTCACCACCTCTATCCGATCTAACTCGTTTAATCTTTCTATTTAATTGATTTTCTACTTCAGCTTTATAAGAAAGAAACATGTTAAAAGCTTCATCTTTAGTTCTAAGCAAATATACCTTGGTATATCTTGAAAAATCATCAATAAAGGTCACATAATATTTCTTACCTCCTCTTGTCATTGTTTGTTATAAATCTCCTAAATCAGTATGAATTAGTTCTAACAAAACACTAACTCGTTCAACGGATTTATGAGATTTCTTAGTGATTTTAGTTTCAGAACAGATTTCACATTTATCCATATTTGCATTTCCAATTTCACTAATTAGTCCTAACGAATTCATTTTCTTAATATATGAAGCCTTTAAATGACCTAATCTACCATGCCACAAATTATAAGAGTCAATAAAATACGCAGAACTAGAAACATTTTCATTGAAAATATTGAGTACAAAAAGACCTTGGTTACAATACCCTTTCCCAATAAACGCATTATTTTTAGTCATGACAATTTTGTCAGACTCAAAAGAAACTTTCACTCCAGCCTTCCCGAGAAGTGCTACATAAATTAAATTTGCTCTCATGTTTGGAACATGAAGCACATCTTTGAGTTCCAATGTCTTTCCCGATGTGAGTTTGAGGAATATTTTTTCTCTGCCAAGAACCTTTACGGTACTTGAATCACCCAAATAAACAGACTCCCCATCATCATCTCCTATTGGTTTATAGGAGGCAAAAACATTTTTGTTTGTGCAATTATGCCTTGTGGCACCAGAGTCTATTATCCAATCATTGACATTGGCCACCATGAAAGCTTGAGAAACAACCGCAGCAATAATGTCTTCTCCCTCAACTAAGTTAACTTTGTTGTTATGAGGATTGTTGTTTCCAAACTTTCGTTTTCTACATTGGGCAGCATGATGCCCAGGATATCCACACACATCAATTTCCTTTCTTTTTCAAATTATTAGGTTTGGGTTTGTAACCATGGTTAGAAGCATTACTTTTGCTAACCATCTTGCCATTCTTATTATTGTAGTTGTTACGAGGATGTGCTTGAATTAAATTAGCATTTGTAGCAATTTCCTTACCTTTTGCTATATCTCGTTGTTTTCGGTTTCGATCTTCAATGATTATATGAACAACGAGATCGTCTAAAGTCATGGTCTTTCTTTTATGCTTCAATTGTTGCTTGTAGTCACTCCACGAATCTGGTAGCTTATCAATCAAGAGACCCGCTACAAACTCATCAGGTAAGATTATGTTCTCGGACTTGAGGTCTTCAACTAGTTTGTAGTACTCGGTGATTTGAGCTTTGATCTCTTTTTCATCAGTCATTTGCCAATGGTAATGATTACCAATAGCAAACTTTTGTTGCCCGGCATCTTCAGCAGCAAACTTTTTCACCAAACTTTCCCAAATTTGACTTGCTTCCTTATATGGGCAATAAACATCGAAAAGTTCATTAGATAAAGTACTAAGAATGGTGTGACGACTTGTTAGCATATGTCCAAACATTAATGTTTGGTGCTCCATCGTCTGGTTTTTGCTCATTGAGAATAAACGCAACTCCATGAACATCAAGAGTCAAGTAAACCCTTTCTTGCCACCTCTTGAAATGATTGCCTTCAAATATCTCAATTTTTGAAGTGTCGGGAAAAGGTTTGTTGGGTGCATATTGAAATGGTGGTTGTTTGGTAGGAGTATCAACATCGGTGGGAGTATCATTGGTAATAGTAGGATTGACATTGGTTATAGACTCCATTAATCCTTTAGATTGTTATAAAAATTAAAAGAATATAACCAATAATTTGGATTGCTTGAGGCGTAACTAGCACTGTCCTAAAAGATTAATTCCACCCCTCGGAGATAGTAATCTCGGCACAAAGGTTTTAAGTGACTATCCTCCTAGGATTCAACAAGCACTTCTCAACTAGTTTGTGCTAACTATTGAGGTTAACAGGAATAACTAATATTTACCCAAGAACTTAGGAATAAAACAAGAGAGATTTTTAGGTAGTGGTGAATAAACTTTTTGAAGAGTTGTTTTTTAAAAAGTTGAGGAGAGGGGGCTTTTTATAGGCAATACAAAAGTAGTAGTCAACAAATAATTAATTAAAATTAAATTTTTAGATGTAACATCCTCAAACTTTATGGCCATAAATCAATTTTGCAACATAAAAATTATTGTCACATTGACCATCATAACAACAATATTATGACTTGAATTTTAAACTTTTGAAATATTTATTTAAACATGTAAAATATAATAATTTTACAACATTTTCCACTTTAAATGATGATGTAAGAATATTGATTTCGAACACATGAATTACTTAACTCAGGTCTATATTGAATAATTCACTTGTTTTGTAAGCAATCACATGATATGTATGATTTATTATTATTATTATTGATAAGAGATGATATGTATAATTATTTCGCCTTGTAAATTACACTTAAATTTATTGTCTCTTTCTCCGTTAAAAATTTCAAAATATGACTTGAGCTTTAAATTAGATACATGAGAAATTCTAGCCCAAAATGTGCAATAACTTCTACCGCACATGATAAGTAAATTATACTTGTCATAATTATTTAATGACTACTTCTAAGAAAACTGCTAATCATAAGATTGGTGTTGCTCCACTCATCATGTGATTTGTTTTAGGGGTGATACTTGGTGACTTCCCACACCGTTCGTGTGTGTATATTAATATATACATGAGGGCCCCATGTGAATATACATATAGTGAATGGTGTAGATCATTTTTCTAAAAAAATGTAAGATGACGGGAATACCCTAAATATTATCTCGACAAACTCGGGTTGATAGTCATAATACTGAGCTATAAAGACTCTATCTTGCTAAATAAAGAAGGGGAGTAGCCTATATTCGAATTCAAGACTTTTTACATAAAATAGAAGATGAATACTTTAGACCAACAACTCTTGGGTGAATTGTGTAAATAATCCGAGAGTCCAATTCCAAAAAGTAACCAAGTATCATCCATTGTTTTGGTACGACTACAAAAAAACTTTCTTAGATTACATATCTTTGGGCTTTCAATTAATTATCATGAAAACTCTACGCCACCTAAGGGCCTTTTGAGGCAGTGGGTTGTGAGGACTACAAGTCATGGCCCGTTTGGTACCCCTTTCAACAAGAAGGTCTTTTGACCTTTTTCTCCCACTGGATTCTTGCTTGGTATAATATAAGTTACAGCCAAACAAAGTGAATACAAAGTTATGGAGTCCAAATAAGCAGAATTTGTTTCTTTTTCATTTATATTTATATATATATATATTTATTTTTTTTCGTTTCTTTTTCATTTATATATATATTTCACCTAACTTATCAAAGAAAGCAACTAACATTTTATAGGGTGAATTACATGCATATCCCCTCACTTTACTATTAATTACCAAAACTTCTCCTTATTTTTGATAAATTACAACGAGACCACCTCAGGGGGTCTTTGTAAGGTTTATGAGGTGAAATTATAAAAAAAAAATCAATACACAGAGGGTGAGGGTGTAATTGTTAGAATATCTTAACATGAGGGGGACTTTATATAATTGCAAAAAGGTCAGGTGGTTTCGGTAATTTTGCACTAAAATAAGGGAATGTAGATGTAGTTTTCTCCATTTTATATTGTCTTGTACTTGGTTCAAATTTTAAAAAAAGTGACCAATCATAAAATAAATATGATAATCGTTTAAGTAAGACGCATTCAGATTCAATTACACTACACACTATATATACCTCATCACATTCTAGTGGTATTTACGTGTGCTTAGCCTTCATTTCCTTGTCAATCGACACCTTCTTCAGAAACGTGGTGAAATCTTATAAATTGAAGAGCAAACTGATTATAATAGTCAAATAAAATGCAACACAAAGAAGAAGAAGAAAGAAGATGATGAAAACAAAGAGAATTTAAGAGGGCTACCAGTGGATATACTCAGTACAAAGACTTGGAGAACTACAAGAAACATTAATATTAAAAATTGATATGCCAGGACCATAATTTGGGGCACTCTATTAATTCAATAAAATAATTTTGAAAATATAATGGAAGTATAATCCATTATTAATGTTACTTTATTATGTAGGCCGACTAAAAGGCTTCAGCCCATAGTCAATTATGAGTACCAGTTGATTAATTAGTGTTAATTAGTCATGATCTAATCTACAGATAATAAACTCTAATAATACGCTCTAGTAAATTGTGAGCAGGTTAGATCCCAAATTCCCGTACGCATTATGTTATGCATCTTTTCCAAGATTCTCAATTTTAACCTCGGCACTATTTGATCTCACATTAAAAATATTTGACAAGAACTATTAATTTATTTTTTTTGGTATATATCAGGATTTTCCCCAGCCGGACGTCGGAGACTATTTTCCTTCGAGGCGTAGAGATCACCGAAGTGAGTTTTACCTCTCCCAACAAAGTCTTTTCCATACACACCGCCAGGAATCGAACCCTAGACAAATGTTTAAAGAACTTAGCTATCTACCAATTGTGCTGGACATTTGACAAAGAACTTTAATTAACTTGAGATTGACCATCTTCATATATCAATATGCCTTTATTTTATTTTATTTCATTTCGCCACTTCTTCTTTTTCTTCTCAACTATCAACATTGCATGGTTTATTATAGGGGTGTACGCGGTCGGATTCGGACGGTTTTATGGAAAAAATTCAAACGGACCCGATATATGTTGATTGACAAAATATCAAACCGAACCGCATAATTATCTTTTCAAACCGAGCGGTTCGGGTCGGTCGGACTTAATGTATTTAGCGGGTGGTTTGGCGGGTTATCGAATTATAATTATGTTACTTTTAGTTTCAACTAGTAAGTAAGAAACTAAATAACATACTTGTACATTTAATTAAAACAATTGAGTTGGAGAGAAATACAAGAATAAGTGGTGTTATTAAATAAAAATCATATTTATCATGAATTGTAAACTCTAAAATATTAATAAAATTAAATTATTTTATAAGTTTATCATCAAAATATACATCTACATCTTCGTTTAGATCAAGTAAAAACAATTGTTCTTGTTTACTCAAATTAAAGATAAGGTGTTTCACATAAATATGAATAAAACTACTCTTATTAGAGTTTATATATATGCATATATAGTTTTAAAAGTTTAGAGTTAATCTTATTAGTGTGCGCATATATATACACACACACTTATGACATATACAATTAGCAGTCGGGTGGCGGGTTACAATTATTAAACCCACCACCCGACCCGAAAATGGTGGGTTGCAATTTTTTCAACCCATCACTATTTTTTAATAATTTCAAATCGAAGGTTTTCGGGCGGGTCAGGCGTGTTGTGCGGGTTTATGTACACCCGTAGTTTTTTACATAAAAATTGAACTTGTGTTATTAATTCATTCAGTTGAAAATCATTACGTGAAACCTTTCTTTTTATTATGTTTTCGGTAGTACTTTTTAATTATATAATTTTATGCATTATGCTACTTCAAATTATGAAGTTTCCATTCTTCATTGGAGACATAATTAAGTGAATACATTATTACATATACAATTAATGATTGTTTGTTGGTATAATTATTAGTAATTATTTTTCTATAACAGGTCTAAGTCTGGTAACAAAATAAGTTAGTACTAACTTATTTTACTTACATTTTCTATAGTCTTATTATCTTATACTATTTAAAAAAAAAAAAAAACTTGGCATCTTATAACCGTTTGTTTTATATATTGTCTGGTGATATTCCAATACGTTGTGATCGATATGAGATCATAATAATCAGGGATATTAACACTGATTCCTTGATTTTGAATTCAAATATAAATTAGGGAAAATTGAGAACATCCTAAGTCGCTTGTGAATCAAATTGGATATGATTGTGTGAAATAATTAAATGCTAATGGCATGGCTGCTGAAAAAGAATATGATTTGATAAATGATTGTTAATGATTTGTGAGAGTTTGTAAAACTAGTGAGTGACAAGAGAGCCGACTTCCTTTCCTTGATTCCGCCATTTGTGCTGCTCCAATCTTTGTCACAAAACTGAAATTTGTTATTATAGAATACAAATGAAACCAATAATTGATATTTTATGTAATGCAAATATATTATTTCCACATGCAAAGATGACGACGATGAGCTACGCTATCTATGACGTAATTGTAGCCTTTTAAATTTCTTTCACAATAATAGATTGGAAACTGTTATTATCACATTTTTATACCACCATTTTTTTATTTCCTCTTAATTTAGAAAGCGTTGTGCATTAAATCCATCAAAATGAATTAATTACAAAAATTAAGACTTTCTATATTAATTGAGGAGCAGTGAAAAAATGTGCTATGAAAATGGTGGTGTGTATATATATATATATATATATCATACATTACCTAACCAAAAGTAAATGATATTGGCACTCTAAAAGTGTTATTGGCACTCCATTATTCAATACAAATTTTTTTCTAAAAATACTGAAAAGTGGAGTTCCAGTAGTAATTTTTGGAGTGTCGATATCAACTCCCCTGACCAAAATAGATAATACTCCATTGTAATTACTTTTTATACTTTCTCAAAACTATAACATGTGACAAGATATAAAGGAAGTGAAATTATTGCATCGATATTCACTACTACTCTTAAATATATATTTATCATACATTACCTAACCAAAATAGATAATACTCCATTGTAATTACTTTTTATACTTTCTCAAAATTATAACATGTGACAAGATATAAAGGAAGTGAAATTATTGCATCTATATTCACTACTACTCTTAACTCATCCCACATTTTATGCTTGGAACGAAAATTAGGTAAAGTTTTCTTTGAAAAAATAAAATAAATGGGAAATTGTTTTCTTGGATGAGACAAATTTTGAGGCACAATTTTTTCCACTTTCAAGTTGCTTGCACCAATGATATAGTATACGTTAGACATTCGTTACCTGACAATTAGGCAAAGCCCAAAGGCATCCTACATCACATTTTCTTTGACAATCCTTCACGATAAATATTTCAATATCCTCACCAAAATAAAATGAGAAAGTTTACAATCTAAAGCCCCAAATTAAAACCTCAACAACCCTGTACCCTCAAATTTAATCTCTTTGTATGCCTGCCACCTAACATCACTATCTGTCCTCAAACACAATCAATGTCGTCAAAAATCTATTAACAAGCTGCTAGTTGAAGTTCCAAAAAATCTTTGTCCTACACGAGAGTTCTCATCTTTACCTACGAAATGATTTTTCATCTTGTATTTGTTTCAATATGTGTTCGTTCAGTTGATGAATTAAATATAAAATTAACTTGAATTACATACATTTATTATGCATAAATAATTCATATATTATAAAATGATATAATTTTGAAATAGAAAATTTGAACCACTCCGAAAGAATCTTCTTATTCAAAGGGGCGGAGATCATTTGAGAGTCAGATATTCCAAAACACCTCCCTAGAAGGTAATAATTGTGTTTGAATCTTTAGCATTTTAACTCTGAAATAAAAAAAAAAAACTGAAATACTCCAAGAGAATCTTTTCGCTCAGGGGAAAACTCTATATAAGACCAAATCCAATGATCATTGGTGTATTGTGTGTGATCCCCACATACACTTGTGTTAACGAGATAGGCCCAAAAAACATACTTGAACCATTAAACTTTATCTGACATAAAATTATACCTCAGGCTCAAAGGGTGGAGACGAGATCATACGAGAAATAGAAATTTCAAAACACCTCACAAGGAGGCAAAAATTGCATTTGAATCTTTACCCCCACCCACCCCCAAAACACACACAAAATAAGGCTGTCTCTTGGTAGTGTACCACTACTACAAATTGAGATAATGATAAAAAAAAAAAAAAAAAAAAACACTCTCATTTCAAAATTCAGAAGAAAAGCATGAAAAAACATGACAAGGGCCGTCCCCACACTTTATGCACAAGCCTTGTAATTTAATCTTTTCTTCCCCTTCAAAAACATTAATCATTCGAAAGAATGAGTAAAGAAACTCACGCTGCAGTTAAAAGTGGGGGTGGTGGCCGGCTTAGGTATCCAATATTGACTCCCAAACAAGAAAAGCACAAATATTTTGGGTCGCCTGCACTCACACTCCACATTTCCCTTATATTATTTTTTTGTTGTATATCAAAACTTTTCTATCCGGACGTCAGAGATTAATCTCTTTGAGGCGTAGAAATTATCGAAGTGGATTTTGTCTCTCCTAACAAATTTTTTTCATATACACGGCTAAAAATCGAACCCTGGACATCATATTTAAAAAATTCAATTATTTATCAATTGTGCAGAATCTTATTGTATTGCATTTCTATTTTAATTTACCACTATTTGCTCTTTTCCTTTTCCCAAATCTCTATGTTCCACTTGTCTCTCTTATCTTTTTTCCCCACGTAAAAACCTTATTTCTATTCACGTATAAAATACCCAATTCCCCTTCTTTTCCTAACACACGTAAAATCACTCAACATTTTCGGAAAAATGGAGAAAAAAATTGCTGATGAACAAAGATGGGCACTTCCAAATTCTACCCAAAATGCAGTAAAAATACAAGACGACATCGAAGACGAAGACGAGGAAGCACTTTCGTTGAGTGATCTCCCACTTATTCACAATAATTCAAGAAAGGAAAACGAAAACAATCCAATGAGAGGAACTGATCAAACTCAAGACGACTTTGATTTCTGCTCCATGTCCAAAGAATCCGAAATGTGTGCAGCTGATGAACTCTTCTTCCAAGGCCAAATTCTGCCTTTCCGCCATTCAGTGAGCTCCGAGAAGGGATTGTTGCAATGTTACGAAACCCGCTCCGTTTCCAGGTCCGAATCCATGGATCGTTGCTATTCGGGCGGGTTCATTTCTAGCCGAAGCAGCAGCATCAGCAGCAGCCACCAGTCCTCCAGCAGCGGCAGCAGCGCCGCTGCAATGGGCCGGCCCACATACCAGCCCAAATTACCGCCACGAAATGTATTCCATTCCCACCCTAGCCCATCACCCAAATTACGTTTTTCGACCAAGAAACAAGGAATTATTAATCACAACAAAAAATCGCCAGCTTGGAACATATTTAGACTTGGCTTAGTCACACCCCCACCAGAAATCGCGTTTCTGAAAAACCGTCCCAGCAACAATAGTACTAATCGCAGGAACTTGGGGAGCCGTAACAGCACCAGTAGCAATAGCAGCTCCTTCAGCAGTAACGGTGACAAAAATGTCAAGAAAAAGATCAAACCGAGAGCATTACTTAGTGGATGCAAGTGTTCGGTCGATACGGTTGATACAGTTCCTTCTAAAATCGTGATATTCAAGAGAAGCGCGAGCGGTAGTGAAGAAGAGGTTAATGAACAGGAGGCGAAGCTGACGAAACAGCAGGCAACGAAAAAGCAAATTTCACATCATCGAACGTTTGAATGGTTAAAGCAGCTTTCTATTGAAGGTGCAGCGGATAGAGCGTAGATTTGAAAAAAAACAAATATAAAAAAGATTTCACGCATGCTTACCTTTTTTTTTGTATGATGTTGTAACGTAACTTTGCTTTTTGTTAATGTGGTTTTATTATTTTACTAGAAATAATCTTTTGTAAGTTAGCGTAATTAACTGTATAATTGAGACTTTCTCATTAACTTAATTTGTACCAAACTTTATTGATCATATATTATATTAATTGCAGTTATGATTATTGTGTAATTAGTTATTCGATTTAATGTTGACATGCACTTGGGTAGGGAGAGATGCGTTTGAAACTTATAAGCCTCCCTCAGACAACGGGCTTGGGTGGACAAATGACTTTATATTCCCATGTATGGAACCAAAAAAATGTGGCAGACACTTGCCTTTTTGCACACCGAATGCTCTGGCGCCAGCTATTGTTCATTTTTGCCTGAGTCCCACGTGCTTGTCCTTAAAAGTCGCTTCAATAGGGGGAGGGAACTTGGGACTTATAAGTCTCTCAAGTCCCTCGTCTCCATCCAATGTGAGACTGTAGTCGCATATTCATCAAATGTATTAATAATTCACATAGCAAGCTCAAATTATACTTTATTTATAAGTACATCCTAGCAAAAGAAAATGTGAGCCACAAATATAGAATATAAGTTAATAAATACGAGTAAAAATAGTAACTCATCCAAATTTTTTGAGTTTTGGTATTTTTTTATACAATTATTTTTTTTACATTTTTTTATCTCAACTTTACAGATTTTACACTTTCATATATTAGCATATTCCGGCAGAATTTCAACCCGTGGAGTTAAAAAAAATACATTTTTATTCAAACATTTTTTTTTTACACTTTTTTATCTTACCCCGCCGCATGTGTTGAAATTTCACCAGAATATTTCGTCGAAATATGTCAATATATAAGAAAGTGTAAAACCTGTGAAGTTGATGTAAAAAAAGAAATTTATATAAAAAGTGTCAAAACTCGAAAAATTTGGATTAATTACTGTTTCTACCTCTAATAAGAAAATATGCATATAATTGCCAACTTAATCACTAATCACATTTCTTATTTTCAGAAAGAAAATCATCATCAAAGTATTTTAAGCAATTACTCACAATAAATTCTTACTATATCAGGTATTAGGTTGATTTCATATTAGCCAAGTGTAATGTGAACCATCATATATGATATATGTACATGATGATATCATAAAATGAAATGATAACTTCATCATGTGTTAGGAAATTTCATGTTAGATGTTTTGATAATGACAAGATAGAATTTTATGTTAGACCCTAAAAGAATGTAAGTTTTTGTTTTCATAGAAAATCTGTATAAGTGTTTGAAAGTTTATTTATTTGTTAGGCTTGAATTTTTATCTTTATACATTTTAGACTAAGTATTGAGTACCGAGTCGCTGATAGAATTCTAGGTGAGTCTGTCAAAAATGATGTTGAAGATCAGCGTTTGAAGTTAAGTGAAGATGAAGAATGTCTTAAGCGTCAGTCAAACGATAAGGACACTTCAGGAGTTATGAATCAGAGTCTAAAGCTTCCAAGCGATCAAGAAATCAGATTCACCTGAAATAAATTCATAAGTCAGGAAGGACTTAAATGCAATCATCCACGGGCATTTATTTCCAACGGAAAATAAATTAAAATGCATTAATTGCCTAATAAGAACAGCAAATGCGATAAGGACTAATTATATATGGACAAGCCACCATTGACCAGACTGTCGAGTTCAAAGTCTGCCACATCCAATCGATGAAGCAGAATTTTAGGAATATCAGAAAAAAGCACTACCCACTCGCTGAGTGATAGATACGCGCCAGCTTGTGTTTAACGGACAAATTCCAATAAAAGTCTATAAACAGTTCCCTTCAGCAAAACCTAAAATTCAAGAATTACACAAGGAAAATACGTCCAAACTTTTCTAAAATCCTTCCAAGAAAAGCTTCAAAACTCCATATCCAAATCCTTCAAGTTTTTCATACATTCCAAATATAGTCACAAACATCTCAAGCATCTTCCATAGAAGAACCCTTCACTATTATTAAGATATTCCAAGTTGTTTGAACTTTCAAAAATCAAGCAAACCCTTGTGACAAAACCCTCAAACCTCTTTCCTCTGTGTGAAAAAGACGTTGATGATCAAGCAGTATTTTTGAGTGAGAGAAGCTTGTTGAAGTGATCTCAAGTGGAGTTGAAGTCTGCGTGATCAAGGAGTTCAAGATCATCTTCGTGTTTATTCATCATTTGTAGAAGTTCTTTGTGTGAAGACTTTGATAATCATTTAGTGAATTTCTTTCAACTGAAAAGGAAAAGAATGATGTAGCTGAGATTACATCATCTAATGAACCTTTTATATCTTGCGTCATTTACTGTACTGCTTGATAGCTTTCCTTATCATTTGCATATTATCTTTCAAAAGCTTTAAAATCAGTAAGTGACTAAGTGGCAAAACCAGAACGCTAAGTAACAAAATCATTTCTGTTGTGCTAACTTTGATTAAGCGATCTAAATGTTACCCTACTATGGTAATTGCTAAATCACTAAATCTAACTTATCTATGTCCTAGAGCTTAACCTAGCGCTTTGCCTTCCAAGCGATTAAAGTATTTTAAGAGGCACAAAAAAAAATTAAGTCAAAGAAAACTTCAGGGTCTATTCAACCCCCCTCCCCTTTCTAGACCCTTTCGTATGTCACTTGTGACCAACATCATGTATGATCCAACGATTTGAAAATGACTTGGGTGCATACCTACTAGAGTAGCATGGAATGAGCCGTTTAGGTTTAGTATAACTTGAGATGCAATAAGTTTATATGAGAAAATTTTGTTAGATTATGTAAAACCCCGTGGGGAAGCTTGTATTACTGAGTACCATATATATAGTTACAAGATAAAGAGAATACAATAAAACCCTAAATTATAATAAGAAAAAAGATAAACGTGGAAAAGATTAAAAGATATCCTAAGCTATAAATAAGGAAAAAGATAAACATGGAAATATACAAAGATATCCTAATCCTAGTATATATATCCTATTTAACACTCCCCCACAGTAGAAACGGGGGGCTATCGAACTCTGAGACTAGACTAAAAATTCAAAAAGAGCTGAGACGGGGGTCTTTTGGTGAAGAGAATGCTGAGTAGAGTGCTGGGGAGAACTACAACCACAAGGGTTTTTGCGAGTACCACCAGCAAGGTGAGGAAGAAGAGGAAGCTACCTAAGCAGGAGAGGTAGGGGAAGACAGATTTCGACGAACATGTTCCTCAAATTGGAAGAATGTCACCCGAAGATCATCAATTGAGATAAGAGCAGATGTCATAGAAACAATGGTGGCAAATGACTCATATGTAGGAGAAGAGAGATTAGGATAAAGAGTTGGCAGTTGAGAATGAAGCACAACCACGCCGTGATTAGCGACGTTGAAAAAGTCCTTGCTGCTCATCGTGAGGGATGATGAACAAAAAACCATAATAGAGATAAGAAAATCTTAGAGAAGGGGAAAGAGAGAAGAGAGAGATAAAGGGTAAGTGATAGAGCATAGCAGTGCCATCATCAAGGGCATAGATGGAGGCGGCAGTGAAAGATGAGGGAGATGAGAGAGGGGTTGGTCGGTAAGGGACGCCTGCAATGAGAGAAAGTGGTGGTGTGAGAGAGAGAGAGATGAGAGAGAGAAGAGAGGCGGCGGCGGTAGGAGAGCCGCCAGATGGGGAGGCGACGCATGGTAGAGGCTAGAGGTGCCGTGAGGGCGGTAAACGAAGGCACATGTTCGTTTGCCCGGCGCCATGTTAAATTACGTAACACCCCCATAAGGAAGGTTGTTTTATTGAAAACCATATATATAGTTACAGGAGAAAAAGAATACAAAAAAACTCTAAAATATAAATAAGAAAAAAAATAAACATGAAAAAAATACAAAAAATATCCTAATCCTAATATAAATACTATTTAACAAAGTGTTTACATATATCATATTTCTAATAAATGTTTTGACGTAGTAACATGAAGTAATCAAATCAAAAGAGTGCATGATCTCGACCAATTTTTTAAATGAGGAATTCATAGATAAATTGAGTTGTAAATTGAATTCAAGAGTTATTGAATGATTGCAGTAGGATAGGACAATGATAAATGACGGTGGAAGTGTATTGGGGAAGGTGGTAGTGAGTGCATTTCATGATTAAAGTGTGACCATTTGCAATATTTATTTAGTGGATGCAGGGGTGTGAGTAGTGAAAGTGCCATTTTCATCACGGCCAAGAAGCACGAGAGAGACGTAAATAAAAGGAATTATTATATAGTGTATGCAGGGCTCAAATGCAATAAAATATTAATTTTATATTTGGACCTCAAATATTGAGAAAGAAGAAAATAAAAAGAGCGAAAAAGAATAAAATAAAACGCATAGTAGTGAAAGTACACTTATTTGAAGAACTCTTACTTGAAGTGAGTGAAAAAAAAATGAAATTATTGGCACCAAATGATTGTCAAGAATACACTCTCGTATTGTTTTCTAACTAATCATGCGTTTTGTTTATATTATGAAATTTTTCATCAAAAAATATAATAAGGCAATTATTAAATTATACATTTTTCTTTCAAAATATCACAGTCATTATTTATTCCTGTCTATTAATCTCACATCCAAACACACATTGTACACACCTCATTTTTTCTCGATCACTTTTCATATACGAAATGAACACTTTTTATATGCGAAAGGAAGCAAAATTAATGTCACCCCCTCTCATTGTTCACCTCTCTAAAATCCGAAAAAACAAAAGTTACTCCACAATAACACAATTATAACCCTTCATGTTACACGAAGAAGTATATGACAAGTGCATGGACGAGTATTTAGGATGAAAAACTAAAAAATTCTCTACCCACATATCATTGTATACATCTTTCATATATTTGTGTCATGTAATAGAAAATATTTATAATACTGTTTGAGCTTTGAGGTGGGGCTTTGGACTGTAAAGTAGCACGCCTAACTGATTTACATGGCCTACAAAATTGGCTTGTGTGGTCCGCTTCTCTGATTCATGTTTCCTGTTTGCGGGTCCGAATGTTGCATGTTTTGGCATGCTGGATGTAAATATCTGTCTAGTACTCTACGTGGAATTATTCTCATTTTATTGTTTAAAAGTATATGTTTGTATACTATACTATATGATGTTGCATGGGGAATCCTTATCTATCTATGCAGATATATGGACCCGGTTACTCTCCAATACACTTTCTCTCCAATTTTGTCCAATATACATCTAGATGATTGACATTATATTAGACTTCATCTAATGGTATACTGTATATATTCAATTTCCTTAACCACAGTGTTAACCTAGGTTAATTTAATTACCATTAATATTTATCAATTGGGAATGCAGGAAACTAGCCCCTAAAATCTCTCAAAGAATCTTAATTATGAAATTAAGTATTCACCATTATTCTTCCATGAAAAGAACTTATGCGTTCGACCATAAGTGTCTCACTTCAAATAGTGTCAAGTTTCCGATTCAACCAAAAGGCAACTACATGTGTGTGTATATATATATATATCCTAAACTCCATCAAAATACTACTTAACTACTCTCAATACGTATTAGGATGCAATTCTTCTTAAACTCCATCAAAGTACTACTTAATTACTCTCAATACGTATTAGGATGCAATTCTTCACTCCATCAAAATACTACTTAATTACTCTCAATACGTATTAGGATGCAATTCTTCTTCTGAGTGTTCAGGGTTGTTAACATTCATATTATTGCTTCTCTACAATTGACAGCAATACTCAAAATTGGAGAGAAGAATGGCAGGAAATCCTTTCAGAGATTTTAGATAACAGATAATTATATGCTTTCCTTATTTGATAATGATTAGAAATTTAAAATTGTATTAATTAAATTAACTTAGATTGTGGTTAAGGAAATAGAATATAAACCATTAGATGAAGTCTAATATGATGTGTCAACCATCTAGATGTATATTAAACATAATTGGAGCGACAGTGTATTCGAGAGGAGCCGGATCCCTGATATATAGACACAAATGTACATATTTACAAATCCTCTAAAACATTGGATACTATATAGTGGCATATTCTCTTTTGTATTTCTGAGAGCCTGTTACATTTTTATATGGGGATAATTATACTTGGGGTTCTGAGGTAGCGCCTTATTATAAAAAAATATCCCCTAATTCAATAAATTACACCTAACATCCCAAGTTTTCATGTATTGATGCAAAAATGGATGTGAAGTGTTAAAAGACGAAAATACCCTTACGGAATATTTTTAAAAAAATTAAAAAAAACCATATTGCCCCTTTACATATCCAAATTTACTTCTAATACCAATTTTAAAATAAAAAACTAAAGTTCAAAAAAAGTATATATATATATATATATATATATATATATATGCATAAATATATGTGTTTTATCTTAGAAATTGGGGAAATTCATTTGAAGAAGATGAGATCTGCAAAAATTGCAGACCCATTTGAAGAACAAAACGGGATTTGCAATTTTTGTAGACCCATACGAGAGTTGGGCGGTGACGGCGACACGAGGGGGGTCGGGGATGTTGGGTGGTTGTGGAGGAGGTGGTGGTGGAGTGGTTAGCGCGGGGGGGGGGGGGGGGTGGTCTAGATTTTTGGTTTTTGAAGTTTGATGAATAAGATAGCATCTATCTTTTTCCCCATTTTTTCCTTTTTTTATTTATTTTTTATTAATAATTTAATATTTTTATTGATTTATTTCTTGAAAATAAAAAATACTACTTTGTTTTATTTCTGACATTATCAAAAATATATTCAAATAAAAAACTTAATAATATTTGTTTATTTTCTTGGAAGTGAATTTTTTTTTTTACATTTATTTTATTTTGAAAATCTGAATATTATGCAATAATGTTGTATAATTAGTTAATGTAATTTTTTTATATTTCTAAATAATATTAAAATTGATAATGTAATTAAAAATATGTAAATTATAACTCAAATATTCTTTATTATGAATAATAATTAGTTTACTTTACATACACAGCATTACATACAACAGTACCTATACTCTTATAAAACATTACAAAAAACACCTAAAGAGTATAATTGTCCGAAAAAGCTGGTTTTTTAGGTTTAAAAAAAGTCAAGGGTATTTTCGGAAGTCCACCAAAAATTTTAACGGCACTGTACTGAAACTCTAATGGAAGGTGCTCAATGTTAGACGGAATAAACGGAATGGATGTTAGATGTCATTTATTGAAATAGAGGATGTTTTTTGTATTTTCGCAATACCTCAGGACCCCAGTGTAATTATCCTTTTTTATATGACATGCTTGGAGCAAATTACTATAGTCACCCATTTTGTCAAAAAATAAATGAAAAAAAAGGAAACGCCAACAATATCGAGTATCAACTTTGCGAATCCATTGGCTTATATGTGTGAAGGGGGTCGGGACAAAGTTGTCAATCATGCCCAACACTCCTGAGAACTTGCTTGGGAAAATCAAGTGTTGTCTATGACACGAAAGATTAGACCAGTATAGAAAGCTAAATACATTGAGTAATCAAATATGAATAGTGAGTCATTAGAAAAACTAGTCGGGTGAACACACTCAATGAGTATGTTTAATCAATTAAAAATTATATTTAAAACTTTTGATTGATTATTTAAGCACAATATCTATATTTTGATCCTTAGCAAAAAAATGAAATATCTATGTTTCAAACTTATATAAGATATAGGAATATTTAAGTAATTAAAAAGACTTGGTGAGAGAAGAAGAAAGGTTGACGGGAGAGAAGGTGAGAAAATGTGTCTTATCAAAAAAAAAAAGACAAAAGAAATGTTATAAAAAAGGAGAAAAGAATAAAAATATAAAATGCTTGACAATTTCTAAAATTTAGGAAATAAGTTGGTACCATACCAAAACTACCGGCCAATTTAACATTCACCCCTCTTCAATTATAATATAGTATGGAATTATAGATAGTATAGATAAAATTAAACTATTTATAAATGTAGTGATCGGTTTTTAACATTGTTGGCCCATTAATTTAAACCCATTACCAAGGCCTACTCTAACGTCCATTAACTAGGCCCATAAAGTGGAGATTCATAGGTATTGAATTGGTTAAACAGTCCAGATTCTTCTGAAAATTGAACTGCTTCAAATATTTTGGCCCATTTATGTCATTGGGCCAACGCAAACAATAAAATGTGTACATCACAAATAGTTAAACAAAGTCGAGACAGATTGCTACGAAGCGTAGTTGGGGTAGTTCTATGCTAGATCGAGTCCAATGGTCCTACCGTGAATTCTGTGTCTATCTCTCTCACACAAGTGTGTGTGGGAACCACACACAATACATCTTACTATGTGAGAGATATAGACACTAGAATCATTGGTTTCGGTCTAGCATAAATTTTCCCGCGTAGTTGTGTGTTAAAGAGGCATCTCTTGAGCACAGATATTTCAACACGATCTCGCCATTCGAGATAAGATCCGTCTAAATTGGCGGGTGACGCTTAAACACATTTGGAGAGAAGGAAACCAGAGTTTGGATCATTTGGCTACGCAAGGATGACTTCATCATCTTGTGGTGACGGAGAAACCTGATAGTCGGTTTGAGGTATTACTTGGGCAAGACTGCAACAGACAAACTTGGACTAGAATAGTAACTAAGAACCCGAATCTATCGGATCAAAATCACTAGGGTATCTCCTCATCATAAGCAACAAAAAAAAAGAAGAAGAAGAAGTTAGTTAAACAAATCATGTGATCCCAAATTTTACACGATATTTGTATATCTTCTGAATTTTCTTAAACTCACTATGGCCATTTTATGGGATTGGGCCGCTTCATACAAAGTAGAGGTTGAGGGTGAAATCCAAGCAATTATGATTTTGTTGGTAAACAGCGATTCGATTTTGTTGCACTTATTCTATTATTGATTGACCTAAGGTAAGGTTGTCGTCACTGCTTTTTCAAATGCTACAATTGAAGGTTTACATATATAGATGAGTATAAAAGCAGTAACCTAGTAGCTCATGCCATATAGATGAGTATAATATCCGGTATGCATAACTGAGAAGCTCTTAAACATGACCCCAAAACTAAAAAGGTAGTATTATTTATTTTTCAGTAAAATTTGAATTTTTAAACAAGGGAAAATTATGATTAAGATAGTAGAAAGCTTTCAAAATAATAAAACCACAGTAACTTTTAACTAATTAGAGAAAAGGGGTTGCTACACTTTGCAAATTATTAAAAAGCTAATTTTAATGCAAATCTCCATGTTACTCCTTCCATTTTTCTTTTGTAAGAAATAGTAAATTTTCCTTTCAATATTTTCTTTTATCACTAATTTCTTAACAAATCTACCTATCACATTGAACAAGAAATTCAATAATAGTTGGGATTTTTTTTACAACGCTTGTAATTGTTTGAAAATAACTGAAAACAACATTATATAATTTTGATAAAAATATTGATTTTATAATTGTGGAAGTAGCCAAAACGATTTTTCGACAACTATGTCATCTTTGGTCTCTCAATTTAAGGCTTTTAATTGTATCTCTGGAACCATTTCAATTAAATATTCTTAACCTTGATTTAAATAGTATTTTTTTATTAACAACCCTGATTTGAATAATTTTGTCAAACGAGAAAAGATATAATGACATAAACGTATAAATGATACTCTAAGATAAATATTATATGAAGCTTTGTGAATTTCTATATTACGCATAAAGAAATTATTTAGAAAATATTCTCATATTTTCTTCTTTTAGAATCTTTAACCCCACTATCTACAACATATCCTGTAGGTTGGTTCCTCCATTTAAGAGAGTAATAAAATTAGGAAAAAAATAATTACTTATGATGATTTGATGAATCCTAGGGTTAATTATTTTAATTTATTTTTCCCATAATATGAAGTATCATATAATTAATCAAGCATTTTTTGTCGAAGGAATTTAAAATATACTGAATTGCTATGTTAATATATTATTTATTGTTAATCTCTTATTTCTTGATCTGAAGTCGTTATTTGTAAAGTTAAAATAAAAATATTATCCAATGTAATTTTCAGTTAGGTTAAAGTGCCATAAATTTGTTTCAATATATATACTAGAAACTCAAGACCTGTTGGTCTAGTGGTATTCACCTCCCACTTTATGTGAGAAGTCCGAAATTCGAATTCAGGCTGCCACAAGTTATGGCTCTCCTCCTCCTTTATGGAGCTAGATAGAGTCTTTATGGCTCAGAATTATAACTATCAACCCGGGTTTGTCGGGCTAGATATTTAGGGTATTCCCCTTCATCTTGAATTAAAAAATATGTATATACTAGAAGATTTTTCATCAATCTAATACGTAGCTTTGTACAAAATAAAAAAATAAACGTCAACTAGTGATGAACGAAAAATTAGCAGGTGGAGAATAAGTCTTTTTCAAGAAAATTGTAAAATAGGTAATACAAATATGGTTTTACATTTAATTTGACATTTATTAATTTGTAAAGTTTAAGAATTTTTTCTCCCTAATTAGTTAAAAATTATTGTGTCTTTATTAATTTGAAAACTTCCTAGTCGCTTGACAATAATTTTCCCATTAAACAAATTATTGTACATCTCAAGTTCACAACTTTCCATAAAACGGAATTGTAGACTATCGTGTAAACAAGGTAATGTAAGTAGGGGTCATCCCATGGAATTTCTCGAATACCAAGTTTTAGATTAATCACAATTATCTATGTAATGTGATATATTGGTGAAGTCAGCCATAATTCGAAACTTGAAATCATGAGAGCTAATAATAATCCCTCGTGAAAAAAAAGAAGAAGCCAATATTAAGTTATTAACCCAACTCAATGAAATACATTTACTAACACTTCTATTTCTATCCAATTCCTTGGAGTTCCATATCATTCGACTACAATGACAAGGCTTATTCTACATTTCTTACTTGGTCATTATGGCAATATTAGGAGATAGGGGTAAAGTGCACATACAATTCTCTATTGCAAAATGTTGTTGCATTTTTTATTGCATTTATTCTATACATGTCAAGTGTATAAATCTTGTCTTTAAATATATAAGTGTTCTGAATTTTGTACACTTATTATGTATAGAAGTGAATACAATAGAAGATGTAACACCATTTGTAATCGAGGATTCGGATTGGGTAAAGTGTCTGTTTCAATATGGGCCCCTTTGCCTGTAGGCTCTTGTGGTTTCCTCGAGTCTTCTACATCATCCAAACTTGAAAAGTAGTTTGGGCCCAACAACATTTACTACTCGATTATTATGACACTTTCTCTGGCCCAATAATTGAATGTGTTGGGCCTTGATCACTTTTTAATCTCATTACCCCCAGAGGCGACTGACATATATCACAAAAATAAATATTGATTGGAAGTTTAAATTGTTTACTAGTTCTTTTATTCAACTTCTTGTAGTTTACAAACTTGTCATTGTATCAATCATTTGAGATACTATAGTTGAACTTGTGCTTCATTTTAATCCATGCACGACAAATATATGAGGTCTACACTCAAATGATAATTTAAGAAATATTTTATACATATGACATATATATACACAGAATTACAAGATAAAACACCAGTTTAAGATATAAAATATGAAATGTACATTGATAAGCAAAAAGGTCTTGTACTTTAGTTTCTACAATTTATTTTAATACAATATTTCAACCGTGCACAACATTTTAGACGTGTGATATCTGTAATTTTTGTTGTCTAATTAAAAAAATCATATACACTTAACATACATCTATCACGTAAATATAAATAAAACACCAATCATGTATGAACCTTTCTCTTTCACATTTTATAATATCTTGAGATTTGTCCCTGTTTTGCTACCAATCATTCACTAAATTAGATAAAGAAAAATCAATTTCTCCTTTTACAAACTTAATTCTCAATTATTAAATGATGTTTAATCTCCTATTATATTTTATACACACATTATGTGTTTAAAATTTATTTAATTTTTACATTTTATAAAATATCCATGTAATATGCAATAAAAAAAATTAAATATGAAATGCAACTAAAACATATTCGGATTACTAAAGAAAAGAATGAGGTGATAGGAGTAAAAAGAGAAGGAAATGGAAAATGTTTTCATATAATTCGAGCAAAGGTTACAATATTTCCATATCATATATTTTTTTATTATTGATGTGGCACGTATTTGTTTACTCGCATATAAGCCATTTTTGTGTGAAGTATAATTCGCTTTGGGGCAATTTGAAAAAACCCTTCATCAGGGAGTGTGCAGCTTGGAATTTATTAAAAAATCTATCAAATCTCTCGTCTCCATCCGATATAATGAGACGACTAACCGCATACGCATCAGGATCCTAGCCCGTCCTAGAAGGATGAATCTTGAGCCGCATATCACATGAATAGTACGCACGATTGGTACAACAAAGCAGTTTAGACTCATCTGTCACCTTATTAATTATATCTCACATTATTACGAATCTGTCCAGAATAATAAATATAAATAAATAATAATAAATTTCAAATGGCAAGAATATTATCTAAAATACATGTGGTTCTCGTCAGTTCTCGTAGCTGTCTCGTGTCATATTCCAAACCCCCGCCTACAATAAAACACCCATAAATTCCACAAAATTGCCGTAAAAAATTTCAACTCAAAGAACAAAGAAGAACAAGAAGTAAACAACAACAACATGGGAGTCACCGAAGAAGCTCACAACGTAAGGATGTTAGGATCCGGAGACCAAACCATAGTCTTAGCCCACGGGTTTGGTACGGACCAATCCGTTTGGAAACACTTGGTTCCACACTTGGTTGACGAATACCGGGTGGTGTTGTATGATAATATGGGCGCGGGTACCACCAACCCGGATTACTTTGACTTCGATAGATATTCGACCCTGGAGGGGTACGCGCATGATGTGATCGCGATTTTGGATGAACTTCAACTGCAGTCGTGTATATATGTCGGACATTCTGTTTCCGCCATGATTGGCGCTATTGCTTCAATTACTCGCCCCGATCTTTTCAGGAAGATTGTTACAATTTCTGCTTCCCCCAGGTTAGTTTTTTTTTTTCTTTGGCCGTTGATATTAATTAATTCTTTAATGAAATTGTGAAGTCGTGAACTTAATTTAATTTTTTATTTATTTTTACTTTTTTGGTCGGGCTTTTTGCAGTTCAAGATTTGATTAACTGTAAATAAAAATGGGCTGAACTATTGTGAATTGGTGTTCGTTAAATGGTTAGAGTGTGTATTCTGTATGTATTTTTTTTTTTTTCACAGTGGATGGAGGGACCAAATAATACGCTAACAAAGAGATAAACACAAACTATTTGACTGGCATATATTTTTCCTTCTTTTCGGTGTTCTTCATTTTGTTGAATTGGGTTTTAAATTGTACTTTCTATGACTACTGCCGAATGGCATATGAGTATTCTGTGTATTTTTATTTTTTTGTTTTCTACGTGTGTTCCTGTCTTTCTGAGTTGTAATATTTTATGTTTTAGTCTAAAGACTAAAGAAGTAGAAAGGTAACACCATTATCTTACCAAAAAAAAAAAAAAGAATTGTCTAATTAGTCTTTTATTTTACTTTCAGAATCTTATTAACACTTGTCTAGTATAGCTTCTAAGTTGAGTGTGGTTAAAACTTGGGCCGACAAGATCTTTTAGTAGATCCCACGCAAAGATGAGGGTGACAAAAAATAAGACTTGTGTTCTAGTGTTTTTGTGATAAGATGGATTGGACAGAAGAATATTTGTACAACAACTTTCACTGTTAATGTTAAAATTGTTAATTTTGTCAATGTCAAATGTATTTTCTTGTATTCCAATCAATCACCTGATAAATGTAAATAGATTGTATTGTATCGAGCAAGAAATTTCATGCTATCAAAGGCCACTATTCATATACTACTCAATGCATACTTAATACTCACTTCGTTTCAAAAAAAGATGTCCACTATTCCATTTTATCTGTCCCAAAATGATTATTTCTTACTATTTACTATTTATGTGCGTATTTATTATCTAATCTGACTATATACCCTTCATTTTAATTAAAAAATATATAATTAATTTATTTTTACTATAACTGCAATTGTATTTAAGAAAAATAGTTTTATATATGGATAATAGACAATAGTTACAAATTATAGTTAAAATCATGCATGTTTTAGAAGGTCATATTATTAGTTGTTTTTTATTTTATGGTAAAGGTAGTTTAGAAAAACAATGGATTTTTAATAAATACTAAGAAAAGTCAAACTGAACATACTTTTTGGGAAGGGGGGAGTAATACTATAACAAAAAATTTGGACGACTTCAAATTGGGCATAAAGTTTTCACCATTCTTGGCTGAAGTCATTCGATCGAACACTTTCTATTAAGCTAACCCAGTCAGATTTAGATATTTGAATCCAAACCTGATTTAATCGAACTCAATTGCAATTCAATTAACAAATCATATGACAAGTATAAATTCACTCTCTTTATAAATTATATTTGAAGTCGACTAGAGTCGATCTCAACTAGAATTTATTATCTTGTTTGAACTTCGTATCCAGGTACTTGAACGACTCGGAATACTTCGGAGGATTCGAGCAAGACGAGCTTCTCCAGCTATTCGACGCCATGAAATCAAATTACAAAGCCTGGTGCTCTGGATTCGCGCCACTCGCAATCGGCGGCGACATGGAATCTGTAGCAGTACAAGAGTTCAGCAGAACTCTGTTCAACATGAGACCAGACATAGCATTGAGCGTAGCTCAAACCATATTCTATAGTGACATAAGACCTCTGTTGGGCCACGTCACAGTCCCTTGCCACATAATCCAAAGCATGAAGGACTTGGCTGTGCCGGTGGTAGTTTCTGAGTATCTCCACCAAAACCTCGGCGGCGAATCAATAGTTGAGGTTATGTCCACCGACGGCCATCTGCCGCAGTTGAGCTCCCCGGACGTGGTGGTTCCGGTGCTTCTCCGCCACATTCGCTACAATATCGCTGTTTAAGTGATCTGTTTGTGAATGGGATTAGAAATGTGTTTTAACTCGTTTGTCTTGCTCAAGTGTTTTTAATTTTGTTGTAAGACGTTTTTTTTTTTTATTGAAGTATTGGTTTGTGAATGGGATTTGTTCAAGTACCGTTGGTTAGTTGCTAATAGCTTAATTTTTTTTAGCTCTTTTAATGTGTATAAAGCGCTGGTTTATCAAACACTTCCTAATAAATTGACTGATGATATAGCCAGAGCAATATTCCTAATGCCAGAGCAAAAACTTTTAGATAGTCAAATTTACTCCTATTGAATGTCGAACAACACAATAGAGATCTCCTATCCCTCGATCTCAACCCCCCATCCTCCCACTGTTCACGGCCGTTTCCTATATTCTCCATCCCAAAATTGCAGTAATGAAAATTAGCCATGGCCTCACTTATGCAAACTCTAGCTAACCCAAATTTCATCAATCCACCTAATTAAAAGATTTTCACAAAAAATAAATTGATAGCATAAATATTCATCCAAACACTAAGAAGGAATTGAACCAAGAGATGAATATCTCAAAATCATCAAAACTCAGGGAATACCCACACCTTAACCAAGAGATAAATATTCAATCAATCAATTCTTTTAGCCCGCATCCCCAAAGATGGCGATTTTTCGCAAGAAATTGCCAAAACCATAATTTGGTATGAAATGAAATGAAGTTTTTTTTTTTTTTTTTGTCGGTGCACAAAACAAATGAAGGGAAATATTGGGAAGGAACCTATAATATTGGAAATGTATAATTTTATGTTCCAAACGATATTCTGAGAGGGGATTTGTGCTAATGATTGTGTGGGTAGAATACGGTTTGTTGGAGAAGTAGTTGTTGTTGGATTTGGAGTGCTAGTTAAGTTTGTATTGTATAAACTCTATTTGCACCATGTTACAAAGCATTCATGGATCGAAAGGATGACATAAACTGGAGATTGCAGGCTTGCAGCGTAAGACAACATGAGAGTGTTGGTGTATTTGTAGAAGACAAACATAGATTAAGGTCAAATATGTCGCTTATATATGTAGAAAAGTCAAATTTATGTCTAATTAAATAATGACAAGTGGAAAGTATGGTATTAATTATCAATTTAAGTCTAATTTTTATATTTTGGGATTATCAAATTTAATTCCAAAATTAAATAATTGATTTAATTGATGTTTTAATATTTATTTAATTTTATTGGCAAATCAAATTGCTCCATGTATCAGAGTGAGGTGTTCCGGCCCATCAAATTATGTATTGCAGTAGAAAAGTCAAGGACCAATCACACTGCGCCAAGTAAAAATATTAGCCAATCAAATGGCTTCAAAGTAATTGATATTATCTCTTTAAATTAATATAGATATTAAAGAGATAATATCTATTAAATTTATCCTCATCAAATATTAGTCAATCAAATAATTCAAAAGTAATTGATATTTATCTTTTAATAAATAAATACTAAAGAGATAATTATCAAAGGTGTTTAAAGAATTTGTGGCTTCTCCATCCTACACCTATAAATAGGGTCCTTAGGAGCTCACAATAAACATACAAAAATTAAATTGGAGCTAGAGAAGACAAGAGAAGTTCCCAAATTCTCTCTACAAGTTCTTCAAATTCAAGAAGGCGTTCAAGGCAAACTTCAAGGTGTTCTTAACGAAATTCATCGAATTGTAACGTTTAATTCGAGATTAAGGTGCTAAACCCTCGAATAAACGTTTCAAAAGTCCAAATCAAATCGAAGGAAGATCAAAGCGACGAGCTGGCTTGAAGCTTTCAACTTTCCCAAATCATTTACATCGTTTGATCCGAGATTAAGCTGTCGAGCCCTTGCATCAACGTTATAAACATTCAAATCCATATTGGAGAAGATCAAAGAAGTGATTTCTACTCCAATATTTAAATCAAAATTCTTGAAGGAAGAATCAGATGATTAGATTAGGGATTGTATTCGAATTCTTTATTTTAATCAATATAAATTCATTTGTCACCATTTTTTGTGTTTTTGTTTACAAACATAAAAATTTATTGTGTACAAATTTTTGGCAAGCCCAATGGGACAATCTCTACCTCTCATCTCTTGCCTTCACCAAGTAGCAAATGGACACTCAAGCAAAAACTTTGAAGACAGCAAGAACTAAACAAGTTGTCTCAAAATCTTCAAATTCTACATGCAATAGTTCTGGAGTAGTGACAAGAAATATGTCCAAGAAGTTGCAAACATCTGCTGAAGAAGTTCCTACATCTAAGGTTGTTTAGAAAAATTCACTCCATCTTGGGAGCAAAGCCGAAGATGATGAAAATGAGTCTTCACCATCCTCTCCTCGCTCTATATCAAGTTGCTCAAGTGTGGTGCCTGTCATGATGACGAATCTACAACTTTGGAAGAGCAAATTGCAAGTTTGACCAAGGCTATCGAGGGGCTTTCGAAACATGTTCAAGAGCAAGACTCTCAAATTGCGAAACTGTTGAACAAGGCGGACAACACTGACAATAGCCGTATAAGAGGCAAGCAAGTCGAAGTTCATGATGAAGGTGAAGCGTCTGCTGAGCAAAATCTGATTGAGAAAGAAAAATTGAATGACAAAGAGATCCACCTTTCAAATGATGGAATGATTCCAGTCAATCAACTGAAGGTGTTTATAATGGGAACTATAAAAGACAAGTTTGATGGAGGTTCCAAGTCATCTTTGACTTATACCAAGCTATATATCCAGAGGATTGACAACTTGAAGATGCCAAATGGTTATCAACCCCCAAATTCCAGCAATTTGATGGCAAAGGCAACCCTAAACAACATATAGCCCACTTCGTTAAAACATGCAACAACGCTGGAACTTATGAGGATCACTTGGTCAAGCAATTTGTCCGATCACTAAAAGGTAATGCACTCGACTGGTACACTGATCTTGAGGCTAGCTCGATTGACAACTGGGACCATATGGAGCAAGAATTCTTCAACCGCTTTTATAGCACCGTCACACTGTGAGCATGATTGAACTCACCAATTCTCGCCAATGGAAGGATGAACCTGTCATTGACTACATCAACCGTTGGAGAAATTTAGCCTCAACTGTAAAGATAGACTGTCTGAGGCCTCCGCGATTGAGATGTGCATTCAATGGATGCATTGGGGTCTCTGATACATCTTTCAAGGGATTCAACCAAGAACATTTGAAGAATTGGCCACCCGAGCACATGACATGGAGTTGAGCATGGCTACGAATGGGAGCGATGGGCCACCTATTCAAGAACCGCGAAGACCTAAAGAAAAATAAAAAGTGAAGAAATAGGTCAAGCCTTATTCAAAAGCTCCAAATTAAGAATCCATGGCAGTGAATGTGACACCCATCAAGTTTTGTAGCAAGACAGGTGATACTGGCACTAAGGAGAATATCGTCTCTCAAGACAAAAGGTTGACTCTCAAGGAGTTGCAATCAAAAGAATACCCATTCCTGGACTCTGATGTTTCTGGGATATTTGATAACTTACACAATGCGAATCTCATTGAGTTGTTTGAGATGAAGCGCCCTAATGAAGCCAATCGTGTCGATGATCCTAAGTATTGCAAATATCATCGTCTGGTAGGGCACCCAATCCATAATTGCTTTATATCCAAGGATAAAGTCATACAACTTGCCCGTGAAGGAAAAATTTCGTTAGATGAAGAGAACGTCGCTGCGAACCTTGTCACTTTGTGTTATGAAGAAGTTAATATAACGCATGAGGATGAGACGTCTAATGATGAAGCATGTCTAACTGAGAAGTAAGCATTTGCTACTGCTGATCACAGCACATCTTCAATCGCCTTTACTGATGAAGATCTAGAACTTGGTTCCAAGCCTTACAACCGTCCATTATTCATAACTTGCTATACTCGTGAGTAGAAAGTAAATTACTCATTGATGGAGGTTCTGCAGTCAATATCGTACCATTGCGCAAGTTGAAAGAGTTGGGAGTTGCCATAGATGAACTTTCAAATAGTCGCCTAATGATCCGAGGTTTTAATCAAGGAGGGCAAAGGGCTGTCGACATCATAAGGATGGAGTTGATGATGTCTACATGATATCCACGACACTATTTCACATTATAGATGCCAAAATATCTTATAACATGCTCCTTGGCAGGCCATGGCTACATAAGAACGGCGTAGTCCTTTCAACTTGGCACCAATGCCTCAAATATTGTCGTGATGGCATAGTGAAAACAATACTCGGCGATAGCAAACCATTTACTGAAGTTAAGTCCTATTTCGCTAAAGCAAAGTACAATTTTGATGGCTCGAACAAGGGAGTTCATCACCTGAAAATCCCAAACCTCAAAATGAGGATAAGTCATCCCTTAGCCAAGAAAGAAAAGAAGATCAAAAACTCCTCACCGAGTCTAAGTCACTAAAAGGGTTGATATTGCCGTTCACTCAACTTGATACGAAAAGGCCCTCTCGTCCACCGCTGAAGGGGTTTGCTTATCTAACTCAAGTTCCTAAAAAGGAACATGGAGATACATCACTAAGTCAAAATAAAGAAAGTTTTGATCCAAAGGCTTACAAGTTTCTCAGTAAAGCTGGATATAACCCTCAAGAAAGTGCTATTTTAGGAAAACTTCTTCCTGAGGTTGTTGGCGAGATATCTCATGTAGGGGTGTAAACGAGCCGAGCTTGAGCTCGAGCTCGAGCCTTGCTATTCAAGCTCGAGCTCGTTGAGCTTGAGATTCCGGAGCTCGAACTCGAGCTCGAGGGTTAAAAAATGAGCTCGACTCGAGCTCGTGAGCTCGATTTCAGCAAGCTTGTTGCAACAAAGCTTGAAGCAGATCTATGGAGCACTTCACTCATAGATCCACTACCCCAAAAATTGCTTGCAAAGAAAAAAGAGGCGTATACTAGTGAGAACTCGGAAGGTGGAGGTAGAGGCTGCGCATGGCGCTGATGCGCGGGCTGGGTCGTGGTGGTTCATGGCGGCGCGATCTGGTTAGGGCTTGAGGAGAAGAACGATTTCAGGCGGAGTAGAGAACGACTTCAGGTGGGCGGTAGTGATTTTTCGACGGTGAAGGCCAATTAGGCAGCGGAGAAGTGGTGGTCGTGGTCTAAGATTTTCAATTTTCTTCACCTCTGTTTCAAGCTTTTGCTATGTTGAGTGTTGAGTGGGACTGTGGGGGAGAGGAAGTGATTGTAGTGGTTGAAAATTTAAGTTATAAATTATAATTAGTATTTCTACTAAATTATTAATATAATATATAATTAATATTTATAATATATATATATATATATAAAAGAGAAGGTCGCGAGCCGGCTCGTGAGCTTTTTTCAGAGAAGAATAGGCTCGAGCTCGACTAAATGTTCGAGTTCGTGAAGCTCGGCTCGAGCTCGTGAAGCTCGAGCTCGAGTCGAGCTCTTTTGAGCCGAGTTACATCCCTAATCTCATGGACTCATTGCTACTCAAAAGATGTTGAAAGAAAAATGGTATGTAGTTTAAAATCCTCGAATGAGTCTTGGGTTTACCCCACCAAAGCCTATTTGTATTGCCATAAAGAAAGCAAGTAGCAACCATATAGTTGAAGAAGAGATTTCATTAACTGATGATGTGTTCCACGAAAAAGGAGTGAAGATACCACGCTAGTCTGTCTTTGATAGACTTGGCACATGTTCTGTCTTTGATAGACTTGGCACATGTTCTGTCTTTGATAGACTTAGTCCAAGTAAAAGAATGAGGCATCAAAAGATTAGTAATCAAAGGCGACGCGTTGTTAGAGTGTCAAGAAATTTGAAGAAAATTAGTGAGTTGCACACCAGTTAAAAACTCCAAAGTTTGGTCCCATCTCGTATGAAGCATTGCACTGACTTGATCATATCCTGCGAAGAAGTTTTAAAGGCTAAGCTGCAAACCACGATCTTCACACATACCCGACATGATGAAGATGATAGAGAAAGTGTAGCATCCCCCAATCACATCACTCTTATGGAACCTCCGAGTGACTTGCATAGGCCTATGTTTGAGCTAACAAGAAAAGGGTATGTTGAAGTTTCAGCAAGAACCATCTATATGGTCTATGCAAGAGACGAGAATGGACAAAAGGAGGCATGTGTGGATTTTGAAGAGGTCAAACACATGAAAGACGAAGTCATTCAAGTCCATCATATTACTCTAAATGAAGAGGATGTAGAAGTAGAAGAAGATGCTGAAGATGCTCCTCTTAAACTTGAAAAAGGTGTTAGAACCACCGTCGATGAGTTGAAAGAGATTAATTTGGGCTAAGAACATGATCCACGACCAACTTACTTAAATGCGTCATTGACCCCTGATGAGGAAGAAGCGTGTGTCCAACTCTTACAAGAGTTCAAAGATATATTTGTGTGGTCGTACAAAGAAATGCCTGGCTTGGACCCGAAAGTTGATGTCCACCATCTGGCAGTGAAGAGAGGAGCTCGTCCAGTCAAACAAGCTCAACGAAGGTTTCGACCCGAATTAATCCCACTGCTTGAAGCTGAAGTAAATAAACTTATTGAAGTGGGCTTTATTCGAGAAGTGAAGTACCCGACATGGATATCTAGCATTGTCCCTGTGAAAAAGAAAAATGGACAAATTCGAGTTTGTGCTGACT
Source organism: Buddleja alternifolia (assembly GCA_019426215.1). Classification (NCBI taxonomy): domain Eukaryota; kingdom Viridiplantae; phylum Streptophyta; class Magnoliopsida; order Lamiales; family Scrophulariaceae; genus Buddleja; species Buddleja alternifolia. The sequence continues at coordinate 43,791,203 of CM033393.1, forward strand.
TTAGAGACTTTAATGGTGCATGCCCTAAGAATGACTTTCCGTTGCCCATTGCAGAACTGATGATTGATGCTATGACGGGGCACGAAGCTTTGGCTTTTATGGATGGCTCTTCTGGATACAACCAAATACGAATGTCGCCAGAGGATGAAGAACTGACGGCATTTCGCACTCCTAAAGACATATACTATTACAAGGTGATGTCATTTGGTCTGAAGAATGCAGGTGCTACGTATCAAACGGCCATGCAAAGGATTTTTTACGACATGCTCCACAAAAATGTAGAATGTTATGTTGATGACTTGGTCCTGAAGTCTAGAAAGCGAGAAGATCACTTCATAGACTTAAGAAAAGTGTTTGAGCGCTTGAGAAGATATCAACTCCACATGAATCAGTGTTTCGTCTAGAAAGTTTCTTGGGTTCATCGTCCGTCATAGAGGCATAGAAATCGAGCAAGCAAAGATTGACGCAATTCTCAAAATGCCTGAACCACAGAATATCCATGATCTCAAAAGCTTACAGGGAAAATTGGCATATCTTCGGAGGTTCATCTCAAACTTGGCTGGTAGATGTCAACCTTTTAGTTGTATAATGAAGATGGGTGTCCTATTTGAATGGGATGAAACATGCTCAAATGCTGTCAAGAGCATATCTGATGAAGCGTCCCGTGTTGGTTGCTCCTACACCTGGTCATCCATTGATCCTTTATATCGTTGTTCAAGAGCGTTCTGTTGGAGCATTGCTAGCTCAAAAAAACGATAATGGGAAAGAAAGTGCTTTGTACTATCTAAGTAGGATGATGACTACAAATGAGTTGAAATACTCGCCAATTGAGAAGTTATGCTTGGCTCTCATCTTTGCAATCCAAAAATTGAAACATTACTGTCACGCCCCAGGCTCACGAGCCCGTTGGACCAGAAAAATCTCATCGAACCCACTGAGCGTAATCTTGAGTTGAGCATTTGAACCACGACCCAAAATGGATATCCATTGTTACACTTGAATCCTAGGGTTCTCTTTATAAATTATTTCATTTTCCTCTTTTCCCGATGTGGGATCATTACAATCACCCCCCCTTCGAGGAGCGACGTCCTCGTCGCGGCGTGACTCAGTCCAAGATCCGTCGTCAAGCGTCGGGACTCTCTAAGCTACCACTGGATTTGCCTCGGACTATTCTTCATAGCGGATCCGAGAACCTCGGGCTACTTCATAGCGGACACCGAGATTTCACCTTGTAGCACCGAACTCCCAATTCTGGCTGACGAGCGGCTCTGATACCATTTGTCACGCCCCGGGCTCACGAGCCCGTTGGACCAGAGAAATCCCATCGAACCCACTGAGCGTAACCTTGAGTTGGGCATTTGAACCACGACCCAAAATGGATATCCATTGTTACACTTGAATCCTAGGGTTCTCTTTATAAATTATTTCATTTTCCTCTTTTTCCCGATGTGGGATCATTACAATTACTTTCAAGCACACAGTGTGCATCTTATCTCAAAAGCAAACCTGTTGAAGTACGTCATGTCAAAGCTAGTGCTTTCGGATAGACTTGCGAGGTGGTACTTTCAGCTACAACAATTCGAGAGTACATATGTTTCTCAAAAGGCCGTAAAAGGGACAAGTGTTAGCTGATTTCCTTGCAAATCACCCCATCCCTGCTGAGTGGGAATTATCTGATGACTTGCCAGATGAAGACGTCCTTGTAATCGAAGTAACCCCATCATGGAAGACGTACTTTGATGGAACCGCTCATCAAGAATGAGCTGGTGCTGGAGTTATCTTCATAACATCTGATGGAGATGTGTTGCCATATTCTTTCACTTTAACTCAAAATTGTTCAATTAATGTTGCTGAGTACCAAGCTCTTATATTGGGATTGGAGATGGCGGTTGATATAAAACAACTGTATCTTAAAGTGTATGGAGATTCTAAGTTGGTGGTCCATCAATCAAATTCTTGGGGATTTTGAAGTTAAGAAGCCTGAGTTGCTTCTATATTGCAACTATGCTAGACGATTGATTAGATGGCTTGGAGATGTGGTGATTGAACATGTGCCAAGGAAGGAAATAAGCAAGTTGATGCATTAGCTAATCTTGCTTCCACACTTTCCACACTAGAGAAAGAGGCTCGAATACTGATATGCAATAGTTAGGTAATACCTCCAATCTTTAGTGATGACGATGAGGATGATGGTGATGAGGAGACGACCCAAGAAAAAGAAAATCATGTTGTCGAAGTTTTTGAAATTGAAAAGGAGGATTGGCGACAACCACTTGTCAATTACCTGAAGTATGAAAAATTGCCCGACAATCCACGAGGGAGAGTTGACATTCGACAGCGTGCTCCTCGCTTCATTTATTACAAAAACATGCTCTATAGACGTTTATTTGATGGAGTTTTCTTGAGTTGTTTAGGTGATGCTGAAGCTATCCAAGCTATGGAAGAAGCTCATTTCGGAGTTTGTGGTGCTCACCAATCGGGCCCCAAGTTGCACTTTCGAATAAAGAGGATGTGTTTACTACTGGCCTACAATGGTTAATGATTGCATGGACTATGCACGAAGATGTCACGCCTGTCAATTTCATGCCAATCTTATCCATCAGTCGCCCGAGCCATTACATCCAACTGTTGCTTCATGGCCTTTTGATGCCTGATGCCTGGGGTATAAATGTTGTTGGCCCAATGACAAAGTCTTCCGGCGGTCATTTGTATATCTTGTCCGCAACTGATTATTTCTCCAAATGGGCCGAGGCAGTGCCATTGAAGGAAGTGAAGTAAGAAAATGTTGCGGACTTCATCCGTACCAACATCATCTACCACCATGGAATTCCTCGCTATATAATCACCGACAATGGGAAACCTTTCTGCAATAGTGTGATTGATAAATTGTGTCAAAAATTTGGGTTTAAGCGAAGAAAGTCTTCTATATATTATGCTGCTGCCAATGGTCTTGCTAAAGCATTCAATAAAACTTTATGCAACTTGGTGAAGAAGGTGAATGCAAAATCAAAGCAACATTGGCATGAAAGAATGGGAGAAGCTCTGCGGGCATATCGAACCACTTATAGAACCCCTACTCTAGTAACTCCGTTTACCCTGGTGTATGGAGTGGAAGCAGTCCTCCTTCTTGAGCAACAAATCTCATCACTAAGGATAGCTATACAAGGACTCATTAAAAAAGAGAATGATCGTCTACGACTTGAAGAGTTGGAAGCTCTTGACAAGAAATGATTGGGAGCACAACAAAGACTCGAGTGTTACCAATCTCGAAGTTCCAAATCCTTTCGCATGCGCTTCTTTCAAGTTGGTGACTTGGTGCTTGCAGTGCGAAGACCCATCATTACCACTTATCGAACGGGAAATAAATTTACATTGAAGTGGAATGGACTTTGTGTCGTCAAAGAAGTCTACACAAATGGCGCAAACAAGTTGATAGCTGAAGATGGCTTAAGAATTGGCCCCATAAATGGGAAATTCTTAAAGCGATACTATGCATGAAGTTGGGAGATAGCTCTATGACGCATGAGTCTAAACTGCATGTTACCCCTGGCCCACATGAGTTAAAACTGTGTACGATACCCACTAATGGTAATGCAAGTGGTTAAATTGATATCTTACTCCACTAAAGGTATTTCATGTGGCTAAAATGTAGAAAAACTTCACCTCGTCCGGTGTGGCTAAGCTATGGATACTCCTGGTCCGCATGAGTATAAACTGAGTACGACACCCCCCATAAAAAAAATCTTTTTTTGAACTACGTTATGACTTGATCCCTTTTATTAGGGTACGTAGACATCTTAGATTCCCTTTAAGTTTAGTCATAAAAAAAATAAAACAATCATGTTTCTCATATAGAGTGATGTTATTCATTCAAAAGAAGTTATAAAAAAAAGGTGCACAAATTGATGAATTTAAATTTACTTGAAAGGTTGCAAGATAGAAAAAAAAATGCTTTTATTACATAATATCAAAAGTAAATGTTCATGACATGGGCGCAGTTAAAAAAAGGGGACAAGTTCCTAAACAAAAAAAACTCAAGGAGGAATATCTGTGTTCTTCAACTTCTTTTGGAAAGATGCCAGGTGTGCCATCGAAGTATTCAAAAATCTTCGCTGCTTCATCACTCAATGGGGCAGTCTTCTCAAGACTAATAATCTCATCCTCAATACTGTGAATATCAACCTCGGCACTCTTAAGAAGTTCTTCCTGACTCTTTAAGGATGAAGATAATTTCTTCTTGCGGCGCTTCAAATCTTTAAGCTCTTTCTCAACACGAGCCAACTCGTCCTTAGTAGATTCAATGTGATCAACCTCTTTACTTGGTCTAGTTTTGGCTTAACCTAGACGGTCCTTGGTATCATTGAGCTGTTGATCAAGAAGCTCCTTAGATAGCTTATCTGAAGATGAGGATCTCGCGGCATCATAAGCAGCTGCTTTATAAAATAATGACTGCAATAGCCCGTCAATATGAGAAACATCTATGTCTTTGAAGACCTTTATTGAGTTATAAACAACTCGAACTTCGTCCTTCAAAGATGAGATGTCATCGACTTTTGCTTTTATGATCTTGTCCCGGATAATACGCCATAAGCTTTGACCGTGAATGTGTTGCAGCTCAAGTACATATTTCATCCCCACAAATACTGAAGCCTCAGGAGAAGGTGGTCTCTGTTCAACACTAACGGTTTTGGATGTCTCTTCTCGACTTTTCTTGCATGCTATAGGAGCTACATCCGGTGAATTGGATTCATCTTGAGATTCCTCATCGGCATCAATATCTAAAATTTCTTTATGTAACTGAAATAAAAAGGCTACATTAGAGAAAGTTCTGGAAGCATTTCGAATGGAAGAGTAATAAACCAAGAAAAGAAAGGGGAAGAAAACCTGTCTGGAAAAATCCAATAACGATGGATTGCTCAAAACATCAGCATCGGTATGTCGGGGTGGATTTAGATCTTTCTTTTGCCTCTTCAGTGTCGGTTTGCATTGCTGCTACGGCTTTCCTCTAAGTTACATGAAGCACTCCCCTTCTTACTCTCTTCAGGCGATTCAGTTGCTGGTGCACTGCATTTGATGACAAGGGATGGCAGCCGAGGATGTGGAGGATTAGGAGTAACGTCTTCAAACAAGCAATCTTCTTCAATATGTTCTTGCCTTTAAGAAGGGCTTGCTTTGAACCACTCAGAAATGATATGTTCTCTTCAAGATAAGTGTCATGAGTCTGTCCACCATTCTTTATAATCCTCTGAAAAGAGCTTCTTAGCATTTGGGGGGATGGAAAGAAGCATCGCCTTAGAAAAAAACTTAGTAAAAGTACACAAGCGCCATTAACGAAGAGCCTCATTTGATGTGACTGTTCGAACATCATACTTGATAATGTCGGGAACCTCCTGATAATACCCGAATTAGACACCAAATCTATGTGGACTATAAAGCTCAACAATGGACTTTTCACCTTGTCTCAAAGAAAGATAGTGCGAGCAAATGGATATGAAAAGATTCGCCTTAGACTCTCCGGATTCGCCATTATCAATAAACACGAGATCCTTGCTTGTCATGATCATTAGGCAGGTCCAAGAAGCGGTCTCTCCCTTTTGGATGCGTCGTCGGGAGTCTATCGGATCAAAGTATCTTGCATCCTCTTCGCTAGAGAATTTCACCATCTTAGGACCACGCAATTCGTGCCCGAATGGATAGCGAGTCTTGAAGTAGTAAACAAACCAAGCATATACGAAATGAATGGGAAACGAAGGATTCGCTTTAGTTGGTCTCACAGCAGTCGAAACTTCATTCAAGCCTTTGTAAATACTTGCCAAAACAAGGACCGTCAAACTGACTTGTCGACCACTAGCCATAGTACTTGGTCGTATGGTGTTGACATCTCTCCCTGGAAGAACAAAGGAATAGAGCCAGCAAGACAAGTGAGCTGCCAAATAAGTCTCTTCCTTCAAAGTTTCTCTGATGCCAAGTTTGGAACTCCTCTGTAGTCGACCATTTCTCTTGAACACCAAAATCTCCAAGGGGGTTGTGAGTGGATGCTAGGTGAGTGAACTTCTTCTCCTTATGGATAGGATTCTGGCTGTATTTCACCCTCTTCTTGGACCAGAATCTCACCCATTGGTCAACAGACACTTGGGAATATTGATTCACCTTGAAGCCTCCTAGAAGTGAATGGTAGGCGCGAAACAAGTATTCACATGAACGATGGAGAAATATGCACCCCTTTTCGTCGACACCGGTGAGCTCCGTAGCATTGGGAATTACTTCGTCGTAAAAGAGTCCGGTCATGGGAAAACATGCGAGGGCGTATAAATCCCACAGAGATATCAAAAACTCGCCGATGGAAGTCAGCAATGTATTCTTAGTAGGACACCAAGCCTCGGAAAAGGCTTTCATGATGTTTGTGTTTCGGTCGTAAGTACACATCGAGGCATACACTGCATCGTAGATCCTGACAGACAATAACTTTGCTTTACATCGACTGAGGATGTCCTCTGTCCACTCCCAGTAGCCTTTGATGTAGTGGAATTCACCAAGGAATTTGATGTCGTCGCCGATCCACTTCGTCTTGTTGTCGATGATGTTGCACCCCAGTGTTGGCAAAAGGGTTGGCTCATTCGATGGTTGGTGGTGAGTAGCTCGCAAACTCCACGCCTTGGTTGTTTTCTTCAAATGAACTTCCTAACACCATTCGTCAATGGACAATGAGTTTGTCAGACTTAGCCATCGTTTTGCTTTTCGACCGACAAGAGGAGTATGGACCGCGACATGTACGCCTTTCTCTGTAGGTTGGTTCTCGTTGTCAAGTATAACCAAATAGTCTTCCCCAAAAAACTATGAAGCATCTTTGAAGTAAACCATTATGAACCTGAAAAAAAAGTCAGCAAAATAATAATAATAAAAAAACCTATTACTGAAGATGTTATATAGGTGCAGAAGCCTCACCAAGCAACAGAATACAAGCGTGTCACGTGTCTAGTGCGACTTAGTTTCAGAGGCGGTGTACTAAATTGAACGACAGAATTTGGAGTAACTTTAAGTTCAATAACTCAAATCCTCAGGCTCAATACCAACCACATTGACTCCTTGGTATTCTGCAAATACAAGAAAGGAAATCAGCTACAGTAGTAAAAGCAAAATATATATATGGCCAAATCTCATCAATAGTCCCTTTCTTATATCATTTGTCTCACTTTAGTCCTTCTTTTATCAATTGCGCTCAATTAGTCCCTCTATTCTCATTTTCATCCCAACAAGATCCCTGGGTTCAATTTTTCGTCAGATTCCGTGAGTGTTGGACGGAAAATTGAGTTCAGGGACCTTGTTGGGATGAAAATGGGAATATAGGAACTAATTGAGCGCAATTGAAAAAAGAGGGACTAAAGTGGGACAAATGATATAAGAAAGGGACTATGATGAGATTTGACCATAAGTAAATGACTAACTTTATTAACTCTAAAACTAATATTGCATTTATTTTGGAATATTGAGATTAAAATTAAAATAACTTAATATGTTGCAATAAAAATAAAATGACCAATCACGTGAAAAAAAATGAAATGTACCCAAAACGAAGAGGCCGCTGTAGAACAAGAGGATGCATTTTTGGCGAGCTTGGATCAGCGCAAAACAAAGTCAAAGTGAGCGATTTGTCGGTAAAATTTCAAACTTTCATAATTTTTTATCCGCTTGGAGTTACGGGACCTACGACATACCCAATCTCATCTCGCTTTGAGACAAAGGCAGAAATTCAATTAACTTAACTACTCCAAATTTCATGGTTTAGACATTCGTTAAACTTTGTGTTTCATCTTATGGGCCTGTTTCCTGTAGGTTTCGTGTCGTTTTGAGTGGGACCCAATTTTAAGGTACTAAAGTGTTTGCGGTTATTTTTCGTTCATTATCATTCAAAATAAATATATAACTTTTATTTTTGCAAATTCTTTGAGTGCGTTCAATCTTTAGCCGTGAGTTTTGAGACTTGATCTTCAATCTTTACACAATGAATTGCTTCCGCTCTGTCACTAACTTTATTTAACTCTGGAACTAATATTGGAATTATTTAAAATATTGAGACTAAAATTGAAATCATGCAATGTGTCGTATTAAAAATCAAATTGACCTATCACGTGCAAAGAAAAATGAATTTTAACAATCATTCACTATCTTTTGTCAAAAGCTATGTGACTAAAAGAGATGTAGCCACTTATCAATTTGGGTAAAATTAATAAAGAAGAAAAAACCCATAATTATTATAATCATATTTTTGTCGAAATCTTAAAGTTATTTACAAATTACATTTTTTGTTACTGGTTAAACATACAATAATAACATGCATATACATACTACTAGTTGATAAGTGTGGTAATTAACGTGTTTGAAAACAAAATTCTAGAAACAATTAATAATGATAAAAGAAAATTATATATCATTTGTCCCACTTTAGTCCCTCTTTTCTCAATTGCGCTCAATTAGTCCCTCTTTTCTCATTATCATCCCAACAAGGTCCCTGGGCTTAATTTTTCGTCAGATTCCGTGAGTGTTGGATGGAAAATGGAGCCCAGGGACCTTGTTGGGATGAAAATTAGAATAAAGAGATTAATTGAGTGCGAAAAGAGGAACTAAAGTGGGACAAATGATATAAGAAATGGACTATTAATGAGATTTGGCCTATATATATTGTGCAGTGTGTGGCGAAATTTATCTTGGTGCAGCAAGGTTTTATTCAAAATAAAAAGAAAAAAAAAACAAAGCAGAAGAAAATCAAAAACAGGAGATGAATATGCGGTTTTTCCGGAATGCATACAAGCAGGTTAAACAAAAAGAAAGAATTTTCAGAATCTTTATGCCCCTTGTTGAAAAATCGAGAATTGAAATCGACCCGAATTAAGTAAGCAATAGTCTGTTTAAAAAGTATAATTTTATTGATAAAAAGTTGATGTGGGACGTGAAAATAAAGGGGATTCTCAATATCAGAATTTTTTCAGTGGATGTGAGGAAGAAGGCTACTCCTGCTTATGACTCTTGTTTGCTTACAATTCAAGTGAAATGATCTCAAGATATGAAGAAAAGAAAATTCTCTCAATCTTCTTGCGCCTACTGCTATGTGGTATTCAGATGTGAAGAAAAGGAGGCGAAGCTCTTTATATAGGCGTTGTTGGAAGGTTACTGAATCCCAGTGAGTTTCGATTTTCAACCGAGTTTATTGAATTTGGATAAATTTTCTTTAATTGAAACCAATGGATAAGTTTTCTTTAATTGAAACCAAATTTTCTTTAATTGAAACCAATGGATAATTTTTTTTTAATTGAAACCAATGGAATTCAAGATACTCCAAATTTGATGAATATTAGAAATCAATTATCTTTATCCTATTTGGTTTCTGAATAGAGAAATTGAATTAAAGAAGAATTCTATACTTAGAAGAATTCTTGCCAAAGAATTCTGGCATAAGGGAAAAAAATATGTTTCAGTTGTCTAGATGAAGAAGAGGACTTGGAATATAATCCCATGCAAGTCCGTCTAAGCCATAAGTTTGTGGGACCAATTAAAGAAAAAATGCAAAAGAAATGAGGAGTTACTTAGGCATGTGTGTTGATGGGCCTTCAAGGAAGAAATTAAAATGACAAAGCTACTTGTTAGCTTAGAAGCTTATGATTGATTCTTGAAGCCCAATTCTCCTTGCGTGCTATACCAACACATTCCAAATATTTGGAGTATATAAAAATTGCTCTCTTTTCGGGTTGGGCCTTAATTGGTGCTTATGAACATGATTCCATGTCATGTTGGCTTCTTTTAAATTAAGCGGGTCTCTTTAACCTTGCCACACGAACAACTGACGTGGGCCAATCAGATCCATAAATTGTATTGTGGGCTTAATAAATAAATAAATAAATTATGTGTTATCATCACATAAAATTATTTGGTACTATAATTCGATAATCGCGACTCATCCATTTTGAAGCACGCTTTCAAGACGAAGGTCCCGTGAACGAGTCTCGAGGGGGCATTTGTAGACAAGTCAATGTTATAATATTAATCTCCTTGAGAATATTATTTATAATGACAATGTTTATATAGAGATTACAAGAATGAGAAATATGGAAAGAACATGAATAAGGAAACCTAAACTAATAAGGAAACATAAACCTAAAGTAATAATAACTCTAACACTCCCCTGCAGTCGAAACGGTAGGAGCGCGAACAATGAGACTGGAACGAAACTCCAAAAATAAAGAAGAAGGCAAGCCTTTGGTGAAGATGTCAGCAAACTGGCGCAAAGACGGGACATGCAACACACGAACATCACCTAAAGTAACTTTCTCACGTACAAAATGTAAATCCAATTCCACATGTTTAGTACGTTGATGTTGTACGAGGTTAGAAGAGAGATAAACAGCACTGATATTATCACAGTAAACAAGAGTAGCGGAAAACAGAGGACAGTGAAGCTCAAGGAGAAGATTACGCAACCAAGATGTTTCGGCAACAACATTAACAACACCGCGGTATTCGGCTTCAGCACTAGAATGGGATACAACTGGTTGATGCTTAGAGGACCAGGAAATTAAGTTATCACCTAAAAAGACACAATAGCCAGAAGTAGACCTACGAGTATCTGGACAACCAACCCAGTCAGCATCGGAATAGGCAATGAGTTGAGAGGAAGAGGAGGGACGAATAGAGAGACCCTGAGAAGTGGTACCACGAAGGTAGCGAAGAACACGCTTGAGAGCGTTCATATGGTGAATGCGGGGATCATGCATAAAGAGACAAAGTTGTTGGACGACAAAGGAAATATCAGGTCGAGTGAAGGTGAGATATTGAAGAGCACCAGCAAGACTGCGATAGAGAGTGGGATCCGGGAAGGGAGTCGTAGAGGAGGAAGAAAGCTTGGATTGAGTGTTAGCGGGAGTAGAGACAGAATTGCAGTCAGTCATGTTGGCACGAGCAAGAATTTTGACAAGGCAAATTTTTCTTGAGAGAGAAAAAGACCAGAGGAAGAATGAGAGACAGAAATGCCAAGAAAGTAGTGGAGGGGACCCAACTCAGTCATGGCAAACTCAGAAGATAATAATGAAGTGAGTTTTGAAAAAAGAGAGGGAGAAGAGGCAGTTAAGACACTGTCATCCACATAGAGGAGAAGATAAACTATGGAAGAGTCACGACGAAAAATAAACAAAGAAGCATCGGATTTACTGCTAAGAAAACCTAAGGAGGAAAGAAAAGAACCAAAACGATGATACCACGCACGGGGAGCTTGTTTAAGACCATATAAAGCTTTATTAAGGCGACAAACGTGATGAGGAAAATTAGGATTAGTAAAACCAGGAGGTTGTTTCATAAATACAATTTCAGAGAGGTGACCATGAAGGAAAGCATTTTTGACATCAAGTTGGTGTAAAGGCCAGGAAAAACTAAGGGCAAGACTGAGGACAGTACGAATGGTGGCAGGTTTAACCACAGGACTGAAGGTGTCCTCGTAATCAATGCCAGGCTGTTGAGTGAAGCCTTGAGTAACAAGACGAGCTTTATAATGTTCAAGAGAACCATCAGAGCGATACTTTTGACAAAAAATCCATTTAGAACCGACAAGGTTGGTATTGGGAGGACAAGGAACAAGAGTCCAAGTGTCGTTGGAGTGGAGAGCAGAGAGTTCGTCGTCCATGGCAGCTTTCCAATGGGGGTCTTTGAGAGCTTGAGCATAAGAACGAGGCAGATGAGAGATGCTAGCAGTGGCAGAAAGATTTAAGAGAGAGTGTGGTTTTGTAATTCCAGCTTTAGAACGAGTAATCATGGGGTGAGTGGAAAGCGGAGCGGGAGGAGAAGCCATCGAAGGTGATGTGGCAGAAGAAGGAGAAGAAGGCAGCATGGCGGCAGTGGATGACGTGGGAGGTGATGACGGGTGCAGTACGGCTGATGGGACAGGCGGATCAGGTGGAAAATCGGGTGGTGGCCCTATTCGAGAAGGGCGAGAAGAGGGGGCAGAAACACGAATGAGAGAACTGAGAAAAGAAGGAGAGTCGTCATCGGAGGAAAGAAAATCATAGGGGGAGGTGTCGTCGAGAGGAGAGAAAGAAGAGAGGGGGAACACCGATTCATCGAAGACGACGTGATGAGAGATGATAATTTTGTTAGAATTGAGATCAAGACAGCGAAATCCTTTATGATGAGATGGATAACCAAAGAAGAGACAAGCCGAGGAATGAGGAGAAAGTTTGTAGGGGGAGGTGGCAGAAAGATTAGGATAGCAAAGGCATCCAAAAACGCGAAGATGATCACAAGTGGGAAAAACGCCATAGAGAAGCTCGAACGGAGTTTTGTAGGAGAGAGTGGTAGTGGGTAGGATATTGAGCAGATGAACTGCCATATGTAATGCTTTAGCCCAGAAAGAAGGAGGAAAGGTGGCTTGAAAGAGAAGAGAACGAACGATATTATTGACAGATTGGATAGTTTGTCCAGCCTTGCCGTTTTGTTGTGAAGTGATGGGGCATGAAAAACGAAATTGAATACCATTTTTAGTAAAGAAAGCGTGAAACAATTTATTATCAAATTCACCACCATGATCACATTGAAAAGATTTTATTTTGAGGTGAAATTGAGTATTAACATAAGAATAAATTTTTCCAAAAATCGCATAAACATCAGATTTACGTAATAAAGGAAAAACACAAAGAAAATGGGAAAAATCATCCAAAAATAAAATATAGTATTTAAAACCACCTAGACTAGAAACCGGCGAGGTCCAAATATCCGAGTGAATAACATCAAATAAATTAGAACTAACAGACAAGGAACTAGAAAAAGGTAAACGATTGTGTTTTTCAAGTTGACAAGCATGACAAATTGACTTAGAAACATCTTTATTACACTTAATAAAATTACGACTATTAAGAAAGGAAATAATAGAAACGCCGGGGTGTCCAAGACGACGATGCCAGGTAGTCGGAGAAGACGAAGTTGAGGAAAGAGTGGAGACGAGAGCAGTGGGGAAAGCTTGGAAGGGGTAGAGATCACCACTGCTGTCACGGTGAAAAAGAAGCTCACCGGTCCGAAGATCCTTAACAGAGAAACCGAAAGGGTCAAACTCAATGGAACAATGATTGTCACGGGTAAATTGATGGACAGAGATGAGATTTTTGACGAGGGAGGGGGAAATAAGAACATTATTTAGGGAAAGAGAGCGAGAGTGAGAAGGAAAAAATGAATGACCAATATGAGTGATGGGGAGTACAGCACCATTACCAATAGTTATAGAATTTGAATTTAAATTTGGTACAATATTAAAAAGCTTACCTTGGTGAGGTGTCATGTGGGAGCTTGCACCGGTGTCGAGGTTCCATTGCTCATCAGGCTGAGACAAAGACATGGTCTGAAAAAGAGAAGAGATATGTTGCTGGGAGAGCTGACTGCAGGGCTGCTGAATGAGTGGGTTGTCGCTGGAGGGGTGGCTGATTTGGGCCGTATGGAGAAGGAAGCCCAGAAGGTGCTGGACCGAGTTTGCTGTTGGAAGTATGCTCTGGGCCTGGAGAGATGTTGGGCCTGACATTGTCGGCCCAATTCGCTGAGCAGGGGGCCGTTGTTTGTAAGCTGGACAATGAAGGTGTGATTGTAGTGGGCCGATTGGTTGTGGACCGTAAGGAGTGTGCTGGTATAATTGATATGAGTAACCTGTTGGTGGACTGGCAAAATTTGGCGGGCTCGATCGTGAGCCCATGTGATATGAACCCGATCGACCACCACGATTATTATGACGACCACCTCCCCTTCCGCGATAATTTCCAGAATTACGATATTTGTTTCGATTAGGGGATGGATTTTGGGAAAAAAATAGCCGTGGAGGAGTCGGGTGTGGGATTATAAAAACGGGTTTCACGGGTTTCGTGAAGAATAACAAATTTTTAACTTCAATGAAGGAAGGCAGGGGCGGTTTGGAGGTAATTATAGTGACAAGTGGGAGATATGACTCAGGGAGACCGTGAAGAAGTTGAAGTATAAAAGCTTGGTCTTTAACGGGGGTGTCAAGATCGACTAGAGTGTCGGCAAGGTGTTTCATCTCCTGACAATATTGGGATATAGAGAGATTGCCTTTTCGAAGGTTATGAAAACGCTCATTAATTTGCATAGAGCGAAAAACTTTATTATTTAGAAAATTTTCCTCGATGCCGAGCCATAAATCATGAGAGGTGGCATATTGTAAGTCGAGGTGTTTAAGCATTTAATATCGACAATGGAGTAAAACCAACGTTTAATTGTAGAATCAAGAGAAAACCATGTATCATCAGTTTGAGAAAGAGGTTTAGACTGTCCCGAAATATGGTCAAAGACAGAGTAGCTACGGCAGAGATCCATAAACATACTGCGCCATAATTTGTAGTTTGAATCATTTTCAGATAATTTAAAACCAAAAGAAGAATGAATATTTCAGGCAGCTAAAGCGTGTATGGGGGCTGATTTGGGGGCGGGTGGTGTAGGATCTTGGACATTGGAGGGGGTAGCGGAGGAAGAGTCAGATTGAGACATAGGGGATAAAACTGAATCGAAACAATAATCGAAAAAGTAGAAATTATGATGCGAAAAGTAAAGGAAGAGTAGACGAAAAAATAACGTGACTTACCACCGAGAACATACACGAAGAGAGAGATATGCCGGCGATTGAAGGCTTGATATAGTGATTGATTTTGCGTTGAGGGGAGCAACGACTTAGAGGTAGGAGAGAGAGAGAGAGAGAGAGAGAGAGAGAGAGAGAGAGAGAGAGAGAGAGAGAGAGAGCGAGAGAGAGAGAGAGAGAAAATTCCGGGGAAGAGAAGCCGAGAGTAGACGCCAAGAGGGAAGGGGGCGGATGACTTGAGAGAAGAGGCACCAAGAATTTTAGGGTTAGGCTAATACCATGTTATAATATTAATCCCTTTGAGAATATTATTCATAATGACAATGTTTATATAGAGATTACAAGAATGAGAAATATGGAAAGAACATGAATAAGGAAACCTAAACTAATAAGGAAACATAAACCTAAAGTAATAATAACTCTAACAGTCAAATTTATGTCTAATTACATAATGACAAGTGGAAAATATGATATTAATTATCAATTTAAGTCTTTAATTTATATTTTGGGATTTATCAAATTTAATTCCAAAATTAAATAATTGATTTAATTGGTATTTTAATATATATTTTATTGGCAAATCAAATAGCTCCACGTGTCAAATTGAGGTGTTCCAGCCAATCAAATTATGTCTTGCAATAGAAAAGTCAACGACGAATCACACTGCGGCAAGTGAAAATATTAGCCAATCAAATGGCTTCAAAGTAATTGATATTTATCTCTTTAAATTAGTATAGATATTAAAGAGATAATATCTATTAAATTTATTCTCATCAAATATTAGCCAATCAAATGGCTCAAAAGTAATTGGTATTTATCTTTTAATAAATAAATATTAAAGATGTTTAAAAAATTTGTGGCTTCTCCATCCTACACCTAAACAGACAAAAATTAAATTGGAGTTAGAGAAGACAAGAGAAGTTCCCAAATTCTCTCTACAAGTTCTTCAAATTCAAGAAGGCGTTCAAGGCAAACTTCAAGGTGTTCTTGACAAAATTCATCAAATTATATCGTTTAATTCGAGATTAAGGTGCTAAACCCTCGAATAAATGTTACAAAAGTCCAAATCAAATCGAAGGAAGATCAAAGCTACGAGCTGGCTTGAAGCTTTCAACTTATCCAAATCATTTACATCGTTTGATCCGAGATTAAGCTATCGAGCCCTCGCATCAACATTATAAACATTCAAATCCATATTGGAGAACATCAAAGAAGTGATTTCTGCTCCAATATTCAAATCAAAATTCTTGAAAGAAGAATCAGATGATTAAATTAGGGATTGTATTCCAATTCTTTATTTTAATGAATATAAATTCATTTGTCACCATTTTTTGTGTTTTTGTTTACAGACATAAAAATTTATTGTGTACAATATCACTTTTTGTTTGTTTGTGTTGTCTATATGCTTTTTCCATTTTCATTTAAAAATAAAAATACACACTTTACACTATTTTTAACTGAAAATATTCTCATTTTTATTCTTGTTTTTACGTTTTCAATAAATTTGAATCATTTTTATAAAATATTTCACATCACTTATTTCACATTTTCTTTTTATCACTTTTCTCTCTCATCTACTTTTAATTTTTTAAACATTTCTCTCTCATCATCTCCTTTAAATTTTTTAAACATTTCTTCCTCCTCGTCTCTCTCTCCTCTCCTTTAAAGTTTTAAAACATATCTCTCTCCTCTCCCTCCTCTCTAATCAAAATTTTTAAAACACATTATCAATATTCACCATCAAATCTAACATCTAATTATTATTTTTCAATCATCTCACACATCACACTCACCAATTTTAACAATTTTCAAAAACACAACCAAACACACCTAATTTTTTCACTTTTCTCACATAAAAATAAAAAAAACTCATTCCCCCACACGTTTAAGAAAATGAAGGTTGAAAATAAAATGAAAACACATCCAAACAGAGCCTTACTATGTCTTTTTATTCTTTTACAAAGATAGAGAAAGTATAAATGCTAATACAAACCAAAAGAAGTTGGCCTGAGTGGAAGAGGCTCTGGTCACATAAGCAAGGAGTCTTGTGTTCGAACCCTTGAGGATGCAAAAAACTTCCTTGGGAGAGGTCTCTACAACTGTGTCCGACAGTACCTCGAGGATTAGTCTTGAGCCGAGCTTGAGGACACCTTGGGAAACCAGAATAAAAATTAAAAAACAAATGTTGATACAAAGTGTTCTTGGCGAAAAAAGAAAAATCCAAAAATGCCCTTATAGACATTGATATGTATGTCACTACTATCACGCATCAAATGGAGACGAGGGTCTTGAAAGGCTTATAAGTTCCAAACTCTTCTTTCCCTAATGAGGTATCTTTTAAGGACAAAAACGTGAGACTCCATCCAAAGTTGACAATACCTCATGTAAGGGCGTTTAGTGTGCAAGAATGCAAGTGCATGCCACATCAGACCTTGTGCTACAAAAGACGAATCGAATCTTCTATCCTACATTGTTATCAGACAATGGACGTAAAAGTTTTTTTAAATATTTTTTTAGAAATAATGTGCTAAATAGTGAAATTTGAATTTGGAGATGAAGTGTTAATTGCGCTTGTTTCTACTTATTGCTATCGTCTACTCATCTAAAGTTTACAAAAAGATCCTGAGCCACATCAGGTTTTGTATTCCAAAACTTGTTTAGTTTCCTATTTCAATTACTTATAGCATGCTAAGTGTATAAAATTTACATCACTTGTTTATCCTAAGAAAAAAATTTCTACAAGTGGCATGCATATAAATAAATGAAATAGAAAATATAGCACCATTTGAAATGGAGGATCTGGGCTGATCCCAAGAGGGTCGATACTCAATTATGTTGATAAGTCCAATTCAAACACATATAGTGACAATGTTATGAAAATATAATCACAAGTTATTACGTATCACGGAAGAAAAATCAACTTGTCTAAAGAATAATAATAACTTATATCCTCTCAAGACATGATAAGTAATTTCCGAAAAACAAAATGAGCACAACTAATAGGGTTAAGTACATATTGCAAACACCCTCTTGAACTTTGAAACATACAAAAATGGTTGCTGCTCTATTTGTGCAATATAATGTGAAAATTTTCGTTGTATTATAACCGTTGGATTAACCTTTCTTGGACGGTTCAACACTTAGGTGTCTATATATGGTCTACGCCTTTCCATTCATTATTTTCGACGCCTTTCCATCCATTTATGTGGGAAAAGTTTGAGTGTTTTAATATCCCAACCAAATTTCTTACCAATAGATTTAGTAATAATAAACATTTGTTTTTTGAAGCCTAGTAATAATTGTTGGATATTAGTTATGAAAAGTGTGTTAGACACGACTTTTGCATACGAAATTCGAACACCGTAAGTATCCGGGATACGAAATATTATTGGATAATATTAATCTACGTTTCGAGTAGATGAGTTTAGCATTTCGAATTTCTCAAATCGGATTAAAAACGAATGAGAAATTAAGTGCTAAAGTGAGGTGTTTGAAGTGGGTTATCCCACATGGAATATGGATCAAAGTTTGGGATGGTTTATAAACCATTGCCTTGAAACTAAGGGTTGGCCCTTTGGGTCATAAGATTTTTGTGGGCTTTGTGAGGGGGAAGGACCTAGCCATGGTCCGGTCCACCATACGCGCGCGCGCGCCGCCGCCATCCGTCCGCCCACCCGGGTCTGGGTCGTGGGTCATGGGCCATGGGCCTTGGGTCTTGGGCTTTGGATTTGGATAGGGCATGAATTATATTGGGCTTGCAATATATTAATTTTTTTGAGAAAAATTAATTCCACAAAATCTGATCCATTATTTATTTATCCAATAGTTGAAAAAATCTGAACCGTTAAATGGAGATTGATCTAACGCTGGCCACGTTTTGATCAAGATAGCCTTCTAGAAAGTCCAACGTTCGAACGTTGACGGCTTCTAGAAGAAAGTTTGAAACGTTAAAGCGTTTTTACTGCTTTAAGTAGCAGAATTGGTTTTGACCCAACGTTCGAACGTTGGGATGTCAACGTTCGAACGTTGGCAGCAGTTTCTTTCTACTATTGAATTCTCTCATTTAATTTTCGGGTTTTTCCTTGCCTATAAAAAGGCCCCTCCAGCAGCATTGTTAGACACACCAAAGCAATCTGCTTTCACTCATCTCTCACTCTCAAACATTCTCTCAAGAGTTCTAAGTTGCCTAAGTTCGGTGGTTCTAAATTCGAAGTGGTCTCGTTTTTAGAACGTATATCGTTGTATCTTGGGACGTTTATTGCATATACCCGTACCACCTAGGCGGGGCAATTTAGCGTTAAGGATAGAGAGTTCTCTCTCGCCTCGATATAATATTTTCTCCATTATTAGCTGTTTTGATACGTTTGTGAAGTTTTGATCCAACAAACTTAACGCTAAATTCTGTTTTGTTGTTCAAAAGCTGTCACTTGTTCAAATGGCTAATATGGGAGATGTTGATGGCACTACTCTTGACTTCGGTCTTGGACCGGGTGCTAGCCTAGGTCTCGGTATTGGCTCCGGTGGAGGTTCTGGTTTTGGTTCCGGTTCAGGGCTGGGTCCTGCCTCCGGCTTTGGCATTGGCTCTAGTGGGGGTGCCGGGCTAGGTTCTGGTTCAGGGCTGGGCCCTGGTTCCGGTTCTGGCTTGGCTCCGGTCCTTCCATTTGCTCCAATGGCTAATCCGGTTATACCGGCGCAGGCTGAAAAGCCGACGAAGTTCAGCGGGGCTGACTTCAAGAGGTGGCAGCAAAAGATGCTGTTTTACCTCACGACTCTTAGCATGGCAAGGTACTTAAGGGAAGATGTTCCCTATGTCCCAGCTGAGTCAACTGATAGTCAATTGAGAATGGCATATGATGCCTGGATTAATGGTGATTTCCTTTGCAGGAATTACCTACTCAGTGGATTAAGTGATTCGCTATATAGAGGTAAAGACTGCCAAAAGCCTCTGGGAGGCACTGGACAGGAAGTACAGAACTGAGGACGCCGGACTGAAGAAGTTCGTGGTCGCAAAGTTCTTAGACTTCAAAATGGTGGACTCTAAGTCCGTGACAAGCCAAGTCCAAGAGCTTCAGATAATAATTCATGAAGTTCATGCTGAGGACATGGCTTTGAGTGAATCTTTCCAAGTAGCTTCTATCATTGAGAAGTTACCGCCGTCTTGGAGAGATTTCAAGAATTACTTGAAGCACAAGCGAAAGGAGATGAGTCTAGAAGACTTGGTCGTCCGACTCAGAATTGAGGAAGACAACCGGGTTTCTGACAAGAGGCCTCCTGTGCAGGCGATGGCTAACATCGCAGAGATTCCGGAAAGCTCAAACCGGAAACGAAAGTTTCAAGGGAAGTCCAAAGGGAACTCCCAGAAAAAGAAAGGAAAGTTGAAACAGGGAGACGGCTGTTACAACTGTGGCCAACCTGGTCACTGGGCTAGAGACTGCAAAGAGCCCAAGAAAAATAAGTCTCAAGGGCAAGGTTCTGGTAAGAATCAGAACAAAGGCAAGAATCAAGTGCAGAACCAGGTGCACTTGGCTGAAGATGATGTCAAGGGCATCAATGAGATGATCGACGATCTGTCTGACCACCAGGTGCCGATCGATCTGACTGATCTTGATCTCACTGCCGTCGTGTTTGAAGCCAATTTGGCAGACAACCCGAGGGAGTGGTTCATAGATACTGGGGCTACTCGCCACATCTGTTCCGACAGAGATGCTTTCTCGTCCTATTCCCCAACTGATGGACGGAGATTGTTTATGGGAAACTCAGCCACATCACCAGTGGTTGGAATAGGGAAAGTTGTGCTGAAGATGACTTCAGGCAAAGAACTGACATTGACTGAAGTTCTGCATGTTCCGGAGATTCGCAAGAATTTGGTATCCGGTTCGGCTTTGGTCAAGAATGGGTTCAAGATAGTCTTCGAGGCTGATAGATTTTCTTTAACAAAGAGAGGATTTTATGTAGGAAAAGGTTACCTTGAGCAGGGCCTTTTCAAGATGAATGTAATGAATGTAATCCGCTCTGTTGTAATTGAAAATGAAAGCAATAAAAGTATTGAGAATTCTGTTTATTTGCTTGAGTATTCTAATTTGTGGCATGTTAGACTAGGACATGTCAATTATAATACTATTCGAAGATTGGTCAACTTGAACTTATTACCAACTTTTAAAGTTGAAAATGAACATAAATGTGAAATTTGTGTTGAGGCAAAACTAGTCAAACAACCGTTTCCTTCAGTGGAAAGAAACACCGCACCTCTAGAACTTATTCACAGTGACATCTGTGATTTGAAGTTTGTGCAAACTAGAGGTGGGAAAAAGTATTTCATTACATTCATAGATGATTGCACAAAGTATTGTTATGTGTATTTACTAAAAAGTAAAGACGAAGCGCTTGGAGCGTTTACACATTACAAAACGGAAGTTGAAAATCAACTTGAAAAAAGGATAAAAGCTATCCGAAGTGATAGAGGTGGAGAATACGGAGCGCCTTTTGATGAATTTTGTACCAACTCTGGAATAATTCATCAAACGACGGCACCATACTCACCTCAATCAAATGGCGTTGCTGAACGCAAGAATCGCACTCTCAAAGAAATGATGAATGCGATGTTGCTAAATTCTGGATTACCGCAGAATTTGTGGGGGGAGGCGATCCTCTCCGCCAATTATATCCTTAACAAGATTCCCCACAAAAGTAGGAGTGAGACTCCGTACGAACTTTGGAAAGGTCAAAAGCCTTCTTACAAGTACCTCAAAGTGTGGGGGTGTTTGGCTAAGGTAGAAATACCCAAACCCAAACAAGTTAAGATAGGGCCTAAGACTATTGATTGCATATTCATAGGTTATGCACTTAATAGTAACGCCTATCGATTTCTGGTACATAAATCAGAAATATCTGAGATTCATGAAGGTACTATCATGGAATCTAGAAATGCTTCGTTTTTCGAGGATGTCTTTCCAAGTAAAGAAAGAAACGAGAAAGTTCCTCTTAAAAGAACATTTGATGAGTCTACGAGTAGTTCTAATCCCGGGGACGAAGAACCACGTCGTAGCAAAAGGGCAAGAGTTCCAAAATCATTTGGTCCCGATTTTGTATCATATACATTAGAAGGGGAGCCAATAACGATTAAGGAAGCTATGTCCGGTCCAGATGCTCAACTCTGGAAAGAGGCTATTAATAGTGAAATCAAGTCTATTTTACACAACCATACCTGGGAGTTGGTTGATCTTCCAAAGGGAAGTAAGCCTTTAGGCTGTAAATGGATTCTGAAGAGAAAGTATAAGACTGATGGAACTATTGATAAGTATAAGGCCCGTTTGGTAGTCAAAGGATACCGACAAACGGAAGGTCTTGATTTCTTCGATACTTATTCTCCAGTAACGAGAATAACATCCATAAGATTATTCATCGCTATTGCCGCGTTGCATAACCTTGAGATACATCAAATGGATGTTAAGACTGCGTTTCTGAACGGAGAATTAGATGAAGAAATATATATGGAACAACCCGAGGGGTATGTTGCTCCTGGAAAGGAGAAGAAAGTGTGTAAACTTGTAAAGTCGCTATACGGACTTAAACAAGCGCCAAAGCAGTGGCATGAAAAGTTTGATAGCACGATGTTATCAAATGGTTTCAAGATCAACGAATGTGATAAATGCGTGTATGTTAGACAAACACATAACGCATACGTCATAGTGTGTCTATATGTAGACGACATGTTGATAATGGGTAGTAATCATGAAATCATCATGAATACTAAAGGAATGTTAAAGAAGAACTTTGACATGAAGGATATGGGACTTGCAGACGTCATCTTAGGAATTAAAATCCTGAGGACTTCTGAAGGACTAGTCTTATCGCAATCTCATTACGTTGAGACGGTTTTGGAAAGGTTCCTTCCGAGCGATAGTGCACCAGTCAAGACGCCAGTAGATTTGAGCGTTCATCTACGCAAAAACCATGGCGAACCTGTATCGCAGTTAGAATATGCTAGGGTCATTGGGAGTCTGATGTATATCATGAATTGTACTCGCCCTGATCTAGCTTATTCTATGAGCAAGTTGAGTAGGTTCACGAGTAATCCTAGTGTAGAGCATTGGAATGCTTTAACTAGAGTTCTTAAGTATTTAAAGTATACTAAAGATTATGGATTACACTACTCAAGATATCCAGCTGTAATAGAGGGATACAGCGATGCTAATTGGATATCAGACACGAACGACTCTAAGTCCACAAGTGGGTATGTATTTACCGTTGGTTGAGGAGCAGTGTCATGGAAATCTTCTAAGCAAACTTGCATAGCCCGTTCCACGATGGAATCAGAATTCATAGCTTTAGATAAAGCGGGTGAAGAAGCTGAGTGGCTAAGAAATTTCTTAGAAGATGTTCCCTGTTGGGAAAAACCTGTGCCTTCGATATTGATTCATTGCGATAGTATGTCGGCAATTGGAAGGGCACAGAGTAGTATGTATAATGGTAAGTCTAGACATATTCGTCGTAGGCATAACACCATTAAGCAGTTGATCTCTAACGGGATTATTTCCATTGATTATGTGAAATCAAAGGAGAATATTGCAGATCCTTTGACGAAAGGATTGCCTAGAGATCAAATATACTGCCTATCAAGAGGAATGAGATTAAAGTCTACAATTTAAGAATGGACACAGCGGTAACCCAACCATGTTGACTGGAGATCCCAAGATCATGGTTCAATGGGACAACTAAGTTGTGAAAATTCAGTAAGGCACTTAGGAGTTTTAACTCCAAACCCATTGCCTAGGATAAAGAAGTGCATCCTACAAATGTAGCAAAGGCTAAGTTTGGAACTTTTAATGATTCCTATACTGTCATGAAAATGAAGTGGAGTATGGTAGGATACTCTTAGATAGGAGATCACCTATGTAAGTGTGAGGTATAGGCCGCCTCAACATTGAGTAAAATGTAAACACTTATGAATCCAAGAAGGGGTGTCACGGCAAAAAATGGACCCAATAGTGAGAACTAAAGCAACTGAGAATTTATCATGTGAATATCATTGTCTGGTTTTACACGAACGGCTGACCAATTCAAGACATCATGTTCATTGGGGAGCCTAGTAAATCCGATGATATCTCACTAAGAAAGGTTCAAAGCCAAAAGCTACCTCTTCTGATGTGATAAATTTTCGTCTGAACTCTTGAGATCATGCATTGCATTAATTTCATTCGTGTGGGGGATTGTTGGATATTAGTTATGAAAAGTGTGTTAGACACGACTTTTGCATACGAAATTCGAACACCGTAAGTATCCGGGATACGAAATATTATTGGATAATATTAATCTACATTTCGAGTAGATGAGTTTAGCATTTCAAATTTCTCAAATCGGATTAAAAACGAATGAGAAATTAAGTGCTAAAGTGAGGTGTTTGAAGTGGGTTATCCCACATGGAATATGGATCAAAGTTTGGGATGGTTTATAAACCATTGTCTTGAAACTAAGGGTTGGCCCTTTGGGTCATAAGATTTTTGTGGGCTTTGTGAGGGGGAATGACCTAGCCATGGTCCGGTCCATCACACGCGCGCGCGCGCCGCCGCCGTCCGTCCGCCCGCCCGGACCGGATCGGGCTCGGCTTGGGCACGGGTCCGGGTCGTGGGTCGTGGGCCATGGGCCTTGGGTCTTGGGTCTTGGGCTTTGGATTTGGATAGGGCATGAATTATATTGGGCTTTGAGCATTGGGCTTGGGCTTGCAATATATTAATTTTTTGGATAAAAATTAATTCCACAAAATCTGATCCATTATTTATTTATCCAATAGTTGAAAAAATCTCAACCGTTAAATGGAGATTGATCTAACGCTGGCCACATTTTGATCAAGATAGCCTTCTAGAAGGTCCAACGTGCGAACGTTGGGTGCTTAACGTTCGAACGTTGACGGCTTCTAGAAGAAAGTTTGAAACGTTAAAGCGTTTTTGCTGCTTTAAGTAGCAAAATCGGTTTTGACCCAACGTTCGAACATTGGGGTGTCAACGTTCGAACGTTGGCAGCAGTTTCTTTCTACTATTGAATTCTCTCATTTAATTTTCGGGTTTTTCCTTGCCTATAAAAAGGCCCCTCCAACAACATTGTTAGACACACCAAAGCAAGCTGCTTTCACTCATCTCTCACTCTTAAACATTCTCTCAAGAGTTCTAAGTTGCCTAAGTTCGGTGGTTCTAAATTCAAAGTGGTCTCGTTTTTAGAACGTATATCGTTGTATCTTGGGACGTTTATTGCATATACCCGTACTACCTAGGCGGGGCAATTTAGCGTTAAGGATAGAGAGTTCTCTCTCTCCTCGATATAATATTTTCTCCATTATTAGCTGTTTTGATACGTTTGTGAAGTTTTGATCCAACAATAATAAGCATTACTTTTACAAAATTTCAACAACTAAATTTTTAACTTTTAATAATTAAAAATTATAATTCTGTGTAAGAACTGATCTCCATCCAAAATGTTTATTTCGAGAGGATCCCCTTAAATATGCTTTAAAGTTTAAACAACCTTTAGGACATTTAGGCTGTGTTTGGTTTTGTTTTAGAGGTTTTTTTTGGTGAAAATTTTGGTGAAAATGTTTCTTGGAAGTTGTGTATTTTGATGAAAATGTGTTTGGTTTTGTGTTAGATTTTATTTTCAGAAGAAACAAAAGTTACTGTAGCAGTCAAATCATGTAAGTTTTTGTCTGAAAAGTTATGTTTATAATTAGTTAATGATTGAAAAATATTATATAATATAAATTTTAAATGATTATATTGTAGTTGATATAATTAGTAGGCGTCCTAAAGTAGAGACAAATAGGGAGACAATAGTTGACAATTTTTTTGACCAAAAAAATCATTTTTGGTCAAAAAAACATAAAGCAAATAAGTTTTGATCAAAATTTTGGCCAAAAAATGATTTGAAAATAAAACCAACACAGCCTTAAGTTTGTTTTCCCAGATTTAAAGTTGCATTGCTTTGATTTATTTTTTCTAATCTAAGCAAAATCACGTTCTAAATGCACAATTATTACCTAGTTAAAAATAAAAGGAAAAATTACTAAAAACCTCCTGAAATAATTTTTTGTATCCAAAAAGCCCATAAAGATATTTTTCAATCCCAAAAATCCATTTTACAAATTTTTCATTCAAAAAAACCCAAAAATTAGGATTAACAACTTTTTTGACTAAATTACTCTTCATTTATTAAGATGAGAATTGAATAATTGATCTTTTTTATCAGAGCTTTTTTCTTTTAAAATTTTCATATTGATAAATTATTTAACACGGATTTTATTTTTTAATATTAATATTTTAAACATTTTATATTTGATTATAATAGGATAATTATCTAAAATAATATATTTTAATTTTTTAAAAAGATTAAAAAAATCTAAAAATTTAATTATAAAAGTTCTAATAAATAAATTTCTACATGAAATTGTTACAATCGATTAATTTTTAATCTGGAATGCTAAGGTCGATTAAGCCATAAATTTGTTGACCTACATTTTGGGGGTTTTGGAATGAAAAGTTCTTGTAATTGACTTTTTGGATTATAAAATATTTTTATGAGTTTTTTGGATACAAAAGTTTATTTTAGGGTTTTTTTTTGTAATTTTCTCAAAATAAAACGTCAAATATGTTACAAGGGTTGTAAATGAGTCGAGTTGAACGCGTTGTTGTTCAAACTTGTTTGAATTTCTATCGAGCTTTATAATTTGTGTTTGAGTTTGATTTTAATTGTTAGTTGAGTAGAGCTCAAACGAACTTTAATCGAGCCGAACACGAGTCAAGCTCGAGCGAATTGATTTTTTTCCACATAGATTATCAATTTTTAATCGAGTCGAGTTTCAAACTTATCGAACACACAAAATATTGTCCAAACTTGGTCTAAGATGTTAGCGAGCAAAGCTAAAATGAGCTCTTACTACATAATTTTGAGTCGGATATCGAATAATTTGATTCGTCTTGGTGTATATGTACATTTAGTTACCAAATTATAGTCCAAAGTGCGAGGGCAAGGATAAGAGTGCAGCATCTCACTCCCAAAAAAAGGGTAGAAGTGTAAATTCTGGCCTAATAGCAATAGCGATTTAAGCCTTATCAGTAAGGCGGGTTTTGACTTTTGCCGCGTGGAATGGGCCAGTGGGGTAAACTAGTGATGAGCCGCGTTCACCCAAATTACACAAATGTCCCCTGCGGATTACCCCCAATCTGTGAATTTGCCATTTTGTGAATTCTGAATAAAAAAAATATCTCCTTCCTCTCTATCTCACACACACACACAGAGTCTCCTCGCCCAAAGCTCAAGCAAAGAACTTGAAACTATAAAACACAACCGCCTCCGATCTGTTCACTTTCTCCATTCCATTTTCTCTCTCTCTCTCTTCTGTTTTTCTCTCTCTGTTCATCCCAATGGCGGTGGTGGCGGAGCGAGTTGAGCTCGCGAAGCTGTGCAGCACGAAGGATTGGTCAAAGGCAATTCGAGTTCTCGATTCTCTCCTTTCCAAGTCCTGCGCCATTCAAGACCTCTGGTAGAAATCTGATTTGTATTTTATATCTAATGTTAGCGATAATTGTGGCGTTATTTCGGTTTGATCTGTTTAATTTTGGTTTTTGTTTCGTTCCGTGAATTGTTAGCAATCGAGCGTTTTGCTATAGCCAATTGGAGCTGCACAAGCACGTGATCAAGGACTGTGATAAGGCCTTGCAGCTCGATCCTAAGCTTCTCCAGGCCTATATTCTTAAAGGTAGCCTTCTTTCATTTTCTGGCTGTTGTTATGCATTGGTTCTCATTGAAACTGAGTGTTACGCTGTAGAATCTGATTATTTGTAGCGGACGGTGTGCTGTAATGTCATACAATTGATTATCTGATTATCTAAGTATGCGGTCAACTACGCTTCAACTGATACAAGAAAGAAAATAGTGGAGTCAATTGTCATATTTGGTATATATATTAGTTACGGTGTGCTTAGTGCGGCTAAGTTTCCGATGAAGTTTCTTTGTAGATCGCACCCTGCCGTACGTTTATATGAATTGCATTTCCATCAATTCATGCATTTTTTTCTCAAATAATATAATTCTTGGCTTGAAGAGTAAAGAAATGAGAACTTATTGAAATTTCTATTTTCCCAGGTTATACCTTGTGGTACGTCTGAAATTTTTTAAAGTATTTTTCTTCTTTTGCAAGGTTAGTGATATTCAAGCTTGTGTCATCGGTTTAACTCGCGTTACCTTGAACATAAACTACAGATGGGGCATATTGGATATTGACTGTACCACTCAGGTTTTGGAATAAAACATTTAAGAGTTCCAGCAGATACCTGAATTTTTTTCTCTGATTGCTTTATTCTGCAGTTCATAGGCATTCGGATTTCAAATTAAACTCAATTCAAGTCCGGAATTTTAGTCATTAACTATCGAAATGGATCTCGAGTCTTCAGTTACAGAAACAAGATTCATTGATGTTTTATAGACTTTCTTTGCATCAATCAACTGATAATCCAAGTTTGTCGAGTGCATATTTGTTAGGCATAACTTTGTACAGTATATATCAACTTATTCCCTAGCCAACAACAATTGACAGTTTTGTATAGCTTGGTGCAAAAAAATCACAGAAATGAAAAAAGTTAAAGGAACCAGTGTATATAATCATGACAATACAAGTTTGGTTGATTGGGAGAAACTGACTGGGTAAAGTAGTGAACAGTTCCACGTGAGTGAAGATGTGGGCTTACTTTTCATTCCCATCTTGTAATAGAAAAAATCATGCCCAGAAATGTTTTGTTATTATACCTAAATCATATTTCAGTTTGAGTAACACGTTTGTAATGCCTCCTTCTGCTTGCACGAGCTATACAAGAGTCCTGCCAATAGTCTCCATAAGTCTGTTCCCAGTGTATCTGGGTTGAAGAACTTTTTAGATGCTTAATATGTGGCTTCTGTATTGGACACTTGGAATACTTGGACATTCCCTGTAAAAATGATCCATGCTTACTAGATATACCAGAGTAGTCAGTCTTTCAAGGATATGATGTTGTAATCACGTCTGACAATTAATACATACTAGATGGAATTTACATAGGATAACTGGATACTACACTATAAATATGTTGATAGACTATACCTTCAAGTTTCAACACGGAACATGTTGTTCCATACAAGTCTGCCTTATTAGAATCTGATGTCCAAACCTAGTAATCGTTCACATAATTGGATCACCGACCTTTGAAAAATTCTGTGGAGTTTATCGCACAAATTTTAAAGCATTCAAATTGTGTAGGAATGAATTATCCTAGATATTGAGTGTCTATAGGGAAATAAATAATTGCACTACTGAGCCTGAGTAAACAGTATAAACATAGGAGTTCTTGTATGTTGTTGTTGTAACTGCTGAAGGCACTCTCATGATTCTTCACACGAAATATCATTCACTCACATGACTTATTTCCTTTGTCATAATTCCCAAAAAATGGTTTCTCCATTTGAATTCTATCCGACTGCGGATGAACTTGGTCTGATTTCATTTGTCTTCCAGGCCGTGCCTTTTCTGCTATGGGGAGGAAACAAGAAGCTCTTTCAGTTTGGGCGCAAGGTTATGAGCTTGCTGTTTGCCAGTCTGCAGATTTAAAACAACTTCTGGAGCTTGAAGATCTCATGAGAATTGCTAAACAAGATGGTTCTATTTCTTGTCAGAACCATGTGACGGGGCCATCTGAGTTGTCCTTTTCTGCATCTGGGTCTGTTATGTCCGTAGAATCAAGTGATATATCTAACAACCATGTCAAATTAAATGGAAAAATTGAACCAAGCAGCGAGTCAAGTGAGCAACTGGAGGCCCATGACAAGTTACAGAACGGATCAAGTGTTAACGTCAAAGGAAAGAAAGTTTTTGGCACTCAATCTAGCAAAAACCATGAAAATCAGTCAATTGAACCTAATGGGATGCACAACAAGTTAGCAGGACAGTTGGCCTTGAGTGATTCATCTGAATTAAGCATTGATTCATCTGCAGTTTATGGCGAATCTAGTGATTTTTCTGATATCTGCAGCCAGTCGTTTAGTTTATCAGAAATTCATGACGAACTAATGGATGAGGCTAACAAAAGCAAAAAGTTCTGTGTTGCTAGGATTTCAAAGAACAAGTCAATTAATGTGGATTTTAGATTATCAAGGGGAATTGCACAGGTACGTTTCCGCTGCTTTCTTAATACCATGGTAACATAAATCAGATGTTCTAGTTCGGCTAAATGTTCTCTGATGAATAAAACACTTTTCTGGTTAGTCTTAGGTACCTTTAAAGTGGTCACTTTTGGGTTTTGATCATTTATGGAATTTTCTTTGATGTTTTGCTTCACTATTTTTCTTCCTTGTCATCCAAGGCTTCATCCTCTTCTAGTTCCCATTTACTGTTCGTCAACTAGCGTTTCATTTTCATTATAGCACATTTCCAATGTACGTATATCTAGAGAAGTTCTGTGGATCATACGAAACTAACATATGATCACTAGAAGGTAATTGTGTACTCAGAAAAGAAAAAGTTTCAGGTTTGGATTTATGTGTATATTGTTTAATAGAATTTGTCCCAGTGCTCATGTTATTTTGAGTCAGTGTCTTGCCAAAAATTACTCCATCAAATCTGTTGCTTGGGGTTTACATCTTCTTCCTTCTGTTTGATCTATCAATTTGGTGAAATCTCTGCCAATCTTTATGTGGTACTCTGATAATTTTGAGCCCATCATTATGTGGTACACGGATAATGAAATAAGTATTACCCTGTTGAAAGAGCCCATCATTCGGTGGTACACAGATAATGAAATAAGTATTACCCTGTTGAAAGAGCCCATCATTCGGTGGTACACAGATAATGAAATAAGTATTACCCTGTTGAAAGAAAGGGGGCATGTCCACAAGGCACATGGACCAGCATTCATAAGAACATCTGTACTCATCACATAAATATAAAGTTCTCCATTTAAGCAATTCTTCCCATCACCCAATAATGCCACATGGTTGCTTATTATCTACTAAATGTGAAAAAGTTTAGGATAACTTAAGAAAGAAATAAGGGGTTCACACCCTTTTCATGATGCTTTGTTAATAAAAGCTTTCCTGATGATCTGTGAAATTACTGCTCTGATCATGGTTGGGTGTTGTAAATTTTCTACCTTTCCTCAATGTGAAGATAACTCTCTTTTGTTTGCAGGTTAATGAAGGAAAATATTCTCATGCTATATCCATTTTTGATAAGGTAGATCTTTTTTTTTTTTTTTCACTTTTAACATTCTGTCTTCTTTATCTTAATATCCACTTTCCCTCCATGTTATTTGGTTGAAAGGAATGGGTGTGCACAATGTTTATTCACAGAACTTTATCTCTTTGCCTAATATGTCAGATACTAGAAGAAGAGCCTGATTACCCCGAAGCCTTAATTGGAAGGGGAACAGCATATGCATTTCAACGGGAACTTCATGCTGCTATTGCTGATTTTACAAAGGTAATGCTTGAATAGGTTGTTTATGCAGAAATGAATACGCAATCCTGGATGTTTGAACTAAAACATGGCTGATTAGGCAATACAATCAAACCCATCAGCTGGTGAGGCTTGGAAACGCCGGGGGCAAGCTCGAGCAGCCTTGGGAGAATCTGCTGAGGTATATACCTCTTTGCCATTTCTTGTAAATGTTTTTGGTGGAGTTTATATTAGTTATTTTTAGTTACTTTTTGATTTATTTTAATTTTAAATGACCAAGAAGTGCTGCAAAACTTTTGGAGATCATCTTTTCTGGAACTATAAGAAGCTGTTTTTTTTATTCCTTGGAATTGTAATACATCCTTAATGAAGTCCAGAATGAATTAAGGTTCAGATCTTATG
Organism: Buddleja alternifolia; assembly: GCA_019426215.1. Taxonomy (NCBI): domain Eukaryota; kingdom Viridiplantae; phylum Streptophyta; class Magnoliopsida; order Lamiales; family Scrophulariaceae; genus Buddleja; species Buddleja alternifolia. Next base: position 43,822,684 of record CM033393.1, read on the forward strand.
TCTAGCTTCAAAACTGCAGACCCAATTTCGTGAGTTACGAGTTACCATATTAGCTCATAAGTACCTGCAAATAGAACTCACCCCTAGAAATCTGATATCCAACCACAACCTCCTATTCTTTTTCCAGCCATTTGTCTGATTCAATGTTTTCCATATGCCTATGTTGTAGAAGCTGTCTTCATATGTGTTAGAAATCTCGAGGTTATGCTCCATCAATTCATTTTCGTTACATGATTAAATTAATCACCTGATTTCATTCTCTCTCTATCAAGGTGATGACTAATATACACCAAAGATTTGGAGAAGGGCATTACAATTTTCATTTCCCCTTTAGACACAACTATAATCTGCTTTCCAACACGGTCTTTCAACGTACCAGTTACTCTATCTCTCTTTCCCAGCACTTAATACGACACATAAAAATGTAGACTTTGATCTTCTTGATTCTGAGGTGAATAATTTTCACTTGTTAGTTTGAAAGGGAGAATTTATAATCCAAAATTGAATTGATTTGAGACTTTTGATGTTGTTATTCATGTTGGTTTAAGGGAACTGAAGGTTTAGTACTTGGCAATTCACTGAGTTGGTAAATAGGACGATTAGTTGTGTTTTGATGCAGCAGCAGTAGTAAGGGAAAGAGAGGTGGTAAGGATTTGGATATGGATGACATTGAGTCATTGGATTAAGGAGCAGGAGTAGACGATGGGCGAACTACGATGAAAATTTGTTACTAAATATGTTATTATATGATGGTTTATTCACATTGCGTTTGTGGTCATTTTGATTCTTTTACACATACATGCTTGCTTATAAATGCCATGTTCACGTATATATGTGTGGGGCCGGAGGCCATGTTTGTGCATGTATTGATTTGTCTGCATTAGCATATCTAATTATATTCTTTGCCAGGCAATTGCGGACTTGACGAAAGCATTGGAATTTGAACCAGACTCGCCTGACATATGGCATGAAAGGGGTACTTGCATCAACTCAACTTTTGTACAAGAAATTATAAGATTCAGATATTCTGATTTCCCTCAAGTCTTCAGCATCATGTTTTTGAAGTACTTGTGTAGCATTGCCAGTTATATGCAGCTGCTGATGAATTCGTATTGTTTATGCACATGTTGGCGCTAATTTCATTTGCATAACGTAGAATTATGGCATGTTATTTCATAAAAGGTGAAATTTAATGGCTAAGAGCCGAAAACATCATGCTGAAAATCAAATACGAAATCAGTATAGTTTAATCAAAGCAGATTTGTTAATTACTCATATTAATTAACTGTGCCCTCCAGCTTCCTCCCCTATAGAAATAGAATTAATTAAAAGCAGAATTTTTTTTTATTAGTTTTATTTTTTATATGCACACTTTCAAACCATACACACACACACACACACACATATATATATATTTATGTACTTTGTTTTGAGAGTAAAAGGATTGGAGGATAAACTTTGCCGATGGGTACCAGGTAATAGATAGTTCAGTAGACCAGTTTGTTTTCTACTACCAAGAGTCTCATATTTGATTTATCAAAGCTTCAGAGATAGGTAGATATTCTTCTGGTTCCCATCCTCCTGATATCATAACTCTCTGTTGATCTCTCTTTCTGAATTTATTTGCTTATCTGAAAGCTCAGGGCTTGATTCCCTATGTTTCCTCTGTTCTCCCCATAGTGCTTCTTGTGGTGCGCTGTTTCACAGAAATGATCATGTTTATAAAATTTACTGCAGGAATTGTAAATTTTAAGTTTAAGGATTACAAAGCTGCTGTTGAAGACTTATCAGCATGTGTTAAAGTTGAGAAGGATAACAAATCTGCATACACATACTTGGTGAGTGCTCAACAGCCAGTCGTTACTTTACATAAAATCAATTGGATGAAGTCGAAATGCTTTATATACCAAAAAGTATGTCGAGTTAATCATGGTAATTAACTTTCACAGGGTTTGGCTCTATCTTCACTTGGTGAATATAGAAGGGCTGAAGAAGCACATATGAAAGCGATCCAAATAGATCGAAATTTCCTTGAGGCTTGGGCTCATCTAACTCAGGTATTCATTAACATATAGTTAGGTGCAACTTCTTTTTTTACATTTATTCCTTGAAAAATAAGGCTTCACCTTACATATAGGAATACTCGCCCTGTCTCAAAAACCAAAAAGTGGCCTATTTTTCTTTTTATGCATGTTCATCAATCTTATCTTTGAAGTTAGTTGGACAAGCATTCTGTAATATCTTTATCGTTTGACAGTTTTATCAAGACATGGCAAATTCAGAAAAGGCTCTACAGTGCCTTCATGATATTCTTCAAATTGATGGAAGGTATACAGTAATGATATGATATTGTTGACTTACATGCTTCAATAACTTCTATTAGGATGTTTTTATTCATTGTAGATTTACAAGTGACGGATTACGGGATATTTATTTATTGTTCAAAATATTCTTTGGATTTACTTGTTTCCACATTCTTTCTGTGTACCACACTATGTATACCTAGTACTTCTATTGTCCTTGTCATTCAATTCTTTCTGTTTTTTGTTTCCATAGAAAACCTTATTGCTATCGAGCAGGGGATTGACCTACATGAAGTCTTTCCTCTATTTTGCCCTTCTGAGTACAACCTGTTCACTGAACCTTTCATTAGAGTTTTAACTTTACCTTGGACAGATAGCATATATTGCTTTACATATATAGACAAATTACTGGAAGCAGCTATATATGTGTGTACGTGTATTTTCATGTCTATCATATTCACAAGTAGTCATGGTGTATTGGTTGTCTTGTGAAGCAATCATCAATTCAAGGAAAACTCACATGGATTACACAATGAATGAGGACTGCAGAAGAATGTTCATTTCATCCGATGTTTTGAATGAATTGAGTGTCTGATTACATGGAATAAATTTCCAACAAACTGATCAGTGAAATCTGCAAAAAAAAAAAAAAGAAAAAGAGATTCTAAATTTAGGAAAATTCTTATATCACATATATTGCTTTTAAGGCACAATGGAACTTCATCTACTATCTCCGCAATTACCTAATCCAGACTTAGATATTTACTGACTAATCTAAGCTATTTATCCCAATCAGATCGGTGAACCATATCTTATGTATATCTACAGTATAGCCTTAAAAGTGCGCTATTGGATTTTTTTTGTAAATGATCTAGCTCCAAATCTTAATGAAAATTGGGTGGATAGAGGATTCTATATAATTGGTTTTGTTCTCTATGATCTGGAGATTCATATTGCAAACATATTGATAGTCTACTGATGTCTTCAGGTTTGCCAAAGCATATCACCTGCGTGGGCTTCTTCTACATGGGATGGGAGAGCACAGGTAAATGTTCGAAAGTTACTATAATTATAGTGGCAAATACAAATCTAGAAGTACCAGCTACTGTTCTAAAATACTCAGTGAAGTTTGGAGTACTAAATAAAAGATTACAGTTATGATTCACAACTTTATGCTCCACAGTCATACAAGCAAACATCACGTTTCGGTTAAGGTCTAGCAATCGATGAATAATGCTCACACATTAATCTTCGTGTTCTAATTTCAGCTTCTCAAATGCATTTGTGATATTCACTGTGCAGTTATGATGTTTCAACTAGTTTGACACTCTTGGAACTCTTTATTTGTGGTTATTTTTTTTATTTCACCGGCCAATTATCTTCTTGTAACTCCTTTTGAGAATCAGAAAGGAAGGTCGTACTTAGTCTTCATTCAGGTTGTTAGATTTCAGAATACTCGAAACTGAGAATTGAACTTTCAGTCTTATACTTCAAAACACCTTCCTCTCTGCTTATTCGTTTGTCTTTGTTTCCACATGTTTATTTGTTGGGAGGTACAAGGTTTAACTTAAAGCATTATGAGATAATGATCAGTAGTCCAGTTCTCCAGCTAGATATATCATTTATATAACTTTCAACCATTTATATCGCATCAGTATTCTCATGTATCTGAGAGACCCTGAATAAGGTGCTTGGTTTTGATCAATGTTCTAAAGCCGTTCCTATATGATCCCCAAGGAGAGTTAGTCATAAAATACCTTGAAGAAATGTTGGGAGGTGTTTCTTTTACAAGGTGCATGCTGGAACATTCGGGGAGCATCCTCGGGCTTTTTGGGCGCCCACCTTTTGTACCTGGAAGTATCACAAGCCACTTGGAATATGCCCGGAGATGTGTGAATCAAATGGTTTTTTTCTTTCTTTTGGAATGACGAGATGCCCAACTATTTGATCAAGAACCCTTTTACTTTCAATTTCACTAAACAAGCATTGTTATTCTAAAGATCATCTTTATTTATCTCACGGTTTTCATACTTAAAAAACAATTTTCTATGATGTTTTATTATCTCAATCGCTGTACTATCTATCCTTATTTATGCTATTTTGTGTTTGTTAGATCTCAATTGTTCTTCCATAATCTTCTACTAATTATGCACTTTCTGAGCTTGTTTTTAAATATATTATCATTGTTTTAGTTTTTAGAAAATTACTAAATGTGAAAATTCACAGGGCATATGCCCCGTCCCTTTTTGAACATTGGGTTCAATTTGATTTGTAACTGGATAAGTGTATTTGGTCACTTAGTTTCTAACTGGCGCCTAATTAGCTATCAAAATTGATTGTTACAGGAATGCCATCAAGGAATTATCGGTGGGATTGAGTATTGAGAGCTCGAATATTGAATGTCTATATCTAAGAGCTTCTTGTTATCATGCTATTGGAGAATTTAAAGATGCGGTTTGTGAATTCTTTTCTCTATTCTTCCTCCCTCGAGCTCATCCCCTTCCTCTCAATAATTTTGGTAAATATATCAAAACAGTACTTTACGTTTGTGGAGTTTCTTACAGAATGTCAACTCTACGATGCAGGTCAAAGATTATGATGCAGCCTTGGATCTTGAATTAGATTCAATGGAAAAATTTGTACTCCAGTGCTTAGCCTTCTATCAGGTTATTAATCGTTCAATATGACATGTTTCCAGTTAAAGGTTTGTCGGCAGTCATACTATCTTATTATTATTGATGATTTAATTAAGATAATTTTGTATTTTGTAAAGTCATAATTTCAGCGTGCTTTCTAAAAAAGCTGTTCTACAAACCCTTCTCACCAATTATCTTGAGCTGGTTATGCGTTCTAATAAAACCAGAGTTTAAAAGATTATGTAAGTGTATCCATGGTTTTGCTTGACCAATGTCCCGTGAAGCATATTCATGAAATGCTGATGATAAAAATTTACAATTCTACCTTTTGCTGATCTACCTTGGTTCCTCATACAGTAGTCACTTAAGAGAGTCTCTTGTTTTCTCCAGAAACTCTGAACTTGGTGTTCTTAGAGTGCATTTAAGACAACAAGGTTAGACTGATAGGTTTTGGTGAATGGAGGCTATAGCTCGAAGGTTACAAATCTGGGATAGACCTTTTCTTTCTTCTCAACTGATTTGGTTGTAATTAGTTCAGGATCATATAGAATTTGTACAGAGTCAGCTACATTAAATAGGTAGCTATTAATATGGACACATATGGTAAGATGATGTCTTTTTATATACCAGTTTGGTTGAACTTAGACTTTTACTCTTTGTTGTGGTGGTTCATATTGGGATGAATTACTTTACTGCATGTTGACTTTGCTGACTCTAGACCACAAAGAAGTTCATGAAACACTGGCGTTGATCTTGTCGATCTGATACGGGAATATTATAGTGAAGACTATTTTCCCTGGCAGTCAATACTGCTTGTCTTAATAGTTACCACTTTTTTCTTAAGCAATTTTTGTCTCAACTGCCGCTGTATTTTTCTTCATATTATCCTATGAAATTTATGGAGTCAAGGGCGCTTTCTTGTTCTCAAGTACCTTTGGTCCTGCCAGTGACCTTACTGTATAACATTAATCTTACCATCTGATTGTCGGAGATGTATGGACATGAAGATTTAATTACAGAAGGACCATTGCGGAAACACATGAACTTTATTTAGCGACAAGTGAAAGAATATGCATTTAAAACTTGAATAGGGTGGAATGCAGCTAATTAGAATCTTATTCATAATATTCACATCTCTTTGCTTTTTAGTTTAATGTTGTATTAATGAATCATGATGTTGTGTATAGATCATCCAGGCACCATGTCTGAGTGTAAGGAGTTGACTGTCATCTTTCTCAAATTTTGTATATTCTGTCCTTGCAGAAAGAAATTGCATTATACACAGCTTCGAAGTTCAACACTGAATTCTCTTGGTTTGACCTTGACGGTGATATAGATCCGCTATTTAAGGTAAAATGTGAATCCTCAGCGCTTACAATGAAAGTTTTGATTGCATGATTGGCTGCTTATCCTGTTCTATAAAGGTATGGGTCACTATGAAGTCATTTTGTTTGTGGATTTTTGTTATCTAGTTGTATTCTATTGTCGTAGTATTCTGGCTAAAATAATCTGTATACTTTTCAGCTTAAGAATTTTTATTTTAAATATCGAAGGCCAGAATATGGATCTAGTTGTGCTTATTGCCTCTTATGCTCTTCTTCCTTACCCTTGCACTGTGAGCATGAGTTAACTTAAATAATCGCTAAGCACTCGTGCAATCTTGTCTGACCCAATTTAGTCAGTGAAATGTATTTATACGGTTAGAATCTATATAACTGGAGTTATGGGCAGTTTTAGCCTTAGATGTAGTCATGTAGAGTTTACTGGTATGCTCTTGAACATCATAGGAAAAAGGTGTTACTTGGTGGTAAATTGTGAATGATTGGTGAATGCTCAATTTGCCAACAGTTTATGTTGAGTTTGTGTGATGTTGAGTAAATTCAGTCGAATTTGAACTTTGAAATAGCTCAGGAGTGGAGAGGAAACAAATTTGTAACATGAGTGGGTCAGCTAAGCAATTAAACACACAGTGTTTCTTTTGGTTTCTTACCTCATTACTCCTTTTCCTAGGAATATTGGTGTAAAAGGCTGCACCCGAAGAATGTGTGCGAGAAAGTCTACAGGCAACCCCCGCTACGAGATTCTTTAAGAAAGGGAAAGTTGAAAAAGCAAGAATTTGCACTCACAAAGCAAAAGGCAGCTCTCTTACAGGCTGCTGATTCTATTGGCAAGAAGATCCAGTATCATTGCCCAGGGTTCCTGCCTAACAGACGTCAGGTGGTTGTTCATTAGACTGAGTTGACATAGGAATTTTTTATTGAATTCTGAAAATAAGTAAAGCCATATTTTACTGTTCGTGATCTAAGTACTGTCTCTGAAGCATATTATTTCCATTTATATGTTTTGGTTACCTGGTTCTTTCAATCTCCTTGCATTATTATATCCATTTTATTTTGTATTTGTATGTTCTCTTCTTTCATGTTTCTTTTGTGGCATTTCAGGGGCCAGTTCTATGTTTTTCAGTTTTTCCTCCTGATTCTTCTTAATTTACTAAGGAGTTTTTCATGAACTAATAACGAAGGACAAAATTAAAGGGGCACCTATATCTCAAGTTTTAGATCTGCACTGGTGAAACTTGAAAGGACTAAGATCTGTCTTGTCTAGCAGTCATATTTTACTGAACCTCAAACTAATTCGGTTTTGCAAAAGTCCTTGTTATCAGAGTGTTTTCATCTGCCTAGAGTTTTGGATCTAACAAAGGATGATATATAGTGTGGATTAAGTAATGCACCGTAACTGAATTCTCATCGATTTTCCTTTTGTTTTTTTGCCAACTATTTGTTACAACTTTACCTGGGTTTACACCAACTAATAACTCATCTGTATGTGAAACTGCACCAGTATCGAATGGCGGGACTCGCTGCTATCGAGATTGCACAAAAGGTTGCTAGGGTTTGGCGTTCTCTGCAAAATGAATGGAAGAATTCAAGTAAAGGCAATTCAAAGCATGGGAAGAAAGTCAGGAGAAGAGAAAAACTCAACACTCCTAGTCAGAACAGAGGTGGGGCTGGTTGCAGTACTAGCAGTTTCTTTGAATCATCTACTCCGTACAGTGCAGTAGAAGATAGACCATTTGGACGCCCTTCTATGCCATGGCAAAATGTTTATTCATTGGCCGTTAAATGGAGACAGATATCTGAACCCTGTGACCCGGTTGTCTGGGTTAACAAGTTAAGGTACTTCAAATTAGTTTATCTGTTTAAGTCACAGTTTCCAAATATTTAATGCGATAGCCTCCTAGCTAACTTGTTGAATGGACTAATATAATTTGGAAGTTCTTGAAGGATAGGAACTTGTCTTGACAAGTTCTTAACTTACTTCATTTTATTATTCTCAAATCAATAATGAGCAGGTAAATTAAGATATCAATGCAAGAAAATAGAAATTTATGTGCCTATATGCATGTCTAATTATGTTTATATGGTTATGTATATGTATATAACCAATCATGCTTGCTTTAGTTTCTGAGTAGTGGCCCTTTTGTTATTAGCGAGGAGTTTAACTCTGGATTTGGATCCCACACTCCTCTTACTCTCGGGCAAGCCAAGGTTGTACGCTATTATCCAAATTTTCAGAGGTAAAACCATACCTTTTTAAAATAAATAAATAAATTCAACACCCTTAATTGCAACATTGATATTTATTCTTCTCTAATTTTAAAGATGAATATTTAAACAAAAGATGCTCATTGTTTATTGTTTTGCAGAGCATTCAATGTTGCCAAAGAAGTAATGAAGGACAATAAGTATGTGCGTGACAAGAAGGATAACATTATCAATCTCTATGAAAATGGGAAACTGCAAGAAGTAAGTTATATTTTTTCAATGGCAGACAGAGTTAAATTTGTTGGTCCTGTATTTGTGGTTTTTCAACCCTATGATTCCGATAATCCTTGAGATAGCTACTTCTCTTGCAAATGGTTTGGCTTTTTAGACTTTCTATTAGTAGATATGTTATTGCGTTTGTGTAAAAAAGTGATATTAACCCCTAAAGTGGAGAATCAATCTTCTCTCTTCCCCTGCCCTCCTTTTCTCCATGGGTGAGAGTGGGCCAGTGGGGGATTGGATATAGCAGTTTCTTTCTTCTGAGGTTCGAATGCACATTGTGATGATTGTTGTCATTAAAATTGAGGCGCACTTTCAGAAAAACCCCTTGATGTGTTTATTCAATTTCATCACTTTTGGCGGGTTTAGTCTTTCTTGTTCTATTGCTCCCAACTCCTAAGATATGTAAGCTTGCATCTGAGCAGCAGTCTTCTGTCTTTTATTTGTTCTTCGACCCACCAAATTTTAGGCACAAGCTCCAATGCATGCCTAGGGTGGGACTGAAAGAAAAACTCTTGATGCAATGTCATTATATAATATTTAATGTGGAATGGTTTGATTATTCGCCTTTTCATGTTATTTTTTACCTATTTTTTTGAATGTTGAGTTACGAATTGGTAAACCACGTATCCCTTTTGGTTTCTTCTTACTTGCATTAGTATAATTTGTGTAATTTTCGTGTTCTGCTTTGTGGGTTTTATGTTTTCTGATCTAAATGAGTGCTAACTTCTTTATACACAACTTGCAGATAGTGAATGCAGAATCCTGCTCAGATCTATACAGAATTGTGGGAGATGATTTCTGGTTGTCTACTTTGTGCAACAGTATGGCATTCGAGGGGTAATTTTGTGTTAATGTTCCTTGTTATAATCTCCTTGTTTATCAAATTCATGTTATAACCTCCTTCTGAGCATGTTATCTATTTATTTATTTCAGGAAGCATCTCGAAGGAACTAGGTTCACCCTTGCAAAGACGTAAGCTACAGCTCATTTTCTACTGTTGTGTTGGTTAATGATATATACTGATTTTCAATTGCTCTTTTGGCATACTGGTTAATTTTTGTTTGCTAAACCTTTTTTGTTTTTTTTTTAAACTTTCAGGGGTCAATCTGGATACGATTTTGGTATTAAAACACCTTGTACACCTTCTAGGTGGGAGGACTTTGAATTGGAAATGACCTCAGCATGGGAGGTATGTCTTCCAACCTAAGTCCTAAGACAAATCACTGCCTTTGACTATTCTCCTATGCCATAGTGTCACTTACATGAGTCTATTTCATCCTTTAATCATTCTTTGAGCTTCAGAATCATGGCATTTGGACAGTGTTGCGTCATTCTAATTTATATTTTGTTCCATGAATTCAGTTATGCAGTTGTATCCTTCATATTGGCTTGCTACATATTTCGTGGTGATATGTTTTTCAAGAGTCTTTCTCAAAGTCTTTTCAGTACGAACATTGTGGTGAGGATAGGGAAACAAAATCATAGAATTACCAAATCCCAAGCTTGTTTGGTCTAGGGAAAAGAATGGCGAGGAATGAGTTGATGGTTGTAGTGGAAGCTTGAAGCTATGAACAAATTATCATTTTGTCATGCCTTTTCTCTTGTTTTCCTCAATTTTCTCCCAAGTAAAATTAGCTCTTCCCAAATAACATGATTTTGCTCTCAAGTTTTCTTCTCCGTATTTCTTAGCAAAAAAAACAAAATCACTTTTCTTAGCATTCTTTTTTCCCTCACTTAGATCTTTGTACCAAACAGTGTTGAATATCTTCGGGTCATTGAGAATCATCAAAACGTTGTATACTTAGTAGCTTCTGAATTTGTACACACTTGTAACCTCCCTGAATTCTATTAAGCTTGCACAGAAATTTGTCCATATATCTCCCCTACTAATCTCATTTTTCTGCTAATTCACCTAAGGTGATTACGAACACATCATTTAGCATTCCTAATCTCATATCGATACCGCATGACAATCCACATCATTCAATTGATAAAGAAAATTGGATATGCAGGCACTCTGTGATGCATATTGTGGTGAAAATTACGGCTCAACAGATTTCTCTGTGCTCGAGAATGTGAGGGAAGCAATTTTAAGAATGACATATTATTGGTAATCTTCACATTTTCACTGCAATGATGATCTACGTATCGTATTTACTCTTCCTCTCAGTATGATTGAGGCTAAACTATCATTTTCAGGTATAATTTCATGCCACTATCTAGAGGTACAGCTGTCATTGGGTTTGTTGTGTTGCTTGGACTGTTTCTTGCTGCTAACATGGAATTCACTGGGAGTATTCCCGAGGGCGTACAGGTGGATTGGGAAGCTATCCTAGAATCCGATCCCAGAGCCTTTATATCTTCTGTAAAGAGTTGGCTTTATCCTTCTCTTAAGATAAATACGTCATGGAAAGGGTACCCCGACGTAGCATCAACTCTGGAGACAACTGGATTAGTTGTTGCTGCATTGAGCACTTACTCTGATTGAGCAATTCGAAACAGGTAATTTGACATTAACATAAAACGAAACTTACTTTATTTGAGGTGGTTCCAAGAATAAGTGTGATTTAATGTTGTTTAAGTATGTCTGAGGTATAATTTATTTTATTGTTTCTTGTTATTGTAAAATTATGAGACTTTAAAGTCTCTCAGATAAGTTTATTATTTTTCTGTTGTTGAACTGTTGAACTTATCTTCATATTTTATCCTACCTTGACTTAGTATTATTGCTTTATAATGTGTTTATGAGCTCTGAATAAAACACATTTGGTTTGTGTCTTAGCCAATCAGCCAAATGGTGGCTATAATCTTTGAATTTTGATCCATTTTTATTAGTAGTATTTAATTTAATGGGGTTGGTTTTCTTTGGCGCCTTATTTAATTAATATCTTCTCAGGATATCTTGGCTCTAGATGAGCTTTAATATCTTGCACTTTCAAGAAAAACAATTCTCCGAATCTATATATAATAAAACATAATATTTGAGGTTATCCAAGTAACCGCGTATGAGGATTGTACCACATAAGTAATTATTACATATTTTTTTCAATTGAATAAATATAAATGTGGTTAAATTTTTAAATAGTCAAATTTTTAATAAGTTGGCATCAACATAATTTAAATTCAAATAATTATCTGCTTCCTTTTCATTTATTGTTAATGATACTTGTCACTATTTATTTTTTAAAAAAATATTTTACTAAACTTAAGGATCATGCATAATAGTTTTAAAATTAAAATGTATGATTTTAATTCTCATATAAATATAAAAAGATTTTTTGATGATAATTACTAAACTTGAATTAAATCTTATAAATTTATAAATTATAATTTATAAATAAATAAAAGGAAAGTTTTATTTTTCGACCATCACTTATACTTCAATTTCAGTTTTGATTCCCCACATATCGCACTCATCTAATTGGCCCATCACTTATTTCAATTTTATCAGTTTTGATCCCTTTGTTAATTCCTCCGTTCAATAGTTAACGGAGGACTAATTTTTCCTCCAAAACACACGATTTTAGCGGCAAGAAAGTCGAATTTCAACATTTTTTTCTTTAAAATCTGATTTTAATCCAAAAAATCTCATTTTCTTCAACAACTAAACACAAAACATGAGCAACTTATTATCTTCAACATCAAATTTCCGTTCTTCTTTCAATAATTCATGGTCAAACCGATATTTCCCATTTGCCCGTTAAAGAATCATAAAGCCCTGCAGATTTCAACACATTGCTTTACTTATCGCTCCCTCCGCTATTATAACAATTGAACCAAGCAAAAAGACAGCAAGGACGGTTCATTCTTTCACATTTGGTCCAATCGCGACATGTCATGCTATACTTCCAAATGGCGAATTCAAACGACTCACGTCCAAAAACTAGCAACTCACTCCCCACTGCGAGTGATTCTTTATCCGCATAATTGAAACAATCATCACAAGGAATTTTGGGCAATCTCATCCACTTCTTCCTGAAGGGGTTGAATGCCTCCCATCCCCTCGGATCACAAATCATATACACCCAATGCTCCACAATCCCCAACTGCATTCTCAACTCATACAAATACCCATTTTAAGCACGATAAAGAAGCATAATCTGATCTAGACGCCCGAGCAAGACACGTTACCGCAACATTGTCATGCAAACCAGGGAGAAAAGAAATCACTTGATCCGAAAACCGAACAGAAATCACTTGATCCGAAAACATTGATGTTGAAGATGATGAGTTGCTCATGTTTTGAGTTTAATTGTTTAAAAAGATGAGATTTTTTGGATTAAAATCTGATTTTAAAGAAAAAAATGCTGAAATTCGACGGAAGAGTTAACGGAGGGATCAAAACTGATGAAATTGAGATAAGTGAGGGGTCAATTAGATGAGTGCGATATGTGAGGGACCAAAACTAGAAAATTGAATTTTTCCCATAAATAAATTATATTGCGATAGATTTTGTTATCATTAGCTTACATTAGGTTAGTGCATCAAATGCAATTGACAGGGAAAAGAAAAGGTTAAAAAAGAAAAGTTCCATTTGGATATGATTGGGTACCTCACTGTCACCATATCGGCGACAAACAAATAATAAAGAAATGTAAATATGTCTGCGAGTGCGAATTATAAAGAAATATAAATATGGCTCCACCTCATGGCAATTGGCAAAATGTATGAACCGAACATTGATGATTTTGAATTTGATTGTCATCCAATTATTCTTTTCTTTTAGTAATTCGCAATTATATCATCATAAAGTAAAAGTTGAGTTAGTTTGATTCATTACTTTTTATACCATAAGGTGACAATTCAATTAGTTTTGATCCATTGTAATTTTTGATTGGTATTATGATGGATTCGTTCTTTATAAATAAAGTAGTTATTGTTATGAAATAACCCCAAATATTATAAAATATATACAAATATTATAAAGTAGAGAGACTAGAGAATTAAGAAGATAATTCTTTCTTTTATTTTGGTGTATTTCTCAATACAATGGCAAAGCCTATTTATAGGCACAAAACAAGATCAAATATTGATTACAAAATGAGGTAATGGAATTGTAGGTGAATCCACTAAATGAGATATTGGAGTTGTAGGTGAATCCACTAAATTATGTATTGGAGTTATATGGACATCCACTTAATGAATTATTCATAATACTCCCCTTTGGATGTCCATCACTTAAGAATATGCCTCGTTAAAACCTTACTAGGAAAAACCCTGTGGGATAAAAACCTAGTGAAGGAAAAAGAGTACATAATTCTTTCAATACGCAATCAGATGCTGCCTCATTAAAAACCTTACCAGGAAAACCCAGTGGGAAAAACCTTGGTTAAGGGAAAAAGAGTGCAGCGCGTATTATCTCCCCCTCATGACAATATCAGTCAAGATCTTTAAGTCTACGCACACCAATATTGTAGACTAGCTTTTCAAATGTTGCTGTGGAAAGTGCCTTGGTGAACAAATCAGCAAGATTATCTCTGGAACGGATTTGTTGAACATTGATATCACCATTCTTCTGAAGATCGTGAGTGAAAAAGAACTTTGGTGAAATATGCATTGTTCTATCTCCTTTAATGTACCCTTCTTTCAATTGTGCGATACATGCAGAATTATCTTCATATAAGATCGTCTGGATCATTTTTCCAGAAGATAAACCACAAGTCCCTCGAATATGTTTAATTATAGATCTTAACCAAACACATTCTCATCTCGCCTCGTGAATAGCTAAGATTCTGCAAGATTAGATGATGTGACCGATATGGTTTGTTTCATAGACCGCCATGAAATGGTTGTGCCACCACATGTAAATAAATAGCCTGTTTGTGAACGACCATTATGAGGATCAGACATATATCCAGCATCTGCATATCCAACCAATTCGGACTTGGGTACATTTGAATAAAACAAGACCATATCGATTGTTCCTCTAAGGTAGCGGAGTACCTGTTTAACCCCATTCCAATGCCTTCGTGTAGGAAAAGAACTATATCTTGCTAATAGATTAACAGCGAATGCTATATCAGGTCGAGTATGACAAGCAAGATACATTAGTGCACCGATTGCACTTAGATATGGTACTTCAGGACCAAGTAGTTCTTCATCACTTTCTCGAGGTCGAAAAGGATCTTTGTTCACATCTAGTGACCTTACGACCATCAGGGTGCTCAATGGATGTGATTTATCCATGTAGAAACGCTTTAGCACCTTTGATATATAAGCGTCTTGATATACAGAAATTCCGTTCTTTAAATATTTAATTCGCAACCCAAGGCAAAATTTTGTTCTTCCAAGATCTTTTATCTCAAATTCTTTCTTTAAGCAATTAACATTTTTTGAAATCTCTTCAGGAGTTCCAATAATATTTAAATCGTCAACATAAACTGTAATTATTACAAACTCATTTCCAGATGAAAATACAAGGACAAATTTGATCATTCTTATATCCTTCCTTCAACAAATATTCACTGAGACAATTATACCACTTTCATCCAGATTGTTTCAGTCCATACAATGACTTACTTAATTTAATTGAATAATGTTCTCGAGAACTTGATTTATATGCTTCAGGCATATTAAATCCTTCAGGGATTTTCATATATATATCATTATCAAGCGAGCCATACAAATAGGCTGTAATAACATCCATTAGACGCAAATCAAGTTTTTCATGCACTGCCAGACTTATTATATAACGAAAAGTAGTTGCATCCACCACAGGAGAATCAATCTCCTCATAATCTATGCCAGGTCGTTGCGAAAATCCTTGGGCAACAAGACGTGCCTTATATCTTACAATTTCATTTTTCTCATTTCGTTTTCGCATAAATACCCATTTGTATCCTACTGGCTTTACATCTTCAGGTGTACGGACTACAGGTCCAAAAACTTTTACATCGTCAGGTGTATGGACTACAGGTCCAAAAACTTTTACATCTTCAGGTGTACGGACTACAGGTCCAAAAACTTTTCGTTTGTTCAAGCGAGTTTAACTCTGCCCTCATTGCGTCTTTCCATTTTGGCCAATCATTTTTTTGTCGACATTCATTAACAGACCTTGGTTCTTGATCCTCATTATCATTCATCATATTTAGCGCTACATGTATGCAAATTTATCGTCAACGTTGACTTCATTTCGATTCCATCGTTTCCCGTTCATAACATAATCTATTGAGATCTCATTATTTTCACAAGTTTCAGGTACCTGAGGTTCTTCTGGAACCGAAATATTAGTTATGACTGGGGACTCTTCTGGAGTTATTTTATCCTCGATTAGACCATCTTGATTCTTAGCTCCTTTTCTTTTTCGAGGATGACTATCTTTGGAACAGATAGGTCTACCACGCTTCAGGCGTGCAGTAGACTCATTACTTTGACCTTCAGGGACAACAATTCTTACTGGAGCATTAACAGCTGGTACATGTGACTTAGTCACTTTTTTTTAGGTCAGTAAATGCGTCTGGCAGTTGGTTAGCTAAACCTTGCAAGTGAATTATCTTTTGAACTTCCAGTTCACTTTGTTTTGTTCGAGGATCAAGATGATATAAAGATAATTCATTCCAACTAATTTTCTTTTCCAGCTGCTTATTTTCTCCCCCTAATGTTGGGAAATCTGATTCATCAAAATGACAATCAGCAAATCGAGCCGTAAATAAATCGCCAGTCAATGGCTCTAGATACTTTATTATCGATGGAGACTCGAATCCAACATATATTCCCAACTTCCTTTGAGGACCCATCTTAGTGCGTTGTGTTGGAGCAATTGGAACATATACCGCACATCCAAAAAAATTTAGATGGGAAATATTTGGTTCCTGACCAAAAACCAAGTGTAATGGGGAGAATTTATGATAACTTGTTGGCCTTATGCGATAAGTGCTGCTGCATGCAAAATAGCATGTCCCCAACAAGAAATAGGAAGTTTTGATCTCATAAGTAAAGGTCTTGCAATTAACTGCAGACGCTTAATAAACGATTCTGCTAGACCGTTTTGTGTATGAACATGTGCTACAGGATGTTCAACATCAATTCCAATAGACATACAATAGTCATTGAACGTTTTGGAAGTAAATTCACCCGCATTATCAAGGCGTATCTTCTTAATTGGATAATCAGAAAAATGTGCTCGTAGTCTAATCAATTGAGCAAGCAATCTCGCAAACGACAGGTTGCGAGTTGATAGCAAAGATACATGTGACCACCTTGTTGATGCATCAATTAAAACCATAAAATATCTAAATGGTCCACACGACGGGTGTATTGGTCCACAAATATCACCTTGAATACGTTCCAAAAACGTAAGAGATTCACTTCCTACTTTTGTTGTTGATGGTCGAATAATCAACTTTCCTTGTGAACAAGCAGCACATGAGAAATCATTCTATTGAAGAATCTGCTGGCTCTTTAATGGATGACCACATGAATTTTCAATTATCTTTCGCATCATAATTGATCCGAGATGGCCCAACCGGTCATGCCAAACAACAAACTTATTTTGATTTGCAAACTTCTGGTTTACGATAACATGTGTTTCAATAGTAGATATATGTGTGTAGTACAAATCGGAAGACAATGCTGGCAACTTTTCCAATATACATTTGTTACCAGATATTGTATTAGTGATGTAAAGATACTCAATATTGCCATCACTTGTTGTCTCAATATGATATCCATTTCGGCGGATATCTTTGAAGCTTAGTAAATTTCTTTGAGACTTAGTAGAATATAAGGCTTCATCAATATAAAATTGTGTTCCTCCGGGTAACAATATATTAGCTCTGCCGGAGCCTTCAATTAATTTTGCACTACCCGATATAGTATTAACATTGGCTTCTTGCATTACTAAATAAGAGAAGTATTTTTTATTTTTGAGGATGGTGTGAGTTGTACTATCAGCGAGACATATATTTTCATTATTGATGTTGTTGCTGATCGAGTAAATACTCATTCTTTATTGAAACATAAAAAGAAATAAATCAATATCAAATAATATTATTTAATATAAGAAACGATAATCTTATGAATAAATTCATTCTTAAAAAGAAAACAACATGCTTAAATATTTATTTATAAATTACTAGAATTAAAACTTAACAAATTTATTTTTGAACATTTCCATCTCCAATCAAGTGATCAATTTTTCCATTAGGATCATCAAAAAAATCAGCAACATCTAAATGAGTGTCATCAAAATCGGCCATGATCATAATCGTCTTTTTCAAAAGCAAAATTTGTTTCTATTTTCTTTCCTTTACTTTTTAGCGATTCTTGGTAAAGGTCAACAAGATGCTTTGGTGTACGACAGGTACATGACCAATGACCTTTACTACCACAACGATAGCATAAATTTTTCACAAATCTGCTATTTTGGCCACTTTCATGTTTCTCTTCATTATTTTTCCACTTCTGGTGGAAAGATGTATTTTTTGAATAACCACCACGATTTCCATAACCATATCCACGACCACGTCCACGTCCATGATTTCTTTAATGATTAAAATAGTTATGTGCTGCTACTTTCACTTCAGGGAATGTAGCAGAACTAGTTGGACGGGACTCATGATTAAAATAATTATATATTGCTCAACACATTCACTTCAGGGAATGGAGTATAGTTATTTGCATTAAGATGAATTTCAACATCTAACACCCAAGAGGAATAATTCTTCCTCGTAATATCAAGAGCCACAAATTTAAATGTGATTTCTCATCAGAGTATAAGAACAGTTTAGAGATCAATCAATGAATTTCATAAAATATTTACAACATTATATTAATCCATACAAAATACCAATAGCTAAACAAACCATGAAGCATTACAGTAGCTAATGATAATCATAGGTTTAATAAAAACCACACTGAAATTCACAACTACTGTTCATATTAGCTATATTGATAACATATTTTATTTTCTTTATTATAGTTTTCTTATACTATACTATTAGCTATATTATTTTGCATGGTGATAATTCTGGCGTTGTTTTCTACTGCAACATATTACTGTGATGTTGTTATTGATGAGATTTTATCTATTTACTTGGGCTTTAGTGTTTAATGCTTTCTATATTTCTTGTTCTTTAATTGTATCAAGGTAAATGAAACTGTTCACCTTTTGTGATTCAATACATCTGGCTGCTGGTGACCTCTAAATGAGCTTCCATGTAATTTTTTTCTTTCATGTTAAGAATTCCACCAACTCGCTATCAAAATTCCTTGGATTGAAATGCCAACAACTTGAGACGGATCGTGCTGATAACGTGTTATGAAATAACCCCAAATATTATAAAATATATACAAATATTATAAAGTAGAGAGACTAGAGAATTAAGAAAAGAATTCTTTCTTTGATTTTGGTGTATTTCTCAATACAATGACAAAGCCTATTTATAGGCACAAAACAAGATCAAATATTGATTACAAAATGAGGTAATGGAATTGTAGGTGAATCCACTAAATGAGATATTGGAGTTGTAGGTGAATCCACTAAATTATGTATTGGAGTTATATGGACATTCACTTAATGAATTATTCATAACAGTTATGCATTAATTTCGAACATCACGCTCTATGAAGTCCCACACCAACCTTTAATTACATATTCATTCCAAAAAAAAAAAAGTTTAGTTATATATATATATATATATATATCATAACATACAAATGATTCGTACAGGTCAAATTGATTAAGCTTTTCCACAATAATGCGTAGGGGAGAGTCTATTTTTACAGAGGTGGCTGGTCATTTACTCAGTGTACCTAAGCCCTTTACTCAATAAGTTGTAGACTTTATCAACAAATGGTGGATGTTGCATTAATATTAGACAAATTGGATTAAACAAGTTCCTACAACCCCGAGGAACAATAGCTTTAATTGGATGGACATTCCATCTGTAAAAAATTATTTTTCAAACATTTTTTCTCTCAAAAATACGTTTGGTTGGTATATCACGAGAATTTTTTTGAATAAAAATCTCAAAGTTTCTATGAAAAATTCTTGGAAAAAAAGAAAAAAATACATTTTTATTATTCATGATTTGACAGTTTATTCACCAATTAAAAGGGTTTGGTCCGACAATTGTTCAACACCGAAAATCAAATTAATTACATATTCTAATGTAAAATAACGTAACGAGCAAAATAAGATCCATTTTGCCTATTTTTTTATGACTAAATCGATGAATTTGACTAAGATATGTTTATGAAAAATTATATTTAACCATTAATATAAACAAACTTTTACAATAAAAAACATATCACATCAACCATAATCATTACATATTTTTCTCTAAAAAAAACTCATCCAACCACATTTCTAACACAACATTTCTTATCCCTAAAAATCTTTTTTCTCACTTTTGTCATGAAAAAAAATTCTCCGAGATGGATATGCCATCCAATTAAGCCCAATATTTCCCAAATCCTGAGAATGACAACCATAGGGTACAGCAAATTTTGCCCTCCTTGACAAAATAGACAAAATTAAAAATGAGATTTTCGTTTTTCTATATTAATCATTTATTTCATCTCGTATTCTGTATACATCAAGTATTTAAGTATATGTGGTCGATATTTAAATACACATATCTTGACAATATATATACACCAAATATGCATATATTTTATACAGAAAAGTTGTATGGAATATATCATGGGATTGATTAATTTCCAATTGTCGAGATATTTTTGATTAAAAAAATAAATAATAAAAGAAATAGAGCTAAAAGGTTCCCAACGGCATCAAATTCAGAGTGGGGCCCGCCGCAAGCCCTCCTTGCATTGACGGTGGGGAAGAGTGCAGCTACGGTTAGCTAAGCTCCGGTAAACTTCCTCCACAATCAGCGCCGCTCAATCACACGTGGACTTTTTCCATTGGTTTGTCACTCACGCGTTCATTTCCAGCTGTAAGAATTAGTCCGATTCGAAGAAGACACCTTAAAAATACTCTTTTTTTGGGGGGGTTAAGATTGGCACCTTAGTAATAGTGTAATTCTAATATATATGAGAAAATTTTCTTCAAAAAAAATAAAATATATATATATATGAGAAAATTGGAGACAGAAAAATATTGTCCACTTATACGATGGAGACTCATTTGACAAATCCCCATCTCACTCTCACTCTGCCTCTTTTTAAACGTCTACATTTTTAAAATCTTATATTTTTTTTGGTAGAATTTAAAATCTTTTATCATATTTATTGTCGGAGTTGAAATAATAACTTCACAATAATATTTATTGCCCATGTACTATTTTAGAAAAATGCTATATATACCATCGTTTTATATGACTGATTTTTCCACCCCTTTGATTTAAAAAATATAGATGTATTAAATCCATTAAAATCAATTAATTACAAGTGATTTCTTACCAAAATTAGAGAAAGTGAAAAATCGATAGTATATAAAAGGTGGTAACATTACTCAATACTTTAGTTTGGAAAATCATATGTAATACCGTTTTTTAGCCCCAAACTTTGTACGGCAAAAGTTTGGTTCTGTACTTTCAAATTCAGTTTTCATCCCATAAACTCTAAACCGGCAAGAGTTTGATTGGTCTCGTAGGTTCACATTAGTCATTTTATCCATTGAACTTTTCAAAATATTTCTCTTTCAAGTTATTATTAGCTTGTAGCTGAAAAGATTGAAAATCATCCTTTTACATTTTTAAAACCAATATATTATGTACTAAAAAACAATAAATGTAAACAATTTAACATATTTATGAAGCCAAGTTCTAATATTGACCCTCGACATATTAAAGAAGGGGTAAAATACAATTAGGATAAGAACTATATCCTTTGTATCTACTATCATAAACTAAATTTTGTAGGAACTACTCGGTCAATTATGCTAAGTGGCTTTTACCCCTTTTACTTGTCATGTAATTGTTTAGAAAATAAAGCAACTGATCTAAAATAAAAAATCAAATTCTCAATCTTCAGAAAATATGAAAAAAAATCTACATTGGACCAAGTGCAATAGTCCTAATGTCTATATGATGTATTATGTGTGGTTCGACACATGAAATAGGTAGACACAAAATTTACAATCAAAAAGTTAAGTTATTAAACTTGTTTTGACATGGAATTACCTAGAAAATATGGGCAAAATGATGTATTTGGTGTACAAGTGACAAACTACCGTGGAATTTTTATTTTTTTGGTAATTAGGGAATCCGCAGCAGCTACCCAAAGGTAAATCTCGCCCTTATGCAATAGCCCGCAAACCACAAGAGGGGGTTAAGTCGCATTAGAAAAATCCTGTGCGATGGGCTCATGTCTCCAGAGCGGTTAGAACCCGGGTTGCCTTGATAGAAAATACCCTACCAAATCAACTCGGCTAACTCTTGGGACAACTACCGTGGAATTTATACCTTATATATACATATGTATGTATATTGATATAAGGTGGAATCCATCCACCTTTTCATATATACACATGAAATGAGCCGTTGGTGAGGTGGCAAGCCCAAACATATTCACATGGAAATTGGGCCCAGTCCAGTCTGTTTTAATCCCCCACCGTACTACTACGGTTCAATCTTTTGTCCCGTCTTGCATGGGCCCACCCAAATGTTGGAAACTTCTTTAGTCCTTTTTCTCTCCCTTCCCTTCCCTTCACTTCACCCTTATTTATTTATCACTCTCTCACTCACTCTCATCTTCGTTACTCTTTTCCACTATTCTCCCTTTGTTTCTATTACATTTCTATAATCCCTTTTTCCCCTCTCTCTCTCTCTCTCTAGAAAACCCATGGATCGCAAATCGGGTTTTCTACTCGCATTCATCTGCCTCGTAGTGGCCGGCGTCGGTGGCCAGTCTCCGGCCGCTGCACCAGCCGCCGCCACAGTTCCCCACCCCCCTGCCGCCTCACCTTCCACCGCAACTCCACCCACTGCCTCCTCAACCCCACCCCCTGCTGCGGCCCCCGTCTCATCTCCCCCCGCTGCAGCTCCAGTAGTTTCAACTCCTCCAGCTTCAGCTCCAGTCAGCTCTCCACCAGCCGCCGCGCCGGTGAGCTCTCCTCCACTCCCAAGTTCGCCGCCGGCAGCAGCGCCAGTTCAGTCTCCACCATCTCCGGCTCCCGTAGCCGCGACTCCACCTGCAGCCGAGTCTTCTCCACCGGCTCCGGCTTCTGCACCACCGGCTGAGGCGCCGGCTCCCAGCAAGAAGAGCAAGAAGCACGGCGCCCCCGCACCGGCTCCCGAGCTGCTCAGCCCGCCCTCACCGCCTGCTGAAGCTCCCGGACCTAGCGCCGACTCCAGTTCTCCTGGTCCTGGTGGACTCAGCGATGATGTGGTGAGTTATTCATATACCTCCATCTTTATATATTAAAATATCTATTATGCGCCGGATCCGTAATGCACCTCCAGATCTGCCCACATTTTAACTTGATCTACAGAAAAATCAATTAATAGATGCGATCAAGACGAAAATGCTTCTAAAAATTTGCGTAATTAGTAATTAAGGAAGATTTTAAGTAAGAATTTTTCGGATCCCTAACCCTAACCGGATTATATATATAGTGTTCCGTGCTACGCCATTGATT
Organism: Buddleja alternifolia; assembly: GCA_019426215.1. Lineage (NCBI taxonomy): Eukaryota > Viridiplantae > Streptophyta > Magnoliopsida > Lamiales > Scrophulariaceae > Buddleja > Buddleja alternifolia. The sequence continues at coordinate 43,845,992 of CM033393.1, forward strand.
TAATGCTAGTGCATTGCCTGATCTAACTTTGGCGGTGTTTTTTGGTTGTGTTCTCTTATCATGTCATGTCGTGTCGTGTCGGTGCACTATAGCACCTCGCGACGAAAAACATGCACCAACTACACGCGTCATTATTCGTATGATAGTGTCGTGGCGCATGATAGCATATAATCCATGGGCTCATGTTAGCAACTCCTAGAGTGTTTTGGTTTCTGTATGTTTCTTGCATTGGTTGAGAACTTGCAATAATGCCATGCCTGGGCAGGGCAGATCAGAGGTTAAGACCAATAATTAGAGCGGATCTATAACCAAATTATGAACTTTAGTTAAATTTTTGGCGCTAGATTCGAGGTCGTACTGTAATAAGGTCAAATCAATGTGAAGTGTGCACCACTAACCTGTGTAGTAACACGGTAATTTTATGTTATGTTAGATCGAATTTTTTATTATGGTAATTTTGAGTTTAATAATTTGAATGTGAATTTCTGGTCCCTCTCTCTTATATAAATGCGTGTAGCCGCATAGAATATATTTTATTGTGCGAGATATATAAACATCACCTCATTATATAAACGGAAATTTTACTATTAAACTCAAGTTCATTAATTAAAGTATATTTATCATGTAATAATTATTTGTATTGTGAGTAATTAATGTTATAATAAGCTAATTCAAAATTAAATGAGTTTCATTAATTAATGTGATAATAAGATTAATTAGTTGATACATTATTACAATTTGATCATGGATTCATTTCATATAAGTTGTTCAGATTTGAATTATGAATAACATGTGGGATTAACGTGTGTTTGCAGAGTGGGGCAGAGAAATTAATGAGCTTGCAGAAGCTGCTGGGAATTGGAGGGGCCGTGTTTGGCTGGCTCTTATTCTTATAGATTTTGATATAAATTAAATTATTTTTCGAATATTTTTCTCCCCAGAGCTATAGCCCCCCATGTGCATTAAATTCGATAATTAACATAGTGTATTTTCTTTGGTTTTGTCGGAACTTCACGGGCTTTGATTTTGCCACATTTTGGCTCTCTTGTATTCTTTGGTAGGGAGAGTGAGACTTTTGCTTTTGTATTCACTGCAGTTCGTACTGTTACTTAAATTGTCCCTCATATATGTTAATTGAATTTTATTCAATCATTTATTTATGGATTTGATGCACGTGAGATTTTTTATTGTAAAATGGTGTTAAATCTCGTGTTGCATATTATGATTGTCTGATAAGTGTATATAATTCATATTAAATTTATATTTAAGGAAATATTTTGTACACATGACATTCCATTTGTGAAATGCAATAGGAGATTACTACATCGTTTGCAATAGAAATTCGATTTGGGTTTGATGTGGGTTGATGTCATGCCCAAGTCTAAGTTTAGCCTAAGTTGGGGGAGCCTCTGGAAAACTAATGTCAGGAAATGTGTATGGAATGTTGGATTCACGATCTATTAGAGTTTCTCTCACCTTATAGTAATTATGGTTTTTGGCAAATGACTAAATAATTTTCCATTATTACTAATTAATGAACATTTATAGTGTATATGATGTTCATTATAGCTTAGGTCTGAATCTAAGCTCTTCTGAGCCGGCCTATATAATAAATTAACATTAATAATAACCATTATTTATTAATTTACTACTTATTTTATTCAGTAATTTAAAAAATTAACCTTAATAAATATTGTTTATTTAAAAATAGACTTGGACAAACATTTTGGCATTATTTTATGCAAAACGCCATCTTTGTCTGCTCCTCAATTTAGTTAATATTTGGATTTCAAATGTACTATTGACTTGTAAAATGTATTATTCTTGAGCTATTATGGATTTTTCCTTATTTAGTACATGTACTAGAATCGTAGAATTACTACTCCACAAAGTCTCCATTCATAATTTACATCAAGAATTCAATTAGTTGGATTTAACGAGTAATTTTTTGGAACTCAAATTGTGGCTCAATAATCAATTGGAGGCTCAATTACATAGGCTGAAATGCAATTAATAATATTTAACAAAGCATACCTTATACAGTGAAAAATCAAAAGCAAGCGGGTGCTTGGCTGAGTTTATAAGCTTCTTAAAACAACTTGTGAGATGTTTGAGAGATTATAAGTTGTTACAAAATGTTTGATAATTTTTTTGGTACAACAACTTTTAAGCTCTCAAAATAAGTTGTGAGGAGTTTGCAAGCTCTTAAAAAATACATAAGAATAACTCAACTTATTTTTAAGAGTTTATAAGATACAAAATTTATAAGCTCTAAAATATCTTATAAACACTAACAACTTATAAGTTTTATAAAATAAGTTTAGTCAAACACTTTCTAAATCACATTTTTTGTGGAGCCCAAAACCTGACCTGTTTGTGGTTGAGCTTTGGGCCAACTTACACTTGGATAGAGCCCCTTTGGTGCAAAATGGACTGGGCTTCTATTTAGTTATCTTGTTTTTCTAGCCCAATAACTAGACATGCAAAATAGCCCACTTCTCTGCACGGATGTTTTGCAATACCATCTTTTTGGACAGCCCGCAGCAACAGGCTAATTGTGCCGTGCTGTTGAGAAACATAATCTGCGTTTGGACTGCAAACGTGGTTTTGACGAGTGTTTGATATACATAGGAAGAAAACACCCGACTTTTGTCAAAACGGAATTCAAATTTTACTATAATCATTCTATGAGAGCCGATTCTTATTTAATCAATTATGTAACAGCTAAGCTAAAAATTCATCCTTGGTAACTATGATCTTTCTCATAAATTATTCATAGTTTCAATTTTGAATTAGAGTTTCCTGCCGACTCGTATTCTAATTTATTTAATTAGTATTGACTTTTGAATTTATTTTCACAAGCTTTGGGAGCATTATTATTGTTTTTTATAATATTTCAGTTACATAATATATGTCATGAATATTAAATACTAATAATTTACAACCAATTAGCAATATTACAATCAACAACTTTTTTTTTTTTTTTGACGAGAAAACGGTAATACTTTTATAAATTACTCAAATCAGTGGCTAAAGCCTCTGTTGCAAGAAACGGGAGCCCAAGAACACCCTCTTGGTCCCCCTTAATGTGCGCAATAAAATTACAACGACGATTAACATAAACAAAAGAAATGGACGAAAACAACAAAGAAAGGGCATGGACATCAGCAACTAAGGGACCAATCGAACAAAGCATTGGGCAAGCAGATTGAAACTGGAGCACAAGAGCAAGACAATCCCCTTCAAGAACAATATTATTCCACCCTCAACGGCGCACAAACTCTATCGCTTCACTAGCCGCCGGGGCCTCGGCATGATCCGGAGTGGAGAGGAAATCGAATCTCCTCGAACACCAACCTATGCAGACCCCTCTACATTCCCGCGTGATAATTCCAGCACCCATAGCACCCCCATGCGAAAACAAAGCACCATCAAAATTAACCTTGATAACACCCTCCATAGGGGCCTTCCAAACTTCCGAGGAAACAGCTGCGCGATGCGGCTTTGTCACTTCAATAGCTTTTCAGAACACACACAACAATGCCCTGGCTTGATGCACAATCGAATCTGGAGAAAGAGATGAGTGATCAAAAACCTTTTTATTTCTATTAAACCAAAGGAACCAACACAACACCAAGACCAAGTTGAAATCCAAAGCTTCTAATTGCTTGTCGAGGAAACGGAACCATGACTCAATATTATGACAAGCAAAAGAGAGATAGCGCCAGGGGACGTTGGATAAACACCATACCATTCTAGCAAAAGGACAAAGGAAAATAATATGGTATAGGGACTCACCTGGATGATCACACAACGGACACAAATCGGAAATATCCACTTTCTTTTTAATAAGCTCCTGGCCCGTTGGAATAGCCCCATTACAAGCTTTCCAAGTAAAGACTTTCACCTTAGGTGGGACATGGGCCTTCCAAATAAAGTTCCAAGAGGAAGGATTCGGGGATTCCGATGTCGACGAAGAAAAAGGTCTACCAAGTGAAGATAACTCTCTAGCCAAGTGATAGGTGCTCCGAACCGAAAACAGTCCTGATTTTGTGTGGTGCCAAATAAAACGATCAGAGAGAATGGCCGACGCCTCCGAACTCTCGGATAAGATTTATGTTCCACCACCCATCATTCCCCTCCCGAAGCTCACTAGCCCTAGCAACTTCATCTAGAACTTTCGGTCTAGTTGTGATTCTAAAATCGTGGCGACGGGGCAACCACGGGTCCCTCCACACATGTACCTCTTGACCCGAGCCAATGCACCAACGACAACCCCCTTTGAGAAGCTCCCTCGCACCCAAAATACTCCTCCACGTGAGAGAAGGATTTGATCCTAAGCCGCTTCCATAAAAGAAGAATTCAGGAAATATCTAGCCCAAAGAAGTCTGCTTAACAAACATTCCGGAGCTTGTAGAAGACGCCATCCTTTTTTCGCCAACATGGCTTGATTAAAGGATTTCAATTCCCTAAAGCCCATCCCTCCTTGATCCTTGCTACGACATAATTTCTCCCAAGCGATCCAATGGATTTTACGAGTTTCTCTATTGTGCCACCAAAAGTTAGCCAAGCTTGCTTCAATCTCTCTCAAAAGATAATCCGGGAGTTGGAACCAACTCATCGCGTATGTAGGAATAGATTGAACAACCGCTTTCAAAAGATCTCTTTCCCGCTTGTGAAAGAAATCAAGCATTCCAACCTTGAAATCTTTGATACACTCGCTCTCGAATAGAGTAAAAAACCTCTTTCTTAGACCTTCCCATGACCGCCGGCAAACCCAATTATTTATCATGCTTTTCCAAAACCGTCACTCTTAAGATATTAGCTAGAGGGGTTTTCACGATATCCGGATTATTTTTACCAAAAACCATCGACGACTTCTCAAAATTAATCTTTTGACCCGAAACCATCTCAAATTGCCTCAACACTTTTTTAATGCAAGTAAAGGCCTCCTCTTTTGCTTGCATAAAAATGAGTGTATCGTCTGCGAATAAGAGATGCGAAATCCGTGGAGCTTCTCTAGTCACCGCCACTCCCTCAATTTCCCCCCGTCTCCCTGCCTCCTGAATCAAACAACTGAAGACCTCTGCAACAAAAAGGAACAAATATGGTGACAACAGGTCCCCCTGACGGAGTCCCCGTTGAGCATGCAAGAAACCAAATTGAGAACCATTAAGCATAAAAGAGTACGAAACTGAGGATACATACATCATGATTAAATCAACAAAACCCTTGTGGAAACCCAACCTAACTAGTACGCTCTCAAGGAAATTCCACTCAACTCTATGGTAAGATTTGGTCATGTCGAGTTTTAGTACCACTTGGCGCTCATTTTTGTTTTTCAAAAAATGGTTAACATCAAAAGCCACTAGAATATTATCTGAAATCAGACGCCCCAGGATGAAAGCAGATTGAGTTTCGAAAATCATGGAGTCCAAGAAAGGTTTGAGCCAATTTGCTACACATTTTGAAACAAGTTTATAGATCACATTACAAATGTAATACCAGTGGGGCGGAGTTGAGACATGGATTTAGGGGAGTCACATTTCGGGATCAAAACGATATGGGTAAAATTCCTTTTTGGCATGAGATCGCGATTATTAAGCATATGAAGAACACAACGTGATTTATCATCTTTGATAATGTGCCAAAACTTTTGATAAAAAATAGGAGAAAAACCATCAGGATCGGGAGATTTATATGGGTGCATTTGGTTAAGAGCAAAAAATACCTCATCTGTCACAAAGGGGCGGCACAACTACACATTCATATCATCATTAACCAGAGGATGTATAATCGCTAAGATCTCATCAAGATGCTCAGTCATAGGGCGAGTAGAAGAGAACATGTCTCGAAAATAGTCAGCTATAATCCCTTAGATTTCAGTTTCTTTATCATACCAAATGCCATTTGAATCTTTCAATCTTAGGATTTCATTCCGTCGTTTTCTCTCCGAAGCTCTAGCATGAAAAAATTGCGTATTCTGGTCCCCTTCTCTCATCTATAGGACTCGACTACGTGGGTGCCACGCTGCTTCCTCCCAAGCCCTCATTTCCTCTAACTCCGACTTCGCCCGACTCATCCTAGCCTTGCTGTCCGCATCAATAACCTCCAACTTGGCCGAAGAAATAGTGTTCTCTAAGTTAGTGATTCACTTATGACGATGCCCCGCGGTCTCTTTGTCCTAGGCTAACAAACCAAGCCTACAATGTTTAATGTTAGGCCACACTTTATACACTGACCCAATATCATCTCCCATCCTCCAAGACTTTCTAACAACCTGTTCACAAACTTCCGAGCGAAGCCACAGAGCTTCGTACTGAAAAGGTTTTCGTTTTATCCCAGTGACCGAATGAGTAGATGGAGACAACTCAATTCGAATCGGCACATGGTCCGAGTATGCCGTCGTAAGGTGCGAGATTCTAGTGTTTGGATACACTTCACTCCAAGCCGTATTGCCACACGCTTTATCAATTCTTTCCTTGACTATATGCGGAACTCTCTAAAATTACTCCAAGTATATTTATAGCCCGAGAACCCTAAATCATGCAAATCGCAATGTGGAAGAGCTTCCCTAAAATTTTGGAGTTGCCAATTCACTCTCGGTGGACCACCCTCTTTTCTGATTGATATAGAATTTCGTTGAAGTCCCCTGCTATAATCCAAGGCCGGATGCCCGATGAAACCAAACTCGTGAGGAGATCCTAAGTATGCCGTCTCTTAGCCACATTGGGCTCGCCATAAAAACTCGTGAACCTCCAACCTTCCATATTCGGCCCCGACTCTACTCGGACATCAATATGATTTTTTGATAAGGAGAGGAGCAGTACTACTAAACTTTTATCCCAAAGAATACCAAGCCCACCTCCTATACCCTCGGATTCCACACAACACACGAAACATGTTCGTTAAATTTTTTAGACGCTAAACCTTATGATTTTTGCACCTGGTCTTCGATAAGAAGACGATGAGGGGTTTGAAAAAATGGATAAAATCCGCTTTTTGAAGAAATGCCCAGGGTGTTGGGAAAAATTTGCATAAAAACAAATAACGCAGCAAAAGAATAAAATTTAAATCCCAGTGGCTCATCTCTATTTCTCGTATTTAAATTGGGTTTCGAATTCAATTACCGTTCTCGCGTATGTTGAATTCTGAACCAGCTTTGCAATCCCTTCTTGAACAGCAAATCCATCGCTGTCTCTAAATTGCCATGCCGGAGTCAAAAACGAAAAATCTTTTTCTTCTTCTCTTGAGGGAGACGGCTAGAGAGAGAAAGAGGATGGGGAGTTTTTACTTGGAGAGAAAGTTTGTGTGTTACTTCACTTAGGTTAATTTTCTATAAGTAGTATATTTATACTACAATGAAACAATAACCTAGGCTAAATAACCCCTCATGTGGACGCCCACTTTATGGCTTCTAAAGCCATCGGGCTTTAGCCCTATTATGCTTATTTAATTAATTAAATAATTAATATTATTTATCCAATAAATAAATTAATTAAATAATCAATTAAATCCATGTTAATTTTATAATTAGATTCTTCTAAGGAATTAATTAATTCATTAACTTAATTAATTAATAAAATCATCTAATGATTAATTAATTAATCTCGATATCCAATACTAAAAATTCTCTCAAGTCTTTTCCATGATTTTCCTTTTGCACTTCCTTTAAGTGGGACTCTTTAGGTTCGTCTCAAAAGGCAATTGGGAGGAAACCAAAAAGATGTGAGTAACACCTAGCCAGTCACGTGGCTCACATCGTATCCCAATTGAGAACGAATGAATATGATCATTCCAAACCATATACGTTGTGAATACCATACGAGTATAAACCTTTTATTATTATATCTCAGTCAAGTGAGAGTCATGATTTTAGTCAAACTCACATGACTTGACCATATGCTTAGCTCATAATGAGTCGAGGTCATTTTATGCTTTGGCCAAAGACTTTTAACCTCACTCATTCATGACTGCATAGGATATTTAGTTCATTCACTTATAAAGAATAAATTCCATTTTGCTAATCAGTTAACAATGCTACTTGCCCATCAAGTCGCACTTCGAGGTCGATCCCACCAAAGGGTGATTTGGATCTAACTACTCTAATGACATAATTGATGTCACAAGTACATCTTCAACTTGATTCCTCAGGTCTAAGGTTCACGCGTACCTATCACAACTTATCAGTTTCATCATTGACTGTCAGCGAGTGAATACCCATGTGATGAAACTGATGCGAGCCGTGTTCAAATATATTAGTCCAACTTATACGTCCATGACATAAGTTCCCACTATCATTCCCATAGTGTTCGACTGACACTTTCTCTGTCGAAACTTATATCATGCAAGTCCTTGTTCTGTATTGATGTTCAGTCAAATACTTTCTTAGACTTGCGAACTCTATTTAGAGAATGAGGATCAAACCCTTCTAGTGCCATTTTTTCTATCCTATAGGAAGTAGAAGGTTTGCCTTCATTCTCAAGAACTTTACGTTGTTTATTAACACCTTACAAATGCCTATAAGAAAACAATAAGATAATGCCTTATATATAATAAAAGGATATTGTTTAGTTACAAGTCAATGCCCTATAAATCTATCATCTTTATGGCATTTGAGGGCATACACTCTAACACAGGGGTCCCCCATCCCTTGGCAGTTCCAGACAATGCAACTCATTTGGACCGACAGGACTGCTCCACAGTCCTCGCTGAACCAGAGATGAGTTTTTTTGGGATGTGAGTCTCTATCTCACATGGGGGATCCGAAATCTCAGTAAGCTTACTCTTAGAGAAGGAGTGATGATTCTTGTGAAAAGAGCTAGTGAGGGCTCTTTCGACAGGTGGTAAACGAGACTTGGATTGAGTGATGTTGTGATTTGTAACGGGATATTGATTAAAATTGGGCTTGCCATGTTAGGATTGTGGGACTGATTGTATAGAGGGGTGCGAGTGTTTGGGGAGCCAAAGTTGGCAGGAGGTGAGATGTTGAAAGATGGGAATTGATTGTGATGATAAAAAGTTTGGATATTCTGCATGGGCGATAAAAGCTCTTGAAAGGATTTGTGCACTAGCTAAGACTCTTGACATTTTTTGAGCTAACATGGAGAGGTTGCTGACTCATCTCCTCTTCATTACCATTGGAGGGAGATGAGGAGTGTTCACCTTGAGAGAACATAGCAGTTTTGGCCTTGTCTAAACGCTGAAAATGCTCACATTTTTCTCTTGATTCAATACAATTAGGAAAAGAATTTTTAAAATGGTGCACATTTTCGAAACCGGGAGGAACACTATAGGTAGATGAACCACACAAGATGATTTGACGATGCTGTGAGTCCTCAAAAATAACCCCCCCTACTTGGTCCCCATGATTCTCCCCACTAAAATCCCCACTCTTAACTAGAGGCAAGATGGGTTTACGAGAAGAAGGGGGACGAATGGATGGGCCAAAGGGGGGTGAAGCAGGCACAACAAAGTTATCATCGTAATGAAGGTCACAAAACCCCTTTAAATGACCAATAATACCACATAGATAACAAAACAAAGGCAGACACTCATATAGGATTCTAGCTCGTAAAGAAGACCTCGACGGGCTTTTAAGGATAATGAACCGCTGAAGAGGCTTAGAAATGTTGATGCAAACTCTCATTCTCAGCGCTGCCCCTCAAAACCCTCCATTTTCGGAATATCCACATCAATGAAGGCCCCAATAGTATTTCCTAAGAACTCAGCCATCCCTCTATTCAAGTGGTTTAACGATAAATCCAGGATTTGGATATGAAATTCAGCCCAGTTCAGATCCACGGACATAGGGTTGTCCGTCTCAAATAGACGACGTAAAATCACTAGCTGGTTGTCGAAGTTCCACGGGGCGTTTTCCAAAACCCTATCTCGATCCCTAACATGATAAAAAACCACCAAAAATCTGTGCTCATCTAATTTCCAAAACTCAATCTTCTCCACAGCGCTGAAAGCAGCTGTTAAAGTTCCGGCCATAGCTCTGTAGTTGAACTTTCGTTTTGTGGCTATTCGACCCACTAGTATATTTCCTTGAACTTTCTGACCTTGTTGCCAAAGATGTTGAGGGATCTCAACTTCCCTTTCTTCATTTGCCGAGAGGGATAATCAATGTTCCATCTAAGAGATTTCAGACTCCATACTCGCCCCAGCTGAGCTTCCCGGAGAGATCCTGGGTTGAAAGATGATATGAGACCGCAAGCTGAAGACCCACCTGTAGATGTCAAATACAAGAATGACAAATATAAGAAAAAGGAAAAACAAAACCCTAGGTGACTGTAAGAGACAATACGCGGGGGGGGGGGGGGGTGGAACAAAGAAAAACAGGAAAAAAGTCAAGGAGAGATAAAACAGGAAGAAAAGTAAAGCTAAAGAAGGAAATGAATAGCTGGGCAGGTCGGATTTCAGATCTAACCTTCCATTTTCGTGAAACAAAGATCAGGTAAAGATAGCACACCAACTCCCCAAGCAAAGCCTACTCCAGAGCGTGAGAGAAGACCTAATCAAATGTACGTCTAACTAAAACAAAGTAGAACTCTCGTGTATAGGTACTCCCCATCCCCCATGCGAGAAAAAACCCTTAGGAAATCGTACTCTAAGAGGAAGACGACTAAACCCTACTAAAACCTAGCAAAACCCTAACACTCTCACGGAGAGAAAATGCTCTCATGTAGAGAGAGAAAATCTAAGTACTCTACTTATACATTATTACAATCAACAATTATTACAATGAATTAACAACTATTATAAAAATAGAGATAACAACTATTACAATGAGTTAACAACTATTATAAAAATAGAGATACAATGAGTTAACAACTATTATAAAAATAGAGATAACAACTATTACAATGAGTTAACAACTATTATAAAAATAGAGATAAGTCAAAGCGTTGATGAGAGTAGTTACCAAAACTTCTATCATTTTGAGCCTTAAATTTGTCAATAAAATTAGACTTCTTCTACGGATTTGGGAGCATTCTGGTCAATATATTTGTGTATATAGACTCGCATTCTTAAATTTATGGTTCTTAAAATAGCAATCAATATTTCCAATAAAATTTGACCAATAGTGTCCTCATTGCCACCCCATCGCACGTGATACATAAGCAAGTTATAGACAGCATATATGCATCCTCTTATCCACTATTCTCATCTCTATCTCTATACCCTGTATTTGTCACCTCAAGATTTTCTCTGGTCCAGTTTTCATCATTGTATCCCCACTAAGAAGGGTAATTTACTAAATTTCCCCTAAAACTAATGATGAAAATTGGATCAGCATAGAATTTACCCTATAGTAGACAGCTTATATAATTAAATTATTAATAGCAACTTACAAATGATTTGACATTTTCACCCAAAAAAAACCATAATTTTTTTTTCCACATACGAAGCAATGTATGTAATGCATAAGAGTCTGGACAAAAATGAAATGGAAAATGATAAATACAAAAATTATTGAATGCTGTAGAGTTTATTGTAATATTCTTTTTGGTTCAAGAAAATTAATAGAAAAAAAAAAATTATAAGGAAAAATATATTCCTTTTTCCATCACTTTCCTTATCATTTGATGAGAAAAAACTATGAATTCAAATTAGTATTGAATTTTTTCTTTTAATTTCTTTTCTTTTTTATTTTCATTAGAAATCAAATGATAAAAAATGATTTTTCTTGTTTTTTTTCCTAATAAATTTTCTATTTTGATTAACTCAGACGTCAAATCAAGATATAATGATTGGTAGTGTGTGCAAATGAAAAAGGCTTGTATACACCGGGTCTTGAGTCCCACCTGTGTATTTTGTGTATGTGATTAATATATCTCACTTATTTTGTTTTTTTTGAAATAAAAAACAAGTGACCTGAATCACATTCACAAGGTCTACAAGTGGGGTCCAAGACGCAATTTATACAAGAATTTTCCGGGGTTAGTATTATACTGTGCTGTGGCTCTACTTATCCCCTGCTTTTGTGAGTTCATTATAAGAATTTATATATATATATATACATATATATACACATATATGCGGACTCTCTCTCTTCTACTCTTGTCTTTTAAGTGCTGAACAGGCCACTGATATATTCATAAACTCTGTGATTCTAATTGTGAACGCAGAATGAGCATAATATGTGTTAAAGCTTTTTCTGCTGATTTTATTTCCAATTCACAGAACAGGTTTTGCTCTCTTTCTCCTCTGCACATATGTTTATTTTTCTTCCGTTTTGGTAGAGCTCTGAATAAAGACTTCCCTTGTTTGTATGAATGTGTTGAGTTTAATGGAGCAGCTTAAGAATTGGTTGATAGAATTGTAGTTCTACAGGGCATATTGTTTACTCATTTCCTTTAATTTTAATTTCTTTTAGAATGGATAATAATAGCAGATTTATCCCATGTTACCCTAACTTAATATTGCCCATAATTTTATTTGAAAATTTTATTTTAATTTAATGTTTCATTTTCTATTACACACACATATATATTATAATGCTTGTCTAAGTGTCTAGACAGGGTAAATTACCCCTCACTTTATTATTAATTATCTTTTCGAAATTATATAAAACCAGTCTTACAATTGCACTCTCTCACAAAGTATTCTTACAATTACACCGAGAATTTAATTTTTTTTATAATTTCACAGTAAATCTTACAAACAGACCAAGAGAGGGTTTCATTGGAATTTATTAAAGGGATAATACCAGACACCCAACTAAGGTGACGTGCACTTTGCCCCCATTTATTGAAATGTGCGCTTTACCCCCTCACTTATCATAAAATGTGCACTATACTCCCTCGAACGGGGCAAAGTGCTACAAAACACATAAGTCAGGAGGCAAAGTGCTATAAAAATACATAAGTCAAGGGGCAAAGTGCTATAACAACACATAAATCAAGGGGCAAAAGTCCAATTTTTATGATAAGTAAAGTGCCCGAATCTGCTCGAGGGTGTGAATTTTATGGTAAGTGAGGGGTAAAATGCACATTTCAATAAATGAGGGTAAAGTGAACATCATCATATAATTGAGGGTGTCTGCCATTATCCTTCATTAAAAGTCAAGAAATTTTTGATAATTAGTTGGTGCTATTACTTTTAGAATTGATGAGTGCCTATTGGCTAAAAAGTAAAAACAAATAAAATTAGCTAGTGAAAACAATTTGCTTTATGTATTATTGTCTATATACTCAGCTGTCCATGTGGAAATTACACTAGTGTTCTAGGTAACATGGACCTTGTCTGCTGTTTGAGGATAATTATAAGACATAATTGTACATATTTTTGTTTCATGTGATATGCTCTGATATGGAGTTGTTATCGTATCTCTGTCAATTTCAATCAGTAAAGATAATTCTTCCATTTTGGTCAATCATTGTATATTTGATGTAAGAGAATTGATTTATAAAATTTCAATTATGTCAAAATTTAGAATTTTCAGCTGTAATTTGCTAAAATATGCTTTTGAAACATAAATGATCCAATTGAAATTAGACAAAGGGGGTCCCACGCAAACGTTAATCGAGTTACGTTTGCAATTCAATCAAAACTTTCGGCTTATCAGCTGTGGAAATTGAAAAGTATTTCTTCCTCTAAAACTGAGTTTTCATGTTTTCCACTTATTTTCAACAAAAGTTGGTCTTTATTAGTTATAAGCAACTTATTGGTATTTGGTAGGAGGGAAATCCTTGTAGTGCAATGATCAACTAATACATTTATTTTTCCTTTTCTCTATCTTATAAGCACAATAGTGTTGGTTTCTTTATTTATATTGCAATAATATAAGTTTCTTGATCAGTTCTATCCACTCAAATCCAAGTCAGCATAAAATTAAAAACAGATTATCTTTTATTCAAGCATTTTTTATAGTACTTTTTGGACATTAACACTATATATATATATATGAATCTTCTTGAGCTCAAATCAATTATTGGGATAAACAATGTTAGACCGAGTCCAATGAGTCTAGTGTCTATATTTCTCGTACAGTAAGGTGTATAGTGTATTGTATGCGGTCCCTGCATACACTTGTGTGAGAAAGATAGAACCAGAATTCACACTCGAACCATTGGACTCAGTCTGGCATAGAATTACCCCCAATTATTGTTGCTTTTCAAGTTTGTCTTAACTATGCTTGTAAGTTATTAACCAGCTGCCACAATTATTTATTCCTAAACAATTCATTATTCAATTAATTTAATGGCAATATTGTTTAGGCATTATGCATGTACTAATTCGCTTCAAAACTATTTGGTTTTGATCTTTATCCCAGAGTTTCCAATGAGATGTTGACTTTATTATTTCTTCTGTTATAGGGCATGATTCAAAATCATTTAAGTTTCAACAGAAAGATGAATAAGCTGCAAGTATACTTCACTGGTACTTAAATAATGAGTCCAATTTCTTCCTATCTATCACCCGAGGCAAGGATGGAACATTCTAGCGAAAAAGAAGCGAAAACGGAAATGGCAGAAACTGTTTTCTCGAAATATTACGAGTACTTACCTTATAACCGCCTGCATAAGGAGAGTGTTCACAGTGTATTGAGTTTTCGCGAAAAAGGAGCAAAGAATCAATGTTTTTTCACAAGGTCAATCTGTGCAGCAAAATTGGGGTCATGTGTGCAGCCACTTGTGTATCCTATTACTAATGTCAATCAGACAACAAAAGAAGTCGACAAGAGGCTTCGCCCGAGGCAGTTTGAATATCATCCGTCTGATGCTGGTCTTATGGCTGTTGGAACTCTTGATGGAGAAGTGATTGTTCTGAACCATGAGACGGGGAATGTTGTATCGTGTGTTTCACAGTACGGGCAAATCAACGGTGTTCTTGGACTTTGTTGGCTTAAGCAACATCCCTCTAAGGTATGTCTGAGTAGTAGGTGATCACTTATAGCAAGTTATGTTGGGTTTGTTTATTTGCCTTTATAATGCGGAAATGGTTTGGTGGCCTGATTCTTATATACATCAAATGGTCAGGATGAAGCCGTGTCACTAATAGATGGTAGTTGATAATAAAATGGTTTCATCCTGGTCGTTCATTGTATGGTCACCGGGTCGATAGAAGGCTAGAAGCATTTTTCCCATAATACATATCTATTGGTGCTTTTAGTCAAGTGGTCAAATCCGTACCTCAGAATTTCTTCCTGAAACCCAAATTCCCGAGTCCAAACGCAACCTAAGGTTGTGCTTGGATTGCTTTGAAAAATTAATTTGGACGCAGGATCAAAAGGAGAAAAGATGAATTATATTGTAAACCAGAAGATATGGACTTTTAATGCTAATAGAATTATACTGTGTTTTGCATATATCTAGCTTCTGGTGGGCTCTGATAATGGTTCCCTGAGATTATACGACATCAGTAATACTCAGCCAAAAGTTGAAGAAAACGTCAAATGCAATTCTACGGTTATCTTTGACGACTTTGAGCTGTTGACATCAGTTCACGTGAATTCAACTGATGACTTATGTCTAACGAGCGGTTACTCAAAGAAAATCGCTATATATGATATCTGCAGTGGCCAACGCTTACATTTGTTTACAGACATGCATCGTGAACCAATAAATGTAGCTAAATTTGCAAATCATTCTCCTAATACATTCGTGACGTCGTCGTTCGACCGAGACGTGAAGATGTGGGACTTAAGACAGAAAGCCAAGCGGCCTTGCTATACAGCTTCTAGCTCCAGAGGAAATGTTATGGTCTTGTTTTCTCATGATGATCTTTATCTATTAGTCTCTGCAGTAGATAATGAGGTAAATTCAATCACGAGCACTGCTATATACCATCGTTTTCATATTACTGTTTTCTCCTTTTCTAATTTTGGAAAGGAGTTATTGCAATTAATCAATTTTAATCGATTTAATATATTAATACTTTCTAAATCAAGAAGAGGTGAAAAAATGGTGGTATGAAAACGATGGTGTGTAGCATTTTCCTTTAATTAAAACTCGGTATCCTTTTGTGTAACTTTGAACTTTGACTAGATAAGATTCGTTCGAAACCAGAAATCAGATTCAGATGACTCAGAGGGCAGTTTTGGAGATGCACCAGAAAAATTTATTGTAAATTACATAGACAACTCATGAGATTCTAATTATGAAAAACACTCAGAGGCAGTTCTTTTTCGTAATTTGACCAAATGTTAGGGGCGACTACATAATCATCTCTAAATTTGTCATGTATAATGTTCAGGTGAAGCAACTCTTGGCTGTGGATGGGAGGCTTCAGACAGACTTCGGGATAGTTTCAACAGGAAGTTTTCATAACTATACTCGTTCATATTATATGAATGGTAGAGACTATATAATTAGTGGAAGTTGTGAAGAACCAATTATCCGTGTTTGTTGTGCCCAAACTGGAAGACGACTAACAGACATTTCTCTGAAGGTACATCGATTACAAACAAACGAACTATTTTCCTCGGAAGATATTAGTTATGTAAATGGCACAACAAAGTAATTTCATTGTTTATATATGAGTTTTGATGAGAAATTAGGCTTATCTTTTTCAGGATACGGCGCAGGGGAGCTCGATTTTGGTGCAGTCACTGAGAAGCGATCCTTTTAGAGTAAGTTCTTTTCTCTATGAAATTTGATTGTTTCTACTTTCTACATCAAACAGTGAGTATTACACCATGTCAGCACAATAAAAATGAAGATTGGTGCTAATGCGGCATGATTTTAGGCCAAATTAGTTTTTTATTTAATTTATGAAAACTATCATTCCTTATAGAAACTAACATAAATATTGTACTACAAACACGCAATAAAACATCATTGTCGGATCAGCATTTCAACATGGCTGTCCTGGCAGCCTATGCTCGACCAATGTTGAAGTATGAAATTATTAAGGTATCTTTTGATTCTTATCAAATATTTCTGCCTTGTTTTATGTTTGAAAAGAAAAAAAAAATCTACGTTTTTCACGTTCTAGACGAGTGACTGATGTTTGATGATGCAGGTCAATTTACTTTCATCGAGCCGATCTGATCATGAAGGATATAAGGGAGGACTGAATATCTGCCCTTCTTATGGCAAGGGAGGTTGATATTGCACAACTGTTATCACATCTCTATATGTATATAACTATTAAGGTTTTTATGCTGTGCCATTGGGTTAATTTGAGTTGGGCTGATTCTTTAGAAGTGTATAAAACATAAAACAAGCAAAATATGTTGTTTTGAAGTATTTTACATGTGATTTTCACCAAAAAAAATTGTACAATATTAATCAACAATGGGATTTTTGATCTTGTGTCCCATGAATGTATAAAGTAATGTATCAGCCACAATTTGGTCATTGTCCGGCTGTCTTTGTGTATATTACAGTATTGTATAGGTTGTAAGAAGATACAATTTATAAACAAATAAGTATTTTGCTACAACTGAACTTCAGCTATATGTTAGAATATATTATAGAATATATCCCTCGTCTCTAGTGTAGCATATATCTCCTTTCCATATTTATAGTGTAGGTTACAATCTTTTCCATATCTATTGTAACTCTATATATATTGCAGTATAATGAAAATCATCCTCAAGGGGAATTATACAATCCTACATGGTATCAGTCACCCACATAATTTTTTCTCTCCTCCCAGTCGTTCCCCTCGACAAACATATCTTCACTTCTCCAGCCTTCTTCACGTGAAAACTATTGCAACATTCATCTCTTGCTTGGGTTACAAGTTACATGATTATCAACTTTGTGGTTATTTCTCACAATCTTCTACCTCTATGGCTACCATCCAATCTCTCTCTCTCCGATTTGTCTTCTTTATATCGTTTATTTCTTTCTTTAATCATCTTAAATATGTCTTCATCCTCCTCTTCATCTACTCCCGTTCATCATCCCGCATATGCTCTTACCAATATTTCTCATCTTATGCCTTTTCAACTAAGTCCAAATGAATCTTGTTACAATCAATGGCGAGAGATGTTTCTTGCCATATGGTCGAAAATTTTGAACTTTCTAATCCCACTACTGAAAACAAAATGGATTCCACTTGGATTCGTTTGGATGCAAAAGTACGACCTTGGCTTTTCTCAACTCTTGCCCCGAATCTTGTGTCCACTGTAGTAAAAAAGGGTAATGCTGCTCGTGATATTTGGCTTAACATTGATTTTTTTTTTCAAGATAATTCTATATATCTTTTTAGTGGATACTTATGAAATTTGGAAACGAGTAATTGAAACAAAGTTGATATGCCCTGATTTAGGCATATAAATATAATCCATACTATAAAATCCAAGTACCAAATAAGGCCCAAATTTAAATTGGGGCCCATATTCGAGATACGGCCCACTATAAGCTTCCAGGATCCGCGTTCCACATACCAGGTCACCGACGACTCGAACCATGACCCGAGCTATAAGGATCGTTCGATCTTGCAACGTGTTCCAATTTGAATAGATGCACATGTCATCTTTGTATCCGTACACAGTGTCATTTATAAATACCCTCACTAGTGCCCAAAATAGACACGCAATGACTGTTCACTCGATTCACTTTAGGATCTACCTTAGCTCCGAGCTACGAGTTACAATCTGAATCCCGAGTAGACCCACTTATAAATTAGGAGGTTTATGCTAGGACTCATTATACGATTTGAACTACGTTAAACTTGATCTTATTGATAGGTACGTAGGCAGCTCTGTTAGGAATCAAGGCTCTTCATGGTGAAATACAACGGGAAAACATGAGAAACAATGGGAAAACAAAAGCAATAAAGAAGACAAAGAATTTTATGGTGGAAACCCAATCAAGGGAAAAAACCACCTCCAACTAGATCTTTTATTTCAACTCTCTCAAAGTAATTCGATTACAATTACAAGATGAGTTCTGTGCTATTTAAATAGACAAAAGTGAAGTTAAAACCTAATAGATTTAGAAAAAACAATCCTAAATCAACCCTAGGACTTAAGGAAACAATCCTCATCAAAATAGGACTAAAAAACATGCCAAAAATACATAAGCCACGAAAAGACGAAAAAAAACGCGCTTTCAGTCTGACGAACCCGCGCCCAGGCGCCATACAGTGGCGCCTGGGCACCACCTTTCTGCTGGGCGCCACCACAGCTACGCCTGGGCGCCACGTACAGTGCATGCTGCTCCCGCTTCAATTTTTCGACTCCTTTTCGCGATCCCGGTCTAACCCCGACCCTTCTCGGCTCTATCTTGGCTCCTTTTCCAACCTATTTTGATCCGACTCCACACAATTGCCCAACAATCTCCTACTTGGAGACTGATCAAAAATAGCCCAAACTCAAACTCAAAACATACAACCATTTTTCACTTTCTCCTAAGTTAAAAAATCCCGATCTAGTTGGAACATCTCCAAAATCAATGGAGATCAATCGAGGCATCTCCATGCCCCATCAATTCGTCCGGCTCAAGTGACCCCCACTTGATGGACTCTCTCTTCTTTTTCAACGTGTACAATGCTCCCTTTCTCGAACCACTTGCCACTACTCTATTCTCTTTGGTGATCACCTAAGATCCACCACTGAATACCGTGGTATATCCCTCTCGGTCCAACTGACCCACGGATATAAGGTTCCTCCTAAGACCCGGAACATGTCTCACCTCACTCAACTTGAGTATTACTCCATTGGCATCCTCAATGTCAACATCACCCTTACCTACTGTGTTCAAGGTTTCGTCTTGTTGGTCCCAAGTGGCATACGAAAGGGTCTAGAAGGGGGGGGGGGGTTGAATAGACCCTTTAGTCTTTTTCGACTTAAAAAAGATTTCGTATTAAACGTATTTGGACGCTTGAAATGGTAGGCGCTTGAAGTGTCTGACGCTTCACTTTAGCGTTCACAAAAGATATTTGAGACTTTGTGAAGTGTCTAATGAAGACTGTTTTATAAAGTTAACTTAGACTTCAGGAATTGAATACTTTGACCTTGTAGGTTAAGCGTTCAGTTCTTTTAATCAGGGTTAGCACAGCGGAATGATTTTGAAGTCTTCTCTTTGAAAGTTTTAGCGTCACAAGATGTTTCTTAGGTGCTTAGCTTTTGATTGTGTTTTACTTATGCAATGATATGATAGATGAATAAAATGACTGAAAAGTAAATAACACAATATTTGTAAGGTTCGTTGGGTGGTGTAATCCCAACTACGTCCTTCTTCTCCTTTGCACTTGGAGGCAATCCACTAAAATGATTCTCAAAGAATCACACAGAATCTTCTACAAATTAGGGAGAGATGGATGTCGATGACTTGAGCTCCTTGATCACACAGATTTCTGCTTCAAATCACTTCAACCCTCTTGCTTCTTTCACCCAGAAATGATGCAAGTATCCAACTTCGACTTCACACAGATCGCGAGGCTTGGATGGGATTTTCTAAAAGGTTTGTTTGATTTTGATGAAGTTCAAACAACTTGGTAATATCTCAGTAGGAATCTGGTTTCTTCAAAAAGAATGTTTGAGATATTTGTTGACTGTCTCAGGAATATAAGAAAAGCAATTTGGATGTTTCTTGAAGTTTCTGGCTTTTCTGAGAGTTTAAGGAATGAGATTTTAATGCAACAGCAATTTGGCTTTGATAAAATTGTTGCTCTATGTTTGTTTGTTGTTGAAGTCCTATTTATAGGTATTCTTGGAGAAAGTGTCCGTTTGACACATGCACTGGCGCGTGTCTCTCACTTTCGCGAGTGAACAGCTTTTGTCCTTTTTCCTGAAAATCTGCTGCACGAAAGTTGGTGCTGCAGTCTGAGATAGTTGACAGTCCAATAGGGTGGCTTCTCCGTACGTCTGACATTACTTATCATATTAAATGCTCTTATCAACATTTAATGCATTTGAAATTAATACCCGTTGGTATTTAATGCTTTGAAAATATTTGCATTAAACTCCTTCTGGACTTAGAAGTAAATTCAGGTGAGATCACTTCTGTCCCATAAGGTAACGCTTGATATAGCTGGCCAAAGTGGACGCTTGGAGACTGTATCTATCTTCTGAGATCAGGCGCTTGAGTCTTCGAACTTTACCACTGATAAACTCACTCAGAAATCATCAGACGCTCAGCCTAAGACTATTTTGCCTAACACTCTAAAGTAAGATAACAAAGCCTAATAAATCTATTACAAGTCTAACGCTTCAAAGCCTATACAAGTTTTCTACGAAAATAAACTTACAACTTTTTTGGGGTCTAACAAAAACTTAATTGTCATCATCAAAACTTCTAACATGAAATTCCTAACAATTTCCCCCTTTTTGATGATGGCAATACTTACTCTTTTATAGTTCAAGAGTTAGACAGCCAAAAGTAAAAGTTAGCTTTGATCAGTAGACGTTAGTTAAAGTTAGTTACGCTTCAACGAGATGTTTCAGCAAGAGAAAAAATGCATTTCATATTTATCGAGAATTACAAGCATTTTTACAGCTGAATATTTAAAGATATAAGAGACAAGAATATAGATAATGTAAAATCAGAAAGCTTTAATGACTTGGTCTAACTCTGTATCGCTTGGACATTTCAGCTCGGATAGCTTCAGTCAGATTGTCTTCCAAGATCATCA
The DNA here is from genome assembly GCA_019426215.1 of Buddleja alternifolia. Lineage (NCBI taxonomy): Eukaryota > Viridiplantae > Streptophyta > Magnoliopsida > Lamiales > Scrophulariaceae > Buddleja > Buddleja alternifolia. The sequence continues at coordinate 43,867,529 of CM033393.1, forward strand.
TTGCTTCATGATCTTTGTTGATGATAAGCTTGTTTTCTTCTTGTTGTCTCTTCTTGAATATTGTAAAATGATTATCCCAGTCAGTTGGGTCGATACCAATGTACCTTAGGCAGATTCGAAAAGCTTGGCTAAAATCAGTCATCTTCCTTTCTTCAGCTAAGATCTGTGGATCTGTAGGTTCTGAAATGGATGTTCTCTGAAGAGGAATGTCAAACTGTTCAAGCAGTGCTCTTGTAGGAATTGGTAGGTTTGGATATAACGCTCTAGGAGGTTCCCTTAGCGTACTACTGGGCGCTCCGGATGAACTTTGTTTCAGAGCAGTTATCCAAGACGGGAGATTAAGCGCAGACTGAGAAGGAGGCATTTGACGCTTAGGAGACGGAGGATCTTCAACTTTTGAACTGGACGCTTTCCGCTTTTCTCCTTTCTTCTTCTCTTCCCCCTTATTGCCATCATCAGATTTTAAGAAGTGGTTTGTGAGTACACTTACCTGATGAGCAATCTGAGATAAGGAATCTGTGATGTCATCCAGACGCTTGTCGAAGCGTTCCTGCATAACAAGAAGCTTAGCGCTGGTGGCGTCATTCACAGAGATCTCAAGGGTTGCAAGGCGCTTTTCAAGTTCTTCTTTCATGGCAAGTTGGGTTGCGTGGGCAGCATCCTGCATTTCTTGAAAGTCTTGTTTGCACTCACCAACTGCCGCTTGAGCTGAACTACGCATATGAGCAATCTGAGCGCTCATTACGTGAGTTTCAATCTTTGCCAGGTCTTCCTTAATCCAATGGAGAGATTCTTCACTCTGAGTAGCTTGAGCGCTAATTGTCTCCAAAACAGATTTAAGCAGGGGACCGAAGGCTTGACTCTCATCTGATTGAACCGCTTGAGGAGCTGGTCGCTTGAACCGTGATGAGTGTTTGAGAGAGTCAAAAGGAACTTGATAGGCTGGATCAAAAACAGTACCTCGAATATCCAGGGAAGTATCTTCAGCACTATCAATGGTAGCATGTTCAGGAGCGTCAGGAATACTGGTATCTGCAGATTTGGACGCTTCAGATGTCTCAGCAGGCGCTTCCTCAAGCGTTGACTCAGGTTGGCGAAAGTCAGTGAATTGGAAGTTCCAGCTTGCTGAGTCGGCATAAGAGGTGGATGTAGAATCCAAGAGTTCAATGAGTCTGGTCCTGGACATACAAGTACCGGAGATAAATGTGCGAAGAGGACTATCAATGGCCCTGATGTACATTGGACCAATGATATCCAGCACATGATCTGGGAAAACTTTGGACGGCGCTTGAGCGATGGAGAATAGTGAATCTGTGCAGTGAGTTCTGGAAAATCCAATCAAGCAATCTGAGGGAAGAGATGCAGGACGTCGATGTGTAGGCACACAGTCCGCATAGTACTCTTCAAGATACGGATAAATGGCTTGAGCGAGCTCTTGATTCCTTTCAAGCAGAGAGAGAACATACTCATAGTGATTGAGTACCTCACTGCGAATGGAAGGGAGCAGTGGATATCCTTTGAATGAATTGATCACTGAGCCGTTCCAAGATCTGAGATTGGCAGTGAAGATTTTATCAAAGAGAGATACGGGAGATAGAATCTTTACCATCAGATTGAAGTTTTCTTCACAGTGGCTTGGAGCAAGATTTAAGCACCGTTCACCAACTGTACCACTGGAAGACGCTTGAGCATTAAACCGAAGAGGGGTGAGGGATAATCTCTGAAGTTCTTGACGTAGACATTGTTCTATTTGATGTCTAATAATTGGGAGCTTGAGAACAGGTCCGAGTCTTTGTTGACGCTTCAGGAGGCAATACTTGGCGAATTGACGCTTCTTGTCATGCATGCCTATGCCGAAAAGATGGGGAGCTTGGACTAACTCTGGGAAGGTGTATTTATGTCCCATGTACGCTTCAACCCAATTTACTTCATTTATACAGAAGTCTGTGCCAGCAGTCACCATAGCACGAATGCCTTCAAGATGAATATCTCTTATGGCTTCAAAGCGGTGCTTATCAGGCTGATAGTTGGCATTCCAGACGCTGTCAAAGTAAGCATCAGCTTCAGTCTGGAGCAGATCGGTCAACGATTCAAGGCGCTCACCAGCATGAATCTCTTTATTTTTCCATAGACTAAGAGGACGGACCGATGCAAGATTTTCAGGGCTGTGAGCCGTCTGTGGGAAATGTGTGTAACCTTCTCTGTTCAAGACTGACTCTGAGGGATTGAGAAAGCTAGGACGGAGAGGATCATACACACGAACAGTGTAATCCCTTAGCGCGAACCCAGTTGGTCTGCTGTGGCCATTATCAAGATAGTAAGCCACATCCACGGCACATCTAGGAGGTCTGTCTCCTGGTCTGTCTAGAACGGTTGCTTTGATTGCGCTGTCAAAGTCAATCAGTCTTGCAGCGTCAGCTTCTGCAGCAATATATCTTTCTATATTATATCCTGCAGGAATGAAATCTTCGTCGAGCGCTGGGGGCATATAGTTAATTGAATGATCAATTGTCTTCAGCGGATCGAGTTGAAAGAAGTGACGAGGAGCTGTAACGTCTTCAGCAGCGCTCTGACCTTCTGAACGTGCCTCTGTTAAAGTAGCAGGTTCCTCAGGTTCAATTGCAGCTACTTCAGCGGCAACATCTTGAGCGATAGCTACGACTCCAGTCAGGTCAACATCCAACAGAACATCTGTGGACACTTCAGCAGCAGCTGGAACTATAGCTGAAAAACAAGAGCCATCCTCTATAAGAGCAGGATCTTCTACAGATGTAGGAATAGAAATGCTGTGGGAAGAAATAAACTTACCCTGAGAACTAAGCTCAACAGCAGTTTCTGGAGCGCTTGGCTCAACAGCAACATCTTGAGCGCTTGGCTCAACGACAACTTGAGCGCTTGGCTCAACGGCAACTTGAGCGCTTGGCTCAACTGTCTCAGGCTCTTCAGGAGTAGCTTGACGCTTGCTAGTCCTGGAACGCTTAAAGATTTTCTTAATGTTGACTCCTTCAACTAGTTTAGCCGGAGGAGCGGGAGGATCAGCAGCTGGTTCTTCAAAGTCTATTTGCTTAATGATCCCTTCCAGCTTTCGTCTTTTGAGAGGCAACTTGTCCTCGGCATCCTCATCAGTTTCCTCATCAATCTTTTGAGAGGGGACGGCAATTTTAACTTTGGGTTTTCTGGGGGCTCTCTTCTTCGTTGCTGCTGGACGCTTCACAGCTTCCTCTGGCACTGGTCTCTCAGCCTTTTGAGCAAGCAGTTGGCGTTCTTCCAGCCGCTCAGATAGGGGTCTAGCCGCACCACTAACTTTTGGAGGATTGAACATATTGGTCAGAATCCTTTTTCCCAACAACTTGGACTTATTCAACGGAAGTCCAGACGAGTACACACAATTCGATTTAAACAAGATGTCACTCAGGATGAGTCCATAAGGCTTATTTGAAGCGCTTAGACTGTCCCGAAACCGTCCGAAGATGTACTCACTCCAGTTGATTTTGATGTTGAAGAGTATAGCAACCATCATCTGAAATTGAACAGGATTTACCTTATCAAAGGTTCCCACGCGGCATTCTATGATCTTGCTGCAGAAATCAGCCAATAACCGGTATTTGGACACCAGGTCTTTCTTCTCGAAGTACTGAGTGTAAGGAACGTCGTCGTACGCACTCATGATTGCCCATGCTTCCTTAATTTGTTTCAACGTAACAGAATCCAATGCCTCACCCTCATTAGGCAAATTGAAGTTCTTGGCAATGGTGGAAGCAGATAGGATGAATTCCTTTGGAGACTCCTTCTTGGAGAAGGGAATTTGACAAGAGATGGACTTCTTGTCCTCTGAAAGTGTAGCAGTCTTCCAGAAAGTTTCAACTTCAGTGGGAAACATATAAGAGTATTGGGTTAAGAAGGGTTTGAGCCCAGCTGTGACGACCATGTCCATTATGTCCGTCAGGTTGATCTGAGTTTGTTCATATAGAAATTTCCAGTCGACAACAAGACCTTCAGTTACCTTGATGGTAATTTCAGCAGAAGTAGATGATGATTTCTTTGGTGCCATGTTTTTTTTAAAAAAAACGAAGAAGATGGACTGAGATTTTTCTGTTGTTTTGAGAGAGATAAAGAGAGATTTGCAGATATGCTTGAGTAGAAAGTAAGTTACTTTTTCTGCAGAGTTTGTGTTTTAAATGACACAGTAAAGAGTTTTGAAACTTGTGTTATGTAGTCTTAGTAGGATTTAAACACGTGTAATAACTGTTGAATCTTAGCCATAAATTTATTAACTGCGGACGCGAGTTTTGTGTAAAAGAGAGAAGTTACATTTGGTAATTCTCACATATAAAGATTTGACATCCGAGTTAAAAAAATTAACGTTTGGTATTTTCAGAGTGTAACACACGCGCATGTTTGTACACTGACACGTACACAAATACGGGCTATCTCTGAACCGTCATTTTTTAAAAAATTTGAGTACCCGCCAGTTTGATGTGATAGAGGCGTGTGAGTAGAGTACAAAATAGACCTTTGAGACTACCCACGACCTTGAAAGAAGTTTGAAAATTTTATGCATGGCTTGTAACGAAAATATTTTATAAATTTTTGATAAACTATTCAGCGCTTAGCTGATATAATGGACGCTTGAAGTCAAAAGTCTCTTCAATATTTTGAGCATTCAATATTTTATGCAAACATAGAACTGAGCGTTGATGATTATGCATCTGAAAATTTTTTATCATTGACGCTTACAGTTATGATCAAGTATAAAAATTTTTTTTATTTTTTTATTTTTTTTATTATTTTTTTTTAAAGAATATTGTGAGATATAACTTAAGTGGATTCCCCCTAAATTATATGCCTAATAAAATATGATGCTTCATGATCAAGCGTTTAAATCAATCATACCTAGTTCACTTCTCAAAGTGAGAAAACGTTGTTCATTGAGTGCTTTGGTGAAGATATCTGCCAGTTGTTTGTCAGTTCCAATGAAGTGCATGGAGATATCTTTCTTTTGAACGTGGTCACGAAGGAAATGGTATCTAATGTCAATGTGTTTGGTTCTTGAATGAAGAACAGGGTTTTGAGTCATGGCTAAAGCGCTTTGGTTATCACAATGAATGGGAGTTGGTCCTAAGATTGTTCCGTAATCTCTAAGTTGTTGCCTCATCCATAGAACTTGTGCACAACAACTTCCTGCAGCTACATACTCAGCTTCGGCTGTGGAGGTAGCTATGGATTGTTGTTTCTTGCTATGCCATGAAACTAACCTATCACCTAAGAATTGACAAGTACCACTAGTGCTTTTACGATCTATTTTGCAACCTGCAAAATCTGCATCTGAGTAACCGATTAGTTCAAAAGGAGAATCCCTGGGATACCATAAGCCCACATGTTGTGTGCCTTTTAGGTATTTAAGGATTTTCTTGGCAGCAGTCAAGTGTGACTCTTTAGGATCAGCTTGGAATCGTGCACACATACATACCGAAAACATAATATCAGGTCTACTGGCAGTGAGATAAAGAAGTGATCCTATGATACCTCTATAATTAGTGATATCAACTTTCTTTCCACTTTCATCTTTATCTAACTTAAGCGTTTGGCTCATTGGAATTTTTGAATATGATGCATTTTCCATACCAAATTTCTTAATCATATCTCGTGTATATTTAGCTTGGTTGATAAATATGCCATTAGGGAGTTGTTTAACTTGTAGTCCTAAGAAGAAAGTTAATTCACCCATCATGCTCATTTCAAATTGTTCTTGCATCATTTTCGAAAATTTCTCACACAGACGCTTATTAGTAGAACCAAATATAATGTCATCAACGTAAATTTGAACTAAGAGAATATCTTCATCATTGGTAATTTTAAATAACGTTGTGTCAACGCTGCCTTTTGAAAAACCTTTACCAATAAGAAAGATAGAGAGAGTGTCATACCATGCTCGAGGTGCTTGCTTAAGCCCATAAAGTGCTTTTTCTAGCTTGTAAACCATACCCTTACCATGATTGTTGATGAATCCTGGTGGTTGCTCCACATACACTTCTTCTTGGAGTTTACCATTCAGGAAGGCACTCTTTACGTCCATTTGAAATACTGTAAACTTGTTAAACGCTGCGTACGCTAGAAACATGCGGATTGCTTCAAGACGAGCAACAGGAGCGTAAGTCTCATCAAAGTCAATGCCCTCCTCTTGGCAGTATCCTTGAGCTACGAGTCTGGCCTTGTTTCTTACAACAATGCCGTCCTCATCCATCTTGTTTCTATATACCCATCTAGTTCCAATAACTCCTTGATGAGTTGGTCTTGGTACTAGCATCCAAACTTTATTTCGCTCAAACTGATTGAGCTCTTCTTGCATAGCTTCAATCCAACTTGGATCACTTAACGCTTCATCCACTTTCTTAGGTTCCATTTGAGATAGAAAGCTTGCGAACATAGCCTCATTAAATGTAGCGGCTCTAGTTCTAACTGGTGCTTCAATATCTCCAATGATTTGCTCAGGTGGATGGTCACGTAACCATAGTCTATCTGTTTGGAAGGGGTTTTGAGAATGAACAGGCGCTTGAGAATCATTCGCTTGACCATTCTCCTGCGTTGGCGCTTCAAGTTCACGATTCCTTCTTTGCTCTTGATGATCATTCTCTTCATGATCATCCGTATTTCTTACATGATAATTTAGATTGATTTCACGAGTATTCTTAGGAGGAGGCACTGAGATCTCATCATCATCGTCAGTATCTTCATCAATAGTAATTTTGGACGCTTGATGACATAGATCTTCAACTCCTACATCATTTACATTTACCTTACTCGGCTCTTGGTTAGCATCATCAAACACAACATGAATAGATTCCTCAACCTTCGATTTGATCTTATTGAGAATGCGAAAATTCTTTCCATTTTTGGCGTAGCCTAGAAAGATTCCTTCATCCGCTTTAGGATCAAAAGTCTTTAGGCTTTGGGATCCATTATTATGGATAAAACATTTAGAACCAAAGACGTGAAAGTATGAAATATTTGGCTTACGTCCCTTCCACAGTTCATATGGAGTTTTTCCATGCTGTTTGTTGATCATGCATCGATTTTGAGTGTAACAAGCAGTGTTGATCGCTTCGGCCCAAAATCTAGGAGCAAGCTTGGATTCAGCTAACATAGTCCTAGCGGCTTCCTTAAGCGTTCGGTTCCGGCGCTCAGCAACACCATTTTGTTGGGGAGTTCTGGGAGCTGAATACTCATGATGTATTCCATTTTCTGCACAAAACTTCTCAACAACCTTGTTAGTAAACTCAGTACCGTGATCGCTTCTTATTCTTGCAACCTTAAGATTTTTCAATGTTTGAAGTTGCCGAATAAGCGCTGTTAACTTGTCACATGTTTCATCTTTGGATGAAAGAAATTCCACCCAAGTAAATCTAGAGAAATCGTCTACTACCACTAAAGTATACTTTTTACCGCTTACACTGATTGTTTGAACAGGTCCAAACAAATCCATGTGAAGTAGTTCAAGTATTCTAGAAGTAGATAGATGAGGTTTTCTCTTGAAAGATGATTTAACTTGTTTACCCATTTGACAAGCGTCACAGAGGCGATCCTTATGAAATGGTCCATTTGGCAATCCCTCTACAAGATTTTGACTTATAAGCTGAGAGATTGTCTTAAAGTTGAGGTGATTCATTTTTCTATGCCATAACCAACCCATTTTAGATTCATTTTTAGCAACAAAGCATGTTGGGTTGTTATCAAGTGTTGAACCCCAATCTACCAAATATACGTTGTTATTCCTTTTTCCTTTTAGTTTAGTAGATTTAGTCTTAGCGTCGTTTATATAGCAATAGTCACTTGAGAATATGACTTCAAAGCCTTTATCGCAGAATTGACTTATGCTTAATAAATTGTGCTTTAGACCCTCAACAAAATAAACATCACTTATCATGATGTTCCCCCTATGCACAGTACCTATACCTTTGGTTTTACCTTTGGAGTTATCACCAAATACAACCTGAGGACCATTGGCAGCTTGATAGTTGATCAGAAGATCTTTGGAACCTGTCATGTGCCTTGACGATCCACTATCAAAATACCAAACAGATGTATTGACTTTAGCTCTAGGTACCTGCAATCAAAAGGGAAGTTCTATTTCTGTTTAGGTACCCATTGTTGCTTGGGTCCTTCAACATTAGTATCCTTGTTAGTGTTAATTAGAACTTTAGGAACCCAAATTTGCCTTGTCTTCATAGTAGGAATATTGGCCTTTTTGGGTTTCACCTTGTGCTGTGTGTAATTTTTGGATGTATAATAATATCCACGATTATAATAATAGTCATAATCATAATTATCATAGTATCGATAATATGATCTTGACTGTTTTGGATATCGACGCTGGTATTTCCTTGGCTCTGGCTTGGGTTGCACGTTTGGTGCTAGACGCTTAGCGCTTGATTCACAGTGACTAGATTTATCCTTAGCTTTTTGAGCGTTTGGATGAGTCTGTCTTTGTGGATCATTTGCTTTAGCCTTACCCTTGTCTGAGTTAGTTTTGACTTTCTCATTTGGCCTCTTACCATTGTCCCTTGGTTCATTTTGAGTTTGACCTTGTGAACCTTTCTCAACAAAGAAAACACCCTTTCCTTTGTTGTTTGCCGTAACATTAGGTTTGTTTGGTTGTTTACCGAATTCATTGCATCCTAAACCGGTCTTTTCTCCAAACAACCTTGTTATTTCAGTCACATTGTCGAGCTTTCTGGATGCTTTGGACAACGATGAGATGAGCTGTTCTGACTTGGCAAGTCTAGCCATCAGATCAGCTTCTCTCTTGACTATTATATCAAGATCACCTTTCAATTGAATAACTTCACTCTCAAGCGATTGGTTTTTCTCAATGCACTGTTGCTGAATTTGCAACTCTGCTCTGAGCGTTACTTTATCGTTTGTGAGTGATGAAATAATAGCGAGATCATTTTGATATATTTTGGCAGCTTCTTGACATTCATTGTAATATTCTTTGACTTTGTCAAGTAATTCATCATAAGAAAGAGGAATTGATAATTCATTGATTACCTCAGGGGACGCTTCATCATCTCTGGCCATGAGACATATGAGCGCTGAGTCATCTATCGGCTCATCATCATCACTACTTTCGTCTGATGATTCTAAATCTTCAGGTGCTGATGCTGGTTCTGATTCCGCAAGCAAACCTTGTTGTCGAAGGTTGCTCCTGAATTGGTTTCTATCCAAGTAATCCTGCCTTGAGGGCTTGGATACATTTGGATAGGGACAATTTACCTGGTAGTGCCCCGGTTTCCTGCAATTATAACAAAGATTGGTTTTCATTTTTTGTTCACTTGTTAGCCTTGCAGTGTGTGGTTTTGAAACCACTGGAGCTGGGAGACTTTGAGTAGACGCTTGATATTGAGCAGGCGCTTGAAACTGTTGTTGTATGGGAGAAGGCGCTTGATATGAACTTTGTCCTTGATTATTAGGACCTTTTCCTTTCTTTTCATATCTCAAGAACTTCCTGAATCTATTCAGCAAAGCCAACTCTTCTTCCTCATTAATGTCCGAATTCTTTCCTTTGTTACCCGATTTGCCTTTGATTGATGCAATGAGCGCTCCAGATTCAATCACTGGATTACTCACAATGTCACTAGCAGAGTTCAACTCGAACTCAAAAGCTTTTATCTCTGAAAAGGCGTCTTCTGGAGTTAAGAGATCCAGCATGTTTGATTCTCTCATAGCTGTTGTCTTCATCAAGAATTTACTTGGTAGACTTCTAAAGATCTTAACCACCATTTCTCGATTCTGTAAGTCCATTCCCAACGACGTAAGTTCTGTAACAAGAGCTGTGAATCTTATATCCAATTGCTCTAGCGTTTCATTGGGTAGCATCTTAAATCCGTTAAACTTTTCCTTAGCAATGGAAAGTTTGTTTTCTTTGATTTGAGCTGAACCACCACAGATTGTAGCCAGCTTATCCCATATTTCTTTAGTCGTTTTGCAAGATTTGATTTTATTGAATAAGTTATCATTATCACCAATAGCCGTATACAGAGCGTTGCGACCAACATTGTCCAAGTTAGCTCTTCGACGCTCATCTGGAGACCATTCTTGTTTTGGTTTTTCAACGTAACCATCAGGGGTTTCTTCTGTGGCTCCAGGCGCTCTTGTGATAACTTTGTATATTTTGATTGGCCCATCTGAAATAATATCGCACATGTCATCATCGCATGAACATAAATACGTAAATGCTTTGACTTTCCATGTGTCAAAATTTGATTCTGTCAATTTGGGAACTTTAGCAAATGCCATATCTAAGCTTTAAAAAGCAACTAGATTTTGAAAGAAAAAGGATCTAAACAAGCAGTTATGCTTGGAAATTTTAAAATTTCAAAATTAACGGCTCTGATACCACTTGTTGGTCCCAAGTGGCATACGAAAGGGTCTAGAAGGGGGGGGGGGTTGAATAGACCCTTTAGTCTTTTTCGACTTAAAAAAGATTTCGTATTAAACGTATTTGGACGCTTGAAATGGTAGGCGCTTGAAGTGTCTGACGCTTCACTTTAGCGTTCACAAAAGATATTTGAGACTTTGTGAAGTGTCTAATGAAGACTGTTTTATAAAGTTAACTTAGACTTCAGGAATTGAATACTTTGACCTTGTAGGTTAAGCGTTCAGTTCTTTTAATCAGGGTTAGCACAGCGGAATGATTTTGAAGTCTTCTCTTTGAAAGTTTTAGCGTCACAAGATGTTTCTTAGGTGCTTAGCTTTTGATTGTGTTTTACTTATGCAATGATATGATAGATGAATGAAATGACTGAAAAGTAAATAACACAATATTTGTAAGGTTCGTTGGGTGGTGTAATCCCAACTACGTCCTTCTTCTCCTTTGCACTTGGAGGCAATCCACTAAAATGATTCTCAAAGAATCACACAGAATCTTCTACAAATTAGGGAGAGATGGATGTCGATGACTTGAGCTCCTTGATCACACAGATTTCTGCTTCAAATCACTTCAACCCTCTTGCTTCTTTCACCCAGAAATGATGCAAGTATCCAACTTCGACTTCACACAGATCGCGAGGCTTGGATGGGATTTTCTAAAAGGTTTGTTTGATTTTGATGAAGTTCAAACAACTTGGTAATATCTCAGTAGGAATCTGGTTTCTTCAAAAAGAATGTTTGAGATATTTGTTGACTGTCTCAGGAATATAAGAAAAGCAATTAGGATGTTTCTTGAAGTTTCTGGCTTTTCTGAGAGTTTAAGGAATGAGATTTTAATGCAACAGCAATTTGGCTTTGATAAAATTGTTGCACTATGTTTGTTTGTTGTTGAAGTCCTATTTATAGGTATTCTTGGAGAAAGTGTCCGTTTGACACATGCACTGGCGCGTGTCTCTCACTTTCGCGAGTGAACAGCTTTTGTCCTTTTTCCTGAAAATCTGCTGCACGAAAGTTGGTGCTGCAGTCTGAGATAGTTGACAGTCCAATAGGGTGGCTTCTCCGTACGTCTGACATTACTTATCATATTAAATGCTCTTATCAACATTTAATGCATTTGAAATTAATACCCGTTGGTATTTAATGCTTTGAGAATATTTGCATTAAACTCCTTCTGGACTTAGAAGTAAATTCAGGTGAAATCACTTCTGTCCCATAAGGTAACGCTTGATATAGCTGGCCAAAGTGGACGCTTGGAGACTGTATCTATCTTCTGAGATCAGGCGCTTGAGTCTTCGAACTTTACCACTGATAAACTCACTCAGAAATCATCAGACGCTCAGCCTAAGACTATTTTGCCTAACACTCTAAAGTAAGATAACAAAGCCTAATAAATCTATTACAAGTCTAACGCTTCAAAGCCTATACAAGTTTTCTACGAAAATAAACTTACAACTTTTTTGGGGTCTAACAAAAACTTAATTGTCATCATCAAAACTTCTAACATGAAATTCCTAACACGTCTCCTCCTAGACTAACCTTTCCAAACTCACCGAAAACATAGTTGGCCAACATTCTTTTCCCCGATGTAGAGTGATAGGATGCACCTGAGTCCAAAATCCAAGTACCCCTTGGATCCTCGGTACAACAAACCAAAGCATCACCATGATCCTCTGTCACGATACTCGTGAATCCCTTATCTTGCTTCTTCTTTCTATCTTTCTTTGGCTCCTTGCACTTGTTTTGGTACTGCCCGTATTCTCCGCAATTAAAGCATTCCACTTCCTCTCTGCGTTTTTTCCGCTGACTATTTCTTCCTCCGATACTCAAGGCTCCCACCATAATTTCCCCAGATTCTTTCCTACGAATGTCCTCGCTCAGAATCATATCTCGAATTTCTTGAAGCTTCAGAGTCTTATCCCCGGAAGAACTACTTACCGCAGTCACAATTGCACTCCAACTATCAGACAAGGATGAAAGTAGGATCAAAGCTTGGATCTCATCATCGAACGTGATTTCTATCGAACTCAACTGAGTTAAAATCACGTTAAACTCGTTGATGTGATCCGTCACAGATCCTCCTTCACCCATCCTCAAATTAAATAATCTACGCATCAAATATAATTACAAGATGAGTTCTATGCTATTTAAATAGACAAAAGTGAAGTTAAAACCCTAATAGATTTAGGAAAAACAATCCTAAATCAACCCTAGGACTTAAGGAAACAATCCCCATCAAAATAGGACTAAAAAACATGCCAAAAATACACAAGCCACGAAAAGACGAAAAAAAACGCGCTTTCAGTCGGACGAACCCGCGCCCAGGCGCCACCTTTCTGCTGGCACCGCCACAGCTGCGCCTGGGCGCCACGTACAGTGCATGCTGCCCCCGCTTCAATTTTTCGACTCCTTTTCGCGATCCCGGTCTAACCCCGACCCTTCTCAGCTCTATCTTGGCTCCTTTTCCAACCTATTTTGATCCGACTCCACACAATTGCCCAACAAGCTCTACATTAGAGTGCAGTCTATAATTTATTACTCTCCGAGTCGGGTCCTACCAGAACCTCAACTGGTCTGTGTTGTAGCTCTAACTAAATACGATCCAGATCCAAAGTATATAAGTTTATCTATTTTGCAGCTTATAAATGGAAATTTGGCTGGTTACACAATTCATGTTTTGTTCTTTGATCTAGTAGTAGTAAGTAGTAGATGACTATTCTAATTGAAATTGAAAATTGCTAACACCCTAAGACTTCTGGGAAAGAGGTATAAACGACATAAACCACATATTATTACAAAGATTATACAAATTGTCACACATGTTACTATTTGTGCATGCGTGTACTTTCTTACATTCTATATAAAACGCTTGTTTATTATTCTTATGCAGTCGTTTTAATCTAAGCAAGGAATCTTTTGATTAATTTGGTCAATAAAATAATTTTGGAAATCATTCAACAATCTCTCTCGTAATAAATATTAGTATAATGATTCGTCACTATTTTTCTCTTTATCCTTATTTATTAGCAGCGTAATATATTGACTTATCTCAATTTATGGAAAATGAATAATTAATAAAGATCTCGCTCTCCTCTGTCATGCGTTTTCTTCTTCCCTAGCTAACAATTTACGCAACGAATTTTTCATTGATGGGTGCTTGTTTCAAAGGCTAAAGGTTGAAAAAGAACGTATTTGTTCAAGAAGCAATTGTATTAAGTGAATTACAGATGATTGTTTTTCTTAATGCTTTTTAAAAAATATATATTAAATTTTAATACACTCTATATCTGAAATAATTTTATTCAAGCATTTTAATAGTTCTGCACTTTTCATGTATTACATTGATAATGAGATTATTAATTTTCTTATACTAGATGCTTTTATTGTCGATGACATTTGTAATCATTTTCTATTTATAATATTTCAATGGAAAATTTTATATGTTTAGAATTATTTTATTTTATCTGCTTTGTGAATGTTATTATAATGATTAAGAGGATTAAAAAGAAAAATTGGATCAAGTTGCTTAGATAAATTTCATACCATGCACGCATATTCAGAACGTATAGTACACTAGTGATTGACTCTGCAATTGATTTAAGACATGTATTGACTTTAATAACATCACATGTCACTTAGGAATCGGTTCTATACAATAGTAAAGTTCTACCTAAGAAATATATTCTCTTACGGTCACACGAATAACTTATCATATGTTCTTGGTGGGAAGGATTTTTCTTCAAGCAAATTGTGGGCATTTTGACACTATTAGGCTGGGGAAAGATCAACATTAATTAATTTTGTGTAAAAAAAAAAAACATTAATTTGGAAGTAATATGATTTAGCTGGGGGCAATACAAAATTTATTTTATTCTCTTCCCTTGATCTCCTTATACAAGTTTGCCGTTGCTAGTTGTTTCTTGAATTAAGCTTTAGTAATAAGGACTTTTGACAAAATAGGGGCATAAATGGAATATCATTGAATTTGATCTGGCAAGAGGAAAAGTGCTTTGGCATTCTGGGCAGCCAAAAGAGAAGTTAAGGAAAATGATAAAATGATTAGTTGACAATAGGTAAAATTACCTTCTTTTTTTTTGGTAAACCCGTAGAGAAACGGGGGGAGGGGAGCACTCTATTAGAATGCACCCGACATGCCGGGGTCGATTCTAGCTAGCCTAGACCAACTAACTCCAAGTCTATCTAGCTCCAGAGGGTCTTGGAGAGTCTCCGGAGGGGTCATGATTGTGTCAACCCTTTAATGATATCCTTGTTTAGCCATAATATCCGCAGTACAGTTTGCTTCTCGGTAAACATGTTCAAAGTGAACATTCCATGCAAGAGATTTGAGTTGCCTTATTTGAGAAATAACATTAAAATCCATGTGGGCAAAAGAGGCATGCGCAATACAATGATGCGCGTCCATAGAGTCTGTCTCTATATATATAAATATTATCCTAATGCAAACTCCTAGCCATTTCAAGGCCTTGCAGCACCGCGAGGAGCTCAGCTCTATGAATCGTGTGCGCATCAACTTGGCCGAAGAAACCTCTAATCCAGCGTCCCTCCGAGTCCCTAGCCAACCTACCTATACTGGCCTTAGTAGTCAGCTGATTCGGGGTATTGGACAAAGCCGCATCCACGTTTATTTTGATAGGTCAGGGGAGGGGGGGTTAGTCCAACCCGCCATGATCCTTCTTGCCGGTATTGTAGGATCAACACCTTGCTCATCCAGTTTCCAAGCTTCACTAATGCATTGATGGATCGTCGGCCAGTTGAAAGAAGTAGTGCCATCATCATCGTCGTGCCAAGCTCGATTTCATTCCTGCCAAATACAATTTACTATTTCAGTCAAGCTAGTCAACCATTGAATATCCCTTACCTCATATCCTACTGAAGACGCCACATTCTCGTCGATTCACTCCTTGAGATTTAGAGTGAAGAATTTAGCTTGATGATGGGGAGGAATAATCTGTTTCCAAGCACTCGCCGCCCATAAGCAATCACGGAGAGCATGAATGCCACTCTCAATCACGCACTCGTAGAATTTGCAATGTGCTTTGTTCATAATGCCTCTTCTACAAAGGTTTTCGGCCGTGAGAAGCTTATTTTGACGACTAAGCCACAATGTGAATTTTCACTGGTAAGATCCTCGGATCTTCCATATACGGGTCCATTGTTTAGAGTTGTCGTCTACCGAGTTCTCGCCAACCAAAAGCTCGTATGCACTTTTACATGAATATATCCCTGAAGCCGTGTATCTCCATAAGGGTGTATCTTCAAGAGAGGCCGTATCATCAAGATTTATGAGCTCAAGTTCATGCCAAATTTCATTCAAGATTTGTCCAAAATCTACCCAGTTCCAACCTTGCCCTCGATTCCAGTAGTTAACCACCTTACGGTATGCATGGGGTTGACTAGGAGGTTGACTAATCCGTTGGGCTAAACTCTGAGTGAGTCCCGAACCAATGATCTTCCCAAAAATTCATATTTTTCCCAATGCCCACTTTCCACATCAAGCCTTTCGTAAGGACTTGGAGGCCGATTTTATGCTCTTCCAAGTATGAGACGTCTGGCTCTGAGGTTAGCCGTTGCGCCCCACGATGTATTTCTGTCTGATAATCTGCACCCAAAGCTTAGCATCCGATTTAACGAGCTGTCATCCTAATTTTTCTAGAAGTGCCAAGTTCATCTCACGAAGTTTACAAAGTCCCAACCCACCATGGCTTTTACTCTGACACAATTGGGCCCACGAAACCATGTGTAACCGCCGCATTTCATCCATACCGCCCCAAAGAAACATCTAATTCAGTTTGTCCACCTCATCACAAATTCCCGTTGGTAGTTTAGAGCATAAAATAAGACAGAATGGTATCTGTAACCGACTTACCTGATGTAGCCTGGCCGGCTAAAGAGAGATGCTTCAATTTCCACCCTTTAAGCTTTTTCCTGACCTTTTCCACAATAAAATCGTAAGTTTGGCGAACAGGGTGGGAGTGATGTAGAGGGGCTCCCAAGTAACGATTTAGGTCTTTTATAATATTCAGCCCTGCTACCTCCCTATGTTTCGAGCTAGAGCACTCGAGACATTAAGCGAGAAAAAAATACGAGATTTTTAGCAATTCACGCTTTGCCCCCACATAGTACAATACTGAGTAAGGGTATCTTTGATAATCTGAGCCTGAGTATCAGACGCCTCCCCGAAGAAAATGAGATCGTCCGTGAACATGAGATGGGAAACTTTAGGTCCGTATCGGGAAGAAGAAACCGGGTTTCACCTACGATCTTCAACGGCTCTGTCAATTTGCTACCTAACTTTTGGATGCAAAACACAAAGAGATAAGGTGAAAAGGGGTCTCCCTGTCTGAGGCCTCTTTTTGAATTAAACCACTCAGTCGCTTCCCCATTCCAAAGAAGGGCTAGTTTGGCGATGGAGTTGCAGTCCAAAATTAGGTTGATCCAAGACATGGGAAACTTCATCTCAACTAACACATTCCTCAAAAAAGACCAATCAATCCTATCGTAAGCCTTCTCAAAATCAATTTCTGCAATAAAATATCCTTTCTTTCCTCTAAGCATATTCATAGTATGAATGAGCTCTTGAGTTACAATAATATTATCAATAGTCTATCAACCTTTAATGAAACTACTCTAAGTTTGGGGAATCAGAGAGTCCATTGGAGGTCGAAATCTATTGGCCATCGTTTTTGTTATAATTTTGAGAATAACATTACATAGGATGATAGGTCTAAAACTTGAGAGATGTGTTGGATGCGACTATTTAGGAATCAAAACAATAAGGGATTCATTAATATGAGGATCAAACATACCAGTGTGGAGAGCTGTGCTCACCGTATAAATGACTGCATCCCCTACAGAGTTCCAACATTTCTGAAAGAAAATGGGTTGGAAGCCATCGGGGCCGGAGATTTAGTCGGGTGCATATCCCAAAGATCTTTTTTAATCTCCATTTTAGTGACTGGAGCGAGGAGAGTGTCGAGCTGTTGTTGGTTCAGATTAGGAAAGCCAACCATGTGATTGTAACGTGACATAGTCTGATTCTCCCCATAAAGAATCCGGTAAAAATCTGTGGCCATATTCTTTAAATTGGTTGCATCATACTCCCACGTACTGTCATCTCTTTGTAAAGCAGTGGGTTTTTTTTGCCCAGTTTTAGTTACGGCTTCGTATGAAAAAAATGGGTAGTCATATCACCCACCTTAAGCCATTGCACTCGTGCTTTTTGTTTCCATAACAACTCTTCCTGACGAAGCGTGTCGAAATAATTTCCCTTGAGCTTGGTATCCAGAATTTGAAGGTACCGGTTGAATCTTCTACTCTAAGCCCATTGAATACTCTCGATTCTGACAAGAAGTTCCCATTTTCTTTTAAAGATGTTGCCGAAAACTTGTCTATTCCAATCGGCCGAATGCTTATGAACTTCTTGAAGGCGTTTGTGAATAGATTGACTCCTCGTGTTGTTCCATTTATCTGCAACGAACTTAGTGAACATAGGATAAGTAAACCAGGCCGTCTAAATTCGGTGGTGTTGTCGATTTCTCATGTCTATTGGTTCACTATCAAGAGATAGCATCAAAGGGGAGTGGTCCGATCCAATTCTAAGAAGGTGCATGACGGCCGCATCCAGGAACAGAACTCACCATTCGCTATTACATAAGGCACGGTCTAATCTCTCTAAAAGTGGTGAGTTGCCTCCCCTGGCCCACGTATAAGGGTCCCCCGGGTATTTAAGGTCAATAAAACCGCATTTGTTAGTACAATCAATGAAATCCCGGTACTTAGAGTAATCCACCGACGCTCCCCCCGTTTTCTCGGACTCATTGATAACAACATTCATATCCCCCATCAAAAGCCAGGAGCTTGAATATAATCAGAGATGTAGATATAATCCCTAAGATACCTTCTAGTATCGAGTTGAGGACTAGCTTAGATAACTGACATGACCCAATCACTCTCCTCAAAACGATGCACCACAGTTGTAACACACTGATCATTAGCATCTAAAATCTCTAATTTAGTTTCCTCCGAGTTTCAGAAAATCCAAATTCCTCCCGCAAAACCCCTAGCTTCGACTTTCTCCACCCTATCAAACCGGGTTCTACGAGAAATGTTATCCGCTCTATCCCCTGGCACACGAGTTTCCATATCACCAGAATAGAAGGGTTGCGAGTACGTCAATCCAGGTTTGCTGGCACCCGGCAATTCCAAACAATAATATTAGGGGATTGAACACTTAGGTCCTAAAGCTTTGCAAACTCTGCACATTTACTCCGCAATTTTAAAATTATCTCAAATTTGGTACACGTCGTTTGTCTTCCGGCGAATTGTTCAAGTGAGTGTCATATGGCCGTTACTTATGCTAATTTAGTGGGGGAAACTCATGGGAAAGATAAACGAGAGTTTTTACTTTTAAAGAGGAAAATACGCCCCAATCCATTTATAGTGGACTCATGCAAAAAATTCATTCTTGAAACATTTCACTGTGTTTTTCACATAAATTTTTCTGTATAAAATCAACAAAGGTTACGATCACATGACCCTCATGTGGCTTACTACGTCCAAAATCTACCGGAATGATAATTGCACAATCTGTGAGACTAAATGCGTTCCTAAAGTTTTGAACCAAATATGTTCAACGGCAATCTAATGGGACCATAAATGTAATTTTGCAGTACATATTTCCCACTCATAGCGTCCGCCTTTGAACATTCTAAAAAATGGCAAACAAGTTGCTGAAATTTTTAATTTGTAATATTTGACCAAGTACCTTCCTGCGACCTTCTTTACACCAAAGACCTCACTAGATAGTGTCGTCAAGACAAAAGGGTTCTACTAACAGCCAATTCACAGTCTGTATAAGGCTGTACACTTCAATATAATTATTCATG
This sequence comes from Buddleja alternifolia, assembly GCA_019426215.1. Taxonomy (NCBI): domain Eukaryota; kingdom Viridiplantae; phylum Streptophyta; class Magnoliopsida; order Lamiales; family Scrophulariaceae; genus Buddleja; species Buddleja alternifolia. Next base: position 43,886,860 of record CM033393.1, read on the forward strand.
GATTCCTACATTATACAGATTCCAATACACGCACAACTTACATTTCAATTATTAATTAGTTATATATAATTATATATATACACCTTTTATTTTTTCGAAACATACTTGTACACTATAAATACCGCAGTGGAATCTCATATAGGCCATCAGCAAATCTCCTCAGCTCTAAATATATTAAGTAGTTTATTAGCATGAAGTTTCTCGTTGTTATTTTACTTCTTGTTACCATTCTTACGAGCTCGTCTTTTCTCGGGGACGCTGCAGCTGCAGCCCCGTCACCATCACCGGGTAAGAATCATCTACTCTATAGGCTTTAGAAACGAATGATTGATAATGCAAAATTCTAACAATTTGTACTGTTTTCGTGTTCAGTTGCAGGGTCTTGTAGCGATATGTGCAAAATAAGGTGCGCGAAAGCAGGAATATACAAACGTTGCTTCAATTTCTGCGGCATATGCTGCAGCAAGTGCAACTGTGTGCCTTCAGGAACATATGGTAACAAATCAGAGTGCCCATGCTACAGAGATATGCTCAACTCCAAGGGCAAACCAAAATGCCCTTGAAAATTTCAATGGACTTTGCTTCTTTCTATTTAACATCCTGTTGGATAAAATTCATCATCAGCATGTATTTTTTCAGTCAAGTTCTTAAATAAACTTTTCTTCAGCACCATCAAACAAATTCCAATTGCATAGAAACAATTCATGCGAAGAATAAAACTGTGCAAGATTATGTCAAGTGCATTTGATTAATTTCAGAATAATTATATCAAATACATATTTCCCATGGCGGGTCACTGCCTAATCGACCTCCTTATCATAGTATTGGCTAATCAACATCGACCCCCCTACGTTTAGAAACCTATCAACAAATGCATACATTCGATCAAGACCTCGTGGAAGAAATAGATACAAGTATTTCTACATAGCAAATTGAATCCATTCTATGGATGAGGCCTTAAAATACAGCACAAAAAATGATAAGTCATCTTCTCCTTCAAATCAAGGATCAAAAGAATGGCCAATGGAAATTTATCGGATTCCCAGAGTTGTCTTGGCTTTTCCAAGCAAACTGGAAAATGTAATTTCCCTTGCAACAAGATATACAATGAAGCAAGCATAAGCTACTGTAAAAGCGGAAATTGCAGAAGTAAACAGCACACCGCTCCCTTCCTTAGAGAAAAAATCCACCAAAAGATACCCGTTGATTATCATCACCAGAGCTGCTACAAGCCATGATATTACCTACAAAGCAGAAACACAAGATTCTTTTAGATTCGTTTTTGTTTTCTTGTTCTTTTTTTCTGGGTGATCAGAAATACATGAATTTAAGATCTCCGTAAAAGGTGTACAAATAAGCTGAAACGAAGAGCTCTAATGTGAAATGCGCCTATTACTGTAACTTTTGAAGGGAAAATGTACAACTTCAGCCAACTTTAGGTTATAAACCAACAATAAAAGAAAAGGAAAACAAATGTCTTGTCTCAGATGCATATAGGAACTTTCTTCCTTAGTTTCACATTTATGCAAGGAAAGACTAGAAAGATCTTTATTTACTTACACAGATATGTCAAGTTATACCAAGGTTAATCCCACTATTCAATTTATCTGATAAGAAGAAACTAAATTCTCAAAAGCGAAGCTATTTCCACGAAATTATAATTTACCAATATAGTCTAGACCATTTTTCTGGTTCTCGGATTATTGAATTATAATGGAAATATTTCATTTTGAGCCTGTTAAAAGTATTGAGTATATATTTAAAAGCCGATCTTGGAAGGTTAACATTTTACTCATTCAATTTCTACATAAAAGAAAAACCAATGACAAAATTCTCATTTTTCAATCATTCTTTACTGAAGTCAAAATTCCCAAGCCATTCTTTCTACATAAAAAAGCAAATAAATCACGCACATATGACATACATTGGACTCCTTCATTCTTTGGGAGAGAGGACACAAATATTTTCATATCAGAACATTTCAGGAAGAAAAATACCTGAAGAAGAGGGCCAATTTTGAAATATCCCATTACTTCCTCCTTGGAAACCAAACAAAGGAGTGGAATAAGAGCAAACGGTATCTGAATTGACTGTAGCACATTAAGCCACTCATTTAGAACATCCAATGAGTCTTCAGATGTATCAAAAGCAAGTGCAACAATTAGAGTCGGGATAATAGCAAAGCTTCTAGTTATCAACGCCCTCATCCACTTCTTCAAACGCAAGTTAAGAAATCCTCCCATAATAAATTGCCCAGCGTACGTCCCGGTTATAGTGCTGCTCTGTCCAGCAGCCAGTAAACCAATAGCCCATATGTATAAAATTGGGAATAACCCTCCACCAAACTTCTCTTGAAGATATTGTCCAGCATTCATAAGTCCAATATTGTTGGCTATTTCGGTACCATAAAACGCCTTTGCAAAAACCGTTGTAACAAATAAATTTATCATGAAAGAGATTGCGAGTGCAGCGCCAGACTCAATTGAGTAGTAAGTAAGAGCCTCTTTGACTCGGCCTATCTTGCGATTGTCAACTTCTCTTGATTGTACAAGGGCGGAGTGTAGAAATACATTATGTGGCATTATAATGCATCCCACGACTCCAACTGCTTGTTGAATCGTGTTTGAGCTAAGCTTTGGAACCAAAACACCTATAATTACAGCAGTGTTAGATAAATTTTAGTCTATTGGAAAAAACGCATTCAATGTCTATTTAAGCAAGAATGTTCCCTCACCAAGTAAAAGTTCACCGCCATCGGGCTTCGTTTCTCCAAACATCCATGCAAAGGAGAGACCCATAGTGGCTATAAGGACAGCGAAAAGTGCTTCTAGTTTCCTCACACCATAATTCTCCAGAAATAAAAAGATGAAGCTGCATCAAGAAGTGATAAAACTATAAATTTTGAACTAATCTATAACTTGTTCTTTGGCACATCTCTTGAAAAAAGGGAATTAACTAGAAACATTCTTAAACCTTATGAATATAATAATACCAAAATCCCAACCACTCTTAACCTAGGAAAAAAGAGAAACAAAATAATATTTAAACTTCACTTGTACTAATTTCAATTATTATATTCCTGCACTCAATGAAAAATAATAAAAGAATCCCATTTAAGTAAGTTGAAAGAACTAAGCAAGCAAACCACTTCAGACTAACATGTACTTATCCACCACTTGTTTTGGTTACAAAAAGGTTAAGACGGGGGAGTCTAATCCCTCAGGCCGGGTCGAGCAAACAGAACCCCTCCCTAGGGTGGTGTCTCTAGTAGGTTTCGAACCTTTGTCGCCCTTGAGGTCACAATTACAGTAAAGCTAAAATATATACAAAGTTTTGACAGAAAATGAACCCTTTCAAGGATTCAAAACTAAAATCCTCAACACTCAACTAAAAAACAATCACATGACATGAACATGAAATTACTAATAAAATTCAAATATTTACAAATCACAATTCAAATAATTACCAGTCACAAGCTGTAATTACCACACCAGCCCAAAGGGGCAGCACCCCATGGCTCAAAATCTTGATAGCAATAGCGCTACCAATCACCTCCTGAATATCGGCCCCAATCAGGGCCAGCTCCGCCATGACCCAAAGCAACAGCCTGGCCCAATTCGGATACTCTTCCCTACAAAGCTCCGCCAGGTGCCGGCCCGTCGCGACTCCGAGCCGGGCCGAAAGGAGCTGGACCAAAAGACCCATGGCCGTGGCCCACAAAAGCAGCCACAACAGAGAGTATCCTGCAATCGCCCCCGACTGGAGATCCCCCTCCAGGTTACCCGGATCCAAGAACGCTATGCTCATTAAGAATCCGGGGCCCGTGAATAGCCATAGCTTCCGCCACGAAAACGGCGGCGCTGCGGTGGAGTAATCGTCGGCGGCGTCGGGTGATTCGTCGACGCCGATTATATGGACTTTGTCTGTGGAATCGTAGGCGCGCTCTTCTTCCTCGTATTCGTCGTGCGAATCGAGTAATGGCTGCTGGTGGTCTTGTTGATGTGGCATTTTTGGATTGGTTTTTGGGCTTTGATTGCAAGGTAAAGTGAAATGGGAGTGAAGAAGGGAGTGAAGAATTTCAGAATTGGTGTTGGGAATAGAGAGTGGTGGTGGGATGCTTTTTATCGTTAAAGCGTGGGGAAGGTGGTTTGCGGAAATTACCCGTCATCTTTTTTTTCTATTATTTTTTTCTTTTTTGTTTATTTTTCGCTTTTATTTTCTATGATTTTGTTGATTTTAGACTTTTAGTTAGGTGGGAGGATTCTAATTTGAATCGGGTATATTTGATTTTAAGTGTTATATGTGTGTTTTGTAATTAATTGCATGTCAAATGTAATTCACAAGTTATGTTTAATTCGATCAGATCGGATTTAGAGTAAAATTTCCCTACTAGTAGCTAGTAGCATATGTACAAGTTAGGTGTTAGGACAACATAAATTATCAATGTAAGAGTTAGAATTATTGAGTTGGTTTGACAGTGAAGTCTTCAACTTTTTATTTAGATGTCACGAGTTAAAATTTTTCAGAGATAGTTGAGTTTGTCACTTGATATTGGTGGTATTTGATTGTTTGAATCTTTTATTATAAATTATGTTATAATTTTTTATTACATTTCACAAATAAATATTATGTGTATAATATATTTATTTAAATATAAATTTAATATAAATTATGTATACTTGTCACGAGTCATGAATGTAATACAAGGTGGATCGTCATTTTGTCACATATACTTGTCCGGAACATACATATATGAGGGCCCAGATGAAAGATATTAATCGAGATGAAAGTGTTGCTTATCTCTATATAGATAGGGTTGCAATGATGAAGTCAAGCTATGTGTTGAAGTGAACGTTCGTGAATGAAACACTTTGTAGTGTTAAAATGACGTCGTTCCATTGGACCTAACTTTTTTAAATTGTGATACGAAAAGTCGAAAAGTTAGGGACCACACTAAATTAAAGATAATTTAGAACAGTAGAGTAATACTGAAGGAAATTATCACAACTTGGGCAAAGATATTAACCCGAGAATTCATGTGGATTTCTTTGGGTAAAAATATGCTAGTCTTTTTTCTTTTGTTTTTTTGGTTACAATTACAAAAATGAATGGTTTTTGGAATTGCAAGCTTAATCTAAGTTCAAGGAATTTCCTATTTTGTTTTATTTTTAAAATTATATAGTTAGAGTGCTTTTATGAGAGTCACCGTCAATTCGGAAAATAGATTGTAGTACATAAATGCAACCTCCCTTTCTGAAAGAGACTTTTCCGATCATGAAGATGGATTAATGAGTCAAGTCGGGCCCAATAAGTTATTGTTTAAATTTATTTGAACTATTACGGAATTTTAAAATTTGCATTTGAACATGATTTGATTATTATCTAATTGAGCTCCAACGAGCTTTTATCGAATCGAAAACGAGTTGAACTCTTAGTTTGATATTTTTGCATACATTATATTATCTTTTACTACTCGAATCAAGTTTCAAACTTATCAAACCATTTGATATATTAACCAGCCGAGCTCATACGAGCTTTTAACGATCGATGTTGAGTAATTTGACTCGTCTTTCTACCCTATTTCGAATTGCATCATTTCCCCTCCTGAGTTCCACTTGAGAAAAAATATATATAATTTTTTGATAAATTTTTGAGTTTCAATTAACTATTCTAATTTGACATCTTTTTTCACTTAGGTACTAATCATATATTCTTAGTATGCATTTGTAGAATGAAATATCTACGCGGATTATAGTTGTTTATTAGTTGGTAAATATTTTAAGACATCCATAACAATAACAAAGGAGTATTATTTCTCTCGTGTCAACCCACTCCTAGATGAGTTCAAATTCTCTGTAAAACTCTCGTGTAATACTTCTTGTTACATGTATAAATATTTAATAATTGTATATAGGGCTAGTTAGGATGTAGATAGAGAAAATTTATATTTTTTTCCATAACATAATATTCTCTCTCTTCACATTCTAACAACTTGTTTGGTTCAAGGAATTTGACAAGAAAATGAAAGGAAAACTAATTTTCTTTGTTTGGTTACTAGAGAAAAAGAAAAGAAAATAGGAGAGAAAACTTAATATTAATTTGTGTCAATTCTTTTTTCTCACCAAATTTTGTGAGGAAAATGGTGGAAAACAAGAAACTTTTCTTTTTACTTTCCTTTCCTTTTCTTCACCAAAATCCCTAAATCAAACAAAGCGTAAACACTTGTCACACATTTACTGGGTACCGTTACAAAACATTTCAATTCCTCCTAAATAAGGATTATGATTAATTTACACTAAATGTAATAAGTTCCAATTAAACTAATTAATAGTTCACAAAATTCTCATCGGACCCCCCAAAGGAATGTCCGGCCAAGTGACAGTGAAGCGCCTCTCCGTTTAAGTTTAGAGTTCAGAAGAATGTCATTTTCACGGAGTGTCGTCATTATGAGTTCTCAAGTGAAACCAAAATTAACGTACGTGGCTTAAAGGTGACACCGGGGAAAGTTATAGTGACGGGGCAGTGAGGAAAAAACCGCGAGCGGCTGAAGCGAAAGCCGCCATGTGTGTGGGCTGACCGCGCAAGCGTGTGTCAATGCTAAGCCTTGACCGTGGTTGCACGGGCGTCCGTGCTCCCATTTCACGACAAATCTTTTACCCTTTATCATTCAAATAAATAATAATTACTTTCATGAATTGTCCGAAACTGTGGCTTGTCTTACAGAAGCCTTCCAAATAAAGCCAAGAATTATCCTGTACGATTTTGAATGAGACTTCATCTTCGGAGAATCAAAATTTGAAATCTTGGAATTTTGCCACATGATAATTGGTGTATATATGTTTTTGTCCTACTTTTTACAAGTATGTCGACATTATGACGGATAAACAAAGCCAAAGGCCATTCGGACTCCTAATTATTATTAATTTATTATGACCCCTACTAGAAAAGTAGAAATATTCTACTTTGGGGAAATGTGATAATGCAGATCTTTTTTCGGTAAGATCACATGCATCCACATTTTACTTGGGTATAGATTGTCACATGCTTCTACCGTCTAAAAGAAGAGTATATTCTCACTCATATAAGATTATAATTTCACTACTTGTTAGTATAAATTATATTACAATTTCACCTCGTGACAAGGGTATCTTGGTAATTTACTAAAAGTAAGGGGATTTTAGGTAATTACAGAATAAGTGAGTAAGTGTCAATGTAATTATCCATTCCCTTCTTTATATATCACTCTTTACCCCACCCCCATATTGCGCCATTAGAAATTGAATTACTAAAATAAAAAGAAAGCGTTGCGTATAAAAAAGATGTAACTATCACTAGGTACATTTGGTAGGAAGACTGGTTATTCCAGAAAAGCTCAATTCAGGGGGAAAGGAATTCAACATGGAATGCATTTCTCAATCCACTTTGTGACTGACTACATGCATGGACTAAGTTTATGTTGGAATAATATATCTCTTTCCTTTGTTTGGTTGACTTAAATGTATAATTGGACTCAAATAAAATTTTGTTTGTTCAATAATATACACTTATTTATACTAATAATTAAAAGATAAATGAATATATCCAAATAAAAATATTATATATGATAGCTAATAAAATACGTATTAATTTAAATATATATAAATAGATGTGAGTATTTATCTATAAATAATTAAATATGTATGATAAATACAAATATATTAAATATCTACTCATATATCTATACATAATAAAAAATTAATGTACAAAATATTATATAGACATGTATATATAAAACCAAACTTTGTATTTTTATCTATATGTGGTACATATATACATATAAATATAATTATGTAATTCATATATATAAACATATATATATATATATCATGGAGTATATATTGTAGATAAAAATATAAGTTGTATATTTATAGTATACCATATGACTTGTATATGTGTGTGTATTTATATGTATATATACACAAATTCGTTTGTATATAGAACTTATACATGTGAAATATACACTTGAATATATATATATATATATATATAAATTTAAAGATAAGTCATATATTATTAATTTTATAAAAATATTATATATACTACAAATATATACATATATATATATATAAACATGTAAATCATTGCTGCATAAATATCTTGTATAAATAATTTATATATGTATATCTAATATTTATAATATACATACAATTCTAACATCCTACCATTTATTCTAGAAATATAGATAAACTGTGAATGTATATATATATGTATATATAACATATCTTTTATTTATATATGTAATATAAATAAATACATCTATATATATATATATATTCATATTTAATTTAATTTTGTTAATTGCTTAATTGATACAAATTATAATCCATGAATTTGGAAATATTTGGTAGAAATTTCCTTTTTTTCTAATGATTTTTACTCATTCACACTTTGGGAATAATCATTCCTCATGGTTGGATGAGGAATGAGTATTTTCAATTTTAATTGGAATGAGTTATCCATGAACACTTCAATCTCACTTGTCACAGTCATACCAAATAAAGAGTGCGATTTAAAAAAAAATGTCATTTTCTGACATCATCAATCCCTCGCACCAAACAGGGCTGCTACGGAATTTGCCTATATATTTAAACGTAGTATACTTTTATTCAGTGTTTATGTTCTTGTGAAAAGTCACTTGAGGAATTTGAGAGAAAAAATATATGCTAGATCAATCTCAATGGTCTTAGTGTCTATCTCCCTCACATAGTAAAGCGTATTGTGTGAGTTCCCCGCACATATTTGTGTGAAAGAGATAGATATATAATACATATTCGGACAACTAAACTTGGTTTGACGTAGAATTAAATTAAGGTAGCTCATCATCATGACCCATATGGCTTATTCATTTTATGATATTATTGTATACAAATTAAATGGTTCATACACACAATTAGGTATCGCTGAAGTGGGTGATATGAAATAAACTCATATATATATATATATATATATATATATATATATATATATATATATATACACTTGTAACAAAAAAAAAGGTGATACACTTGCACACCATTCCAAATAATAATAATACCACATATCATTCATAATTACAAAAATTCTCATCCTTAAATACGCAGTTAAAAGAATCAAGTGGACATAAAGAATTAAAGACTAAAGAAGAATTAGAAAAGATAATTATCAATTTTATCAAACGCCCTTGCGTGTCTTGGGATTAAACTTTTTTAAGAAAGAGATGAATGTGAAGGAACGGAGCCCGGATTTAAGGTTCGGAGGTGAATATAAAAAATGAGGTAAATCTTGATATATTTAATTATTAAGAAGATGAAAGTTTAAATATAAAAATATTATAGGTAAAAAAAAAAAAAATCTCAAAGTTAAGGGACATGTATCCCCTCCCCCCTCTCTGTCTCATTGTTAATACATATTTTTGTAGTTGAAGGAGAGCTTTTGTCTATATTTGTACTTGGATTTAATTGTTCCCATTTCAAACTATCTTAAATGCAAATGTGATCAGTTTTAGCTCCTCAACCTCAATTGTATTATATGTTTTAGACTTTTAGTACATCACTTTGTAAACACATTACACGTTGGTATATTTAACGTGTAAGTATATTACTAGCATCATTAAGTTTTTTTGTCTCATAAGTCCAAACAACCTCAATTGTTTAAAGTGTTTTAGTACATAACTTTGTAACCACATTACAAGTCATCACTAACCCTATGTTGATAGTTGCTTGTAATCTTCAATTTCTTCATTATATCTCCTTGTTAGTATATTAATATTTTTGTCTTCGTCTTTCGTGCAACCATACAATAATAGGAGAAGCCATGTTCCGAGCAACAATTGAACAACTTTTTTAAATTCTCTCGTCTAAAAAATTATACAATCGACTTTTTTCTATATTGCTTATAACACTAGAACATGTATTTGACCAAATATTTTCCTTTTTACAAGTACAGATAGTTATATGCTCCTATATAAAACGAAATAATCAAATATTTTACACCAACAACTATATTTTGTTAGCCTCATACGACTATCGTAAAGCCATTGACTGTTACATTTTTCATCAAACTTTATTATAGAAATAATGTCGTATAATAATTTAATTATTTCAAATGGAAGATACTTTAACCAACCTTTTATCTTAAAAATTATACCTTACTTTAAATGTTCCCCGCAAAAGCTAGATTGAAAGTGATCGGGCAACTGGCTGCCAGTATTTATATATTCATGGGCAAGCAGTGTTTAATCTTAAAGCAAAAGGTACAATAATAATTCTTTAAAAGAAAATGAAAGCCAAAAGGTATAAAGCTAAAAGCAATGCATTAAGCACTAGGAGATTTTGGTTGAATTTTTTTAATGTTTCTAGTGTATCATATTTTAGATTACACTACATCAACATGTAATCTTTACATAATTTATACCTTTTAAAGTTCAATGCCAGACATATTATAGAATTTTTTGGCTTCAATTAACATGCAAAATCTACTGTTAAATTTGGCCATCACTATTAAATTCTACTCCACATTTTAGGTAAAAAAGTGATTTTTTTTTTTTAGAAAAATCGGTCTTATATATCAATTATTCAATTGAAAGTTTACAACGCTTAGAACAATACAATTCAATAGACTCAAACGATGTAGTAAGAACATTTGAAACACTAACTATCAAGTTATTGAAGATAACAAATTTTAAGAACTCACAACCGAATATAAGAAAATTTTTATGCAACTCCTATTCAAGGAGAGATAAAACTCTCATTCGAGAGAGAAAACAAATTCTCATACGAGAGAGAAAGTAAAATACTAAGCAAAACATCTAAAACGTTATATAAAAACTTATGCATCACATGTCTTTATGTCTTCAGATCTGTCTCTGTCTCGTTAGATCCATAGTCGTCTCGTTAGATTCGAAGATGTGATGTACAAGTTGAAGAAGGGTACTCCAACCCAACCCTCCGACGATGGTAGTAACAGTGGTGAAGAAGACGACTGCTTCACCAAGCCATCGTCGGCGGAAGAATATAGAAGAAAAAGAAGGTTAGGGTTTAGAGAGAGATGGGGAGAGAGAGGAGTTCAGGGGTAAAAAAGTGAAAATTGAAACATATAATTTAGGTTACGTAGTTTATAAAGTGGATAACTGTTACAACCCTAAGAGTTGGGTCCTTGACACGGCGGGCCAATGTGTCAAGATGGGACAACGGGTGCCGAGAGTAGGCGGCATTGGCTCAAATTCAGGCACAAGTGGGCAAGTTGCGGGCAATAGTGGGCAATGACTCGAGGCAAAATGGGTTTGACCGAGGAAGTGCAAGGTTGTGGCAATTTGTGGGCAAGTTGCGGGCAATAGTGGGCAATGACTCGAGACAAAATGGGTTTGGCCGAGAAAGTGCAAGGTTGTGGCAATTTGTGGGCAATTGTGCGGGAAAACTCGACGGGTGCTTGAGTTGGGCATCCGGCGTGTGGGAGATTCGGACAGTGGCTGAGAAAACTAGGTCGGGTGCACACGGCTGGGCGAGTTCAAGGCATGTGGCCGAGAAAGTTAGACAACGGGTGCACAGTGGGTCGAGATCTAGGCAGATTGGCCGAGAAAACTCGGCAGGGGACCAGGCTCCGTGCGGGAGGCGCTGGGCGAGCCGAGTGACCCGACGTGCGGACGACGGGTCATGTGCGGGACATGTGCGTGGCAGTTGGGCGAAGCCTTGAACAAGGCCAACTGCTGGACAAGTGGACGCATGGAAGCTTATTGCTGGAGTTAGTGGGCGGTTGCAAGCGGTTTTGGTGGTCAAAACCGCCCGACACTTGGAACTTAGTGATAGGCCGAATCCTAGGAATGGGGGATGGCCATTCCAGGCGCCTGATGCCTTTAAAATCAGATTGTATACGCCATTTTGAGGGAGAGAGAGGTGTGTACGAGTTAGGGATTCCTTGTATTTAGTTGATGAGCAATAAAATATAAGGTTGGGCGTTGGTCGCCCGTAAATGTGATTGTGGCCTTTAAATTCAGCATGTGTGCCTAAGTGCGAAGGTTTATGCTTGTGTGTGCGTGAGTATGAATGCTTAGACTTGCGGGGTGCTGAGTTTGCTCGTGGGAAAACACTAATCAATCGGGAAACACGAGAGTTGTGCGTGTTGGGAAGGCTGACTGATTTTGGTGGGCAAAATCAGGCCGCACGGTGTCCTTTGAGGCGAGAAATTTATGCTCGAAAAATGACCCCGTGACAGTTGGTATCAGAGCCTCGTTTCGATGATGTTGCTTGTCGGACTTGGCTTTGATTCGGTCGGAGAAGACACAAAATCCGCTGCGCGTGTCTGGATCCTTGTGAGAGGCATGGATCGTGAAGATTTCGTGTGCTTGGTGGCACGAAATTCATTGAAGGCTTGCTGGTATGGGACAGTAAGTACGCAGGTTGCGTGAGGTACGTGGGCTGCGTGAAAATTGAGGGTGACAGTGATTTTTGTGTGGGCTTGACGGTGGCAGATTGTTGCTGTGCGAGGAACGGATGCTGTTTGCGGAAGGCGAGCAGTTAGGGTGAAGTTCAGCGTGGGAAATCTGTGGGAACCGCGAGTATGAAAGTTGCTAGAAAATTTGGCTGAGTATGTGGCTCATCAAATTCATCATGGGATCAGCGTAGGCAAGGGTTGCGAAGATTGAGGCGAGTGCTTGTTTGATCTTGACTAAATTATGGGTACGGTTAAGGGTTCAAGTACCAGTTTCAATGGATAAGGCAAGGGTTGCGAAAGGTTGATGAAAAAGGCTCGTGTGGTGGCACGAGTACGTTGAAGGCAAAGAGATGTTGCTGGATTCGTGGCATAATTGGCAAAGTACTAGCCGGGTAATCAACTGTTGAAAAGACCTCTTCCGGTGGACATGATCTGCGGAAGTGATGAAGGAAATTCATTGTGTCATCAATGGGCACGGGTTATTCAGAGTCATGAAAAGCCAAAGTTGCTGAAAATTTGGGTTAGTATGTGGCTGATTCGAATTTCAGTGTGGGATGATTTCGGTTTGCTGGGCAGTGAGTTGCTGGGCTGAAATCAGCGCATTTTCATCAAGAGGATTCGGGATGGCGGGGTTCTAGGTCGAAACATCGGACAAGAAGCGTGAATGTGGGTTCAAACGGTTGCGGGAAACGGGTGACAAACTTCAGTGGCTTGGATGTTGGTGTTGGTTCGACGAGGACGTCGAATTTTCTTGGTGGGGGTGGTTTGTTACAACCCTAAGAGTTGGGTCCTTGACACGGCGGGCCAACGTGTCAAGATGGGACAACGGGTGCCGAGAGTAGGCGGCATTGGCTCAGATTCAGGCACAAGTGGGCAAGTTGCGGGCAATAGTGGGCAATGACTCGAGACAAAATGGGTTTGGCCGAGGAAGTGCAAGGTTGTGGCAATTTGTGGGCAAGTTGCGGGCAATAGTGGGCAATGACTCGAGACAAAATGGGTTTGGCCGAGAAAGTGCAAGGTTGTGGCAATTTGTGGGCAATTGTGCGGGAAAACTCGACGGGTGCTTGAGTTGGGCATCCGGCGTGTGGGAGATTCGGACAGTGGCCGAGAAAACTAGGCCGGGTGCACACGGCTGGGCGAGTTCAAGGCATGTGGCCGAGAAAGTTAGACAGCGGGTGCACAGTGGGTCGAGATCTAGGCAGACTGGCCGAGAAAACTCGGCAGGGGACCAGGCTCCGTGCGGGAGGCGCTGGGCGAGCCGAGTGACCCGACGTGCGGACGACGGGTCATGTGCGGGACATGTGCGTGGCAGTTGGGCGAAGCCTTGAACAAGGCCAACTGCTGGACAAGTGGACGCATGGAAGCTTATTGCTGGAGTTAGTGGGCGGTTGCAAGCGGTTTTGGTGGTCAAAACCGCCCGACACTTGGAACTTAGTGATAGGCCGAATCCTAGGAATGGGGGATGGCCATTCCAGGCGCCTGATGCCTTTAAAATCAGATTGTATACGCCATTTTGAGGGAGAGAGAGGTGTGTACGAGTTAGGGATTCCTTGTATTTAGTTGATGAGCAATAAAATATAAGGTTGGGCGTTGGTCGCCCGTAAATGTGATTGTGGCCTTTAAATTCAGCATGTGTGCCTAAGTGCGAAGGTTTATGCTTGTGTGTGCGTGAGTATGAATGCTTAGACTTGCGGGGTGCTGAGTTTGCTCGTGGGAAAACACTAATCAATCGGGAAACACGAGAGTTGTGCGTGTTGGGAAGGCTGACTGATTTTGGTGGGCAAAATCAGACCGCACGGTGTCCTTTGAGGCGAGAAATTTATGCTCGAAAAATGACCCCGTGACAATAACTATGTTAAATTTCTGACTGTATAAAGGTTATAATATTGAAGTATTGATAGTTTATTCTAAAATCATATCTCTCTCTATATATTACTTGTGCTTGATTCTATTTGTATTATTAGTCTCCTCAAGCATGAATAATGCTTTCGTTTTTGTTATTTTAAATTATGCATTCTTGTTCTGATAATTTAATATAGACAAGATTGGAAACTTTTATTGGCATGACATCCATTTGAAATACCAAAAAAATAGCAGATTAAAAGAAAATATTCATTATGAGATTCTTTTTACATTTCAAAATCTACCTCATCCACTTTGTCTTTGGTATAATAAATTTAGTTCCAACTTTTGTTTTAAATTGATGTTCAATCTTGTATTTGAATTCACTTATGCATGAGATGTATAAAAAATTTCTCAAAAGATAAAATTAATATGGATTATAAACACACTACAACAAAAAGTAATATTAATGAAAAATTTGAAGTGACAATGTTAGAGTTATCATTAAATATACATAATAAATGACAGTAATTCTTGCTTCATCTCAATAAAGATTTTTAGTGACAAAGATTTCTTTAAAATTGTCACTATTGATATTAAGTGACAAGGATTTCTTAAAAATTGTCACTATTGATAATTAGTGACAAAGACTTCTTTAAAATTGTCACTATTGACAATTAGTGATACATGTATAGTTGCAACACAAATAGAGTAACAACTATAATTGTCTAAATTGTCACTAATTCTCAATATTGACAACAACTTCCTTGTCATTAATTATGAAGAGTGACAACTTCTACACAAATATCGTCACTATTAAACATGTAAAACTTATTGTTGTGACAAAATAAAAATTATTGTTACTAAAAATTTATAATTAACGCCAATTTATATATTGTTACTTGACATTTTACTACCAATATATTAGTTTTTTATAGTGACTTGTCATGCGTATATTGATGAAGTGGAATATGATGCATCATTTTTAATAGGAAATATGAAATGATATACATGATTTTGTGTCAATTGGTCATTTTTAATGCCTCGCCCAGTCACCTAACCAAGTGGACTGTGGCAGGACTTTCTTTAACATGCTATGAATCAATTCTTATTATATGTATATAATAGGAGAATATTTTAAATTTTATACTCCCATCATGGTACCAAATTAAGGGGAAGATATATATCTATTTTCCTCGCCAGATTATTGTCTTTTCTTAGTACATTTTCTCTCAATATAAACGTTATGCACCAATATATTTTTTTGGGTTAATTACATTAACTACCTCTTTTATTTAGTTTGATTAAAGTCCAATCTATTTATTTATGGCTCATATAAAACATCTTCTTATAATAAAATCTTACATTTACCTGCCTCTGACTAATAACCATTAGTCAAACGTAACAGAAAGTGTAAATTATCAATCTTACCCTTGTATTAAGAAAAATATTAATTTAAAAAAGATTAATTACATTAACACTCTTCTTATTTTGTGTAATTACAATGCAGACCGCGTTATTGAATCATGTAACAGACACTCATCCCCTTTTATAATAAAATCTCATATTCACCCTTTACGACTATCTTCCACTACTTTTTTTCATTCATTCTTTCTTTAAATATTTTTCCATAACAACTTTTTAATTTTTTTATAATAACCTTAATATATATTTGTTTTCTTTCAGTTTTTTTTTAAAAATTTTTGTAACTGATTTCATATTTTTTTGGCAACTAACAATTTAGATTTTTCTGAATTGAATATGATATTACTTCTAAAATAAATCGAAACTCGGTATATGTTTTTTTAAATAACCGAAATTGCACTTGATTATCAAGATTTTAACAAGTTATTACGAAATTATTTATTTAAAACTAAATCAAAAATTGTAATTACATTCTCTTTAATATAAAAAATTACATTCACCCCGCAAGAGTAAAATAAAAAATTTAGTAAATATTTTTGATGATAGTAAGCATATTTCGTTAGCTTTTTGTAACTGAAGAGGGGATTGATTGTTTTATTATTAAAAGGAGCTATTTGTTCTGTCCTCAACACAATGATTTCCCTTTTATAAAAGGGAAAATCTAGGGGCCTAGGCACGATTTGACCGCGTTGGGGCGAGCAGCACCGCATGACAGAAAGCACAACAAGGCCGAGCGTGCAGTATAGCTCGCCTGCTACGCCGCAGCGCGGCAAGGCAATGACAAAGAAGTGCTCGCTCCATCGTGAACCAATGAGCTGTAGGCATTTTCCCGAAAATTTGGGTGAATTTGAGACTCCTAAGGTGTTTAGAGCTTTGTGCAACATAATTTCCAAGTATTGTTGATATAGGTAAATGATTCTCATCTTTATAATTAATCACTATCATACGAATAATAAAATTTTTTTAGTATAGGTACGTGGACGTAGGTAATTTGCCGAATCACATAAATCGCCATTTCGATTTCTTGCTTTGATTTTACTTTTTAAGTTCTTTTATGCACATTGCTTCCTAACAATTCTCAAGTAAGATTGAAAGACGAATCAAACTTATCGATACTAGACTCGAGATTGTTCGTGAAAAGCTCGTTTGAGCTCGGCTGATTAATATATCAAGTCAAATTTTAACAACTTTTTGTGTTAGATAAGTTTTGGAGCTCGGTTAGTAAAAAACAATAAAATATGTGCAAAAAGTCAAGCTACTCTAACTCAACTCGTGTTCGACTCGATAAAAGCTCGATTCAGACGCAGTTAACAATCTAACCAAACTCGAATACAAATTTATTTTTTTTTAAATTCAAGAGGAAGGGGGATACCCTACATATCTAACCCGACAAACCTAAGTTAATAGTTATCAACTGAGCCATAAAGATTCTATCTAACTCCATAAAGGAGGGGAGAATCACAACTTGTAGCATTTTGGTTTCGAATCCAGTATCTCTCATATAAAGTGGGAGATATATAACACTAGACCAACAAATCTTAAATAATTCGAATACAAATTTTGAAACTCGATAACTATTAAAATAATTTTGAACTACAACTTATTCAGTTCGAATTAACTCATTTACAACCATGTTTTGAAGCTTCTTAAAAGCAAAATTAATCGATAATGGCCCATCTAATAACCAAGTCAACCAGCTGGTGCAATCACAGTGGCCGTCTTGGCTTATATACTTTTACCATATGAAGCCCATTACACTTTCGATTTCTTCTTCTTCATTTTCATCCCAAATCCTTCCCCCCTTTTTATTTTTAATTTTTTTCTTGGAAATAATGTTAGTAATAAAATGTCCTCAAAACTTCTACTAGTCACCATTGATAATCTCTGATGTACCATCCTTTCATTATCTATACTCTTTTATAAAGCCTCAACCCCTTAGAGTAACCGCCATGGTATGTTTTCGTTTGAACTTCCTAAAATGCCCTTCTCCAAATTTTAGCAAATTAATTCTCATTTCTCACGATTATAAAGAGAGAGTGGAGAATGTGTGGCATTAATTAACCGCTTCAAAATTAATTGTCCTTTTTTTCTACATTATCCAAAATCACATGGTAGTTATATTATGCAGTTTTTATTTTTTTCTGTGTAATCCATTCTTCCATAAAAAAAAAAGAAAAAACAAAGGATCTCATTCTCCATTGGAATATGAGATTTTATCACTAACCACCACTTCAATTCTCTCTAGAATTATTTTTTTCAATATCAACCATTAGGTAATATTGGTGCAAAATTGAGGTCAAAGTTGAGAATGTATGTAAGCTTATTTTACATCTGTAGTCCAATTAAATTCATTTTGGTTGTTCTTCGTTATGTGCAATAATAATGGTTATTTCCATTTTCTTCAAGAGCGCCTTACGCAGTTACGTTTATGATTTCTGAAAACAGCATTATGTTTGTTCTTTGCATGTGAATTATTTGTACGGAATAAGTACTACATTTTTCGAGCACCAAATTTGTAGTTTCACTGTTATCGAGTCACACTAATTATAATGCAATTGTGTTTATCAGCAAAGTGTAATTTTTATCCTAATATTTAGTAGCACACGCATCGAGTGTGCGTTGACCGCTAGTGTATATAGTATGTAGAAATTAAAATTATTAAATATAAAATCATGTATTAACATTATAATTTCTTGCATTTCGTGGTGAGTAAATACTAATTAATGACTAAATAGAAAATATACATGAAGATTCACATGCACGTGACTCATGCTCCAGAATAAATTTGTCCTCAAACAATTTATGCTACACCTGATGAATATGTATTTGGTAGTTTGTGTGCGTCATTGTATGGCTAGTGATATCTTCATCCAACTATTCAGCGCTCGTCCACCAAACATAAATGTTCCTAGTGCAAAAGAAATAGATGAAAATCCAAATGTCCTCGTTGTTTCACACAATATGCAACTTCTTTACTTTGTCAATGTATCTCCGGCATATTGGGCATGTTTTGTTTTCGTCTTTCATAATCCTGCATCATAAACAATATATTTCGCACATTAATTCCACGCTATCCTCTTTTCTTGTCGTCTTCAAAACATTTTATGCACAAACACAATTTATGTCAAGACCAGACTAGAATTTCTCATAATAATCTACTTCTTTACTCGATTAACTTAAAAATAAACGAAATCGAGTGTGAATCACAAACTTATAGAATACTACTACTTAATGGTTATAGAGTATGTTACCTGTGGGCACAAGTGTGGCAAGTAACACAATGACCACAAGGGAAAAAGAAGCAATTTCTTTGATCATCATAGCAAATAACACAAATCTTTCCATCATACAAGTCGTCCTCCGATGAGGAACTACTACCCGATTCTAAATCCTTTGCATTTGTCCCATACACACTGAACACGACTTCATCCTTCAATAGCAACAATCTACTATTCTCGGTAGTCCTTTCTCCTGCTCCGCTGGCCTCGGCCTCGTCCCCCTCCCCATCGCAGTTCCACAGGAGTTTCACCACTAGCGCAATTACCATCAAGAATATTGCTGCAATTTGCAACAACAACAAAAAAAGAGAGTTAATTAAGTGACTAATTTATTTCTATTTTTTTTTATCCTTAAGGGCTAAGGCTATGTTTGAACCACGAAATGAGCTAAAAAAATGCTGAGAAAATATTCACAGTAACTTTTGTTTTTTGTTTTTTTTTCTTAATTTTCCTTTTTTATTTTCTTTTAGCCACTAAAATCTGAAATTCATACATTAGCATAAAGTTTTCTTTGTTATAATAAGGATTAAGTATGTACAGAATACAGATTCATAATGTTTTTTTCTATATGAAGGAAAAAAAGAATTAATTCAATGATTTGTTAGGCAGGTTTTCCCTCTTCTAAACTTACACAAAAACGTTTACGACACAATTTTGACCCAACTAACAAATTAACAGAGTGGAAAAAGATTTTGTTTAGGAAAAATCAGTCATTTTATTTCATTCAATAAAAAATTTACAATGTCAAGAATAATACAACTTAGACTGTCTTTAACGATGTATTAATAACAATTGAAGCGCCGAATATCACGTTTTTTCAAGATGACAAATCTTAAAAACTAACGATTGCGTAAAAGAAAAGACTACAATCTTATTCAAGAGAGACGAAATTCTCATTCGAGAGAAAAAACAAAATATCTAAACAACTATATATAAAATCTAATGTATTTCCCGTCTTCATCTCGTCAAATCATATATATTTTACCAAATTTGAAGTTGGGATATACAGTATAAAGGCGGATGCTCTAATCCAGTCACTAATGATAGTGATACATGCCATCATGAAGGCAATTGTTTCATCAAACCATCGCCCGAAGTTGGTGGAGAAGAAGAAAAGAAAATGAAGGTTTCGGTTTTGGGAGAGAGACAGAGAGGCGGCTGGGGGAGATGGGAGGATTGCAATTCAGTGGGAAAAAGATTTTCTTCTTTTTCGTTTTAAAGAAAAATGAAAAAATAAAGTCCTATTTCTAATGGTACCCCACCAGAATTATATCTTTCCTCATTTGGGTAAGATTTTAATACAGAGACAAAAGTTAATGAACACTCAGTTGGCTTATCCTGAACACTGATTTTTCATCTTTTTTGCATAAACCTAGAAAAAGTAATGCTCTACAAACTACATCTACATTAATCAACTATTTCCAGAACAACGAAACAAAAAAATGAAGCAGTTTGCAATAAGTAAGGTCATCCATGTATATGTACATAACAGCAAAGTAACATGCAGACATACCAGTGAGCGCCGCGTATATAGCTAAACGCATTGCATATTCCAGTAGAACATGGGTTTCCCCCAAATTATCACCATCATCCTGCAAAATATATATATATATATATATATATATTAATCAGCTACTTAATTACGGAATTGTACGAAATTGAGTATCAAGTGTTATTAATTAAGAAGGGATATTAATAAGTTTTTTTTTTCTTACTTTCTTAAATGTGATCGTGACAGCAAGTTGATTTATCAATTCATGTAGAATTGCTGTTTTCCAAGACATTATTATTTCCAGTTCTGGCTTCTGGATCTGCTACTAAATTAATATCTGACAAAAAAAAAACATAAGATATATATATATATATATATATTATTTCATAAAGAAAAAAAAAAGATTCAAATATTTCCAAAACTTGAATTTTGGTAAATTATCTTCTTTTGCTCATATGGGTATTTGTAAATAAGAAACGAATTTTAAATTGATTACCTCATATATAATTATAGCGTGTATTTAGCTTCCCAAGTCAAGATTTAACTCAGCTTCCAGTTGTTGGCTCAAGAAAGGAAATTAAGATCTCCATAAAATTTATATACAAAGTCTTGAAAGCTATAGAAATATATATCTCACAGAGAAATGCCAAAGGGAAACGGGAAAAAGCTGCTGTCAAATGGGTATGTGTATATATACATATATATATATAGGTGTTTGATGAAGAAGAAGGTGTGCAGAAAATTTGAAGCTAATAAGTTGGAAGTATAATTGCAGTTTTTTTTAACTGTCGGCTGAGAATTTTGGATTGGATGAAGAAGATATGGATTGATAATAATAATAATAATAATGTAATGGGGCAGCTTCCAGGAATGTTATTTATGAAGTGATTGGGTTTGAAAGTGATTTAATGTGTTAAATAGATAGTGGACAATGGCAAAACAAGCGAAATTCTATGTTTTAATGATTCGAGTGTGTGATGTGAGTACACGTAATATACTTTGATATGTGAGAAATCTATACAAAAGACACTTTACATTTTGTTAAAGGCACGCCACATTTTTTTTATTTTAACTAAGTTGGCTATAATGCCCCTTAATATATCATATATAATTTTTATTAATATTAAAATGTAAATTGAATAATCTTTCTAAAATAAACTTTAAAGAATATTTTTTAATTATTTTTTGTGAAAATAATACCAAATAAAATTGCTTTTTTTCTCAAGCATCTTTTTGGAAATAAAAAAATCTATTTTTCATCAATGTTTTTCAAAATAATCATCTTTCCATGGATATTCAACCCCGATATGATTTATCGAATTCATTAAATGATATGTATTGCTCATTTGCTCCATAATAAATATTATAATTTCTTTTTTGAATATTGAAATATAATATCAAAGGTCTAAAAACTACCAAAAAAGTAAAAATAATCATCCTATCATATTATACTGAATTAGTATTGGTGAACTCAACATGTCCATTTTGAATAATAGCTAATTTTATTTTTTGTTAAATTTAATAAAAAAATAATTGTCAAGTTATCCAAAATAAAATAACATTTATCCTAATTTGGTTCCAAATAAATAAGTAAAAGTTTTAGTCATATCTATAAACTGTTTTTTTACTTATTATTTACAATAGTTATCCGTTAAATTTTAAAATTATGAATTATCAAATTTTGAATATTTATTCTACATTTAGTTAGAAAAGTGGTATAAAACTAGTTTCTCAAAGAAAATGATAAGACTCAAGACCTGTTGGTCTAGTGGTATACATCTCTCACTTTATGTGAGAGGTCCTGGGTTCGAATCCAAACTGCCACAAGTTGTGGCTCTTCCCTCCTTTATGGAGTTAGATAGGGTTTTTATGACTAAAGATTATAACTATCAAACCGTGTTTGTTGGGCTAGATATATAGAGTATCCCCCTCCCTCTTGAATTAAAAAAATAATAAGAATTACTTTAATAGACTAAAGGGCATTTTTGTCTATGTAATAAAATTTAAATAAAAGTGGAGTGCCTTCATCAATTGCCATATGTTTTCCAAAATGTGAAAGTGGGTAGAAGCCTTATTAATTTTTTTAGTTTTTATATTGTATTTAAGGTAATATTCCATGTGTTGTTCAATAAGAGTTTATTATTATTATTATTATTATTATTATTATTATTTATATTGTATTATTATTATTATTATTATTTATATTGTATTATTATTATTATTATTTATATTTATATTGTATTTAAGGTAATATTCCATGTGTTGTTCAATACGAGTTTATTATTATTATTATTTTATTATTACATTTTTGAAAGGTTGATAATTATTATTTTATTTTATGAAACGATATTTTGTTCATCAATTATTGACCATTGAAGGCTAAAGATAGAGCAACCAAAAATCATTCTTGTCAATTCTGTCATACTCCTTTTTTTTTCCTTAATCAATTGCATAATATATTTAATATTTTAATATTAACAACTTACAATCAAGTAAAAATAGTGAAAAATCCACACGTTAAAAAGAAACAGATAAACTTAAAATAATTTCTAATATTTTAGATCTCAATCTCACCGATAGAACCGATTTATTTGGCAATTTTATCATAATTTAAAACTCATGGAATATTCAAAATTGGACACACAATTATGACTGAGGGAACATATATGAGAATAACAAAAGGTTAAGTCCTAAGTTGGGTCTGATTCAAGCCCCAAAGATGAGGTTTTATCCTTCAGATCTGGGTTCAAGTAAACAAAAAAAAATTAGTTCATAAGTCACAAGGCGAGTAACCAAAAAATAATAATTCACAAGACGATATAGTTGTCGTGGATTTATTACAAGACAAATAAACTATATTTGAATTTGAGTTTGATTTACAATTTCACACATATATGGATTTATGACTACTGTTATGTGTTAGTCATTGATTATTTATTGTTGATAGTTGAATTAATGATGTAATATATATGTGGTTAATTATTGTACGTAATGATGTTGATGCATGCGTCGACAAAGCTTTAAAACAAAGGTATCATGGGTTTGAATTTCACTGGTACACTTGGATACTTATTATCCAATTCTTTTTATTTATTTTTTTGTATATACTAAGGTTTCCCCAACCGGACGTCGGAGACTATTTTCCTTCGAGACGTAGAGATCACCAAAGTGGGTTTTGCCTCTCCCAATAAAGTCTTTTTCATAAACACCGCCAGGAATCGAACCCTGAACAAATGCTTAAGGAACTCAGTTATTTATTAATTGTGCTGGACCTTGTCGTTGATACTTATTATCCAATAAACAATCGTTGATTGTGCTTCAATAATTTAAAAGAATTTATAATATATTTTATAAGTCCTGAACATGTCAAGATATTAAATGAAATAACAAAAGTTTGGCTTTATGGCAAATGACAAATAATATTTGTTCAGAATTATTTCAATAATGACTACTTTACCCTCCTCCTAACCAAAATATCCTTTCTTCTGCAGATCTTGTTTTTGCTCCAATACAAATTTGGAGAAAAATTCTGAGATCGGAAGCTAAGGTAACTTAAAAAACGCATATTCATCTTGCAAATAGAAAAGTGTAAAATTCACCAATAAGCATTTAAAAACTTGAGACTCGCTCTAGTCGAACTCAATAATTAATCAATACTGTCATGGTGACATATTTGATGTGTGCTCAATTATTTAAAAATGTAAATAATTTATTTGTTATTTCATAATATGAAAAATTCTGAAAATTTTATATGATACTTGAATTTATGCAAGCACATAGTATTACATATGATTCTATGTCGATTGTTATTTGTAGTTAGAAATAAGTGGAAGAGAAAGATAAAAAAAAAATATTTGGGGAGAAATAATATATAAGGAGAAAAAGTGAGAGAAGGGAGAAGGAGAAAAAATGCGTGAGGGAGAACGAGATTTTTTCTCTCAAAAATATTTTTCAGATATTCTTCTCTCAAAAGTGCGTTTGGTTGGCAAATCATGAGATTGTTTTTGAAAAAAAAAAACTCAAAGTTTCTATTTAAAATTCTTGCAAAAAAATAATAATTGATTTTGACTATTCATGATTTGACAGTTCACCAACTAATTAAAAGGGTTTGTTTCAGCTATTTCTTAACATTGAGAGTCAAATTAATTACATGTTTTAATGCAAAATAACGCAACATGTAAAATAAGGTCCATTTTGCCTATTTTTATTTGTCTAAATCAATGAATTTGAGTAAGATATGTTTATAAAAAATTATATGTAAACATCAATCCAAATAAATTTTTCACAATAAAAAACATATCACATTAACCATAATCATTACATGTTTTTCTCTAAAAATAACTCATTCAAACACACTGTTAATACAACATTCTATTATCCTGAACAATATTTTTTTCTCACTTTTGTTATGATTTTTTTTTTCTTGAGATGGATATGCCATCTTATTAAACCCTGAACAATTGTCAAATTTATAAAGTAGGTAAAATATCATATTAAAAATTAGGCAGACCAATGTGATTTTTCTATGATTATAGTGCTCTACTAATAATATAGATATAATATTTGTCTCATGATAGATTGTTTTCCTTAAAGTGTTTCACATGAACTTATTTGATCTAAAATTTCTCGCATTAACACTTTAAAGAATCTTCAGTACGGTATATTTAAATTCACATGAACCTAATTCGAAATAAATTTCTCGCATTAACACTTTAAAGAATATGAAATTACGAAATAAAGCGGAGTTTGTCATGTCCAAGAATGCAATTCACAAATATTCAATGCTTATTAGTCTAGTGGTATCAACTTCTACTTTCAAGTGGGAGATTCTAGGTTCAATCTCAAATTGTCACACGTTGTGACTTTTCTCTCTTTATTTAAAGTCTCATAGGGCATGTGTAGCCCAAGGGCCAAGATTAAAAAACTATTGGCTCGAGTTTGTCGAATCAGAGTATCCCTTTGTCTAGAATCAATTTTATTTTTTTGGTAAATTCTAGAATCAAATTAAAGAAAAAAAAAAAAGAAGGCAGTCCTCAAGTTGCAAAATTAACCTTAACCTTTTTTTTTTCCTGATAGTTAAACTAACCTTAATGCTAAAAAGTAAAAATAGATAAAAGTCACGGACTCGCGATGCCAACGTTTTACTTTACTAGAAGACACATATACAGTGGTAAGAAAGTGACTCCTAAACTTTGCACGATAGAATCTCATCCGTCCAATTATCTTAGTATTTCTGTTCAGACATAATAACTAAAGAATCATAAAGCGGAAAAAAAGAATAAAGCGGAAAACATGGCATGTGTAATGCAAAGACTGTGAAATGTGATTGCATTATTAATTAAACTTAATAACTTTTGCTTGGTAGGATACAAACATAATTTGAGATTAACCAAATCTGTTTCACGTGGATCAGTGATATTAATCTAAATCCCTAAGATGCCAAGTCATGCTATCACCATGAGATTTTAATGAATTCATAACATATATATATATATATATATATATATATATATATATATAGGGTATGAATCAAATACATACCTTGGCATTAGATAAGATCTAAGACCCAATCTAGGCCTCTGATTCAATTTGATCCCAAGGTGTGAGTTTATCTCATTTTTCGGATTATATAAATTGTTTTAATGCTGGTAAGGGCATTTTAGTCAGCAAAACGTAACAAACTCATGCTTCCCATAACAGATTCATGATATTGTTCCCATAACAGATTCTGCTTCCCAATTTATTTTTATTTCTAATTATAATTCGACCTATTTACAGAAATTATCAATTTAATTACCAGAATCTTAAATCTCTTCATCATTCATCAATTCTGCTTCCAAATTCATTTTTTTTTTTCGAATCATAATTGCGAATTCTGCATTTTTTTCTGCATCATTCATCGCGAATTCTGCATTTTTTTCTTCACTATCAATAGTTTTTTATTACGTTTTTCATTATATCGTCTGAGTGTTTACGGAAAATATATGTTAATGATGCGCATCTGCTGAAACGTCAATATACAATAGATATAAGTGTGATATGCAACAATACATACGCGTAGTTATAGTTGATGCAAGTGATCATACAACCAGTTTTTGTGTATATATTATACAGTACGTTAATCATCAATATACAGTTTATTATATTTCATTATACAGTCCATATAACGTGATTATACAGTATGGTATTAAATCTATGATGCACGGATACGGGCAGGGACGGATCCAGGAATGAACTATTGGGGGGGCCGAATTACCACTATGCAAAATTTTTGAAATTATTTATAAATAAATATTCAAATTTATTTTAGTTTTAATAGATAAGTAAAACAACATTACATGTAAAAAAAAAAAAAAACTTTCATGTAAATTTACAGTAGTTTCGAAATATATACACAAATTTCTTAAAAAAAATTATTTATATTGTACACAGCGTCCTCTCAAGTCATAAAACTAATCTATAATTCATTTATTAATGATAGAAAAAAATTTAAAATTTTCTTTTTAATTGATTCTATCTCCTTTTAATTGGAGTTAGTGGTCTTGTCAATTTTATTCATAAATACAAGAAATGAGTTTTTTTAAAAGAAAATGTTTTGTTCATCATAAATTTATGTACAGAAAGTGAGAAAAATTGGTCTACTTAGCTAAAAAAAAAGTAACATTGGTCTAAAGGGTTTTCACTTAACAAAAAGGACTATTGGGTTTTAATTTGACAAACAGAACTATTGGGTTTTTAGTTATAGACTGTAGAGTGCAAGAAAAAAAAAACACTATTGGGTTTTTTGGTTAACACTAAAAATAACAGGACTCATACAAGATTCAATCTCCTGCCCTCATGAATTAATGCACGCTCCCTCACCAACTGAGCTACATGTGTGCTTGTTACATTTAGCAAAACAAATTTTATATATACTATTACTGGGGGGGGGCAAACCATTGAAATATACACATTCTATACCAAAAATTTTAAATCTCGGGGCCCCGGCCCCCCCGTAAATCCGTCCTTGGATACGGGTACGGCGAATATGGGTACGATACGATACGGGTACGAAATACGCGATTTTCCAAAATTTTAGGATACGATACGCCTGGGATACGACTATATATATATATATATATATATATATATATATATAAACTTGAATTTTTTACAATCCACTAAATGAAGTCACATGACCATTCATACTTATAGATGAAGATGCTATTATAATAATTAGTTAATTACTGAACGTATAAAATTTCTATAATCGATAGTCATAACTATTGAAACTTTATTCTACACACCAATTAAGTGGATTTAAAACTTTATCAACCTTTTTCTCGAACAACATTACAAGACAAAAATACAAACCTCAATCTATATTATTGCATATTACTAAAAGAGTAAAAGTAGAAGAGTGTTTATTGTTTATACTCAGTACAACAACAAAATATTTAACAAAATTGAAAACTATAAACAAATCTCAAAATCCTAATTAACTTACTTGAAGAGTTCTTGAAGAACTGAAGGGTGGAATTCGAAAAGAATCTAGAAGACAGAATACTTGAGTTATAAGACGAAGAAGGATTTCTATCGCATATTGGGTATTGCAATTGCAGAGCAGAAGACGGATGAGGGTTTTTTTCTCCATTCTCGTTTCTATTTTTTTCCAATTAATCGTGGATTTTTTTGTTAAATTATTATAGTAATAAGTTTTTACCGTTGAATTTTGAGTTTTGACCTAAAAAGTATTTCAAAATATCAAAAAATACCCTTGCCGTATCGGATACTTCGCGGATACTTCCCACATACTTCGTGGATACTTCCCGGATACTTCCAATTGCCGTATCGGATACCGTATCTGATTTTTTTTTTTTTTTTTATTTTCGGATACTTCCAAATCATATCCAGTACGTATCCATCCTGTATTCTACCCGTATCCATATCCAGTACGAGTACGATACTGCACCGTGTCATTTTTAGGAGTATCCGTGCATCCTAGTATTAAATGCAATACAGAAAGTCAGTTTAATAATTATACAGTCGAATGTAAGCAGGTATACAGTGAATACAATAGCGATATACAGTGCATTTTAACACGTTATACTTTTATGATACATTAACTAATTAAGCAAAATACAGAACATTTATTGATATTATACAGCGTGTTATTCAAAAATCAAAACGCAAAATAACAGATTCTTCAAAAATAGATTATTCACAAAAACAAATTCCTAGGATGCACGGATACTCCTAAAAATGATCCGGTGCAGTATCGTACTCGTACCGGATACGGATACGGGTAGGATACGGGGTGGATACGTACCGGATACGGTTTTGAAGTATCCGAAAAAAAAAAAAAATCGGATACGGTATCCGATACGGCAATTGGAAGTATCCGATACGGCAAGGGCATTTTTTGATATTTTGAAATACTTTTTGGGTCAGAACTCAAAATTCAAAGGTAAAAACTTATTACTATAATAATTTAACAAAAAAATCCACGATTAATTGGAAAAAAATAGAAACGAGAATGGAGAAAAAAATCCTCATCCGTCTTCTGCTCTGCAATTGCAATACCCAATATGCGATAGAAATCCGTCTTCGTCTTATAACTCAAGTATTCTGTCTTCTAGACTCTTTTCGAATTCCATCCTTCAGTTCTTCGAGAACTCTTCAAGTAAGTTAATTAGGATTTTGAGATTTGTTTATAGTTTTCAATTTTGTTAAATATTTTGTTGTTGTACTGAGTATAAACAATAAACACTCTTCTACTTTTACTCTTTTAGTAATATGCAATAATATAGATTGAGGTTTGTATTTTTGTCTTGTAATGTTGTTCGAGAAAAAGGTTGATAAAGTTTTAAATCCACTTAATTGGTGTGTAGAATAAAGTTTCAATAGTTATGACTATCGATTATAGAAATTTTATATGTTCAGTAATTAACTAATTATTATAATAGCATCTTCATCTATAAGTATGAATGGTCATGTGAATTCATTTAGTGGATTGTAAAAAATTCAAGTTTATATATATATATATATAGTCGTATCCCAGGCGTATCGTATCCTAAAATTTTGGAAAATCGCATATTTTGTACCTGTATCGTATTGTACCCGTATTCGCCGTACCCGTATCCGTGCATCATAGACAGATTCTTCACAAAAACAAATAACAGATTCTTCAAAAATCAAAGCAAATAACAATGATGTAAGCGAAAACATGGGAAAAAAATTCACTATGTCGGAATGACACGAAAATCGCACAATCATAGCGAAACGGTGTGCTGAACAAGACGCACTGCTTTGCAGTGCGGTCTCGTGATTCTAGTCATATGAGATCGTTTAGGGCTTCAAAATTGTGTTTTGTTAGTTTTTAAGGCTTGTAAAAAGCAAATACATATCATATAAACCATTATACAACATTTTATACAGTGTGGTATTAGTGACAACACAATTAGTGATTTTTAAACCATCATACAGTAGCTTATAAATCACTATACAGTAGCATGTAAACCATTATACCGTAGTTTGTAAATCATTATACAGTGTATGTTTATATTTTCAGATTTTGGGTTTGCAATCTCGATTTTCCAGAAATTTTAAGAGTTTCAGAATTTTTTTTGTGATAATCGAACGAAATCTGAGGTTAATACAATTCTATAAATTGATTGCGTTAATCTTGGGCTGAGATTGTGATATTGAAGTAGAGATTTTCGGGGGTATCAGTTTTGAGAGATTGTAGGAGATCATGTGCCGTTATTTTTGGTAAATGGGTGATGTTTAATTTTGTCATTTTGTCCATTATACCCCTAATCCCTATTTTCCATTTTTTCCTGCCTGTTTCTTCCTTATTTTTTGGACTGTTGTATTTAATGTATCCAATGGTGTATATTGGGTCTTAGATCTTATCTAAGAGAGGGTATGTATTAGATCTTGACCCTATATATACATACCTTATATTAGATAAGATATAAGACTCAATCTACACCATTGGATCCATTAAATACAACAGTCCAAAAAGAAAGCAGAAAACAAGCGGGAAAATTGATTCCAATTGGGTCAAGGGTATAATAGTAAATTGACCTCATTATACAGCATCCACCTACCAAAAAAAAGGGCACAAAATCTCTCATACAATCTCTGAAATTGAAACGCCACAAAATCTCCCTAAAATCTCTCAACGTGTTGCCAAAATTAACTCAATCAAGTTATAGAATCATACTAAACCTATAATTCCTTCGATTATTACCACAAAAACTTATTCCAATCGGTCGATTCTCATCACACCAAAACCTAAATTACATAAGCAACTACCTTCGATTTTTTTAACAAATATGAGGTCAAAAACAACTCCCAAAATCATAGGTAACCATTTATACATTCGATTTTATGTTGTTGTTCAAACATATACTGTATAATGACATGTTTTTTGTTTACAAAAATTGTTTTTGTTGATTTGCTGTGTCAATTATCTGTTGATTGGGGTCCAATAATGTGTTTTTTGGTATGCGTATTTGTGTAATAGATGCTGAATATTGTTAAAATAATTGGTGTATTGTAACTGTATGATGTATAAACACATATTGTATAATAGATTATATGACACTGTATACTGTGTTACAAGATACTGTATAATAGTTTATAAGATTGTAACTGTATGATGTATACACACACTGTATATTGTGTTATAATATACTTATAGTGGTTTATAAGATACTGTATAATGGTTTGAAATCACTAATTGTATGTCACTAATCACACACTGTATATCACCATTGTACTTATTGTATATTTGTTTATTAGCTATTGTATAATGAATTAATTAGCTATTGTATAATGTTTATTAACTATTGTATTCACTGTATAATGAGATATATGATACTGTATACTGAGTTATAAGATACTGTATAATGGTTTATAAGGTTGTAACTGTATGATGTATACACACACAGTGTATAATTTGTTATAAGATATTGTATAATGTGTTATAACATACTGTATAGTTATTTATAAGATACTGTATAATGATTTATAAGCTACTGTATGATGGTTTAAATATCTTAATTGTTACTGAACAATGTGTTAATCCACACTGAATAATGGTAATTATGTACTGTATAATGCAGTTGCTGAAGAAGAGGCATCATCACCTGTTTCAGCTGATAGGTTACAGATTGTGCCTACACACGCTGAAGACCATCTTCATGTCGAACAACGTAATTCTGATGATGATTACGTAGATTCACATGATGAAGAGACAGAATCGAAACAACAACCCACTCCTAGGAAAAGACATGCGAAACAACAGCCTGCACAAACACCGTAAAAAAAATAGAAAACACATTCTGTATCCAAACATCAACCAAAAGGGAAGAAGAAAGTGGTTGATTATACACAAATAAGAGTCTCAATGAAGGTGTTGGTGGAGGCTGTTTCAACGCTGACAGAACCACAAAAGGAGTGGGTGAAAAGATCAAGATTCGGATCCTTTTTGGATTTCAAAATAAAGGAGCTGCCTCACAAACTTGAGTTTAAAGTTGTAAAAGCTTTAAATCCAGGAAACTTCAGAATAACTCTGCCCGGTGGAAAGATCACTATTAAAGAAGAAGATGTGGCAAAGGTTCTAGGTTTCCCGCACTGTGAGAGGCATATAGACCTAACTGGTAAAAATCCAGAGAGGTCGGACACCTGGACGAACCAATGTAGACTTGATAAGTCCAAAAAATTTAAAGTTTCAGCTCAGATGGTGTTGAAAGAGTTGAGATCTGAGAATCAACTCACAGAGCAATTCAAGCTGAATTTTATGACGATTCTGTACAATTTCCTGATAGAGTCTCCTAGTACAACATTTGTCAACAAGAAGATGTTGAATTTCAAAGGATCTCTTGATGAGTTATCAAGTTACAACTGACCCAGACTTATTATGAACAGTTTGGGAGACACAAAAAATGCATGGGAAGCAGATCCAACATCTCGCAGGTATACGGGACCTCTTCTGTTTCTGATTGTAAGTGTACATGACCTCTTCTTATGTTGATTGTGTTCTAATATTGTGTTTTTGTTGATTTGGTATGCCTATTTGGTAATAGATGTTGTATATTGTTTTTAATTAGTTACTGTATTTTAACTGTGTCATGTATAAACACACACACACACACACTGTATAATGGTATATTATCTACTATTTAATGGTTTATAAGCTACTGTATAATGTGGTATAAGTTACTATATAATGGTTTATAATTTACTGTATAATGGTTTGTAATGGTTATAATCTTCTGTATAATGGTTTGAAATCACACACTGTATATTTATGTTTAACATACAGTTTGTCTATCACCTTATTGTACAATAATAAAACACATTAACATACATTCCCCCCTCCTCCAAATGAAGATATTGTATGTTGACAAAGTCAACTACAAGGACCAAGTCACAGTCCAAAGATCAATCCCAACTTGGCTTAATTGGACAGACGCTGCACTACGGAAAAAGAGTACCGTAGAGATCCAACAAGGATTTTTTGGGAAGGGGGTGATATCAAAGGGACAGTGGCCGTTGAAGGCAGAAAAAGGGAAAAATGTTGTTCAACAGCTTGAAGCTCCAAACCAACCCCCTTCCTCAGTAGCAGCTCCAACAAAACCAGAGAAATCCATCAAGGAATGGAATACAGTTGAAGAGGTATGCATATTTATGTAATAGATACTGTATATTGTTTAATTAGTTAGTGTATTTTAAATGTATGATGTATAATCACATACTGTATAATTATATGTTATCTATTGTATAATAGTTTGTAAGCTACTGAATAATGGTCTGAAATCACTAACATACAGTAGCTGACAAAACAATATACAATATCTAATATAGTAGTATACAGTAAGTAATAAAGTGTTATACATTAACTAATATATGACCTTTATGAACTTTACAGAAACTATACAAACATAATACAGTAACTTATACTACTAACGTACAGTAACTAATAATTTAGTATACAGTCACTATAAAACAATAAACATTAACTAATAAAATGTTATACAGTGACTATACATAACACATACATTAATCAATAGTATTATACAGTAATGGTTGCAATAATTTTTCTACAACGTTACTCATTATTTTTAAAATATTCGTAGGGGATGATAAACAATTTGGAAAGGGCTGCATTCAACCTGATTGATGATCTTATCAAGTACAATAGATACATGCAATCATGTGATTCCATGGTTCCAACAAATCCACGGTTGAATGAAATTGAAAAAATGGTGTTCGATCATGTTGCAAAACTGTATAGAAGACATCCAGGGACTGAAAAAGAAACATTCATTGTTCCTGCCAAACAGACAACTACAGAGCAACAAGAACCACCTTCCTCACATGAACAACATGAAGTCCAAACTGATCAGCCTCTCCAAATCGAAAATGTTACACCCGAAAACCCAATAAGTACACCAATGCATTCGCAGCCAACTTTCAACTTGTTGTCGCTCCTAACCCCCAAGAAAATGCAACAAGCAGAAACAGTTGCAACAAGGGAAACAACAAGCCTCCCAATGCCAAATTTTAACCTGTTGTCACAACAAACACCAAAGAAAACATAGCAGGCTGAACTGGAGGGGACTGTAATGGCTATAGCAGTGTCAATTGCTAGACAATACACTGATGACGCCTCCAATATCACTGACCAAGTGCCTCCATCAGCTTTAGATGTGACAACAAAGGCTGATAAGGGGAAGGGAACGGATGCATTGGAATTCATTGGTCAAAAAAGGAGACAATTAAAACCAGCGCCAGATATATGTTCTCCTTACATTCAACGGGTTGTACAAATAAACTCAAAACAGAGCCCAAGTGAAAAAAGACTCTGGGATTGGATGAAGCAAGTTGATGAGGACACCATGTGACTACATATCATTTTTAATAAATTTATTTTATTGAGTTTCCTGTGTATGCTATATGTATACTGTATAATAACTTCATGTATGCTGTATAATGTATCATTGCATATTGTATAATTACTATATAATGTATCATTACATATCGTATAATGTACACTGTATAACGTATCATTGCATACTATATAATGTATCATTACAAACTGAATAATGTACAATGTATAGTATATCATTGCATACTGTATAATGTACATTAAGTTTCTGTATAATTACTCATTACATACTGTATAATGGTTTTCAGAGCTATTGTTTTCCAGAGTGGTGATGTAATGTGCAGTATTTGGGATGTAAACTCCTTGGCTCAACGCAATGAGCTTGTAGCTGGTATGATTGATACTTGGTCATACATGCTGAACAACGCCGAGACAACAAGAGGCCCAACATCACCACTTAACACGGTAAAATATATTGCTTATATTTTGTTATTACGTAGAGTATAATGTTCTGCATGCTAACTAATTTTTTAAAAAAATGGAATACAGATTTTCTTCTCATCAACACAAGGAAACAAGAGTTATGATACGCTGCTGCCAATCTTCCTTGAGAACATACAGAATCGTATGAACATGATTCCAAAAATTAACATAACCGACGTGACATTGGTAAGTTAAACCCGTTTGTTTGTTCTAATTATCATATTTTATGTAATTTTATTAACATCACTTTCAGTCATCGCTGTGTAGGCTTTCTTTCCTGTTCTTCATTCTGGACACTACTACGTGATATGCTTTAATTTGAAGCATCCAGCAATTAAGATCCTTGATAACATCGCGACAAATGTGGTAATCGAAGACAAATATCAATCTGTGCTATTCACTTTGGTAACTAACCTTTAAACACTAATCTTGTATTTGCTGTCAATATCATTGTTAACGTTACATTATCACACACTATATAGCCTGATTTTTACTATATATTATACAGTGATGTACTGTATAATTCTATAGTAAAACACTGTATAATGATGTAGTCGGTGACTATATAATGATATATTAATGTACTGTATAATGATATAATATTGGACTGTATGATCATATAGTAATGCACTGTATAGTGATATAGTTGTTGACTGTATACTGATATAGTAATGGACTGTACAATGATGTAGTACTCTACTGTGTAATGATATAGTAATGTACTGTATACTTATATATTTATACACTGTATCTCACATTTTAAATTTGTCGTTTCAATCAGAGAGCCATGTTTGCCAACTTCCTGAAGGATAAGAACCATCCAGCTGGAAATGCGTTCTCAACCGTAGAAATTGTAAGGCTTCCAATGTCATGGAGTACACTCAGTAACAAAGAAGATTGTGGTGTTTTTGTGATGCGTCACATGGAGACTTACAGTGGTGGAGGATTAAAGAATTGGGATCCGGAATTGGGTCTAGAAAGTGTAATGTTTTACACTTTTTTATTTATATGTATGAAATTTTGTGAAACTCTTTTTTTCCTATCTATCTAACTTTAATATTTATACAATGCAGCCAGCACAACTTACAAAACTCAAAAGATTGAGAGGCCCTTATTTGGAAAAATCCTGACTTCCGAGTTGAACGCACTCAGAGACAAAATCATCACACAGTCAAAGGAGGTGGAACAGGCTCAAGCCCAAAATAAAAGGGATAGAAGGGGTAAATAAAAGCAACATGTAACGGATACAAAAATAGGATTGATATTAATAGAATGTAAACAATAAAATAGATATATTAGAATGAAGGATAACACTTCATTATACGGTTTATTGTTTGATTCTTTAAATTTCAATGTTGGTTTTTTAATTTATGAGTTTTTGTTACAATGTAACTTTTATTTGGATCATTTAAGTCTATACAAGTTGTTCACTGCACAGAACATGATATTGTACTGTACATTGAGTGTGTCATTAAGTGTTCATACATAAGTTACACTGTGAAATGTGGACTCATATACAGTACATAAAACAATGTTATACAGTAACTAACACTTCATTATACAGTGAATAACACTTCATTATATAGTATAAATGTATGCAGTAGAAAATATAATAGATTCATTATATAGTATAAAAATAACACTACATTATACAGTGATTAACACTTCATTATGCAGTAGAGCATTAAGCTGTATAATACAAAACACTCAATTATACAATAGACAAGACATTTTGTTATACATTGAATAACACTTCATTATACAGTTAATAACGTTTCAGTATACATTGAAATATCACTTCATTATACAGTAACCAATATACAGTATATACAAAATCCTAATGAAGGTAAACAGTTGCCCACTTCATTATATATTGAATAACACCTCAATATACATTGTATAACACTACATTATACAGTGAACATCACTACAATCTACAGTAACAAAATATAAAGAAAAACAAATCTATTTTTTCTTTGAGGGACAAGTTCTCGCATTATGCTCATCAACTTTTCCACATGCAGCACATTTTCTCCTCTTAGGAACATGCTTGGATATCTCCACATTGCTCTTAATTCTTTTACCACACCCTTTAGTTCGGCTCAGTCGAGGATTTCTGATCCCGAGCTTGTTCTCAAGTCGGGGTCCCACTAGTGTCTCGATAACAACATTCTTGTTATTCTTAGTGTTGTCGTCCGCACCGACACTCAAATAAGACTTTATATCCACCAAATTGATTTTTAATGTAGTCGAGTTTTTCTTTGTTAAAACCTGCAAGGCTTAAACATGATTGAAAGTCAATCCAAATTTGACTCACATCATTTGTAGTCTTCTCAATCATCGCACGATATTGTGTGACATGGTTGTTGATTATATTGGAAGCCATAATTTCTGCATTTTTCCTCCACCTCTTTAGAACATACTCGGCAGGCAATTTGTGTATTCGGCCATGGTTGAATGCAAAGAAAATGTGTCTACACAAAATACCCCGCCTCAAAAACAATCTGCAAGAACAATCAACCTGATTGTTCGATACAACATGTTTCACCTACAAACATATATACAGTGAACACAACTGTAACATACATTAACTGTAAGGTGAGTATACAACATATATAACAGTAACATACAGAATAAAAAAAGGAGATACCTCATATAACTTTGATTCGTTGTCGGAGTCTAATACGACAAATAATTTCACACCATCAACAACGTTTAGACTTTAAAGTAGCACTTGATACGCAGAATTTTTTATCTCCACTTGTACATCATAGAAGATAGTGCTTGTGTATACCTTTGAAGCATCCTCCTCTATCCGCATAGGGGTGTCAGTTGATGGATTAGAGACCAAAGACTCGTGATGTAATCTTGCATTCGTATTCCTTTGTCTGTCCATAGCACTTTAAAATCTAATGTAGAACTTAATGATTGTGTCACCCTTTACATAAAGTTGGTTAAAGAAGGAATTAACAAACTCTGAAATCGAAGTAGTCCTCACTAACCCACCCATAGAAACATCTCGATAATACGCGGATACCCATGAATTTCTATTCTCATAAATTTCAGAAAGCTAGTCAATATGGCTTAGTTCATACTTTGAAATAAGATCATTCCATCCCTCTTCAAACTTAAGTGGAGTGATGTCATTGTTATATACACAATTATTAGTCTGTCTCACTACTTCAGCATATTTACCTGTATGTGGTGAAATCTGAAAAAATAAAACTCAAATTAAAAACATGTTATATAGTATGTTAAATATCACTATACACTACATACAATAGCATTATACAGTTGCTGAAAAACTAATATACAATATAGATTGAAAACATGTTAAACAGCACTGTACACTATATACAATATCATTATATAGTTGGTGTAATACTATTATACATCAAGATAACATGTAACACACATTATGGATTGAAACATGTTAAAAAGCACATTCTATATACACTATACACTTCCTACAACATAATTATACAGTAAAACACAAACCTTGGTAGGAAACTTTTTCATGATATGCCACGCACACAGACGATGACTAGCATTTTTAAAAATACTAGGAATAGCCTGCTTCATGGCAGGACATTGATCAGATACAATATAGTTTGGTTTCCATCCCATCGCACGGGTAAAAGCTTCAAAAACCCACGTGTAAGACTCAATGTCTTCTTTTGCGATTAGAGAAGCACCAAAGGTGTCACGCCCCGGGCTCACGAGCCCGTTGGACCAGAGAAATCCCATCAAACCCACTGAGTGTAACCTGTAGTTGGGCATTTGAACCACGGCCCAAAATGGATATCCATTGTTACACTTGAATCCTAGGGTTCTCTTTATAAACTATTCAATTTTTCTCTTATTCCGTCGATGTGGGACGGGCTGTTACAATCACCCCCCCTTCGAGGAGCGACGTCCTCGTCGCGGAGTGACTCAGTCCAGGATCCGTCGTCAGGCGTCGGGACTCTCTAGGCTACCACCGGATTTACCTCGGACTATTCTTCATAGCGGATCCGAGAACCTCGGGCTACTTCATAGCGGATAACGAGATTTCACGTTGTAGAACCGAACTCCCAATTCCGGTTGACGAGTGGCTCTGATACCATTTGTCACGCCCCGGGCTCACGAGCCCGTTGGACCAGAGAAATCCCATCGAACCCACTGAGTGTAACATGTAGTTGGCCATTTGAACCACGGCCCAAAATGGATATCCATTGTTACACTTGAATCCTAGGGTTCTCTTTATAAACTATTCAATTTTTCTCTTATTCCGTCGATGTGGGACGGGCTGTTAGAAAAGGTGACTATTTTCTTGTGGTTATCTATACCTGTAAAAGGAACAAACTTCATTTGATACCTGAAAGGTAGTGTAAAACAATATGTAAGGTATTTTCACTACAAAAACAATAATTATGAATGAATTATACAGTAAATAATAAGGCATTATACAGTCATTGTATATACATTATACAGTGACTAGCAAGGTGTTATACAGTACATATGCATTAACTATTGAAATGTACATTAGCACAACTTATTATCAAATACATGTGTTTACTTGTTGGATCGAAATGTTGCGTCGACCGAGGAAACATCACCAAATAGTTCAAACTTTCTGTATTGCAATAGGATTAGCCCAAAACAACTTACTCATGCAACCGTCAACATCTGTGTCCTAATCAAGGAAAAAGCCTTCACAAACTTTTTTCATATTCATAAATTTCCTAACAATCATCTCCCCATCGTTATCATCGACGTATTGCTTCACATCCCTTTTTGCATTTTTAAAATTTGTAGAAGTCGACCCAACATTATTAAAACCACCTGCAATTTCCTTTAGAAATGAATGTGATCTAACGGCACCAACATTCACCTTTGAGCGTTTAAGCAAAACATAATCTGTGATGGATCAATATTTTGATTGACTTTCAGAAACTGTTTCCCCTCATCGGTTGCCAACTCGTGATTGTGCTGCTCAACAAAATTCTTTATAACATATCCCTCTAAAGCACTAAACCTCAAAACAATCTTAGCGTTACAATCACATCGACCAATCATAAACTTCTTCTTCCTACTGACATCATCACAATTTTTGTAAATACCAGAACGACTGCATACATAGTGTTTCGATATGACAGTACCATCATTATGTGTTTTTTGTGAACACTTATGGACATCAAAACCACATAAACGAGCATATTTTTTGTAAAACTCTAATGCAATCTTCAGGCTTTCAAATGCCTTGTCAATGCAAGGTTTAAACTCAGGAGCACACACTGGAACCCAATATTTGGAACCACCGGATGATGTGATCGAATTAGATGACAAAGAAGATCTGACACTTAGGATCTCGACATCATTATTGCTAACCACTACTGATCCTGTTAAGAATATACATTATAACACAGCAGAACATACATTGTGTGTAGCACTATTATACAGTATGTAAACAAAAAATATTCATTAATTTATATATCATTATACAGTACATATAACTGTGATATACAATATGTTAATATATAACATACAGTAAATATTGAAAACATGTTAAAACATTATTGAAACATGTTAAAGAGCACATTCTATATCTCTATACACTACATATAACCTCATTATACATCATCTTCATACCAAAAAAAAGGCCACAAAATCTCCCTAAAATCTCTCATCTGTATATCCCCATTTAATTCCACACTGTATATCCCCATTATATGTACTGTATAATGTAATATAAACTGCTATATAATGTATTCAAATGACTGTTTGGAAGGCAGTTAATCCCACAATGTATATCCCCATTATATGTACTTTATAATGTAATATAAGCTGTTGTATAATGTATTCAAATCACTACTTGTAAAGCAACAAATACCACACTGCATATCACCATTATAGTTACTGTATAATAATGAATAATCTATTGTCTAATATATACAATTCATTACTTGTAAGGGCAACTCATCCAACTGTATATTGATGTATAAGCTGTTGTATATCACAATTCTATTTATTGTATATTGATGTATAAGTTGCTGTATACAATAAACATGCATATTTCAGTAACTCACGCGATTTTGAAAATTATAGTATAAATTGATATTATGATGATTACGCATACTTGCATCCATATCAGCCATGAAAACAGAATCAAAACATATTGATAATGGAGGATGAAATGCAGAATTGACGACGATGATGAATCGAGCATGATGATTAATTCAGTTTGATGATGAATAATGTAAATGTTTTACGTTCTGTGATTCAAATTCTTACGTTCTGTGAACTGATCGAATTGTAATTGGAAAGAAAAAATTAATTGGAGAAAAAAAATCTGTTATGGCTCAATAAGTGAGATTTGATTTTGATCCTACATGATATTTGCATGAGTTTCTTACCATCATTAACTAAAATGCCCTTGCCATCATTGAAAAAAATTATTTAATCTAAAAAATGGAGTTAAATCCGGACCTTGGGATCAAACGGTATCAATGGTGTAGATTGAGTCTTATATCTTACCAAATGTAATAGGATGTATTTGATCCATACCATATATATATATATATATATATATATATATATATATAACTAATTAACTATGTATGTATAATATTAAGTAAATAGGTTGAAAGAATGCAACAAAAAGAAAGAATAAAAATTCTAAACTAGTGAAATATGAGATTATAAAGTTAAAAAGAAGGAATATTATACGAAGAGTATATTTTGTTTTATAACCGATGCAAATTGTGTTGCTCAACTCAAGAATAAAAAAATATTAGAGTGCCTTTGTCAAATGTAGGAGTTCACATACTAATTGCTAAAAAATGAAGCAAAATGACTATTTTGGTACTTTATCTTGGTATGTTTGCGATTTTGGTACTTTAATATGGAGGTGGCAACTTAGGTACAGTAATGATACAAAAATTGTCAATTTGAGTACAAATTTGACCGAAAAAATGAGAATTGACAGGAAATTGTGACTTGCTAGGCATGTGACATCAAAATTTGGGGATTTTTCTGATTTGAAGGGAAAATTGTTGATGTGGCATCCAACTAGATAATAAATTGGTGACATGTCAACCAATTGGACAAAGTTTGAAATTTTTGCTTCAAATGAGGTTTGAACC
Source organism: Buddleja alternifolia (assembly GCA_019426215.1). Lineage (NCBI taxonomy): Eukaryota > Viridiplantae > Streptophyta > Magnoliopsida > Lamiales > Scrophulariaceae > Buddleja > Buddleja alternifolia. Next base: position 43,928,830 of record CM033393.1, read on the forward strand.
CATAACCTTTGAGCTAAAATTTAGCACCACACCACATGCCACCTTGTGTATTTATTTGCTTTCATTTAGTTCATATTCTTCTCTAATGTAATTTTCTTTTTAACATAAAAACATTCGTTAAAAATATTTTAATAAAATATATCTATATTAGAAATACATATAAAGATTTAAAAACAAATATATTTAAGCATTTAACGAGTTTCAAATTTTATATATTATTAATGCGTTTCGATAAAGCATTTAATGAGTTTCGAATATAGCATTTAATGAGTTTCGATAAATTAGATTAATAATATATAGCATTTAATGAGTTTTGAATATATAATTACATAATTATTCACATAGATTATAATTAATCTAATTGTAGATTTTATAGTAAAAAAATAAATATATATTCGACATGGGAAAATTTCACTTTTGGTCCCATAACTTAGGTTTTTTTCAATTTTGATCCCATTGTTTACAGATTTATCACATTATATCCCATAATTTGCATTTTTTTCTCAATTTTGGTCTCATCCGTCAATTTCCATTAATTTCTAACAACATAAGGCATGTGCCTTGCACATGGCCGTTAGTCAAAGCTTTTGACCACTTGATTTGGCTCCAAAATAAGGAATAATTGCAAAAGCTCCCCCCAACTATTAATTAGTTTAATATTTTAACAAGAAAACATAAAATATAATACATACACACACACACACACACAAAATCACATAATATTTTATATATAAACTAAAAAAAAGAAAAGAAAATTCACTGTTCATCATCTTCAACGAAGACAATGAACAGTGAATCTGAAAATTCCCCCCAACGCAAACTCATAATCACACATACACACACATAGACATATATAATATGTATATATACACACACAAAATCACATTATATTTTATATAAAAAAATAAAAATCACTGTTCATCTTCTTCAATGAAGACGATGAACAGTGAACCCGAATATCCCCCCAACACAAACACATACACACACATAGACATATATAATATGTATATATACACACACAAAATCACATAATATTATATATATATATATATAAATCACTGTTCATCGTCTTCAATGAAGATGATAAACAGTAAACCCGAATATCCCCCCCAACACAAACACATACACGCACATACATATATAGACACACACATAGATATACATAATATGTATACAGTATATATATACACACACACATGGTCTTAAATATCCTCCGATACCTCGAAATTTCCACCGAAATTTCGAATTTTCGGGGGTCTCGAAGCGAAATCTCACATTCGATCCAATTTTGCAGAATATCTATCGAAATTTCCCGATATTTTTGATATTTCCCTATATTTCCGAAATTTCTCGAAATCTTGAATTCTTAATAAAAAATACTTTGTCAAATATCCATCGAGATTTCCCGAAATTCCCGAAATATCCTGAAATATCGACCATACTAAAAAAATTTCAAAATTTTGTATTCTTGCCCCTACTACGTGTACTATATATTCATTTTGGAAAGTGTGATCTTTATGTCAATTCTTGTGCAAATAAGTCATGTATTCACTAATTCACATTAAATTTTTTTCAAAAAAAAAATTTTATGGGATGAATATTGTCGAATATGTTGTGCCCGTTGTGGTTCAGCAGAATACAACATTAGAAGGATATTACCATCATTATATGCAGTACCACCAACATTCAATGTCATGAGATGAATACTGTCAACATTTGACTAATAATTTATACATGCAGTACGACAGTGGAGGGAGAAGAGAGACCAATGATAGTGATTTCGATCCTCCAAGAAACTCAATGTGGTTTTAAATGATAATTTGTATTAAAATTGTGATTTTTTGTTTTAATGAAGTTCCTAGGAGATTTGATTATTACTTTACTCTCAAATCATATTTATTTTATATTTTTCGCCACAGATTTTAATCATACTACTTAACAAAATTCACTATACATAAATTATATATACAATATTATTTATGTAAAAGATGCATAATTATGATATTTAAAGTTACACAAAGTTTCGTTGCAAATTTCCAAATATTTCTATAAATATCCATGATTTCTTTAAATCGATATCGAAATTTTGAATATCCCCGAAATTTCCATCAAAATTTTTGTAAGTTTACTACCCCGATATTGATACCGATACCAAAATTTAATACCTTGCACACACAAAATTATATAATATATTATATATAAAAATTAAATAACAAAAAAAAACTAAAAGTCACTCTTCATCGTCTGCGAAGACAATGAACAGTGAAAGATATAAAAAAATTAATTTTTTTTATTTATTTATATACATGTATAATTACTTATATAAAAAAAATTGGCCTTTCACTAACGGACACGTGTCTTCTCCGTTAGAAATTAACGAAAAATTGACGGATGGGACCAAAATTGAAAAAAAATGCAAATTATGGGATATAATGTGATAAACCCGTAAACAATGGGACCAAAATTGAAAAAAGTCTAATTTATGGGACCAAAAGTGAAATTTTCCCTATTCGACATATATAGTTAATTATTGATATTGATATTCGATATATATAAATATATATATATGTGGAATATATAATTAGTTTATCTACAATTTATTATAAAATATGCAATTATATTAAATATAATCTATGTAATTAATTATAGAGAAAATAGCAGATACCCCCCCCCCAAACTATTAAAAGTTGCACTCCACACCCTAAACTATTATATATGTGCACTTTACCCCCTCGGTCGGCTTCGGGCAGCACACAGGGGGCAAAGTGCTACAAAACGCATAGGTAAGGGGGCAAAACACATATCACCATATTTTTTTATTTTTTAAAATTTTTACTAATTTTTTAATTTTTATACTTTTTTTCATTTTTTTTATATTTATTTTCATGTTTCCGGATTTTTGAATTGTCTTTTTTGTTTTTAGAAAATTATAAATATTTGAATTTATACTTCTTTTCATTGTTTTCTTATTTATTTTCATGTTTAATTTTTATTTTTCTTATTTTCATATTTGAAAATTATTTATTTCAAACCTAGAAATAATAATTTAAGAAAAATCCAAATATATCCCAATATGCATGATTTGAATTGAACGATGAATGGGTAAAATTTTTTCCGAAGTTGACCGAGGGGGGTTTAAGTTAATATTAAGAATATTTGAATTTAAAAAAAGAAAAAGAAAATTGCAGATACCCCCCCAACCTATGAGGTGATGTGCGCTTTGCCCCCTCACCTATGCGATTTGTAGCACTTTGCCCCCTGTGTGCTGCCCGAAGCTGACCGAGGGGCAACGTGCACATATATGATAGTTTAAGGTGTTGAGTGCAACTTTTAATAGTTTGGGGGGTATCTGCTATTTTCTCTTAATTATAATTAGTTTATTTATATATTTCTATGTCAGAAATAAAAATGCTTATAAGTAACTATACAGAAGATAAATAAAACAACTTGTGTGCTGTTGTGGAGTGGTGGGAGTACAAATTTTTATCCCCAAGGTCATGGGTTCAAATCCCATGGATATCAAAAGATTTCAATATTTTTTTCATTTGGCCGCCATGTCACCAACCCATTATACACTTGGTGCCACATCATCAATTTTTCCTCAAATTTTGAAACATTTCCAATTTAGACATTTTCGGCAGCCACATCCGCAATTTCCAGTATTATTTGGCGCCATGTCCGCAATTTCCGACAATTGTACTCAAATTACCAATTTTTGTATCATTATTGTACCTAAATTGTCACCCCCCACATTAAAGTACCAAAATCGTGAACACGCCAAGATAAAGTACCAAAAAAATCATTTTGCCCAATAAATGAAGTGCAATAGTCTAAATGAATATTGAAGTATGGTTAATGCCAGAAGATGTATTGTAAGAGCAAATTATTTGAAGGACAATAGTAAAAAATTTAAATGAATATTTAAATACCAAAAGAGTAATACTTTTATAAATGAACTAGTATTGTGTCCCGCGCGTTGCACGGGAAATCATTCATGTAATGTAACACTATCTATTTCACTTCACATAATTAGTAATATGTTTAGTCTTCATAAGAAATAGCTTCTGTTAGTTAAAGCACAAAATTAAGTTGATTAGTTGAAAATATAGTAGTGGATGTAGTTAGTTTATAACATGAATAAATTGTATGGAATCATGAGTTGCCAACCTCTAAAGTACATATTATTCATAGGTTTTAGATAGAATTTTAATATATTAGCGTGATGATAAACAAACCAAAAATATCTAAATAAACATGATTAAGCTAACTACGATCTGGATCTCCCTGATAATAAGGAGGATATAGTACCAATTTTTTAAGTGTCTTTTTGCCATCAACAATGCAAATACAGTTCCGATAAAGACAACTTAATTATATATGTTATTATTTTAAGATCTTTTATTTTTTTATAAAATTTTAATCTTAAGAGCTTAGCTTGGATGAAAATAATCAACAATGGGTCTTCTATTCTCACTCAAACGATTGTTGGATATTTAAGTATCATAAATTATATATACAGTAGAAGTAACCTAAGCTAGTTTATATGATACCACTTTAAGTTGTAGGCATCTCAAAGAATTAATTGCAACTTATTCTTGGCATAGAATAGTTACTGCTCCCAACTCAGTGGAAGAATTAAAAAAATTGTTAAATACAAATTTATTCATGTACATTTCTCAAGATGAATGAATTAGTCTTACTTGCTACAAAAATATTGTAGACAAATCTTAGCAAGATATCAATTGGATCAAACAACCTTGCTTAGTATACCACGAATTAAGGTAAAAGTAAAAAACTTGAAAAGCTTTTATAGATATACATGATGTATTTTTATCACTTGACACATTGACTATGTTTTCAAGCTTCTTTTCTATCACCTGGTTAAAAAAATAGAACCACTTGAAGTAATAATGAAAATGATTGGACTGAATTTTAAGTAAGAAACAGAAATATTGTAAAAGAATCACCCAACGTTTTTTGCAAACAACTTCACGGGCGTTTGGTCTCGACCCAGCTCAGCCGTTGGATCCCCCCAACAAGGGGGTCAAAATCCCATTTAACCCCATGTAGGGGGATCCAACGGCCGTGGCTGGCCATAGAATTTTCCCAACTTCACCACAAAGTAACTTATATTCTTTAATCAAATAATTTTTCTTTAACTACGTTACTTCAGCCCTCCTATTGGACCCTGAAGAGGAAACAACTCAAAATAAATAAAAAATTAGAAAAACAATCTTAGCAAGACCCCACCTTTCCCCTGGGGGTATATCAACATGGAATTCAATTTTGTTCTACAATACTTTATTTGAATTTGAGTTGAAAGATTACTTTACCCAAAAATAAAAAAAGAAAACAGTTGAAAGATTATAGCAACAAAGAGGGCAATACCTTTATTTTGACTCACCGTATGCATTGAGCAGAGAGGGGAGATAGGGGATAGGGGAAATGGACCTATAACAAAAGGCTAAAGGCTAGTTTATAAAAACGTGGTGCTTAGAATTTCTAAATACATGAGCTAGAAAGAAGATATTTTCAAAATAACCAAGGAAGGAAATTAATGGCGGGCAAATTCTAAGAGTATTGTTTAGAAAAATTTATAGAATTAATTATAGAAAATGTTACAGTTTAATACAATAAAGAGTATATAATAATATAACTGATAAGAAAGCAATTCAGATTTTGATACATCCAATAGCAAAATAATTTGAGTAATAATGATAATATTTAGTTCAGCTTGAATCAAGACAAACTTAATTTGCATATTATTTCATCAAAAAATTAAGTTATCTTAAATAATGAAAATAATTGTTTTATTTGCACAGGATGGAACTGAAATTTTTTAATGACTTCATAAAATGTAATGCAAAATATAAGTTGGGCCGGAGGGATACCTATAAAAATAGTTATGAGAATATGATAAAAGTCCTATGAAAACCTATATGCATGCGAAAGTTATATATATAGATGACGGGCCATTCTATGTTGGGTCTCGGCCCAGCATGACCGTTGGGTCCCCCCACCAGGGGTGGGGTCATTTACCAATTTAACCCCTCCCCACCCCTTGGGGAGATCCAACGGTCCATACTGGGCCGAGACCACCCAACATAGAATTTCCCTATAGATGACACATCTATACTATTATATATTTGAAGGGGGTGTAGGACCCACAATTGATCAATTTTGACCAAATACTCAATTCTTAGAATTTTGAATTATTTTAAGTAGTATAAATTTTTTGATTGGTTGCTTATTCCCCCATTATGGAAATATTTCAAAATCTGCTAATAAAACGTTTCTAATCTAATGCCTTTTTTAAGAAGATTTAAAGATGTGATTATGGGGCATAATATCATGTATGATTGATACGTTTCTCCCTGTATCTCTTGCTATATATTTGTTAAATCATATAATTAGTGGTTTAAGCTAATCAAATTTCTTTCTCTTATGCTTTGGATCTCTCTTCATACGGGTTCCAAATTTCTAAATGCATATACATGCTCTTTCAATATGTATTTGACTTTCCAATTAGTCTGTGTTTATCTATGTTTTTGCTGATAATCTCCATGAACACACACTGTTGTGTTATTTTACTTAAGGATTTGATATACGTATTATATTTATTGCAGGTATTTTGAGTATTTTATTCTATGAATTCATCAATTAAGAAGTTTTTGAACAAGAAATCCTGACTGAACCATTGTCATGATTCATACATGGTATACCCACTAGAATTTCGTCACTTATTAATTCTTACATTGAGTTCTAGGAGCTCTTGGTCTTATAAGTAATCAACCCCTCCAATGCCATGTTTTCAATTATATTTAGAAATATATAGTATCCCTAAATATTTAGGGATATATATTATATTTCCCCCCAATTTTTTTTTATGTAACTTTCAAGTTTTAATTTCCAACTTTGTTTATTTATTACACCAGTTTTGCCTTCATTTTCGTAATCATGAACATTCTATTTTCTTTAATGCCTCTCTTTCCGTTGATTAATAATATACATACAGTTTTGGATTTGTTAACCCATGGTGTGTGGTGGAGTGGAAATGACTCCTCCTCCCTTAGCCAAGTGGTGAGGGTTCGATCATCGGCCTTTGGTATGGAGAGCTATTGAAAACTCTGGGCCAGCTGTCTCACCCTTCGAGGTACCTCCAATATGTTAGGTATTTGTCCACAATAATAAATAAACAATAAAATGGTAGGTGGTCATCAAAGTTGAAATTCAAAAAAGTAAAATTGGAAGGTGACCATCAAAGTTGAATTACTCCAACCAACTTGTTTTGAACGGTGGGAATTTCAACCAATGGGAGGAGTTTTGGTTGGTGAAAATTGTGCTATAAATAGCAGCCTTCCATTGCTCATTTGAGGCATCCCAAAATCAAGAGAAAAACATAGAGAGCAAAGTGTGTGTAGTGTAGTATATACTAGGAAAAGTGTAGTGTATACTAGGGAAAGTAATTTGTGGTAGATACAAATTGTACTACACGGGAAACACTTGTGGGGTTTTTCTTTCGGGGCAATACAAAGGGGGTTGGGAGAGTAGTGTTCTATATAACTTTGAGAGTGGTTGTACAAGAGTGATTTTCTTGAATTTGTCGATAAACTCAAGTGTATATTTTTGTACCGGTAAATTTCTCTCATAGTGGAAGAACGGAAACTCTCGTGGACGTAGGCGGATTTTGCCGAACCACGTAAATCTTGTATGCATTATTGTTATATTCTTTCGGGTAATATTTTGTCATTAATTTGTTGGTGGGATTTGCCGAATCTTAATAAGTTAAATCTCAGGCCCAAAACTTCCGCTGCGCCCAACAAGTGGTATCAGAGCCATTTGGTTAAGGGTTGATAAATCGAGATTTATTTATTAAGATGGAGGGCACGTCGAGGCCAAATACATTTACGGTGCAACAATTTGATGGCAAAGGGAATTTCACGCTTTGGCAGAGAAGGGTGAAAGACCTCCTAATTCAACATGGCTTGGCACTGGTGTTGAAGGGAGAGGAGGCGAAGCCGAAGGATATGGAAGATGCACGGTGGAAAGATTTGGAGTCGCGCTGTGTTAGCACGATTAGACTTTGTATTGCGGACAACATTATTAATAATGTTGTGGATGATGATTCTGAAGATTCGGCACCAAAGTTGTGGACAAAGTTAGAGAACTTGTATCTTGGGAAGTCTTTGTCTACAAAATTGCATCTGAAGCGGCAACTCTATAGGCTGAAGATGCTGGAGGGTGATAGTCTGATGGATCACATGAACCAGTCTAACGGACTGGTGGACCAACTTCGAAAAGTTGGGGTTAAGGTCGAGGAAGAAGATAAAGCCCTTTTACTTCTTACCTCGCTCCCGGATTCATATGATAGTCTAGTGACGACGTTGCTATACGGGAAAGATACACTAGACTTGGAGTATGTGAGTGCATCACTTTTGTCTCACGAAAAACAAAGGAAGGCAAACCAGGAGGTGGGACATGAGTCTGTGCTGGTTACTCGGGGAATGAATCGGCACGGGAGGTCATCTGGTGGTGAATCTGCGAGAAGCAGGTCAGATTCAAAGACCAGGGTGAAGGGCAGGAGATGCTACCATTGCCACGAGGGAGGCCATTATAAAAGGAATTGTCCTAATAGAGTGAGGGACAATGTTAGTCATAATGGTGGTGGTGGTGGTGATGCTGTAGTGGCATACGATGGAGATGTCTTCACAGTCTCTACTCGTATGGATACTTCATCTCGGGATGGTTGGATTTTAGATTCTGGATGTGTAATGCATGTATGCTCCAGGAAGGATTATTTTGATTCGCTCCAAGAAAAGAGGGCATGTACTTTGTCCTTGGGTGATAGTTCTACTTGTAGAATCATGGGTATGGGAGTGGTGAAAATCAAAATGTTTGATGGAGTAGATCGTACTTTGGGTGGTGTGGCATATGTCCCAAAGATGCGAATGAATCTAATTTTCATGAGCCAATTGGACTCCGAGGGCTGTGAGTATTCAGCTGGAGGCGGAGTCCTGAAAATCACACTTGGCGGAAAGGTCCTAATGAAAGGAGAGAAGTATGAAAACTTGTATCGTCTGGTGACCTCAAAGGATAACTGGGAGTGGAGCGCGCCGATAAACTTCCAGGGTACAGACAGGTGTGAAGGAAACCCTGCTGGGCGAGAGGATGGGTCGAGGTCGTCCCTCTCGGCAATCGACTAGTGGTGTTGACTGGGCTGCATGTGTGCATTGGCCGGGTTTGAATCAGGTGGAGTTAGGACCTTACTGATTCGGCATGTGCAGCAGAATTGATTAATGGCCAATGGAATTCCGTAATTTGGTTTGCGGGGAATTATTATTGTGGAGGTGGAGATTGTTAGGTATTTGTCCACAATAATAAATAAACAATAAAATGGTAGGTGGCCATCAAAGTTGAAATTCAAAAGTAAAATTGGTAGGTGGCCATCAAAGTTGAATTACTCCAACCAACTTGTTTTGAACGGTGAGAATTTCAACCAATGAGAGGAGTTTTGGTTGGTGGAAATTGTGCTATAAATAGCAGCCTTCCATTGCTCATTTGAGGCATCCCAAAACCGAGAGAAAAACATAGAGAGCAAAGTGTGTGTAGTGTAGTATATACTAGGAAAAGTGTAGTGTATACTAGGGAAAGTAATTTGTGGTAGATATAAATTGTACTACACGGGAAACACTTGTGAGGTTTTTCTTTCGGGGCAATACAAAGGAGGTTGGGAGAGTAGTGTTCTATATAATTTTGAGAGTGGTTGTACAAGAGTGATTTTCTTGAGTTTGTCGATAAACTCAAGTGTGTATTTGTACCGGTAAATTTCTCTCATAGTGGAAGAACGGAAACTCTCGTGGACGTAGGCGGATTTTGCCGAACCACGTAAATCTTGTGTGCATTATTGTTATATTCTTTCGGGTAATATTTTGTCATTAACTTGTTGGTGGGATTTGCCGAATCTTAATAAGTTAAATCTCGGGCTCAAAACTTCGGCTGCGCCCAACACAATCAGCGAGGGGATTAGTCACTGCAGTCGGTGGTGGAAACTCTAGTGAAAAAAAAAAGTTTTGAATTTGTTGGTGATTGTTTCTTTTGTACAAATATAGACTTCTCCTCTCATGTGGATGCTGTAATGTCTCTATTTAGATATATGTAGCACAGACATATCACATGTCCTTCCATCCACGCCCACACCGTGATATCATTTATTTCTTTTTTCTTTATTCTTTCGACGTACCGTGTTTTTTAGAAAATTATTCCTTTTCATGTTCAAGTGAGTTTAATTTTACATTGACACTGTTGGCCTATCTAATTTGTTTCAAGAGATTCAAGACGTTACTTGATTATTTAATTTCTACGTATTGTAGTTTCTTCTTTTCATTCAATTATAACTTTTCATTGTACAATGGAAACGGTTTAGGGGCTTTTCACTTATAATATAATTGCATTTCTGTTTATCTTTTCTCAATATTAGCACATTCGCTGACTTATTTATTTTTATATTTTATCTAATTTTTTATTAGTTGAAATTTCATATGTTTTTTTTTATTATTTATGTTTGTATTTTCTTTTTCTTTTTTTATTTCGAGCTCAAGTAACCATGTTTTCCTCTTTAGTATTACTTTGTCTTTATTTTTGTTTTTATGTTTTTACCTAACTTTTGCCAGTTTATTTCATTCTAATGACACAATCTTCCTAGCACATTGAAAATAATTTTTTCAGAATTAGTACCTAAGTTTTTTCCTCAGTTTGGTTTTTACGTGAGAGAACTAAATTTGATCAAAATACACTTTCTCTCAAAATTAATTTATATTTATGTATTGGTAAAGTTTAATTATAATATTTTTGCAGATATTACAAGAATTATTTTTTTAAAACTAAATCAATGTGTTGCAATTTGCAATCTTTTTCCTTCTTTCTCGAGTGTGGTGGATTTGTTGATGGTACTATCATTGTTTCGCATGTTTATTTCATTTTAGTAATTTATTTTCACTTCATTGGGCATTGTTTCTTGAAACCTTTTCTTTTAATATGATTTGACCGATTTGTTTGTACGAATATGTTTTGGTAAGTTGTTTTACTTTTGTCACTTTTCTAGAAAACCAGCATTGATGCATTGCATTTTCTTCTTCTTTTTAAGCTTATCGGGCACTGATATATTAATATTTGGATCAAAATAATTACATATTTTGATTCAAAATGACATAAGGTGTGAAATAAAATCTATTTTATATATTTTTGATGTCTTAATTGATGAGTTTAACTTAAATTTATTCACATTTTCTTATAAAATAAAAACTCATTTATACTAATTTCTCATAAAAAAACAACTTTTCGTATAAAAAAAACATATCACATCTTATCATTACACTTTTCTCTATTAAAAAAAAAAGCACCAAATACACTTTTTATATTAAACTTTTAAAGAAATTAAGTCATATATTGTCGATTTGCAATAATGAATGGATTGTGTCAAGCATTAGATTATTCAATTGGGTTGTAATTATTATTGGCCTATATTTCGATTTGGTCGTATATTTTATTATCGCACTTTCTTTTTCATCTATCTATACTATTATATATTTGAAGGGGGTGTGTTGACTCGAATTGAGTAATTTTGACCAAGATTCTAATTTTGTAGAATTTTGAGTTTTTTTTTTGTTTGAATTTTTTTGATTGGTGGTCATTTTGAATGCTGATTAATACTAATCCAAATCTCATTACACTTTTCAGTTTTCAAATCATTAGTTACTCTTTCATTGAAATAAAGAAAAATATCGACAATTATGGAAGCTAATTAATAAATTCAATTTTCAAAGCAACAATCGTGGACTCAATTAATGGAAAATAGTCAAAGTTTCTTAATCTGATTTCTTTCTTCTTTTCAAATTAGTCAGAAATGAAACATTAATCTTTTGACATAAACTTTTTTTTTTTTTTTTTTGCATTTTGTAGCACAAAACTTGATTTTGATATCATAATTTTCGGGCAAGCATGCTTCTTGCTCTAGAGCAAAAACCTTGAAATCAAGAAATAAACCAATCCTAATAACTCGATCAATGGATGGTAGGTTTACACATTTATATATGTGCTTATGAATTTGCAATCATACATATACAAGTATTAAACATTTTCAAATTTTTAATTTAAACAAAATAGGTATTAGCTGATGTAGTGAGATAAAACCAATAATTAAAATAGTTAATTTCAATTTACATGTTTGTACAATTCTTTATATATATTATAGAAAAAAAATATTATATTATTAATATTATCCGTGCATAGCACGGTATATACGCTAATATTAGGGGTGAGCATTGGTTTCGAAAAATCGCCCGCACCGACCGCACCATTTTTTGTCAAATTTCTAAGCAAATCGTGGTTTAAAATTTAAATGAAAACCGCACCGCCCTATGCGGTTTGGTTTCAAAATTAGTGTTAAAAAAACCGAACCGCACCACCACCGCCTACATACATATATATATATATTATATGTATGTATATTATTCTTTTTTAATTTGAACTTTTAATAGGTTTTACTCGTAATACTATTCATATTTGTAGTTTTATTTAATATTTGTTATTGAATTGATATGGTTATATCCTTTACAAGATTAATAATATGTTCAATCAACATTTGTGCTTGAAACTTTTAGAGTGATAATATCTTATGATATTTTAGTGTTATATTTTTTTTATATAATAGACACTTGAAGAGTTTTGATGAAAAAAAGTATTATAGATTATATTTATAACATTTGTTCTATTTAACTATCACATTATTTGTAATAGCAATGTCGCGTTAGATTACTTATGATTTTATAACTTTATAATATACTTTACAATATCCTTTTGCAGATTTTAGTGCACAAATTTTAATAAACAAACAATTGTAATATGTCATATTTTGTATTACTTGTTTATATACAAATTTCTCATACTACTTTTCATGCAAACTAGATGAAGACATTTTCTTATATATGAGTGTGTTTTTATTTGATAAAATATATATACATTAGTAAAATATGTACATATTATAATTATACTCGGTGTAAAACAAATATTTAAAGTGATATATTTGTATTTTTCATGTTCTAAACGTATGATACACTTATATAATAATATGTCATGACATTAGTATTTTTTTTAATGATTCATGAAATTAAATCTTGATAAATATTTTTCGGACAAGTATTCTCTTAGTTATGAATTATCATTATCTTTTTATTAATTAGTTTAACGAAAAATATGGCAAACATTGTATGTTAATTTAGTTTTAAAATGTAAAAGATCTTAAAAACCCGCCAAACCGCACAGAACAGCAATTTAAAATTTTATTTCCTCCAAACCGCACTTGGCAATTCGGTTTGAAATTAATAAAAAAAACCGCTAAACCGAATCGCGATCACCCCTAGCTAGTATATCATAAATGAGGTTTGATTAAGGAATATTTCTAATGAAAATGAATGTAATACAGATTTAAAGGAATAACATAATTAGGTAACGAATTAATGTGTATTAATCTGAATTTGGAAATCATCCGTTTCTACAATTATGAAAAGATGTTGGTATTAGAGAGATTAAACATAAGTACAGAAGAGTCTACATGGTACAATAGTATAAAGAAAACTTGTCCACCTCATTATCCACATAGGAAAGAGATGGAGTCACGGGCGGAGATTTTGAACATATTAATTACTTAGTTTAATATTGAAGATCATAAATATAATTTATTTTAACATTAATTATATACAAGGTTAGACACTATCACAATTAAAAATATATGAAAATAATATATATATATATATATATATATATGCATATATATATTATGTTAATTTATATCAATAATATGTCATGAAATTGATAAATAGTAGCATTTTAGCATATCATAGCTTACCATATTCTCAAAGTATCAAATAACATGTATTTTATTTTACAGAACACAATGTCTATTTACAAGTTCTGTAATCATAGAACAATAAAATATCTTCAATATTTAACACAAATACGTAAACATATCAATACCGGATAAATTAGTAGTAATGCATATGATCTACAAACAAATGACATTCTTATGCAAATCAAACTTTTTTGATTGAGGGCATTCCTTCAAATTCGAGTATTTTTATCCATACAATATATATCATATCATGAATTCTTATTAATGAAGTATACCAAACAAATAAATATGATTTCTTTGCTCCAATCAAACTTTCTTGGTCTTAAACAATTTGCTCCATATTTTATTATTAATATGCCAAAAAAAATCAGAAAGAAAAGTGTTACATTAACAACCTATTATATATGTAAAAAACTATACATTTTGATATGAATAATTTATTTGACTTATTATGCTTGTCTATAATAAGTTTTCATATTTCATGTATCGACACGTTTCTCCACATTACTATAGTTAGTAAGCATAAATGAGTTCTTACGCTAAATGAGTTGGTAAAAGTAGTTAATTACCTCAATATTGTTGCAATATTCATCAATTTTATTTTGATTAATGCATTTGTAGAATTGCAACAGATATATCGAACGTTAAATACATAGATCAACTAATTAACCAAAATGCTTAGTTGATACATGTTGTCAGTCAACTATATGAACTTTTTTACCTAATGGATTTTTCTTTTACTGTATCCATCAACTTTGCACCTACAAATTAATAAGTAAATATCGATTAGTATATATATTATTAATAATGAAAACCAAGCACGTTCTATGTATGTAAAGCACATACCTCAAACAATGGTCACACTTCAATCATTTTTTCATGCCATTTAAACTCAAAATCTAATATTCATTATTTAAAAATTTCATATAGATCTCCTATAATCAAAATGAACAAATTGTAAGAATAAACATTTTCAAGTGAAAAAGTAACATAAAGTTAGTTTACATTACCCTTCAACTTGCTTTTTCCCCCCTCCATTTCATAAGAATTAATTTTTCAAGCATCATGGAATCCATAACTATTGATATGCCCCCTTCTTTCAGCTATTACTCGAATCCGTGGTTTTCGTTTGTGGTTACTCATAAGATCATTGACAGTAGAATATTATAAATAAATAGGATATAAAATTCTATCAATATGAAAATATAAAATACTATAAAAATATTTTTCCTTAATCTATAATATATTGTCACCCTCTCTTAGCGGCCACTTTATTGTATCATCTTTGCTCCACGAAATTTTTCCATAGTATTAATTACTTTTTAGAATTACAATTAAAGTAGTCCACCTTACACCACAATTTGTCACAAACATGAAACATGACTAAAAAGATTGATATACACAATACATTGAATTGAAAAATATAATAATATTAAAAAATAACACTAACTTACCCGGAAATTGAGAGCTACATTATTTTTTGGTTAAAAAATTGAGAGCTATATTTCCACATAAGAAGAGTAAAAAGGTTTTAAAAATACAAAAATGTTTGTAAGATGGATTCCTTAAGAATAAAGGAATATTTAGTGGCTACATACGTATGATGGAGGCTTTGAAAAGCAATATTATATTAAATAGTTGTTGCCCCGTGCCTTGCACTGGCAATTTTTTTTGAATTTAGAAATAATTTATTTAATATTGGATATTTGAAATTAATTTATGTGAATGTTTTAAAACATAAAACTAATATATCTATATACATTTATATTATGTTAATCTATATCTATAATATATCACACGATATTAAGAACAATAACTTTTGAAAAATGATTGTAACTTACAATTATTGTATAAGTATCAAATAACATGTAAATTAATTTACAAATGAGATTATGTACTCGTAGAATAGAACATTATGATATTTCAACATTTAACTCAAATATGTAAACATATTAATACCTTGTAAATTCTTATTAGTGCATATGATCTAAAAACAATTGACACTACCAATCAAGCTCTCTTGATTGATGTCATTCCTATCAAATTTGACCTTGATTCTTTTCTCCAATCAAACTTTCCTACCCTTAGATGGTTTTCTCGATATCTTATTACTAATTTCAAAAAGAAAATTATAAAGAGATTTGTTATTTAGATTAGAAATAAATGCATGTATACAAAAATATAATTTTTGATATAAACAATGTACTTGAATTTATTATACTTGTTTATAATGACATCCACTTTTCATGTTCGCAAATATTTCTATACATTACTATTGTTATAAGCATATTATGATTTTCTAAAACATAATGGATTAATCATAAAATTAGTTACCTTAATATTGTTGCAATATCTATTAATTGGATTTCCATCAGTACATTTGTAGAACTGCAAAAATATATGAAATGCTAAATACATAGATGAACTAATTTACTAAAATGCTCGATATTTGTAAACATTTTGAACATGTTCACCTTATGGATTTTTGTTTTGTGGAGTCCATCAACCTTATGCCTACAAATTAATAAATAAAAATTGACTAAAGTAATACATTTTGTTGAATAAACATCAGACATGTACTATATGCATTAAAGCAACTGCCTTAAAAGATCGACAAATTTCAATAAACTTTTCGTGTCATTTAAACTCAAACTATGATATTCATTATTCAGGAATTTTGTATGCATATCCTATAAATAAAATGAACGAATTGTAATAGCTAACATTTCCTATGAAATGTAGCACAAAAAATGGCTATATTGCCATTCGCCTTGTTTTTTTCTCCATTTCGTAAAAATTAACTTCCTTAATATCATAGAATACATAGCCACTAATATACCACATCCATAAGCTATTACACGTGTTATTTTCGCTTGCGGTTAATCCTGAGTCCTAAGATCGAAAAAGTTTTTTATATGAGTAATAAATTATATTAACATAAACTATGTAGTTTAAGAAATAGGATCGGTAAACTTAATAAATCAAAAATTAAAAGGAAAGAGAATTGATAACTGTCATTACTAAGAGAAATAGTTATAGAAAGTTATTATTTTATTTGAGTTTAAATTATATTGGGAACCTCTTATCTTGAATTTTATATTTTAATTATATATAGATCCGCGCTTTTTAGTTCGGGTTGACCCGATCCACCCGACCCGACTGATCCGCGTAGAAGACCGTTGATGGGACTTATGTGGCACTAAAGATTTACAGAGTGATTGTTACGTAATGTTAATTTAATATACATTTGTGTGTGTGTGTCTCTCTCTAGATCTATATATACTTATTAGATGATAAAATTGAACTCAATTAGATCGTTCACATATACACTTTTGCTTAGATGACCTCAATATTTGTATTTTGTTATATATAAATAGATAAACACTCATATATCATATAGAATACATTTCATAAACTCAAAATTATAAAATCATGAGATTCAAAATGCAATTTATTTAATAAAGCCTTCGTGGCTAGCAAAAATAAATTGGTTTACATATACGTACATTGGTGGAAAAAATATAAATGTTATCATTCATTAGATATAATCCCTAGATGGTTTCTAATAGATGGACAGAAATACATATAATGATCATTTTGAGATTCAAGAATTAATATTTTATTTTCCAGTTTATCAAAAAAAATTAATGAACAACGAAATAGAAAAATAAATATAATATAGTTGTAATGCGTCATATTGACAAAAACAACAAATTTGCCCATTTAGAGAAGTATAAGTCGACAGAGTCTAACTAAGAAAGCATAATATATTATCAAACAAATCATAATATTACCAAACGCATAAAATTAACTACATAGCTAGTTATAGAAAACTTTAACCAATATGATTAAATCATACTAATGAATAAGAAAATATATATCAACATGCAAATATTGACATAAAATCGTGTAAAAGAGTTCAAGTAACAACCCCAATCCCCAAATAACCATCATTCGTTGGACATAAAAGGAGAAAATGCATTAAAGGAAAAGAAAATATAATATGAAACACAAATTATAATCACACAAACAAAGACAATTAAAACAAAGTCAAAAAAATTTAAGGAAAACGAAGAAAGAAAACCTTTTCATATGATTTTTCAATACGTTCACTCAGATCAAATTAAAGAGATAGAAAAGAATATATATATAGTTGTAGATGATGATATAGAACTATGGTTACATACAATCTTTATAAACTTTCTTAAAATTTAACCAATTCAATGGCATGATCAGTTACGTATCTTGACAAAGATAATCCCCCTATTTTTGTGAGTGAATCAGTTTAAATTTAAAGGAGTCATATTCAAAGCTTAAATACACATATTATGTATCTAATCATGAAATATGCAATAAATATATCACATGTCAATTATCAACTTAATTAGCCATTGGAAATATAGATGAATTCCAATAAAAAAAATTAACTGAAATGTAAAATTAGAAGATGAATATAGTGAAAGAAATAAAAAAATTATAGAAGGAAAGTTACTATGAGAATGCTAAGGAAAAGTTGGATTGATTTAAGGTGGGAATTAAGGAAATCAAGCAATTAAAAATATTTTGCCTCAGACAATTCAAAAAACCATTAAGTTTTTAAAATGTTGAAATTTTAAGGATTGAGAATTGATTGGGTGAACTTAAATCAAGGACACATATGCATATTACTATATAAATCCATTGTATAATGTAGTTTTTTTTTTTAATTCAAAAGGAAGGGATACTCTACATATCTAACCCGACAAATTCGGGTTGATAGTTATAATCTTGAGCCATAAAGACTCTATCTAGCTCCATAAAGGAGGGGAAAGCCACAACTTGTGGTAGCCTGGATTCGAACCCAAAATCTTTCATATAAAGTGGAAAGTGGATACCACTAAACCAATAGGTCTTGGGTATTGTATAATGTAGTTATGAGTTTTAAATAAGATGTAACTTACATTAACAATATATAAGGTAACTTAATACTTGGCAAAATAGTGAATAAAGAACTTGTCCACCTCATTATCCACATACGAAAAAGATTGAAACATTGGTTGATATTCATTTTAAATTATATAATAAGACTTGATCTAGGGAGTTAATCAAGGATTAAAAAACCTAAATACATTATTTGAAATCTAAATAGCTAATTTAGGAAAGACTGAGATTTTCACCATAAACATTACTACATTATAAATAGTGTAATAATAATAATAATAATAGAGTAATTAATTGATTCATAATATTTTCAAGCCATTATAACCCTTTAGAAAATAATCAATATACGTTTTTGGCTGCTGATAATGCCAGAGCAATTTTATTTGAAATGTCAAAATTGCCCTTTGTCTTATAAATGCAGTCTCCGTTTCAAGTTCGCCGACTACCAGAATATTGCAACGGCGATCCTTCGCCTGTGCATTCTTGCCGCCTAACTCTCCTTCAAATAATAGAAATCCAAGCAATTAAGCCTTTTATTCTTTTATTTCTATTTGTTTAAAGTTTAAACTGAATCAATTCCATCCTCGACTATATATATATATATATATATATATATATATATATGCGTAGCCAAATCCTCTTAATGGCTCCTCTGGATCTCGTCTACTGTAATGTATCCCCCTACAACTGAGATGTTAATTCTTCCCAAATTATTTTTCATTCATAGACCCACTTGAAGGAATTCTATATTCTACACTAGAGGGACTACCAAGTGGCCTCAAAATTTAATTAGATACACTCCAAAATGGATCTTAAATCTCAGTATTTGTTTTCTTTTTGATTTCAACGGTATAGCGGTTTTGCCTATTATATTTAGGGCTCCTTTGGTACGAGAGTTGGGTAATTAGGAGAAAAATTAATCTTCAGATAATTTACTGTTTATATACATTTTTGGTAGCTAATTTCAGTGTTTGGTATAATTTATTAAATAATCATTAAGTTTGTTTGTTATCCGTAATAACTTGGGAGATAACTCGGAATTGTCGAATGTGCCCCTCATTAACATATCGCATTTCACTGGTAAAGAAACGCACTCTCCCGTTTAACACTGAAAAAATGCCAAAGACACGGGCAAATGGCCTAAAACAAATACCACAAAACTCAATTTGTTAATTTATACATTGTTTTAAAAAAAATAACATAATAATATTCCACAAATTAATAACCAAATCATAGATCAAAGCTCGTATTTCTTAGCATTCTCAACTGAGTCATAGATCAAACCAAAGCCAGTAGATTTTCCTCCACCAAAGTGGGTCCTGAACTTTGAATACAAAGATGGCATTAGGATCTTTAACCTCGTTCGTAGATCCTCGCCAATTTCTCCTTCAACTCAGTGGTAACTAATGTGTTCATTATATACCATTTTAGCTAATTACTCTTCAACAGTACATTATCACGACCGAATTTTTCGAATAACTTCATCCCCTACACCAATAATATCACCTAAATGATAGAATAAACACTAATCCAAAGATCATTTTAATTGCCCAAATAAATGTGTATGAACAGCAAAAAAAAAAAAAAAGTAAAATTATACCTCTACGGGGGTGACCTTTGTCAAAAGAGGAATCACTTACACCATATTCTCTGTGAACAAGAAGACATAAAATCTATTACAATAAAGCGTAGGAAATTACCCAAAAAATACTACATGTAAATTATTTTTACGGAAAATATTCACTCAACTTGTAGTTATGTTTTTTTTGGATTGATGGCATAAATGGTTTGGATTTGGGTCGAATTTATAGCAAAATGTAGATCAAGAGGAGTTTCCTATTCTGATCGTTTTTAATGAGGGGATTAATGGTAAGATTTCGAGATCTTCATTGTCTGATTTCGCACAGCAAGCTTATTAAATGGGGCTAGGTAATAAATCCGAATGAGAAGGGTATTTTGGCCAAGAAACTGTGTAGAATATGGGTAGTTGAGTCATTTAGACAAAAGGAGTAAATGCTTGAATTTTAAGATAAATTTTTCTCCCCCCCCCCCCCCCAGGTGAGATTAGTTATCTTCCATTTGAGAGATAAAACACCGGGCCGACAATCTTTAACGGGCTTTTGCACTTGATACCAAACGAAAGATTATTGGAAATAAATCTGTCTATCTTACCTTTTCTCCCATACCAAAGGAGTCTTTAGAGTAATGATGTATACCACCTTTTATATGCCATCGATTTTTCACTTCCCCTAATTTTGCTAAAAAATCACTTGCAATTAATTGATTTTAATGAATTTAATAAATCCATACTTTCTAAATCAAGGGGCAGTGAAAAATCGGTGGTATATAGCATTTTTCATATATAAATATATATATATATATATATATATATATGTATGTATGGCGTGTGTTTAGATTAGTTATTGTATAACTTTTCCATAAGAAAATTATTAAAAAGCTTTTTTATGAAAGAAAAAAGAAAGGAGGCTCAAGATTAATTTCGAGAAGGAAAGGCCATGGTCGCAATGGAGAGACTGCAATAGAAAGGGCACGTGACAACAATTGACCGTAAGAGTGAGTTTTTTTCTTAACCAAGGGTAAATTTGGTATTAAAGTAAAATTGCTCTGGCAATATGGAAATTGCTCTGGCGTTATCACTAGCCTACCTTTTTTTTGTTATTCTATAATTATGATACTTGACGACGGGGCAGTATTTGGATTTCCTAAAATATTTCCACACTAAATTTTGAAAAACAAAAGTAATAATAACAACTTTTATACTAAGCAACGTTGACCAGTATTGAAAGTGGAAGGAATTATATGATATAAGAAATAAGATTAAATGATTTTATTAGACAGAATTTATATTTTATTTTATAAATGCTTAAATAAGGACGTTTCTCAAAAGAAACCTAATATAATATATATTTAGTGAAATTATATTTGTTCAACATCCTTCACAAATAATAATAATTGATAATAGAGATTTTCGTGGAGTAACATATGAAATTAGACATCAAATTTTAAAAAATTAAACATTCAAAAGTCAAATATTAAATATGGAAAATTGTCTATGTGGAACAATAATGAGAGAAGCAGTCATCCACCTCATGTACACATAAGAAAGAGATAGATTCATTGGTTTGGATTCATTTTAAATATTATAATAAGATTTAACCCGTGCGTTGCACGTGCAATGATTTTTAAATCTAGAAAATGGTCTTCCAACTTAACATTTTTTTATTTTTTATTTTTTTTGAAAAAACCAACTTACATTAAAACTCTAAAGAACTTACAACCAAAAGAACCAAGGTACTACCTTGCCTCGAAAAAACAACCCAGCCTACCAAACAAACTACTAACCCCCGGAAAAAGACTCGTTATTTTATCCCACACGTTAAATGGGGACTTAAAGTACCCTTGGATGCAAAAGTAGAGTTCTGTTTGCTGCAATTATCTAGTTCTTGTAGTTAAAAAGAAATAGGCGTCTGTTTAGTTTAGATAAAATTAAAGTGATGGTAGAATTATAGTCGATAGAATTTGGCATACTATCAACTGTAAATGTAAGACCTAGATATGTCTGGTATAGATGTATAACATGTGAGTTCTAATAATATGTTTTATTGTAACTCATTATGCATATTCAGTGATAAATTGCATTGTCACTTCACATTTTGTCATGATTGATTATTTTTGGTGGTGACCCCGCCTCTTGACAAGTTGTCGACATCTCTTACTAGCAGATGTAACCATTACGTAGTTCAAGTTTATTAAAGAGATAATAGCAGACAAACCCCCCCCCCCCCCAAATTTATAGGTGTTGCAACACTTTGCCCCATATCCTGTTAAGTTATGCATCCGACACCCTTATCTTTGGTGCCGAATACACTTAACCCCCTTCGACAGAATATTGAGGAATATTCCTCAATTTTCCCGCGCATCTGCAAGACACGTGCCACATTAAGGGTAAAATCGTCACTCAGGGGGGCAAAGTAATCTATACACCATAGGATATGGGAGTTTTTGCTAAAACTTGATGTTTGAATTTTAATTTTATAATATTTAATGTTTCTTTTTATATTTTTAGTTAAAAAATACGGATCATACCATACAAAAAAAAAAAACTTGAAACTAATATGAAATATTTTAAAAAATAACCAAAAAAATGAAGGAAAATTCGGAAAAGAAGAATTTTTTTATGTTGAAAATCCCAAAAAAAAATCAGAAAATAGAGTTTAATCAGAAAAAAATTAGAAACGTTGGGGAAAATGTCAAAAAAATTCAAAAATTAAATCAGAAAGAACTAGAATTCTTTTTTTGAAAAACTAAAAAAATACTAAAAAAAATATGAAAACTTGAAACACGACAACTTTCATTGTTTTTTTATTATTTTATTATTTTTTGTTTTTCATTTTTCTAATTCTTTCAGATTGAATTTTTGAATTTTTCTGATATTTTTCTTAATTTTTTTCTAATTAATCTCTATTTTCTGAACTTTTTTTGGATCGATTTTCAGCATTCTTTTAAACAAAATTCCTTATTTTTTCAAATTTATTTCATTTTTCTGGTTTTTTTTTTAAAAAAATATTTTTCAAGGTTTCTTTTTTTTTTGGTATCGCATGATCCATTTTTTTAACTAATAATATATAAAAAAACAGTAATTATTATAAAAATTCAAGTTAAACTTCAAACATCAAGTTTTAGCAAAACCCCCCATGTCCTATGATGTATAGAGCACTTTGTCACCTGAGTGACAATTTTATCCTTAATGGCCGAAAAATTGAGGAATATTCCTCTACATTCCGTCGAAGGGGGTTAAACGCACCCGACATCAAAGGTGAGGGTGTCGGGTGCACAAGTCAACAGGACATGGGTCAAAATGCTACACCACCTATGAGTGGGAGGGGGTGTCTGCAATTATCTCATCAATATGGTTTATTATGATCAAGTCTCGTGGACCTGTTCTTTGGCCCTGGTTTACAGTTATAATGTCGTGTTTAGGGGCAGGATTGACCCGACACAGAGAAAAAACATGAAGATCTTGACGATTGGGAGGTCTTTGTGATTACGCATAGTTGAGAGGAGGGGACTGTAATTAGTACATTCATTAGGGGAGGTCAGTGTAATTATCCGTATAAATTAATAGGGTAATTGCATAAAACCCCCCGGTGTTATTTCGAAAATGCTAAAAACAATCCTGTGTTAACGAAATAGGCTAATAACCTTCCTGTGTTCTTAAAAAGTGTGCAAAAAAGCCAAATTTCATTAAAACACGAGCGCGCTTTTCATATTTTTTACCTTTATTGACATGTTCATTTGTCATTTATATACTTTTCATACTTTATAAAAGGTAGATAGTGTTAATTCACCCGAAAATCACATATTTTCTTCTATCATTTTTACAAAATTTTGCTTTTTTGCACAATTTTTAGGAACACATGGGGGTTTTATGTAATTATCCCTAAAATAATTAACAAAATTCTTCATTACTTGTAAGTTGCATCATCATGTACTGTAACAAAAGTACTTCATTACTTGTAAATTGCAGCATCATGTACTAAAATCTCTTTGTTGATAATAAAGAAATCGTTATCTAATAATGAAATAGATGAGATATACATACAGGACCACGCACGCAAATACAGGTGATCTCATGTGTTAAGCCATGAATATGGAGAAAACGCTTTTATACACGACCCGATTTATACAAGAATTTTCCTGAATCTGGAGCTCCAGAGGCGTAGGTTTCACAAAATATGCAGCTTCCGTACTTTGTTAATAGGTGTCCGACATATAGGACAAGTCTTCATTTCCTCGCTGATAATCCTGCATTTACAAAACATATTCTTTCACGCATCACTTCTATTTTCTCCTTTTTCCTTGTTCTTTTTTCTTTTTCTCTTTTTTCTTTTGTGTCATAACGATAGGCCGAGTCAGGGCAGCGGCCCCCTCCCCAAAATTTTAAAAAATTATTTTTTTAGCTTATAATTTTTTTATTTTTTTTAACTTTTTGCCCCCTTAAAACCAAAAAATATCAAGCCCCCCCTTCCCCCCCAATTTTTTTTTATTTGCCCCATGTATAAAATCCTAGCTGGATATTGGTTATAACTTATAAGAATGTGTATACATATGGGAACCATTATATGTTTGGTAGCAAGTCCCACTATAAAATAATACATTTAGGCCTAATTTCGTGAGATGAAAGTAATTTCCCCCCAATAAATAAAAGAATTGCATTAAAACAAGCACAAAATAAAGGTGAATCACTCATCCATTGTGCTTTATCTTTTTAAAATTTCTTGATTAATCTATGACCACCTTTTGTTAGAAGGTAATTGATATAAAAATATAAAGGTACTCCTTTATTAAAAAAGAATATTTCTCTCATAATATTGTGAAAAATTGTACACTATGAAATGTTGTCTCATCTTGAAATTTAATTTATTAATGCACGTTAAGTATATGTAATCATTATCGAAATGCATATTTTAAGAAAATAGACCATACATTTGACATGTATATTTTGAATTTTTTGAACCACAATCTTGATAAATGAATATCCTCTCAAAAATCTTTCTTTTATTAGCAATGATTGCAAATTAAGCTGGTAAAATTCATTTAGTTTTTCCTCAAAAAATTAGGGCAGAAACTGACCTCTTGGCGCAAGTGTAGCAGGTAACACAATGACCACAAGGAATAAAGAAGCAATTTCTTTGATCATCATAACAAATGACGCATATTTGTCCATCATATAAGTCATCCTCTGATGATGAAGAAGTGCTACTCCCTTTACACGCTTCTAAATCCTCTTCACTTGTGCCATAGGTACTAAACACGACTTCTTCCTTTGATGATGACAATAAGCTGCTATTCTCAGTTGCTCTCTCTCCGTCTCCACTGTCACCATCGTCTTCAATATTCCACATGAGTTTCACGATCAGTGTAATAATCATCAAGAATATTGCTGAATTTTTCCAAACAAAAAAAAGGGAATTATTTGAAATGCGAAAATCACGAAAGTGTAATATATATTTATTACTAAGGTCTTGAATAAAAAAATTATTTCAATTAATTAAACATTTTCATTAATATTGTTGAATTTAGTTTTTACGGTTCAGTACTATATTACCTGTGAATTTTGATTGTTAAGATATTTTTCAATGAAAAAAATCTTGTTTTTAGAGGGTTTTCAGATGGGCAGGTTTCATATTAAAGACGTGTAAAATGTTTTCTTTGTGATAGCATCAAATACCAAATAGTCACATGATAAACATAAATGAATTTAATGATAAGTTGCTCTGTCCACAAAAGTCATACTTCTTCACTTATGTAGAAACTTTAAATTAAGGATTTTTCTATACCAATAATAACGACATGTAAGGTAACATCAAAATTGCACTAGACATGATTCGATAAGTTTTGCTATCTCACAATAATAATTTTCGTGATAAGACTTCTTTGTAAGTGGCCATTAATGATGCTTAGTAATAAAATGACAACTCAGTAATAACACAAATATATCGACATTTATTATCGTTAAATTATCACTAAATATGTATTACTTATTACCACTAGCGAGTAGCGACAATCTCTTTTTCAGTATTTATATGAATGACAACTTATGTAGAAATCTCGTAACTATCAAACTTTCGAAAAACGTTTTTGTAACAAAACAAAAGTTTTTATAACTCAATATATTTGATTAGTGATAACTTTGACATTGTTACTTAACATCTAGTAGTGTTAACAAGAAATATGCAAGTGAAAATGATAAGTTTTTTTTTTTGGGTCTCAAAAAATGATAAGTTCTCTGCACAAAAATGATATCATTTAAAGTAATGAAAATAGTTTGTTTTTTTAATTGAAATTTAACGTTTAAAACATAGTCTAGATTTTAACCGAGTAATATCATTCAATACTTGTTGAAACAAGGAATTATATCAATGTGATTTTCAAAGATTAGGTAATTAATAAAACTGATCTCGAATTGGAAATGTCACAAAATGATGATTTGACGTTTTGATGGACAGTTACTCCTATTTTCTATTCAATCCTTATTTTGAGGAATTTTTGTTTACTTTTATTTTGTTGTAACGTAAAACTTTACTATGTCTAACACTAGGCGATATTCATAAAAAAACACATAGGCAAAAAAGCAAGCGCACAATTCCAATATTAAACAATAATGTAATATCTAACAATTAACAGATATGAAGTGGGCAGAGAATAAAGAGAAAATAAAAAAGTGATTTTTTTTTTTAATTTCTATTTAACGACCACACAACATTGCATATTCAATAAATTAATAGAAGAAATGTTAAATATTTTTAAGTTAACCCATGGGGTGTCCGGGCCAGATTTCGCGCACTTTGACTAATTCCTGCTGGCGATGTGTGGTTGTCACTGGCCAAATATTATTTTGACAACGCCGAGAATCGATCCTGGGAGCTCCAGTATCGACCCCAAGTTGTCCCAATAACAGTTTTATACCATTGGGCCAAGAGACTTGGTTGAAATGTTACATATTTACGTCTATATAATTAATGAGTATAAATGCAAATAAAATTCTGATGACTATTTTCAATCTTTGATACCTTGGAAGCAACATCGAACATACAATGATTAAATACCAACATAATTAGCGCAGTTGTTGCAACTTGCAAGAAATAACTATTACAATCAATTGTGAAAAGACTTTCGACCAAGTCTGATAATAACGGTTGCAAGTAACAAGAAAAACGTACCAATAATAGCAGCGTATAAGACCAAACGCAGTGCATAATCAAGTGAAAGCTGGGTTTCCATCTCATAATCATCCTGCAATATTATATAATTACAAACTTTAAGTTAAAATGAAAATAGGATTAAGCTTTAAGCATCTTCAAGAAAAAGATGAACGGTACACAAATAAATATATACAGAAAATTACAATATTGGTCCCATAGCATAGAGTCTATTACAATTTTGTCTCATTATTTTCAAAGTTGCAAATATAGTCCTATATGATTTTATTTTTTGTATTTTTGGTCTCATTCTTTAAGAAAATAGATGAAATTTCATAAGTGGCATGCACACGCCTTTAAGGATGTAGAATAAATTGGATAAGTTGAATAATACCCTAACTTTTATAACCCTAAATCATAAACATTAATTAAATATTTTTTGTAAGTTTTACATAATATATGATTCTTTTTGTGAAATGTATGCAAATTAAGTAATGGCCGACACATGTACTAGACTAAGGGTCTTCATCCAATTATTTCCAAGTGGTTTCAGACAAATTTGTAGCCAATGACAAAATTTCAAGTGGATTTATGCTATAGGACTAATACTGAAATTTTCCGTATATATAAACACACACACATATATATATATACATATACACACACATATATATACACATATATATATATATATAATTAACCAGCTTCATAAAAATTAATCAACATTTACTCTGACTAGAGAATTACGACAATAAATAAAGTGCCTTTACGTTCTTAAATGTGATCGTGACTGCATATTGATTGATTTCACGAGAATCTTTTGCGATCCAGGCCATTTTTGTGGTTTTGATGACTTTTTCCAGAGATGAATTGCTACCTTAACACCTCTTGTCCTCTAATTTCTGACCCAAAAAAATGAAAAAGAAATATAATCATGATAATTACATACGAAAATTACTAAATAATTAATCAGAAAAAAATTCGTTCGCCTGCACTAGATTTTAAAAGAAAAAAAAATCACGATTTCGAATAGCAGATAATGAAATTCTTGTTCTATTTATATATTGAACCAGAATTAATATGTTAAACTAAATATTATAGAAAAAAAAAAACATTTTACATAATAATTACCTCCATCATATATAATCTCTTTTTTCTTTAATCTTCCAGGAGTACTTTAATTTCTTGAAGATATGATCGGAGCAATGAAAAATCCCCACACTGTAGACAGACTATATATATCTCAGAGAGAAATGATAAAAAAGAAAAGAGAAAATGAACTGTAAATTAAAGATGTGAGAAGATTGATATATATATATATATAATTATATATAAAGAATGCGGATTCTTGAAATTTCGATTTACAGGAGAAGTTTAGGTCTGCAGAAAGTTTGAAGGGGGAAAATTATATTATATAAAGCAATATTAATGAGAGTTTGGTATATTGCGGATTTGGGATTTTACAAGACATACCACGAAAACAGAGTGGTGAAGTACTTTAATGAAAGTGGTGAATTACATGCATACCCCTCACTTTTCTACTAATTACCAAATTTTCTTAATTTTTGGTAAATTACAATGGGCTCCTAAGGATCGATTTGTAAGGTTTGAAATTGTAAGACCTTGTTTGTTTATGTTTTTTAGTTAGATTTCCGAATTTTTTGGAGAAATACATACTAAGGAGATGCGTTTAAAAATAATGTGATGTGTGTTATGTTTATTTATGTTTTTAAAATTAATTGGAATTTGTAAAATATGTCAAATTATAAATGATTGATTGATGTATGATAAGTTAAATATAAATAAAAATTTGTATAGCATGAAAGAGAAAGATAAAAATATTAGTTGGAGTAAATAATTATTGATTGATGATTGTGTGAAATGATAAATATAGTGATTAATAGGTAGTTATATAGGGAAAATTCTTGTATAAATCGGGTCTTAGGCCCCACCGGTGAACCTTGTGGATGTGGTTAATCCACATCATTTATTTTTTAAGCTAAAAAAAATAAGTGGTGTGGATTAATCACAACCACAAAATGCACAGGTGGAGCCCAACACCCGGTGTATAAAAGTGTTTTCCGTTCTATAGGGATAAAGAAAAGTGAATTTGGATAAAAATAATTTGTAGTGTATTTTTTTGGGATTTTGTGATTAAGGATATAGAAAATGGAATAAAAAAACATAAACAAACAAGGCCTAAAAGTTTTTAGGTATATAGGGATGTAATTATAAAAATATTTTAATACGAAGAAAATGTTATGTAAATTTAAAAAAATCAAAAGATTTTTGACAATTGACCATAATAGAAAAGGTATGTAATTAATTATCTCTAATGAAAATGACCGTTTATACCATACTAGAGTTGACGTGAGTACGAGGGAAACGAAGAATTTAAAGGGTAAAACGTCGTTAAAACTAAGTTGGAACATGGCTAATTCTTTTTAAAATATTTCTTGTAACAAAAGTCAAAATATTCTTTCTAACGAAAAACGTACTCATAGATTCTTATTATAATTCAATTTTCCATTTTCTTTTTTGGCAAAGATTAATATTATGTCTATTTAAATAAAAAAGAATATTCGGAGCCGTACTTTTAAGAAATTAATAATTAACCAATGCCATTATATATCATTTGACAATAACATTAACCGCATTATTGATTTTCTTTAGAGACGTGTATCTTAATCAATTGACATTAACAGTGACTAATCAATAATATCAGTCCCTAATGAAGTCCTGCACATGTGGTAATATTGTGACTCCAAAATTATTATATAATATAAGAAGTTTATAAGGAACAACAAGGGATTGGATATCAAGAGAATAATTATGTAGTATTATATGTATATTTTATATCAGAATTTTCCATTTAAGTTGATCTCCTTTCCTTGATGAGTTTATTTTCAATTTTTATGAATCTTTGTATATATCTTTTTCAGTTGATAATTAGATTATTTCCTTAATTCTGTGATCTTCTTTTCATTTTATTTTCTTATTTTTGTTTAATCCTTACATTAAAGGTCGTCGGTTCAAGTTGCACTTTTGTGTGGATGACATTTTACCTTATAGCATGTACTATTTCCTACGAAATACTTTGGTTCAGAATTGTTTCAAAAATATTGTTAATTGTACCGAACCCATCCAAGAATTCCTCGTGCCTTATTATTGTGAACTTTTCTTATATATATATATATATATATATATATATATCATGGTGTTTAGAATGCTTTGGTATCTTAGCATTCATATTTTAGACCCATAACGCTGTCCATGCACATGAAACAGGTTAGGTTAATTAGTCTCAAATTATGTTATGTTTGTTTCCTAGCAAACAAATTAATTGAGTTTAAAAGTGCAATCTCATGTCGTTATCTCTGCATTACACAAGGTATGATTTTTCACTTTATGATTCTTTAGTTATCATTGCAATTTAAAGGGAGAAATAAGTTAAAAGAATAAGAAGTGTCTAGTGAATAAAGACGGGAAAATTGCAATTTTCATCCCATAAGTTGTTCACATTTCAATTTTAGTCTCATTGGATTGGGATGTGTCATATTTAATCTCATAAGTCAAATAAAATATCAATGTTGGTCTCATTGGATAGGGGGTGTCACATTTAGTCCCATAAGTCAAATAAAATCTCAATATTGGTCTCATGGGCAAGTTGTTGTCTAAAATTAAATGGAACAAGGCGCGTGCATTGCACACTTCAGTTAGGAATAGTAATTAGAGGGAATAATAGACGTCTTGAATTGAAATGAGCTAGAAAATTGGCTTACAACAGATGACAAATCAGATTGCCCATAGCACCAACATTGAGATTTTATTTGACTTATGAGACTAAATGTGGCACTCCCAATCCAATGGGACCAACATTGAGATTTTATTTGACTTATGGGACTAAATGTGGCACCCTCAATCCAATGGGACCAACATTGAAATTTTATTTGACTTATGGGACTAAATGTGGCGCACTTCTATCCAATGAGACCAAAATTGAAAAGTGGGCAACTTACGGGATGAAAATTGCAATTTTCCCGAATAAAGACATATCAACTATTATAAATTTATAAAAAAAATGCTACCTTTGAATAAGTGTCATTTTATTGAGGCACTTGATTAATGATAAGAATCTCGTGTTGTTTGGGGTATAAAGAAAGACCAGGAGTACTCATGAGCCGGTTTACTTAAGGCAATTACATATTTAAGGCCCTTAAAAAATGATTTTTATACCATTCGATCTGTCTTTGGCTTTAATATGTGCGTGATTTTTCTACAATTGTTTTGTATTTAGAATGGGGAAATCTTAAATTGGTTGGGTCTGACCAATCAAAACGAATAAGTAGAATTGTATTTAGAATGTGATTGGTGTACAATATAGAAATTCCCATATCAGACTCTATATATACATGCATATTATACATAATATATATTTAAGGATAATTATACTGGATACCGTTGAGGTATTGTTTAATTACAAAAAAACTCCCTCTAGTATAATAAAACATCTAACATCAGGTAGTTTCATTCTGTCCAACATCTATCACCTTCGTTAGGGATCTGTACGCCGCTATTAGAAAATTTTGTGAACTACCGAAAATACCCCTATTTGGCATGAAATTTATTGAACCTGAAAATCATATTTTCTTGAATAATTATACCCTCTTGGTGTTATTTGTAATGTTTTATAAACTATAGGTGTGAGTGTAAGTTTTTTTTTTTAATTTACAAAATAAATTTAAATAAGACCAAAGGAGTTATTTGTAATGTTTGTAATATATAGGTGCGTAAATGTAACTTTTTAATTTTTTTATTTATAAAATTAAATTAAATGAGGCCAAGGGGGTTCAAACCCTGGCCTCAAGTGTGATTAAGGGGTCCTCAACTACTTGACCAACCTTAGTTTTTGATAAAAGTTGCAACAAAATATTTATAAACATTTTCGGTCCTGAACCAAGCCAAGCCCGGCCCAGTCATAGGCCCGATCCAAACCAAACAGTGATTTGGGCCGAGCCAAACAGTGAAAACGCCATATGTGAAAGGCGCACAAAAGTCATTTATATTTTAGCTGTTTAAAAAAAACAAAGAAATTGTTTGTTTTTTTTTTAAATCATTCTGTTAGTGGCATTCCTATCAATTGCGTTCTCTATCCAACCTTACATCATTAAATGAAAGTACATGTGCTAGATATAATTTATTAAACTAGAGGGCATTTTTTGTAATCAATCAATGCTTCAGGGGTCCCAGTGTAATTATTCTATATATATATTATTTATAATCATAGATAAAATATATTTTTAAAAAAAAAAAATTAGACGAAGGGGATATCCTAATCGGACAAATCCAGATTTATAGTTTTTAATCATGGATTTCTTAAAAAAAAAATAAAAAATTGTCCTTTTTCTTCGATGAATAATGCAAGGAGTCAGTCGCAGGACTAACTATTTAGTTGAGTTAACGAATTCCCAAATTTGATAACAAATGTAGGGAAAAGAATACGAGAAAACCGATCACTTGTGTGGTGGGAGTCAATAAGGTGGAAATTAAACACCACTAAATTTTTTGTAATTTTTCAAAATTCTGAATCATTATTGATCAATGAGTGTCTATAAGATGGTAATACTCTATGATTTTAGTTATGACTAGCTTATTATATTATTTGTATGAACATTTAAAAGTAACGATGTCATGATTGACAATCATATTAACATGACTAAATGCATTATATATATATATATATGTATGTATTTTATAACCCAGGAGTATATGATAGGTGTTTGAAGAATTATTTTCCATCCTTATTTATCTTTTACTGGTTCATTACTTTAGGTTTCTTTTCTCTTTGTAAGATGATATATATTGATTTTCCATTTAATAATAGTTGAGGAGTATTTCATTCAACATGGTATCAAGCTTAACAACATTTTTTTTTCTGTTTCTTAAAACAGCAGCAGCTACCGCCTTCCTTTAGCTTGGCCGTCGCCGCCAATCTCCTTAGTGTCGCGGCTGTTGCTGTTTCTCTCTCTCTATATATATATATTTCTCATCTTTCAAGTCGTCTTCTCCTCAACGCAAAATTTTCTCACTTATACAAGCCTTCTCTACTGTTGGAAGATCCCCTTACACGATCCAGGTAATTCGATCTTCGTTACTTTTACTTTATTTCTTGCCTTTTGATTCGTATTTCGATCAATTCTCATGTCTCTCATAGACGAAACCCTCGAAAACCCTACCCCCATTGTCGAAACCCCAAAACCACCCCCTCTCCATCTCGTTTTACATGCCGGGAATATTTACACATCTTTCGGTTTCAAACTTTCTGATCAAGACTCAAATTATAAATTATGTCGAGGAATGTTTTTAGAGGTCTGTCATAGTTACTATGTCCTTGACCATCTCATTGGCACTTCAAAACCGAAAAACGAATTTGATAATAATTGGTTTGCAATTGATTCTATGATCAAACGTTGGTTTTACTCAACAATTGACATCAAACTTTTGAAAAATCTTGATCTCGAGTCTGCTATTGCCAGTAATGTTTAGTTCGCCATTGAGGACAATTTTCGCAATAACAAAGCCATTCTTTCTCTTCAAATAAATGAATGTTTCCCAATTTTTCCAAAGGAAACCTTTCCATCTCTCAATATTGTCAAAAGATGACGTTCATGCTTGATACATTGTCTGATTTAGATTCATGTGTGTCGGACCAAGATTTTTTGCTTCAACTCTAACATGGTTTACCCGAATTTTACCTCCCACTCGTCACTATTATCACCACAAAACCTCCCCTCCCATCTTTCTCTGAATTACAAAACCTTTTACTCACTCATGAAGCCCATGGAAATTGTTTTCACCTGTCTCCATCTCTCACATATTTGGTCATTGTCTTGTTTTCTTTTAACCCGAATGGTCGAAATACTTATCTTAACAATAGAAACTAACGAAAGAATGCAGGTCGTAACACTGGTCATGGTGGTGGTCAACTGGGGGGTTATGATGGGTTTGGTGGAGTCGGATCAAAATAGGGTCAAGGAGGGGAGCCAAAATAGAGCCAAGAAGAGTCAGGGTTGACCGAGATCGTGAAAAGGAAGAAAAAGCATGTTTTGGGAATTCCGGGCGAGCGGAACGATGCCCAGGCGCAGACAGATGCGTGCCTAGGCGCGGGATGCAGAAGACGGGGTGCACAGTGCGATGAGCCACTGCCGGCGGCGCCTAGGCGTGGGCACAGTGGCGCCCAGGCGTAGCCAGTTGGCGCCTAGGCGCGGGTCCGTCGGCTGGAGCAGTTTTGACGCATTTTTCCTCATTTTTGGTATGTCTTGAGTCCTACTTTGATTGAAATTGTTTCCTATTGTGTTAGGAATTATTCCCTAGTTGTTTAGGAGTGTTTTTCCTAATTTGTTAGGGTTTAGAATTCTCCACCATTATAAATATGTGAACTCACTCTTGTAATTGATTGATTTACTCATTGAGAAATAAAGATGTAGTCTAGGTTGGCTCGTGGATGTAGGCAAGTTATGTTGAACCACGTTAAAATCCTCGTGTCGTTATCTTCATATTTAGGCTTAGATTTCTTGTTTCTTGTTTATTCTTCGTGCTCTGATGCCTACCATCCTAACAACTGGTATCAGAGCCATAGGTTGTAGATTTAGGAGACGTCTTAGATCTAGATCTATGGGGAAGTGTTTTTGGCTAAACACGGATTTTGTCGTGGGAACGATGGTAGGAGAAGGAAGAATAATCAAGCTCGACGATTTCATTGCAGAGGAGCATGAATTGGAGTCGTGGTGAAGCCGGAGAAGATGATAGAGGAGGATGAGATCGGGTAGATCGTCAACCAAAGAAGAGTAATCCCGTTCAATGCTAACGAGAAAATGTTGAAAAATCGTGGTGCCAGCAGAGGCAGATTTGTGTTACCGGGTGGGTAAAACAAAGCCAGTGGGAGCAGTTGTGGAGCCGGAGGCAGATCCATAGAGCCAGAGGTCAGAGAGTAAATTCGTATTTCCGAGAGGGATGAACGAGTTGCTAGATCGAGGGGGCAGGGCTATGGTGCCAAGAAAGCAAATCCACCGAGCCAGAGGTCAAAATGATAGAATCGGTAACCGAGAGAGTAGAGCCTTGTAGTCGAGAGACCAGAGGGAGGCAGGGTTGTGGAGGCATGACCACGTAGAGAGACCACGAGGACAGGAAGCGTTGCCAGGAGGGATCGTGGAGTCGGAAGCCATGGTGGCAGGATGTGAAAACTGGGTAGGTAGATTCGCAGAGCATCGGGTTTATTGGCAGAGGGATGTGACATAGCTTGTGGAGTGGGAGCTCGAGCAGATATGTCAATGGCCCGAGTTAGCCATTGAAAAACCAAGTAAGCGGATGGATCAGACATGGCTCATGCAGGGTCATGGAGTAGATACATGAAGGATCCGAGATTGCCGTTGAAAAAGTCCTTAGTGGAAAGATGTCAGTGGACGGGTAAACTGAGGCTGTTTGAGTGTGACATGTTCGGGTTTTAGAGTAACCTATATCCGAGGGTCAGTTGGACCAAGATGGATATGCCACGGTATTCAGGAGTTGGCTGATCACCAAAGAGAATAGGGTAGTGGCGAGGGTTCAAAAGGGGGAACAATGTTCACACAGAAAGTTCGTCAAGTGGGTGACACTAGAGGACGAATGAATTGAAGAGACATGGAAAGGTCTCGGGGTATGATCTCCATTGGGTTTGGGGATGGGTCGAATAGACTAAGGTTCACTTAGGAAAAGTGAAGTGGTGGTTCAAGTTTGAGTTTGGGTTATTTTGATCAGTCTCCAAGTGGGAGATTGATGGGTTTGGTGGAGTCGGATCAAAATAGGGTCAAGGAGAGGAGCCAAAATAGAGACAAGAAGGGTCGGGGTTGACTGAGATCGTGAAAAGGAAGAAAAAGCATGTTTCGGGGATTTCGGGCGAGTGGAACTGCGCCCAGGCGCAGACAGATGCGTGCCTAGGCGCGGGATGCAGAAGACGGGGCGCACAGTGCGATGAGCCACTGCCGGAGGCGCCTAGACGTGGCCATGACGGCACCTAGGAGTGGGCACAGTGGCGCCCAGGCGTGGCCAGTAGGCGCCTAGGCCCGGGTCCGTCGGCTGGAGCAGTTTTAACGCGTTTTTCCTTATTTTTGGCATGTCTTGAGTCCTATTTTGATTGGAATTGTTTCCTATTGTGTTAGGAATTATTCCCTAGTTGTTTAGGAGTGTTTTTCCTAATTTGTTAGGGTTTAGACTTCTCCACCATTATAAATATGTGAACTCACTCTTGTAATTGATTGATGTATTCATTGAGAAATAAAGATGTAGTCTAGGTTGGCTCGTGGATGTAGGCAAGTTATGCCGAACCACGTTAAAATCCTCGTGTCGTTATCTTCATATTTAGGCTTAGATTTCTTGTTTCTTGTTTATTCTTCGTGCTCTGATGCCTACCATCCCTAACAGGTTAATATTCGGGCCTGAAATTGAATCCCGCTTCATCTCCAGGAAACACCGGCTCTTATCCTAGTTTGGGTGTCTCTCTTCACTACATTCAGCATAGACCTACTGGTCCTTGTCTTCTCGGGCCATACCAGCCCTCCTCGGGTCCTCACTCTGCCTCTTCTGTGGCTCAACCATCTCCTCCACCTATCAACAATCATTGGGCTCTTCCACTTTCGTGTCCTAGCTCGGACTACTCCCCAGTCCCGTTTCGCCTACACCATCGGCTTAAGTGCTACCTCTGTTGCCTCCCCATTTCCAACTCATGCATGGTCCACTCCAACCGGACATACTCTACTGTTGCCGCCGCCATCCATCAATTCATGCATTGTTCCGACTGAGATGTCATCACTTTTCCAGACAATGACACTTCAGCAATCCTAATGAGAATTGGTACATGGAAACCGGGACGACATCTCACATGTCACCTCACACAGGTAACTTGCATAATCTTGAACCTTGTGCATTATCTAAGTCTATTGTTGTGGGAAATGGTGTTGTTATACCGGTTAGTTCCATTAGCTCGAGTACTCTTTTGTCTTCTTCCCACCCCTTAATCTAAATGGTGTCCTTGTCTCTCCTCACCTTGTTAAAAACCTTATCTCTGTCCATCGATTCACTTGTGACAATCACTATTCAATAGAATATATGTTTTTTCTTTGAAGAATCTTAGGTCGGGCGACTTAATTTTCCAGAGTGATAGCGATGGTTAGCTTTATCTCATTCGAAGACCTTCAATTCGCCTCTACTACCGCCATCTCTCTCTCTCTCGCTCATATCACCTCCAACGTCTGGCATCATTGACTTGGTTACCCTGGCACTTCTATCTTCCATTTTCTTTGTTCTATGAATTTTATTTCTTATAATAAGCTTAGCGATGACTCCTTAGGTTCTGCTTGTCAACTAGGGGAACACACATGCTTACCTTTTTTCCCTTCTCAGTCTGTTAGTAATGGTTTGTTTGAAATTGTTCATTCGAATTTGTGGACATCGCTAGTGACTAGTTTAAATGATTTTCAATATTACATTTTGATTCTTGATGACTTCTCGCATTGTTTGTGGGTGTTTCTCCTACGATATAAATCTGATGTTTTTAATGTTTTCACGATTTATCTGCTTATGTTAAAACTCAATTCAATAACATTATCAAAAACTTTCAATGTGACCATGGTGGTGAGTTTGACAACAAAAAATTTCATGAACTTTTTAATCATGATGATGACATCAACTTTCGTTTCTCATGCCCACACACATCACAACAAAATGGTAAGACCGAGCGAACCATACAAACTGTGAACAGTATCATCGTACTTTAGTACTCTTTCAAGTTGTTCTTCCTCCATCGCTTTGGGTCGAAGCCTTGAACATGGCGGTTCATCTTCTTAACCTTCTCCCGACTACCACTCATCCTTTCGCACTCCTTTTGAATTACTTTACAATGTTTGTCCATCTTAAGATCATTTTCGTGTCTTCACTTGTCTCTGTTATCCACATCTGTCTTCCACAGCTCCCCACAAGCTCGTGCTTCGTTTTTCTCGTTGTATCTTGGTTATCCATCACCATGAAGGGTATTGGTGTTTGGATCTCTCCAGTACACAATTATCCTTTCTCGTCATGTGCTTTATGATGAGGATATTTTTCCATATTCCTCTTTTTCTTCTCTTACATAGACCAAAGGCTATGATTTTTTGTCCTCTAATGAAGAACCTTCTCCTCTTCTTTGCTATTCTGCCTCTGACGTTCGAACGTCAAGTTCTCAAGTTTGAATATTGCACCTGTTGAATCTGCTGAGCTACTGCTTCCAACGTTCGAATGCCCAGGTTTTCATGTTCGAACATTGCACCTATTGAGTCTGCATATACTACTACTTCCAACATTGAACGCCCAGCTCCCCTCATTCGAACGTCTATTTTGCTTCTCCAGCTAACCTTCTGTCGGCGACGTCAAGACATCCAGTTTTACATGTTCGAAGGTACACCTCCCATCCAGGATTTCCTCTTCGTCCTCCTCAGGCTCATCATCCATAACCTGACCTGCCTCATCACACAATGATCACACACTCTAAGTCCGGTATCTTCAAACCAAGAACTCTTCTCAATCTCTCGGTCTCCCATTTTTCGCTGCTATCTCCTATTCCGTGCTCTCATGCCAAGCACTTTGCGAACCCAGTAGGACGACTTCCATGTCTGATGTGCTTATTGCTATTCACTCCAACGGTACTTGGGATCTCATTCCATGCCCCTCTAATGCGAATCTTGTCGGGTCAAAATGGATTTTTCATCACAAATTACGGTCTGATGGCTCCCTAGAGCGATAAAAAACTAGCTTTATAGCCAAAGAATTTACCCAATGTCCTGGAATCGACTACAATGACACTTTTAGTCCCATTGTTAAGCAAGTTACAATTTGGATTGTCCTGAGTATTGCTATTTCTCGCAATAGGCCCATTCACGAATTTGACGTTAAAAATGCTTTCATCCACAATCATCTAACAGAAACTATCTACATGAAACAACCTCCTGGCTTCAAGGATCCCCAATTTTACACTCACGTATAGTGTCAAGAGGGGCTTATACAGCCTCAAACAAGCTCCTTGCCCCTGACACCATCGGTTTGCCTCATATATCGCCACCCTCGAATTCCTCCGTAGTCGTGCTGATGTCTCTTTCTTCATCCTGCGTCGCAGTTCTGATATTGTATATCTCCTTCTCTATGTCGATGACATTGTTCTCACCACTTTCTCTTCTTCTCCATGTTATGCGCCATAATGTCTAGTGAATTCTCCATGACTGATCTTGGTCGGCTCCATTATTTCTTAGGAATTTTCGTTACCCATTTCGCCCACGACTTATTTTTTCACAGGCCAAATTCGTCCGAGAGATTATTGAGTGCGCCGACATGACTTCCTATAATCCCGTTTGTACTCCTGTCGATACTCATTCTAAACTCTTCTCTACTTTAGGTAGTCCTGTCTCTGATCCCACTGTTTTTCGTAGTCTTGTTGTTGCCCTTAAGTATCTCACGTTCACTTGTCCTGATATTACCTATGTTGTTCAGAAAATCTGTCTCTTCATGCACGACTCCCCTGATTCGGGGAATGAACACTCTCAAGCATATCATTCAATATCTTCAGGGTTCGATTAGTCAGGGTCTTCTTCTTTGTCCATCCTCTGTTGACCAACTCATTGCGTACTCCGTTGATGTTAACTAGGTCGGTTGCCTTGATACTCGTCGTTCCACTTCTAGTTTTTGTGTCTACTTGGGTGACAATCTTTTGTCCTAGTCTTCTAAGCGCCAACTTGTTGTCTCTACTCTCTCGTTCTAGTGCAGAGACTGAATATCGTGGTGTAGCCAATGTTGTAGTTGAAGCCTGTTGTCTTCGTAATCTCTTACGTGAACTCCAATGTCCTCTTACGAAAAGTGTCTACTGTTTATTTTGATAACATTAACTTTGTTTATCAGTCGTCTAATACAATTCAACACCATTGCTCTAAGCATGTTGAGTTAGATTTGCATTTTGTTCGGGAATGTGTTGCTATGGGTGGAGTCTGGGTACTTTTTGTATTGTCTTCTCATCAGTTTTTAGATGAGTTCATAAAAGGGCCTACCCCCTCGACTTTATTTCTGGAGTTCAACTCCAGTCTCACAGGTGAATGAGGATCGTGGGGAGTTAAATTTCTTCATTTTTTTTTTCGCGGGGAGTTTAATTGTTTTTTTTATAAAATAGGGGTTTTTGCACTTGCAATTACCCCTATATATATATATATATATATATTTCAAGTATACTGTCGATCAAACAGAACTCTTGAAATTTTTTTGGGTGGCCCGCGGTTTATGAAGAGATGTTCTTGATTATTGAAAAAATCTCAAATAGTCTCCTAAATTTATTTACCTGTTCAATTATTGTATAAGACATTCAAAATTTTATCCCTCTGATCAAATTTAAAACCTTTACCTTCGTCTTATTATATAAAACTTCGCCAGTGATTTTATTTTTAACAAATAATTTCCTTATATTGTTGTAGAATAAAGTATATTTTGTATAAACTACACTAATCTATAAGACAACGTTGATACGATACGCTATATTTATAGGAGAAAATATAATAAGGAACTAGATTCAATTACAACTTTTGTCATACTTACTACTCTTATATCTCTTTCATTATAGTCAGGATTTTGGGTTTTGGTGGGGGCGAACTCAAAGTAAAGGGAGAAAACGTGATATTTTTCGATCTTGATGGAAGGCGAAATTCAAATATAAAAAATTTTGTAAGGTAAAAAAATGATTTTTCAAAATTGAGCGGGGCATTTAAAAATTTGAGTGGGGGTATTAATGTAATTTATAAATTAAAACTAATATATAAATATATATATATATATTAAAAAAAATTAAATTTTTCTTGAGTGGGGGCCCCGCCCCCCGGTGAACGTGCATCCGCCACTGAACAGAGTTAAAAAAAATAAAAAATTCAGATGTTTTTATTATAACTGCATAACAACAGAAACAATTATTATTCAACAATTTATCTACACAATTTATATATAGGAAATGGGGCATTTGATTGAAATTCACTATATTTGTTTACTTAATTCTGAATTATCTGAATTTTGTGTTTTTCGAATTTATTCTAAAAACCTCAAATTAGCCGGTCTATATTTTTTAAATCCTTAATTATCCATCACATCACGACCAGTTTTTGCAGCACAACTAACAATGAGCACCATTTAATTATCCATCGCGCTAAAATACGAATAAAGTTACTGTTGATATTCGACTCGAAATTATTCATTAAAAGTTCATTTGAACTCAATTCATTAATATATCAAATCAAATTTGAAAAATCTCTGGTTTGCTCAGCAAGTTTGATCTAATTAATTGGGCCCCATTAGTAAAAAATGATAAAATATGAGTAAAAAATTCAAACTACTCCAGCTTAATTAAAACTCATTTAAGAACCAAGTTTGAACAACCTCTGGCCTGCTCGGCAAGTTTGATCTAATTAATTGGGCTCCATTAGTAAAAAAATGATAAAATATGAGTAAAAAATTCAAACTACTCTAACTTAATTAAAACTCATTTAAGCTCGACTCGAATAATCAAATCAAACTGAAAACACAATTTGTGAGGCTCAATAATAATTCAAACACCAACGGGGGTTGGTCTGAGTGGTAAGCAGTTTGGTTCCGCTTAAGCAAGGTCTCGAGTTCGATTTCTTGTGTGCGCAGTTACCCCCATTGGGAGACTCACCCATCAGGCCAGGTGTACGACCCGGGTCGACCAATAGATTAGTCCGGCAATGCTCGGAATACTGTATAGGCAACCCAAAAAGAAATAATAATAATAATTCAAACAAACGTAAACAATAACTTGTTCGACTCAATTTGACTCGTTTACGTGCCTATATTCAAACACAGAAGTTATTTATCTTATTCACATCACATCACGACAACTTTTTGCAGCACAATTAATAATAAACACCATTTAATAAACTGGGGGGTGGCAACTCTATGACTGTGCTTAGTTTTATTTTCAAACCATTTTTTGGTCAAAATTTTGGTCGAAACTTGTTTGCTTTATGTTTTTTTGATCAAAAATGATTTTTTTGGTCAAAATAAATTGTC
This sequence comes from Buddleja alternifolia, assembly GCA_019426215.1. Taxonomy (NCBI): domain Eukaryota; kingdom Viridiplantae; phylum Streptophyta; class Magnoliopsida; order Lamiales; family Scrophulariaceae; genus Buddleja; species Buddleja alternifolia. Next base: position 43,971,499 of record CM033393.1, read on the forward strand.
AGCTATTATCTCTCTATTTGTCTCTATTTTAGGGTGCCTACTAATTACATCAACTACAATATAATCATTTAAAACTTATATTATATTATATTTTTCAATTATAAACACAACTTTTCAGACAAAAACTTACATGATTTGACTGCTACAGTAATTTTTGTCTCTTCTGAAAATAAAATCAAATACAAAACCAAACACATTTTCATCAAAATACACAACTTTCAATAAACCTTTGCACCAAAATTTTCACAAAAAAAAACCCCAAAATAAAACCAAACACAGCCTATAATATTGGTTTAATCAGTTGTTAATCAGACATAAGTACATGTGTCATGCAGCAAAGTATTACAGTTTTCATTTTCATTTTCAACAATAAATTAAAATCACTATATATAGGTGGGGTGAGGAACTAATTAAATGGTGTACCATTTAATAATCTTCTGGCGTTAGTTTTAAATTTTTTATAGTGGGATCCAATGTTCTGAAACCCGGACCGATCATCGAATCGAAAAATCGACCAGGTTAAGGGTCACCGGTTCGACCGTTGAATCAATCGCGGTCGGACCGATGATGTCATAATTACGTAATAAATATTAATTAATATACTATTAAATATTATAAACAATAAAAATATGAAAAAAATATATATTTTCTACAATTTTTTTCCTTGTCAAATTCCTAATTAATTCTGAAAATTAAGAATTGTATCCATAATTCCATACTCCATGTCCATGGCTCATAATTTAACAACTAAGAGAGTCCAAGATTTATTCACAATTGCAAATAATCTATGAAAAATAAAAAAAGAGTGGTCTTGAGAGAAGAAGAAGAAGCAGCAGCAACAAATCGATCTTGATATTACCTAAAGATTACTCAATACTCAACAATCAATAGGAAGAGAAGAAGATCAAGAGATTACCTAAGTTTGAAGAATAAGCAGCAAATCGGGCAAAAAGAGAAGATGGGTCTCCTGTGCGTGCATGAAGTCGTGAGAAGGAGAAGAGGGGAATTGGGAAATCTCAACCCCGATTTACAAATTTAGCCCTTAAATTTATATCAGTCACAACCCGGCCAGTTTTGTCGACCCAGTACCGGTTCTACCGGTCCGACGGTTGAACCGCCGGGTAGAACGGTTCTCTCCTAAAAAATACGATTTTCTGACTTGAGCGGTTTTTACTCCAAACCCGAGCCATTTTAGAATCGGTTCCCGGTTCTACCGGTTCGACCGGCTGGTCCGAGTTGGGTTTCAAAACATTGGTGGGATCAAACGGTCGTGCCAAAAAAAGTCCATACTAATACAAAAACAAGGTAGTTAAAGAATTAGAATTACGTAACGATTGGTCCAATGTAAAAACTCCTCTCTCTCCTCATCTCTCTTTAAACCCTAATTTTCTTTTTTTTCTATTTTTCTCTGCCGGCAATGGCTTGGTGAAGTAGTCATCTTCTTCACCACTGGTACCACCACCATCGTTGGTGGGTTGGGTTGGAGCACCCTTATTCAACTTGTACATTATATCTTCAAATCTGACGAGACAACTATGGATCTAACGAGACAGAGACAGATCTGACGAGATGAAAACGAGTTATGCATAAGTTTTTATATAACGTTTTGGATTTTTTGCTTAGTATTTTACTTTTTCTCTCGTATGAGAGTTTGTTTTTTCTCTCGAATGAGAGTTTTATCTCTCCTTGAATAAGAGTTGCATATGATTTTTCTTGTGTTCGGTTGTGAGTTCTTAAGATTTGTTATCTTCAAGAACTTGATAGTTAGTGTTTCAGATGTTCTTACTACATCATTTGAGTCGATATGAATTGTATTGTTCCAGGCGTTGTAAACTTTCGACTGAATGATATATAAGACCGATTTTTTTTCAAAAAAAGAATTAGAATTAATTACACTAACAATCCTCTTTATTTAGTGTAATTGAAGTTCAATCTGCTTATTTTGAACACATAACAGACACTCCATCTTATAATAAAAGTATAAATTCTTATATTCACGCCCTCAAACTAACTTCTATTTGTTAAATGCAATAGAAAATGGCAATTTTACCCTTATTTTTTAATAAAAGATAAATATCCTTACTTTATATTACATTTCAGCCGCTTATTTTGAGTACATAACAAACATCTCTTATCTTATAATAAAACCTTACATTCAACCCCTCAAACTAACGTTGATCGGCTTCCCAAAAAAAAAAACTAACGTCGGTCAGTCAAATGTTACGTGAAGTGACAAATGACAATTTTACTCTCCTGTTTTTTTTAAAAAAAAATTAAGATAAATCAGTCAAAATTTGAAAACTTAAAATGATGGAGTAACCCCCGCATTCTACCTAAAGTATGTTATTTAAATACATCTTTAGAAAAAAATATAAATAAATAAAAGCGGAACATGGGGTTATAATATTGCTTTTAAAATGGAAAATTAAGTCGATATTCAATTTTTTGACTCTTTCATTATTAAGATGTTACAGGATCATATATTTAAAGGTTGAAATATATAATTTACATCATTTTTAATTTAATTAATTACATTTAACAGGGGTATTTGGGTAATTACAATCCAACCCTCTTATTTTGGGTTCAAGACAAATAATACTCTTTTATAATAAAATTTTACACTGGTCCCCGCAAGAGTATTTTGGTCAAAAGAAAATAGTTGACCAAGACAAGGGCAAAACAAGCGGTCTATATAATTTTTTGATGACGTCAACAAACTCCATTAGTTTCCTAATATAATAGGGTGATTGTAAGGTTTATTTATAAGGAGGAAGTGTTTGTTACGTGCCCAAAATAAGCGGGTTGAATAGTAATTACACTAAATAAGCAGGGTGATAAGTGTAATTAATCCAAATAATTAATTAGCCAAAAAAATAATTGTTAAAGAATTCAATAAATGTACAATAAAAAAGTATTTATCAGTTTGTTGAAAAGATCTCAATTCAATGAACCGAGTAATTCTGTCATTAGGTATCGATGCCATATATATTAAGTATTAATAAACTAGAAGTTGACATAATGATAAAAATCAAAAAGAAAAACTTTCTAACGGTTGTATGATGTGTTTGAAGGTTCCCAACTTCCGTCTTAGTCAAAACATTATTCAATTACTTACCAAAACAAAAAAAAACATTTATCCAATTGTTTTGTAGAGGATGACTTTAGTGAAATCTGAGAGAATCAAGGAGAGGGTAAAGAAGTCGTATTGAATGAGGGTACACGTCAATTCTTAATTTCTATTTTTAATATTTTTTATAAAAATAAATGTAATAAATAGAGTTGATTAAACGTGCAAAATTAATATTTATCATAACAAATTAGTATCTTATCATATCAAGAGATCTAAGAGATTCGAGGCAATGATAAAATGATGAATAGACAATCGGTGTTCAAAATTAATCTCTTGATATACTGTCAGACGCTCCCAAAAAATATTTTCTACATATACAAGTGCTCGAGTTCAAAATATGTTGTTTGAGTGATTAGAATCCATTATACTCATATACAGATACTAAGTAGGAAAATATCTAGTTTATTCTTTCTTGAAAAAATTGAAAAATTTCCAATTACTTGGTGGTGTCAAGCAATGTTATTAAAATCGGACCGGATTGGCCGGTCGGACCGATTAGAACCGAAATCAGCCACTAAAACGGTCCGGTTAAGTCAAAAAACTGTTCAGGGTCAAAAATCGGCGGTTTAGGTCAAAAACCGTTCGACCCGCCAGTTCAACCTCTGAACCGTCAAAACCGATGGTAAAGTTGATGAACCGGGCGGTTCTTACATAAAAAATGTTAATCGACGACAGCTCATTGTCGTGGCTCTCCGCCTTCTGCTCAATGGAGGAAATGATTCTCCAGGAGGCGCGTCGGGCGCCGATGACGTTCTTGTAGGCGACGGAGAGGAGGTTGTGCTCCTCCATGGAGAGCTCATCACCGTCGACGGCGCCGACGACCTTCTCCATGAAGTCAACCATCTCTTCGTAGCGCTCCGACTACTCTGAAAGCTTCGCCATGTACACCTTCTCCTCGCGTGGGGATGCCATTCGCCGGAATTATTATTGAGAGAGAGAAATGACAGAGAATGACAGAGATTTTGATTTCTAGAGAGAAAGAGAGGGGGAAAATATGAGGCACCAACTTTTGTTCTTTGTACTGGTTGTAGTTATTACATTTTAGTTAAAATTACATTTTAGTCCTAACACTTTCAGTCCTCTGTATACATGGTCTTAAATATCCTGGAATATCTCGAAATTTCGACCGAAATTTCGGATTTCCGGGGGTCCCGAAGCGAAATTTCACATTCGATCCAACTTTGCAGAATATCTACCGAAATTTCCCGATATTTTTGATATTTCCCGATATTTATCGATATTTACGATATTTCCTGATATCTCGAATTTCTAATAAATTACTTTGTAAAATATCTTCCGAAATTTCCCGAAATTTCCGAAATTTCCCGAAATTTCCGAAATTTCCCGAAATATCCCGAAATTTCCCAAAATTTCGGCCTTGTTATTTTTAAATTTTAAATTTCAATTAGTGCACTTTTAGTTTGATTAGTTATCAGTTAGAATTATTTGTTTATTGGTTAATGGTTGATATCAAATAATTAATTCATAATTAGTTGAAATTAATTAATTGAATAACTTAAATATTTATTAAATGGAATACAGAGCTATATATATAAAATAAATTACACCAATGATAACTCATTATGAATTAAATTTAATTATTTAAATGTAAAAGATTATGAATTTATCTAAGGATTAAAAAATAATTAAATGTTTGCTCTTTTCTTTTAGAATTAATTATTAGCATGCGTTCGGTTTATTTAGTTTAAAAATAATAATTAAATAAACATAAACTTAAAAAAAGAATTCAATAAAAAATAAATCAAAATCAATAAAACAATCAAAAGGAGTATGAAAATGGATTAATATTCATCCCATGGCAATAAAACAATGTCATGGGATGAATATTGTCAATATTTAACTAACAATTTGTACATGCAGTATGAAAATGGAGGGAGAAGAGAGATCAGTGATAGCGATTTCGATCTTCCAAGAAACTCAATGTGGTTTTAAATGATGATTTGTATTAAAATTGTGGTATTTTGTTTCAATAAAGTCTCTAGGAGATTTGGTTATTACTTTACTCTCAAATTATAATTATTTTATATTTTTCGCCACAGATTTTAATCATATTACTTGACAAAATTCTCTATACATATATTATATATACAATATTATTTATGTAAAAGATGCATAATTATGATATATAAAGTTCCACAAAGTTTTGTTGTAAATTTCCAAATATTTCTATAAATTTTCATGATTTCTTTAAAATCGAAATCGAAATTTTAAATATCGGTAAATTTAATACCTTGTCTGTATATCATCATAATTATAAGGTAGCTTGATTTTAGGTTAATCCAACGGTTGAGCCGGTGACCCATGAACCGGTCACTTTTTCTGTTTGCTGTTCGGTCCGATTTTCAGAACATTGGTGTCAAGTGCATTTGATTTGGAAAAGTATGTGAAGAAGAAATGAACCAAAAATCTTTGTAGGAAGGGGGCTTGATATGTGGGAAGTTGGGTCCAGGATCAGGAGCCCACAATAAGGATAATGAGACGCAACTACGATTGGGCTCATTGGTTGAACTCCTTCAAAGACTGACCTCATTATAACATATTCATCTTGATTAAGGGGGCCCATTACATTTGTAGTCTAATGTAGAGGCCGGGATAATTCTTTGCTCCCAGCATTTTCCACCACAAGATCACAAGGAGTGGAGGTAGTTTTTAGGATTCACCACCCCATCAATTTTGATCTTAATATAAGAAAATTAAGTATTGATAATGAAAATATACGTCATTGGTTGAAGTTGTGGTCTATAGCAGCTTATACCCACAGCTAATTTGGTCGTGGTAGATGTTTCATATTGCTACACTAAAGTCAGTTGTGGTGGAAAAAGAATGCTAACTATTTTAAAATTCAACACGCCGTGGTGAAAAAAAATGTTAATTTAGCACTTTTTTATAATGACTGAAATGCTATGGTCTTGCCTAGACGTCATGGACATATTGACAATGTTTTGGCGATGCTTGCAGATGCCACGACTAAAGTTGAGGCGAAGTCGTGGTTAATCAATTTTGACCATGTCAAAGGAGCTTTTCACCATGGGTAAGTGACATGGGCAAAAATCAAATTTTGGTAGTGTCGTCTTGTGGTCGAAATGGCTCCCGGCGCACCATAGATTTTCCGGTGGTGTAGGTGTAATGACAATCATCCAAGAATCTTATGCATTTGTATCCATTTCTTAATTAATAAATCCATTCGTAGGATGGACTTTCAAAATTGATATTTCAAATAAGTGTTTTAAGAAACATAAAATGTTTAAAAAAATTACAATTAAGTGACTTCTAATAAAAGTGTTGGAAAAGAAAGTCCAAAAATCACTAATACACATTTCTTCAAAATGGACTTTTGGAGAAGTAACTTATTTGAAAAGTCCATTTGAATTTCATGTTAGGATTATGCCCTTAAATGCCATAGAAGATAGAATATGTAGGGCATCTATCTTGTATTGAACTTAAATTTAATTTATAAAAGGCATTACTTAATTTTTCACTTAATTCTTATCTGCATCTATAAGTTATGTAAAAACGCTTTGCCGTTGTTTTCAGTGCGATCTCTCTACTTTCTATGGGATAGAAGAAAGACACTAGAGAGATCGACCTTGATTGCTAAAACTAGTTTGCAAGTTATATGAAGTCTTTAATGGGCAAATAAAAATTTCGAATACTTGTACAATCTTAGTTCTGACATGGGAGTACATGTCTGGTATCATGGGATGATAGGAGATTGAGATTGTAGGCACATCAATAGAACTGATATGCTCGAACACGACTCGCATCGGTTCTATCACATGGGTTTTCACTTTGTGACTGTCAATGATAGAACTGATTATGCGTAATAGGTATGTGTGAACTTTTGACCTGAAGTATCGGGCTGAAGATGTACTTGTGAAGTCAAGTCTTTCACTAGAGTAGTTAGACCCAATTCACCCGTTGGTGGGGTCGACCTCGAAATGCGGACTTGATGTGCAAGTGGTAGTCTTGGCAGATATCTAATATGAGATTTGTTCTCTCATAAGTGAATAAGAATGTACCCTATGTGATTATAGATAAATAGAGATCAAAGTCTTTGGCCAAAGCAAAAGAGATGATTGTGCTAGGCACTAAATCAATCTCAATGATTTCATATTATTATAATTAATACATATGGTCAAGTCCAGTGAGTTTGACATAGCCACGACTCTCACTTGACCGGGGAACATGAACAAAAGGTTTATACATATACGGTATTTACGATTGGAAGGTTGCGGAATGATCCTATCATTCGTTTTCGTTTGGGTTACGAAGTGGGCCCCGTGATTGGCTAGGTGTTACCCACTTCCTTTGGTTTTCTCTCATTGCCAAACAAAACGAAGCTAAAGAGTCGCGCTAAAGGATCGACAAAGAAAAATGAAAAAGGAATTTTTATTTTCTTCTAGGAGTTTTAATTTATTTAATAAATTAAATAATTAATTATTCATTAGATAAAATAATTAACTATATGGATAAAATTAATTATTAATTAATTTTCTAGGGAAATATATTAATGAATTAATTTATCTAATTAATTTGGTTATTTAATTTATTTATTGGATATAAGAAATTATTAATTGAATAAGAAATTAATTAAACAAAACAAATCTCGGGCTTCTAGAAGGCCTAAATGGGCGTCCAAGAGATGCCCTAGATTAGGGCTCTTTTGTTTTGACTTGTTCAATAAGTCATGAGGTATATAAGGACTCTTTAACTTTGAACAAGTAAGAGAACATCATAACTCTCATAACTCCTAGAAAAGAAAGAAGAAAATATTCCTCCCCTCTCTAATACCCTAGCCGTCGCCCCTTAGAGAAAGAAGTGGGATTTTTCGTTTGTTGATCCGTGTGTGATTATTTAGAGATGACGTAATTTTGTTGTTCGGATCAAGTTCAAGATTTGAAGATTCAAATAAAGAATTGAAGATTTGGAAGCTTCACGTTTCGGGTTTTTGGAGGAAGAAAAGTTCTTCATCAAATTCGTAATAACGAGTAAGTTTTTATTCGTTAATTAATTGTTCAATTTGAATATGCGATCATTGAATTCAACTTTGGGTTTTAAAATAAGATTTTTGAAATCCTTCCGCTACGTTTATGTTATTTTTCGCGAAACCCAACATTTCATTACTAAACAAGTAATACTTTTATAAATGGAATTCCATCTCCAAAACTCCATTTCAATGGCATATCATTGAGTAGATTTACCAAATTGCCCTCTGTATTGTTACTAAATACTGTTAGATATTATTATTGCTCTCGTAGTAAGATTAGTATTATTATTGCTTTCCTAGTTAGACTAGTATTCTTAATACCTTATTTATCTTTTACCTTCTTTAGAGTTTAGGGTTTCCTTGTATTCTTTCTCTTGTGACTATATATATGTTGCTCGTTAATACAAGTTCCCTACAGGGTTTTCTCTAATCTAACATGGTATCAGAGCCAGGTTTGAGCCATGGTCTCTCAATCTCTCGCTTCTGCCGCCATCCTCAAGTCATCGTCCCCATCCGGCGCTCCGTATCTAGTTTAGTGTTTCTTTATCTAATTTCTTTTTTCTTTCTTTCTCTTATGGCTGCCGCCGCCAGCTTCTTCTCCCTTATCTCGTTTTCTCTTTTTGTTTTTCTATGGCCGCCGTCTTTTTATTTTATGCCGTTGCCTTCTCATTTTGGCCGTAGGCCGCCGCCGTTTTTAGTTTTGTTAGTTGCCGCCGCTCACCCTTTGAAAAGGAGGACTTGGAGCCGCCGCCGCCTTTAATATTTGTCGCCGTCTTCTTCTCAAATTCTCTATGATCGGATTTCTTTGGTCCAATCTCAACGTTCAAGAGTCTCGTGTTTCAACTGCAGGGGATTGTTAGATAATATAATATATTTCCATATCTTTCTAGTATTTATGTTAATTTAGGTTTCTTTATGTTTCCTTGTATTTATCTTTTTCTTGTTTATAGTTAGGGTTTCTTGTTTACCAAGTACATGTATCTCTATAAATATGTTATTCAGTAATACAAGTTCCCTACGGGGTTTTCTCTAATCTAACATGGTATCAGAGCCATGGTTTCGAGCCATGGTATCTCGATCTTTTGCTTCCGCCATCTTCAAGTCGCCGACCCCGTCCGGCGCACCTTATCTAGTTTAGTTTAGGATAATTTTTTTTTCTTTTATCTTTGTTTCTGTTGTCGCCGCTCACCCTTGGAAAAACAAGGACTTGGAGTAGCCGCCTTATTCAATGGTTTTCAGACAAAATTGCTCCACATTGAGAAGCATCTTCGTCGAACTGCCGCCTTATTTAATGATTTCCAGACGAAACTGCTCCACCTTGAGAAACGTATTCGTCAGAATCTTTCTACTAAGCATTCTTTATGCCCGGACTGTCGTAACATCTTTTCTCGATTTTTAGTTCAGTCTCAATGTTCAAGACTTTCACGTTTCGACTGCAGGGGAGTGTTAGATATTATTATTGCTCTCCTAGTAAGATTAGTATTATTATTGCTTTCCTAGTTAGACTAGTATTCTTAATACCTTATTTATATTTTACCTTCTTTAGAGTTTAGGGTTTACTTGTATTCTTTCTCTTGTAACTATATATATGTTGCTCATTAATACAAGTTCCCTACGGGGTTTTCTCTAATCTAACAACCCTATCCGTATGCAGCTATAATTGTAATTTCACACCCCTGTTAGAAAATCAATATGAGTACTAGATTGTAACGAAGGGTAACTCCCACTTTCGCCCCCATTCTTATTTTGTTTTATCTCATGATCGGATGTAATATTGTTTTCGTGCAAAATGCTTGGTACTTTGACTGTAATTTGGTTTCATTGATTTTCTCAAATTGAACTTTGATGTGGCATGCATTTGCTTTCTTGCACACCAAATGCCCTTACATGAGGTATTGTCTGCTTTGGTCGGAGCCTCACGGATTTGACCTTAAAATGCGTCTTGCTAGGGAGAGGGGAGTTTGGGACTTATAAGTCTCTCAAGACCCTCGTCTCCATCCGATGTGGGATAGTACTTACATAGCTAGCCCTCTCAGACGAGGGGCTTGGATAGGGCACATGGCCTCGTTCCCATAGACGATGCCAATATGATGTGACGTGTACTTGCCTTCTCGCACACCGGACGCCCTTGCACGAGATATTGCTCGCTTTGATCGGAGTTTTACGGGTTTGTCTTTAAAATGTATTTCGCTAGGGAAATGAGAGTTTGAGACTTATAAGCTTCTCAAGATTCTCATCTCCATCCGATGTGGGATAGTAGTTTCATACACATCAAACTTTAATTTGAGTTTGATTAGAGAAAGTAACTAATCAATTTCAGAAATGTAGAGTAATGTTTAATGTAAAACAATATTTAAACAAAATATATTACTCGATATAATTGGAACTACGTCCGGTTTCGTTGTATTGCTTTCACTGGTTGGGTGCAATTTTATTTTATTTTAATAATAGGTAGTATCGTTTGCTTAATATTTATTTTCCTGTCAGATTTCTTTAATTTTAATATTTTTTATTTGCATGCAATGCATATATGCGTCACTGCTACCCCACCACTGGAAAAATGGACGTTACTATAATTAATTGCTAGTACGTAACTCGTGCTATGCACGACCAATATTAATTTAAATATAAGTTAGAAAAAATGATATCATTGTTTAAAAATCAAATTAAATATTTGATTATTTTTATTTTAAAATAAAGTTGAAAATTCTGCTCCACAAACATCTAGGTATATCATAAGTACAAAAATAATAAAGCTAATTATGATCATGATTGGTTAAAAGATTATACTACATATCAATAATCTTAGTAAAGTTATTAAGCAATTAATATATTTTATGAAGACCTAAAATACTCAAATTTATGAATTGTTAGACAATATAATCACATTTTTTAAAGTAAATATGCCAATTGTTGTTTGATCGACAAAGCCATAAAAGCATTTGAAGAAAAAAAGGTTAAAGGTGATGAGAGTAAAATTTGAACACTTGCTAATCTTCACTAAGCATGAACGTACCATCCTCTACATCATAAGAGTGATGTAATGAATCTTTTATAATTCGATCACCACGCTCTACATTTGTTGCAAAGGAGGATGATCCTTTATTGAAACATGTCGAAGATCTTTGTGTGGTTCGCCTACCACCCAGTAATGGCCTATAGATAGGACACTCTTCACCAGCATTTTCAGTTATTTGTTGATATTCCCTATCCATACATGCCAAAGTTTCAGTAAATGCATGATCATTGACTCCTATGTAGTGCTTAACGTATAGTTCCCGCCTTCATTTTAATCTTGTGAGCTTATAGTGGACTCGACTGTCGCTCATAGTCCTATGACGATACAATTAATTACATTAATGACAAAGAAATACTCATAAAACATCACATTCAATTTTTCTGTATTGTATTCTTAGAACTCATCTAGGAAGCTAATAGATATATAAAGTTTGATTTCACTACTAAATTGCACTATTATTATTTTTCTAATATCAAAATATTGAATGTTTATGTCACTTATTTTATTTAACAGCTAATTAGATTAAAAAAAAATCTTATTTACTTTATGAAAAGTACAAAATCGAAAACTTAAGTCGTAATTAGTGCAATATCTTAAATTTGAAAAGTCAAAATTAAAATGGTACTTGTTCAATTTATAAATTTGAATATATCAATTAAATATTTATAGTAAAAAAAAAGATTAATTCGTGATTAAAAAGTAAAAGAGGAAAAATAATAGGGTAATAGAGTGACCAACGGCTATTGTGACTGCTCTTCAACAGTATGAGAATGCTCTTCAGAGACGAAGTCAGGATTTTTGATTTGAGGCGGTGAATAAAAAAAGAGTGGATAAAACTTGATATGTTACACTTTAAGGGGGAGGCGAAATTTCTGAATATAAAAAATTTACAGGGAAATTTTTCTTAAAGTTGAGGGAGAAAGGGTACCACCACTAACTCCTCGCTCCATCCCCGCCAAATATCATCCTCGTACCAAAAAGAACCTAATTTTTCAACTCAAAAGAAGTCATTCTCATAGCAGGCAAATCTCAACGATCTATACTATGTACATAAAAATCAGTAAACTTAATAACCAAATAAAGTTGGCAACAAATTAAACTTGTTGCTAAAGATGAAGTTAAACATCACTCATTCAATATGTTCTTAATTAGATGAGGAATACAATGTAAAAATGATGTACTATCATATACATGAGATGAGATTTTAAAATACCATTTGAAACAACAATGTACTCATCCAAAAAAAAAAAAAAACGTAAAATTCAATTCCACTCTATTTTTTCCACCACATGAATGCTAGATTCTTAATATCATCCTAAATTTTCAGATTATAGTAAGTGCATCAGCCAATGACAATTTCCTCTTTAGTACAAAATTGAAAATTTAAAAAGATAGAACGTAAGTCAAATCATTCAATGAAAAATTGTTATTGATTTCTTCAAATTTTTGAAGATTGAATGTTATACTTAAATTACCCAATTTATACTATTTGATACTTTCCTACTGTAGTATGCAACCGAAATTACACATCAACAAAATCTTGAAAATTCATAAAAACTAATTTCAGTTTTTTGCCCTTGCTATATTTTGTTTATGGCTTTGATATCCTCCATTTTTCGGTTCTTCTTTGGATGCTTCCAAAAAATGACACTAAGAGGGATCGATCATAGCACAGTATCCGAGTTATTTGCATCCACCTCCCCTGAGATATTGTGCTTTGGCAAAAACCTCCCCTCATGTATTAAATTTTGGCATCCACCACCCCTATGCATAAAAAATTATATGTAGTACCCTTTTTACCCTTAATTGTTCTTTTTTTGTGTTTCTATTTGACTTTCCTACCTTTCTTTTTATATTAAATAGGAAAAAAAAAATGAATAGAAACGCTCATGAAAGTTTTTTTTAACGATTAGTTGTGTTAATTTAAAATAGGTATAATAAACAATATATTAAAGGACAAATTATATATTCCCTCCACCCCCACCCCCCCAAAAAAAATATTAATAATAGAATTCTTTCTCGTTTATATGCCAAAGTTTGGCTGGTTGTTCAGTGAACAATCCCCCAGTATATCTACAAGGTTTTTCACCATAGTTGTCTTTTTCATGAGCACTGCTGCCCACCTATAATCATTGGCATCTGTATCGCTATCTTGTGGTATTGTGAGTTTAGTCAAGTTGTTGCAAACTTGTTTCAGCTCACAAATCCTTTGAGTGTGAATTTCTTCTCACTTCCATTTTGAACTTTCGATTTCTTTTAAAAGTGGCCAAAAATCTTTCATGTATCTTGCAAGGTCTTTGATAAAGATACCTGCAAAATTAACAACTCCCAAAAAACTTTGTAGTTATTTTCTTATCGTTTAAAATATCAGGAAAATTGCGGATTTTTTCCACAATGTGCTCTTGAAGTTCAATACCTGTTTCGTCAATAAGAATACCAAGAAGTTCTATTTTATTAACTCCAATTATTGCTTTCTTTTCAGATAGCACTAATCCTTCTTTAAAGCATGCATGCGAGAATATCTCAAGATGTTTAATATGTCTATTCATATTTCTTGATGCAATCAGGATGTCATCTATATAGACGAACATAAACTCAAAATAATCTTTAAATAGATTATCCATTTTTCTTTGGTATATATGAGGTGCATTTGCAAGACCCATTGGTAGTATATTCCAGATATACTGTCCTTGTGGAGTGGAAAATGCAGTATATTTTCTAAACTCCTTTTCCATCTTAATATGGTAAAATTCAGATTTACAATCAAATTTATAAAACACTTTAGCATTTTTAACACAATCAATTAGGTGTTCTCTACTCGGGATATAGTAACCATCAAATTCGAGTATCTTATTGATACCTTGATAGTTGATTACTAATCATGTTTTTCCTCTTTTTAATTCCCCATGGTTTCTTACCAAAACTCCCGGGCTACCATAAGCAGAGACTCCAGGTTCAATGAGTTTAAGATTGATATGCTCTTTAATTATTTCTTGCATATCTTTCTTATCCATCATATTCATCTGGATTAGCTTGTATCGAACATACTCATATTTACATTGTTCTTTTACCTATAGAGTAGCTTCGATCTTGTTTCTGTCCCACCATGCCAAAGGATTCTCATTGAAATTCCTTTGGATTAGTTTTTTGATATGTTCAAGAGAAAGCTTACTTTCTTCATCTATATCAAAGAAGGACTTCTTTTCTTGTAAAGTAATTTTAAGAAGATTTATTCCCCTTTCACCAAGAGTTTTAGTCCATTCTTGAGTAACTTCACAATATCCCTGTTGTCTAAAAGACAAAAGAGCTTTACCAAATTTCTGTTTATCCTGCATTTTAGGATGTGTTAATTTGGCTTCATCTGAATCACCACGTTTGCTGTGAAAAGGTATAGGCATAATTCTGTTAAAGGCCTTTGCTCGCCGCAGAACTTGTATCTCACTACCATAGTTCGTAGTAAAAATGAGCAAGTTCTTGAGATTATCTTGAACATATTTTTCAAAAGTTTGGATAAAATTATTACCCAACAAAATATCTGCTCCTGTATCATGAAAGTAGATAGGTGGCATTTTTACCTTAAACCAAGGTGTACAAATGCTCCGCCAATCATGATTTGTGCTTCACGTATACCTTTATTGAGTATTAGGAATTTTTGAGAAAAATCTCTTCCTGCAATAATGCGTAAGGTTTCCATAGCATTGTTAGGAAAAACTCCGGGTTTTGCTGTACAAGCCCTGATCCAGAATCAATATAAGCGGCAAAATATTCTGACTTATATTGTTCATATAACATACCGACAGATATGTATATTGAGAATGGGTTAGTCATTTAAGCTGCCAACTTTGAGGCTGCTTCTTGCAGTAATTGCAACTCGTCTGGTAAACAACAAAGCAAATGATGAATTACCCATGTTTGATAAACCACGTCTCTATTTTGGAAATTAGGTGATGCTCTCTCCTGTTTCCAAAATTTGATACTTTTTAAAACATAATATTGTTTGATTTTAATTCTTTTCAAACAATTAACTTAGTGAAAACCTCTACCGTAATAGGGGTCAATAGCTTGATGCATATTAGGATACATATAGAAAATTCTATACCCTAGATTATGGTGTAGGACTTGATGATTAAAGTCAGTCATGCTTTAAATTATAAAATTTTGTATGAGTCATTCTACTTTAATGAGATGGCCATTCACACAAAATTCCATAACGTTTCCCTTTCTTTCCCAAGGCTTATGATCCTCGAGGAAACTTAATCCCAAGGTAACAACTCTTTAGTCACGTCCTGCAATACCTGAAACAAACACTTCATGGCTTGCCATTTCTAACATGCCTTCATATTTGTTAATAACAGGTTGCTGCAAGTAATATAAATCTTCACAAGGAATGTAATTATCTTTCTTTTAATATCAAATATAACTTGCACTTCTTCCCATCATTCAGGGCATCTAATTTTTGCATTACTTACCCTAATAGCTTGAGGAGTTAAATGTTCAATTAATCATTTTCCTTTTAAACTTCTAATCATTTCTTCCGATAAAGACATCCTGCTATTAAAATCTGTCCTAGAGCTCATTGATCGATCTAGAACCAGATGGTCTCGGATTAAAATATCAACACCACCAATTCTTGGTATTTGAATTAGTTCGGGTGCCATTACTTTAGCAAATTTTTTGAAAATTCTTGGAATTTCAATATACTCTTTCCTTATAAACAAATCAGAATGATGTGTATTGGAAAGTGCATATTAAGTTATTCTATAAGTTATAGAATATGGTCTATTCCGTTCTTTCATAAGATCCTTTCTTTTGAAATCTTGATGAAAGGTTAAGACCCGACTGAAATCTTGGCCAACTGAGTTATATGCAATCCTGGGATGAGTGTCAAACATAAGTTTTCCTGCATATAAATTTTCTACCATTGTACCAAGACAACCATCTCTTAAATTATTGATTCTCTTATCCATTATAGATAAATGTATTTGATAGGGTGTGAATTTACATATTTTAGAGCCTCATATTCATGTGTTTTATATTGGTTTATGCATAATTTATGCCACATATGCGTTTAATTTGTGTGCTTATTGAGTGAAGGTGGAAAATCATTGCAATTGAGAAAAACTGGTCGGAAATGAAGAATTTTGGAGTATTTAGAGATGGATTTGACAAATATTTTTTTCTACAAAGTTGTAGATCTCTATCTTAGCTTCACGTGGCAACTTGAGTCACCCAAATCAGAGGTCTGTGAAGAAAGTTATGAAGGAAACAAGATCGCTGCGCAGAAGAAAAATGTTACTGTTTTTGACGTTCGAACGTTAGCTATTGGACGTTCGAACGTTGCTTCTGATGGAAAAAATAGCAGATTTTTGGAAGTTTCCAAATCTAATTCAAGTTGGAGTCTTCCCCTTCCACCCTTTTATATATATATTAGATCAGTTCTATAGGGTTAAGGGATGAAATACACATACAATATAGCCCTAATGGGGTTTAGGCATAGTTTTTACATACTCATGAAGATTTTCAAGAACCCTTGAAGGTGAAGAAATCAAGAAACATGGAAGAGATGAAGATCTAGTTCAACCATCAAAAATACGAGGGAGTGTCTTAGATTTAGATTTATTTTTGTCTATGAATATGAATCTTAATTTAAGTTTCTATCTTTTATCTTTTACGATGAAGTAGATTCTTTGAACTAAGGCCGTGTTGAGGCTAAGTTATGAGATTTTGAGTTATAAATTGTAATTTTCATATTAATTCTATTGTTGTTTTGTGTCTTGATCTTGTTTGAATGCTTCATATGCTTAGCTACCATATGCATGATTTATTGCTTAAATTATTCGTTCAAGAGAAGGTAATTTAAGGTCAAAAAGGATCATCACAACATCCGAAAAACATGAGGAATTGCTCCTAGGAATAGATATAGATTCCCGGGTGCTGTTAGCTGGATTCATCTGGGAAAATTCTAAAACGTGAATGCATGGTTAATGATTTGATTCTCAGATAGACGTATTTAGAGAACCGTCACTTAGTCATAAGATTATTACAACCGAGACATCGGGTAGTAATTAATTAAGGAATTTCCACCAAAGCAATAGTAGTCTAATAATATGAAAACATGATTTTAACAAGAATTAATTAATTTATGCCAACACATGTGTCTTAGTTGCTCTCTTCCATAGCTATCTTGATTTCGACATTTTGTTTCTTGTATCTTGTTTCCATAATATTTTAGTTAATTCTTGTTTTAGTTTATTTTATTGCTTTTAATCTTTATATCTTTAGTTTTAGTTTAATTATTGCTTGCTTTAAATTCAAGAAGTCTAAAATACAAGTCTCCGTGGGATCGAAAATCCGGACTTATTGTCCATTTTATTACTACACACGACCAGTCCACTTGTTGTGCAAACATGTGAGGATTTCTCGTGTCAGTATTGGAGAATCAACTCATTCTTTAAAAGTGACTTTAATTACTACTTCAATAGTTCCAATGTGGATCCATTTCATAGTAACAACAATTTCTTCTGAAAGCCTACTTAATTTCTCCAGAATTTCGTCTTTTGGAATGAGTTGTATATCCAGCACATTTCCAATTAATTCCACAGGAATTGCAAACTCTCCTGAGCTTACTTTGTATATGATGTTGTGTCTCCGCTGATTTAATCCTATTTGGTTTACTATTCAGCTTATTCCGCTGAATCTAAAACCATCATATGGTCCAAGGTTTGAGTTTTTTCGCATTATTCTTTTCATGGCCTTGTCTGATATAGATGACCTCGAAAAGAATCCTAACAAGCTTTCCGATGTTTGGAGCCTATCACCTTCGTTGAAGTTATTTTGATTCGATTGAAAATCCATCTGAATCACTTTCTATTGCTTCCTCATAGACACTTTCATCTGAGGGGACATTTTCAAATTGGTAAATTGGTACCAATTCTCCATAGAAAACTACATCCAGAATGTCAGCCGTGACTTCGAATTGTCGTAATTCACCACTTTTTTGCGGACAATCTGGTGAGATGTGGGCACGAGCTCTACATGTCCAGCAGTTATAATCTTTCAAACTTTCATTTGTTCGGGTGTGGGTCCATCTGAAAGTTCGACTTGTGGGAGTTTTTCCGTCGAATTTTCAGGATCCTTGGAAAGACATCCTTGTTGGTCCGGATCTCTGACCAAAATTTGTAAGATCGGGCTTTTGATTTGGACCACCAAGACTTTTGTCTGAAAGAAGATCGCTTTTTGTAACCCCTATTGTCGGAATTACTATATTGCTTTCTCTTCTTTCTGTTCTCAATTGATTCTCCAATAATTGTTGAAAAATCATTGTTGTCACAGCAAAAAGGGGATTTCTTTATTTTTTTTCTCTAAGCTTTTTCATGTTCTTTTGAAGGGAGGCTTGATAACACCAGTCTTTCAGTTTGTCTTTCAAGAAAGACTTTAGTCTAGTGACTGAATCAAGTTGTCCTTTCGGTATCTTGTAGGATAGGGTTAACATTTCCCTCCAAGGACTGCAAATTTTTGCAAAGAACATAGGTGCCTCAATTTTTGATCTTACGTCACTTTGGAAGAAGTATTTGCGGAACCAGTAGATATATTCATCTACTGCGCAAATATTTCTTAGTTCAATGCCATAAACAGCTTGTGAATGCTCTCTGGTTTTTTCAATATTGCTTTGGTAGAAGTATCCATCTCCGACGAAATGCAATTTGATAAGTCTTTCAAATCTTTCTGCAATAGTACGTTTAGATTCTCCGGTTAATACTTATTTCTTGGTTGTTTTCGATGTATGATCCCATCCAACCTTTACGGATCCTTCCAAGCTTAACTCCATTCATCTAATGAAGTTTTCTTTATCGAGTTCCAGTGTGATCGCTGCTATTTTTATAGCCGCTACCCATTCAACAATTAATTTCTTGATGTTTCTAAAATCGATGACATCCAAATTAAGGATAGTACCATATGGGTGCAAGGGTTGTAACATGGTCCTTGCCCAAGGTGTATTTTCTGGTACTCTATTTGGATTTCTTACTGGATTTGCTCTAAACCTTGTACCCCTAAGAGCTGGGGATGGGTTGGTATGCAAATCCTCACTTTCACGCTTAGTTTCATCCGATGGAGGATTATGTGATGCGGAACTTCCTTCTGGCGGTGGTAATGCCAGGGTTGATTCATTGGTTTTAACATTAACCAAATCCACAACTGCTAGTTGAGAAAAAAACTCAGCTAGTTCCTGAAGATCAGATAGATCTACTCTTGATATATCCATATTAATTTATATTTTTAAGGATATTATTAATTAAATCTTCCTGAGTTTTTGGTTTTGAAATTCCCATAACCTTAACTTTCTGGTGTAGAAGAGGTACCTTTCCAAGGGCGTCGCTGATCCTTTATTTGTTGGATTTGGATGTCCCTGCATATTTTCCTTTTAGATCTGAGATATCAGTCTTCAAATCTGTAATGATTTTACCCAGATCTGGTAGGATCTGTAGTATTTCGTCAATATTTTGGTTCAAACTCTTTATTTTCAAAGGTATATGGGTTAACCTGTGTCCATAGTCTTGAATGGTCTTTTGGATTTCTCTAAGGTCCTGAGAGAACTTAGAATTATCCGCTTCAATTTCCTTCCATGTATATGAAGGATACCTGTTTTTCATAACTACTCTAACTATTATTCAGTGGTTCCATACTTGTTTGAATCTCTTCCGTCAGAGAGTAAAATAAGATATATAATAACAATTAAATATTTCATCAATAAAACCTAAGGCTCTGATACCATTTTTGAACAGGATCGTGTAATTTAAGAACATTTTGTTTTCTTCATGCTAAAACTTTAAACTTAAAAGTTATGATCCATTTTTGAATAGGATCGTGTAATTTAAGAACATTTTGGCTTTGTTTGGATATGTTTTCATTTCATTTTCAATCGTCATTTTCGAAAATGTATGGGGGAATGAGTTTTTTTATTTTTGTGTGAGAAAAGTGAAAAAAGTATGTGTTTGGTTGTGTTTTTAAAAATAGTTTTTCTCTCATCTCTTTTAAATTTTTGATGGTGATTATGATGTGTGAAATGATTGAAAAGTAACGATTAGATGAATAATATTGGATTTAAAAATTTAAAAGAGATGAGAGAAAAATGTTTAAAAAATTGAAAGGAGGTGAGAGAAAAAAGTGATAAAAAGAAATTGTGAGATGAGTGATGTGAAATGTAATTTTAAAGAAATGATTGAAATTTATAGGGAACGTAAAAATGAGAATGAAAATGACAATATTTTCTATTAAAAACAGTGTAAAGTGTGTATTTTCATTTTCAGATGAAAATAAAAATGAAAAAAGCAGTTTGAAAGCACAAACAAACAAGGCATTTGTTTTCTTCAGACAAAATCTTTAAACTTAAAAGTTATAGGGTTATAATTACAAAAATCAAAAGTTAAAGGGTCAAAAAGTAATCATTCGGGCACAGCCCATACGGGCGGCATCGACCAAACCCAAAAAGACATCTTTTTCTATAATTCTACCCTAGTTGTCGGGATTAATATCCCACACTTCGTAATATAATAATAAAAAAATGTTTATAATACTGGACATAGAGATAAAATAAAGAAATAAGATAAAGAGCTTGAAAAAGAAAAGGAAAAACTCTTCAAAAATAGTAAATAAATAAAGGAGGCTTTTTGTAAGTGGACTACATGTGCTCTTAAATTGTAAAAATGGGTTCCAATTAAAATAGCCATTAAAAACTTTCTATTGCAATAGCAAAACTCAAAATTGCACAAAAAATTAGAATTTGAGTGAATATGTGTGCAATGTGAAGTTGATGGTGATGGTGATTTTCTGAAGTATTATGAAAATATCGACGTCCCATGTGCTTTTAATTATTTTGTTTCTTATAATAAAATTATATTTAGTGATAATTAAAAGAAGAATGAGAGTACCTTACCAAATATCATAAAGATGAGTCTTGATATTCGAAGCCTGAATACCAAATAAAAATACAAAAGGTGAGA
Organism: Buddleja alternifolia; assembly: GCA_019426215.1. Taxonomy (NCBI): domain Eukaryota; kingdom Viridiplantae; phylum Streptophyta; class Magnoliopsida; order Lamiales; family Scrophulariaceae; genus Buddleja; species Buddleja alternifolia. Next base: position 43,992,657 of record CM033393.1, read on the forward strand.
GCAAATTATGGAGCAATCATAACTACGTACATTTAACAAATTATTGGTTGGTTATTAATATACTTTAACCATAATCAAATTTTAAGATAAAAAATATATTTGAATGAGAAGAATGATTTACACGTACCTTAGGAAGCATGGTAGGAGGGGAAAAACAAAAACTTAGATAAGCTTTTTATCACAATCCAAGCCAAAAAAATTAATATAAAAAATTAACATCTTGAATTAGAGAAGATAGATAATAAACATAAATTTATACCTTCAAAGAATCTAGTTTTCTTCGCTCAACATTAAGCTTAATTAGTTATGATGAATTTTCCCAGAATTATGAATTAATACTTTCTTATATAAGGGTTTTTTTCTTCCTGCACTTCGAAATCAATATATAGTAACTAATTGATAGCTGAGATTCAGCACTTTCCTTCACCATTGTCATGTGAACGTGAAATTAATTTGGGGGAAAATTTTGACCATTTTTCATCAAGATAATAGGATTTAAATTTGGGAGCAAATTTTGGTCTTTCCATTTTCAAAGCAAATCATAATCAAAGTATTGGAATGAAAGTTGCTCTTCCCATTTTGGTTGCATACTACAATAGGAAAGGAGCAATTAGTATTGATTAACTGATTTAAGTATATTAATAAGTAGCAACCAATAAGAATTTTTCATTGCATTAAAAAAACTCAAAATCCTAGAAAATTAGAATGTGAGCCAAAAGTTGGTCAATAAAAGTCAAACCCCGCTTTGCTATAATATATATAAATAATAGAATAGATAGATGACTTAGTATGGAACCCAAAAACTTCAATCCTCCAATCCACAAATCAATTACGGCCATCAATTATGTTGGGAGAAAAGTTTGGTTGATTCAAATTTCAAACATGTGTTCATTAATTTTTATGAGCCAAGATTTACACTTAAATATGGAATGATATCCACCAATGAGAATTTTTGTTGTAAATAAAATAATTTAAAATTCTAGAAAATTAGAATTGTACTGAAGTCAAAGTTGATCAAACACTTCCTTTAAATATATAATAGTATAGATAGATAGATTTAACCTTGTAATTTTCATTTACCAAAAATTTAAACCTCATAGAGCTTTATGTCAATGACAAAAGCATGCGAATTTCCAATGAGATAGAGACAACAAGAGCTTAGGTACGTAATAGATACAGAAGTCATAGTTGTATAGTTAATTACGGTCTTAATTAATTTTAATATATATAGGAGTAGCAACACCTTGTCACTGACTTTGATGCAGCATCATATCATATATAACTAGCATGTTCTACATTATATTTTAATCTATATTGAAATATTAAAGAGAAGACGATAATAATTGACAGAATAACATAGAGGCAGATAAGTCTACAAGCTATAGACGTTTTGCTATGCTCACAAATTTCAACATTGTAGTTATTATATATTTAGTTTTTTGTAATTTTGCTAATTAAGTATTATAAATATAATGACTATATTCTCTAGTATGTGCCAGGCCAATCTCCTCTCCACCCAAATCATAAAAAGTAAGTTAATCAAACCAAAAGGAAAGATGCCATTAATTAGTTTAATATCATGTCCAAGAAAATAGCTATTTGGATGTTGGTTTAGTGGAGTCGGATCAAAAGAGATGTTGAGAGCTGAAGAAACGGGTTAGAGAAACGAAAATTGGGCCGAGAAACAATAGCCGCGGCTTTCCGGAAGTTTTGTTGCGGCTATATACGTAATACAAACTTTCTGCCTCGGGAAGCTGTGTGTTTAGCAACGGTGAAAGTGAGTTGGCAAAAATTTAGGCAGCCTGGGCATGCGTATTTTGAGCAATTTGTGGTTAACTTTTTTGTTTCCAAAGTGCTTTAGACTTATTCCCTTATACTAAGATTGTATTTTCTAGTTTGATAGAGTTTCATCTTGTTCCACTATTATAAATAAGAGTTCTTAACTTGTAATTGTTGATTCACTTAATTCAATCAAAATTAAAGATGATGTCTAATGTTGTCTTCATGCTTGTTTAATTTTTTTGTTTATTTTCTTCATGCTTTGATGATATCATTCCTAATACTAGTACCTATTTATATACATCGGATTAAACTGTTTGATAGTTATAATGATGCTGTCATTTCACTTTTTGACGTCATCATATCCTTATTTATTGCCTTATAATTCTATTTTGATTGCAATTCATATACTCTATTACACAAACATGTATTATCTCCTTTTACCCAGATGCAATGTGCGACTTATTACACAATTGAATACACAGTACTGCAGTACCAACATAGTGTTTGTGGAGTGGTAAGCAGCTCCCACCACCGTAAGGAGGAGAAAAAGTTAGAATCCTGAGAAGCGCACTTGTTGAGAGGGGAACCAACCTTTAATGCTCCAATCCCCCGATGATTAGTCTTGGGTTTCTTTTTTTTTTAATTCCAAAAGGGGGGGGGGGGTACCCAAACAAACAAAGTATGTTAGCCCGACAAACCCGGGTTAATAGTCACAAAACGTGGCCATGTAATGCCATCTCTATCATTGTCTAAGAGGTGGTAAATTTATGACAAAGGAGCATCCGTATAGTGCATACAGATATTAATACCCTAAGGCCTCGGGATACATTAGGTAAACCCAAAAAAAAGAATACATAGTGCAGCGATGAAAAAAGAAAAAACAAGGAACGAAAAGTGAGAATTATGGTTGCGGGTGGATGTAAAACATTCTCAGGAAATTTTAGCTCCTAAATATAATTTGTGGGATAAAACCAATTTGGATGTAAGGCCTCGATTGGTTGGCAACTTCCTACATTGAGAATTTTTTTTTTTTTCTTTGAATAACATATTTGGTTGGCACATCATCAAATATTTTTAAATAAAAATTCTCAAAGTTCTAGCTAAAGGTTGATGAAAATTCTTGCAAATAGATTTCTACTATTTATGATTTGACAGTTTACTTATCGATTAAAACTATTTCTTCCGGCCATTTTCAACACCGAGAGTCAAATTAATGACATATTCTAATGCAAAATAATGCAATGTGTATAATAAGATCTATTTTGCCTATTTTTTTATGTCTAAATCGATAAGTGTTACTAAGATATATTTACAAAAAATTGTATCTAAATATCAATCCAAATAAACTTTTCATAATAAAAAGCATATCACATCAACCATAATCATTACATATTTTCCTAAAAAAGAAGCATCCAAACACACTTTTAACACCACATTTCTTATCCCTAAAAATATTTTTACTCACTTTTGTGATGTAAAAAAAAATCTCCGAGATAGATATGTCAATCTACGTTGCTGAAACAAAGTCTGGAAAATTTATCCCATATTGTCTCAAAAAAGGGGAAAGAAAATCTCATTTCATAATAACTCATCTCTCTCATGATTTATTGACATGACTAATCCTCTCAACTCTAATATGACTCTTTCCGGTGATTATTCAAGTTTGAGTGTTCTTTTGGTCACATTGTCTTATTACAAATGAAGAGATGTACAAAATGACATTCATTTTGTACTAGTATATTGAGTGTTAGGAATCAACGCGCATAAACGAAATTAAAAGCAAGAATCAAAGCGTGAAAAGACGAGACAACGATTTACGTGGTTAGGCCAATAATGCCTACGTCCACGGACTTATGCTAGAGAGGTTTCATTTCTTTATCTGAGATGCAATTACAAGGGGTAGAGAGTGTATAATTCTATTTTTTTGTACACCTCTCTCACACACTAATTACATAGCAACGTGGGAGATATATATAGGCAAAGAAGAAGTCCAAAACGCGTCCATAACGCGTCGAGTCATCAAAGACGCGTGCATAGGTGTCGAAAATGCGTCCAGGCCATTCTGCCGTTTTGTGCCGCGGTCCAAGTCTTGATGCCGCGGCACGGCGCCACAGCACTCCTCTGATGCCGCGGTCCTGTGCCGCGGCATGCTTTCCTGATGTCGCGGTCCTGTGCCGCGGCATGCTTTTCCAGAATTCGAAATCAGTCCGTTTCCACCATCTTCTTCTTCTTCTGATCCATTTGATTTGTCTCCACACTTTATCCCATCAATTGAGTACTTTGATTATAAATTTCATATAAACAAACAAGTTTTATAGAAGTTTCTAGAAAATAACTCACATGCATGCAACCAAATACATTTTCAAGAAAAGATAAAACATGTCAACTCTAAACACTACACTTTTTTCTGACAATCCCATGCCAGACATATATCTAGTTAAATCTTCATATATCTCTAAAATTCAATTTTTCTTACTTTTAAATTACGAAACGAAATGAAATGAGACGAAACGTCATTTAATCGCTTCCTTTATGGTCCAATTCAAACAAACCACTCCATAAACTTTTCATTTCAGAACCCCCAATATTTAGAGTTAATAAATATATGGATTGAATTATCTTTAGCCTTCTAAATTCGAAAATAATCAATTTTAGTTTCGTGTAGAAATTTATTTATTTAGAACTTTTATATTGATAATTGTGCTATTATGATTTTAATATTAAATTTTAGATTTTTTACATCTTTTCAAAAAAATAAAAAAATGTATGTTTAGATAATTACCATATTAAAAAAAATTATATAAAAATATTAAAAAATAAAACCCATATTATACGATTTATTTGAAACTTTTTAAATAAAATAATTTTGATAAAAAAAGTCAATTGATCAATTCTTAACTAATAAATGAAGTAATTTATTCCAAAATGTTGTCAATCCTAACTTTTGAACTTCTTAGAATAAAAAGTTTGTAAAATGAGCTTTTGAGATTGAAAAATATATTCATAAGTTTTTTAAATACAAAAATTATTTTAACGGGTTTTAGTAATTTTCCTATAATGTTTGGCTTTTTTTAATTTTGGTCTCATTTGTTACGAGATTCTCACATTATGTCCTATAATTTTGAAAAGTCCTCACATTTAGTCCCAATCGAATTTTTCATCCAAAATGTAACAGTCAACTCTGTTAGTCAACATTTTGACCAATTTTTTTGGAGGAAAATTCATGTGTGAATACACTCACATACAAAATATATTCAATATCATGATATTTCTAATTAATATCAAGTGCTATTCACACACAAAAACTCACAAAAATGTTGGTCAAAATGTTGACTAACAGAGTTGACCGTTAAATTTTGGATGGTCAACTCGGTTGATACCAAATGTGAAGATTTTTCAAAGTAATGGGATACAATGTGAGAATCCCGTAAATAATTAGACCAAAATAGAAAAAAAGTTAAACATATAAGATCAAAAATGCGAATTTTGTTTTTAACTATATAAAATGTTGCGTGATTATACAATAGAATATTTTGATAACGGGGGTAGCGGAAAGCATGAGATTTCACAAAAGAACATGCAACAAATTCCATGCATAAGATGCCCATAAATACCTAATAGCTGATCAGACAAGAATTAATACCCTTAAACCAAACTCATTAATTTACATTATTAGTGCATATATATATAGAATCCACGACGAGACAAACTAAAATCTGTTCAATCCTAGAGTCACACATTGAATCGCTTTTCCCCAGCTTAAATGATCATTACATCATGTGTGCAATTTATTTGAATATACAAACAAAGCCAATCAAATACAAGTAAAATTCGAAAAAAAAAAAAAGAAGATAAAACATAAAACAAGAAACATTCTAAAGCTTAGATCACAAACAACTTTCATTCTTTCAACAAATAGCTAAAGAGAATCTTTTTGTCGACACAGTCCTAAGGGCACGTTTGTTTGTTGGTAGCTAACCAGATTTTTCTGATGCAATCTTTATTCCAAATATTCCCTTAGCTGACATCACCATCACCATCACCACCCGAGTCATCAAACTCGACGCTCCGGCGTCCAGTGCGGCGCAGCGGGGCTCAAATGCGCCGACGCGACCCGTGAATCGAGCAGCTCCACGATGGGCGTGAAGCTCACGCACCTCGGAGCCTTGTACTGGTTAATCGACGCGCCTCTTGAGATTGCATAATCCATGACTTCCTCAAACGTGCCATTCTTCACAACCCTAATTTCGAGCGGCCCGACCGAGTTATCCGCGACTCGGCACTGCCTGTAAACCGAGTTCATCGACTCTTCCATGGCGAGGCAGCATTTCGCCAAAACGTCGTCGGTTGGGATGTTAGCCGAATCTTTCACAAGCAATTCCAAGTATATTACATAATGCCCTGGAATTGTTTTCGTATCAGCATAACTAGTGTACTCTACTATAGTGGTATTAAATTCCTGTAATAAAACAGAAGCATTTTCGACAGCCTTCTGCAACTCAGACTCGTCCGTCTTGTCAGCGTCAATGCTGAGTAGAACATTTTTCCTCCTTATGAACTTGAATTGCGGGGCCGAGTTGTGGAACTCGGTGACTCGGAGGATATCGCCCACTCGGTACCGACACAGCCCCGAGTAGGTGGTGACCACCAGTTCATATTCTTTTCCGACTTCCACGTCAGCCAAATCCACCAGACGTGGAGGCGAGTCACGAGACATCTGAACCGGGATAGCCGGATCATGGGGGATGAACTCGAAGTAACCCATGTTAGGCATGATGGTGTAAGAAACTTGTGATGGGATTGCCATGGGCTTTAAATTGAGCCCGAAATAGCACTCTGATGAAGCGTACATGGTGCATGGTTTTGGCAAACCTCCACTATAGAAATCAAGAAGAGGTATGTATTGTGCCATGGCACCTGTAACAATCACGTCCAGGTATTTTGTATTAGGCCAAATTCTAGGAATTATCTTCTCCCAATTCTCCCCTTCACATTCTTCGATAATAAAATCAGCAAGATTAGGGTTTGGCTTAAGGATTTTGGCCATTTTTTCTTGAATAGAGGGGTCGGTTATTTTAGGGTTTAGTGACCCGGTGGATATGTCATGGGCGAGTTGTCGCCAGTTGAGTTGGAGGAATCGAATCGCCCGGAGGAGGCCCGAGGCGAAAACCGCCCCGACGCGGAGGACTTCTTCACGCATGAGGAGTCCACATAGCATCTGTGTGTACATGCTTTGGAATGAATCGGAGCAGAGAATGGCCTCATCGGGGCTGGTGTAGACATTGTATGGGTCGTAGGGTCGGGTCTTGAATTGGTCGCTCTTGTAGTAGCTGGTGAGAACCGGGCGGGCCACCAGCCCGCCTGGAGTTTTGGTTTCTGCCTTTATGAATAGAAAGTAAAGGCCTTTGCCTTTGTCAAGCCCTGGCACATATCTGTGAGCAATAAAATCAAGAATTTTGATCAATAGATCTATTCACATATGGGAATATTACTATTCTTATAATTTTGTTTCTCGTAATATGAATTTTTGTTAGACAAAGAATTAAAGGAAAAACTAAAAAAAAAAATTATATACCACCGTTTTCGTACCGTTAAAATTAAATCAGGTTTCTTACATGTTCATGACTGGCATGAGAAGGCTGTACAAAAGCTGTCGGCGGTCCATCTCTTCCCGTATTGTCGGCATGAGTTTCCTTTCACCAGCTGATGTCCCAGAACTACAAATTCATTTCATATGGTACATAGTTGTTAAAACATGCCAAACAATTGAGGTCTAAAGCATTTTACTATATTAGGCTATAACAATTTACTACATAGTAGAAAAATCCCATATATTATGCTTTTTTGGACATGAAAATACATAACTATAATTTAACTATTCCAAATATACTTTACCTAGTGAGGAACTCAGAGATAGGATACGAAGAAAGAATAGGCGAGCGATCGCCATTTGCAATACGTTGGATCTCTGGTTGAAGATCCTCATAAGTGACAACCGGAACCCTAGATTTAAACGTATCTCTGTCAGTAGCACCACCGAGATTGAACCTTTTAAGGTACTCAGTGTTGCCATTTTGAGAAAGTATTTCGGACAACACCTTTTCTTGCACTGTGTCAGCATTTTTGGTCATCTCTTCAATGAATTGAAGAGCCTTAGCGAATTTTTCATTAGCTGGCGGGTCGATGGGGGACGAAAGGGAAGAATCGACGGCCATGATCAGAGATTGAGAGATTATTGTATGAGAATTGATGGTGAGATTATGGAGTGGTGGTGTAAATATTGAAGACAAGGGGCATGGGTTTATATAGTGAATCAATGGGGGGTATTCCTCCAAAATGGAAAATAAATGCCACGTAGGATTGTACAATTGGATGGCCGGGTGTATATCCTTTTTCTCCTTGTGTTTGGACGTTAATATTTGTTGTATGTGGACGTTGATATAGATTTGCCTTCGTACGTGTAGCATCAAGGGATGACACGTGGGGACCACATGATGTCATTTTGGTTGCTGTGTAGCAGACACGTGGGCCCTGATACATTCCACGTAGGCATATTCCAGGTTAGGCTCTTTTGTCCCCGCCCAGAGTTTGTTAGTCACGGACAACGATAGGCTGCCGGCGGACTAGGCATGATTCTCTTTGTTTCTAGGATATACAAATATATTAATAAAGCCCACAAATGCATACATAATATTGAGCAAATTTCAGACAGATCGATTAATTTAATTGTGCCAACTGTTATGCACATATAAAATTCATACGATATTTCTTTTTACGTATACATTAAATTGCATACTTGATATTCACCTATTAAATGAAAGGAACAATAAATAATAATATATATAATGGAATTCATACGAAATAGAAGAAATTATTATGTTAGATTCACCCAACATAGTAATTACATAGAAAACATACAAAATAATTGTTAATCAATGCCAAAAAAATATTGATTGTGCAGTAATCACGTGGACATCTCCTCGATGTTGTCATAGGACGTTGTTGTAAGAATTTTCTGTTATTCTGTTATTGTCGACTAATAGCGTGGCATTTTTAATACCTCTATGTGGGATTGCTTTCTCAGTAGATAAGCTAAGTGGCAGTGCATCAGGATTTCTATAATTTTTATCGTCTCCAAGTTGTTATATTTTGGTTAATGGACATATTTGGTCACCACTAAGGATCAATATTATCTTAAGAAGGGCGGATTTAAAATTTGTGTCTCAACTTACCATACTGTTTGTTGTATATTTTTTCTAACAATTACTTGGATATTGTAGTTCACAATAAGCAAGATGGATATGTTGTGGAACTCAGAGTCATATTCCACCAAATATAGAAATAGAGAGAGAAATATTGTACTAAAAAATCACACTAGATTTAATTCCCAGGAAAGATTGGAGGCATCACAACGGTCGCGCTTAAAACTCAATCTCCTCGACAGAATTAACTAGACGAATTTAATAGCACAATATAACACCACAACTATAACTAACAATGGCTACTTGAAGAATAACACAAAATAAAGAACACCAAAATATAACGAGGTTTGGCTAATTTAGCCTACGTCCTCGGACCCCACCAAAATATTTCACTAAAGGACCAAAGTGAAAATATTACAAACTATAGAGGAAGAAAGAAGAAATTGCTAAAAGACTTAGGCAATTTGGGATATCTAAAAGGTGAAGAGGTAGCCCACCTTTATACAAGAATTGAACTCACCACTTTCAATGTTTTCCTATGTGGGATAACAACCAATTCTTTAACCAAATGAAAAATGAGCCATCTTCAACCAATCTCCACCTTGGCGAATTTCAAAATCTTCAATCTCCTCGTCAAACAGGGTCACCAAAATCAATCTTCAAACTTTGACAATGTTGATCAAGTCCAAACAAAATTTGAACGTGATTGCAGTCACAACTTTTGTCAACATATCAGCAGGATTCTCAGTAGTATGGATCTTCTCGATTCTGACTCCACCTTCTTCGAGTATCTCTCGTATGAAGTGATACCGAACATCAATGTGCTTCGTCCTTGCATGATAAACTTGGTTCTTTGCTAAATGGATAGCACTTTGACTATCACAATGTTTGACAAACTTCTGTCCAATCCCCAGTTCACCAAGCAACCCTTGAAGCCAAATTGCTTCCTTTACAGTCTCTGAAATTGCCATATACTCTTCTTCCATTGTAGACAGAGCAACCGTTGACTGTAAGGTAGACTTTCAACTGACTGGTGCTTTAGCAAGAGTAAATACGTAGCCTGTAGTTGATCTACGCTTATCTAAATCACCAGCATAGTCTGAATCGCAATATCCGGCTATATATTGACTATGTTCCCGCTCAAATATCAAACCAACATCAGTTGTGTCATGGATGTATCGCAAAATCCATTTCACAGCTTGCCAATGTTCCTTTCCAGGATTATGCATACCTGCTCACAACCCCCACTGCTTGGGAAATATCAGGCCTCGTACACACCATAGCATACATCAAGCTACCAACAACATTTGCATACGGTACTTTTGACATGTATTCCCGTTCTGCATCAGATTTCAGTGACAAAGCGGCGCTAAGCTTAAAATGAGGAGCAAGCAGAGTACTAACTGGTTTTGACTTTTCATCAATGCCAAAACGCCTCAACATCCTACTCAGATATTGTTTCTGAGTCAAACAAAGCCTCCTCAATTTTCTATCTCTGAAAATCTCCATGCCGAGAATCTTCTTCGCCTCACCTAGATCCTTCATCTCGAACTCCCTTTTCAAATGAGTCTTCAACTTCTCAATTTCTATTAGACTCGGGGAGGCAATCAACATATCATCAACATACAGAAGAAGATATATGAATGATCTATCTTGTAGCTTGTATAAATACACACAATGATCGTATTTGTTTCTTGTGTACCCAATTCCCATCATAAACTTGTCAAATCGCTTGTACCACTGCCTCGGAGATTGCTTCAATCCGTACAACGATTTTTGAAGTTTACAAACCAAATTTTCATTTTCAGCAACTTTGAATCCCTCTGGCTGAGTCATATAGATTTCCTCTTCCAAGTCTCCATGTAAAAATGCAGTTTTTACATCCAACTGAACTAGTTCAAAATCCAACTGTGCTACCAAAGCCAACAAAATTCTAATGGAGGAGTGTTTTACAACTGGAGAAAACACCTCATTATAATCAATGCCCTCCTTCTGAGCGTAACCTTTGGCCACCAATCTGGCTTTGTAGCGAACATCACCTTGGCTAGGAAATCCATTTTTCATTGCAAATACCCATTTGCATCCAATTGCTTTCTTTCCCTTCGGGAGACTGGCCAGTTCCCATTTTGATTCTTATGAAGGGACTGCATTTCTTCACTCATGGCAATCCTCCACTTATCTTTCTCTGGTCCTTTGACTGCTTCAATATAAGTGGTAGGAACATCATCAGCGGCAATTGCAGATGCACAAGCCACCATATCATCAAAGCGAGCAGGCTTTCTGATTGTCCTCTTTGGCTTACTAGTTGCAATTGATTCAAGTTGATGTGGAAGTTCTTGGGGTTGAACTTTCTCTTCTTCAAAATCTCCTTCTACCGTAGGAGAATGATCAAGAGTTTCTTGATCTGCTGGGACAACAAACTTTTCAAACTCCACCTGTTTGGGAGTACCATCCTGCTGTTCTGCATTCACCTTTTGCAACACGGTAGATTCATCAAAGGTGACATCCCTGCTAAAGATTATTTTCTTTGTTTCTGGACACCAAAGGCGATAGCCTTTTATACCAGAGGTGATCCCCATGAACACAGCTTTCTTTGCTCTAGGATCCAACTTTGATTCCTTAACATGATAATATGCAGCGGAACCAAACACATGTAAGGAATCATAATCAGCAGCAGGCTTTCCAAATCATTTCTCCAATGGTGTTTTTCCATCAATAGCAGTAGATGGTAGACGATTAACGAGATGACACGCATATGTCACAGCCTCAACCCAAAATTCTTTACCCAACCCAGCATTGGATAACAAACACCGAACTTTCTCCAGCAAATTCCGATTCATGCGTTCTGCCACTCCGTTCTGTTGTGGTGTATGTCTGACAGTGAAGTGTCTGACAATGCCTTCATCCTCACAAAATTTCTGAAATGGACCACTCCTAAATTCTCCACCATTGTCTGTACGGAGACGTTTGACCTTTTTATCAGTCTGAGTTTCCACCATCTTTTTCCAATTGAGGAATACCTCAAACACTTCATCCTTTGTCTTCATCGTATACACCCAAACTCTCCGGGAAAAATCATCAACAAAGGTTACAAAATAGTGCTTCCCTCCCAAAGAACTCATTTTTTAGGGACCCCATACATCCGAATGAACATAATCCAAGATACCCTCAGTATTATGGATTGCTGTTCCAAATTTAACCCTTGTTTGTTTCCCACGAACACAATGTTTACAAAACTCCAATTTGGAGTATTTCACTCCTTTCAACAATCCTTGATTTATGAGGAGATTCAAGGATTTTCCACCTGCATGTCCCAAGCGCATATGCCATAGTCTAACTACTTCTGAATTCCGATCATCAACAGTAACTGCTGCTACTGCACCCACAACTGTACCACCCATGTAGTGATACGTATTGTTGTTCTTCCGAATTCCCTTCATTACCACGAGCGCACCAGAGATGATCTTCATCACCCCATCCTTAGCTTTTACTTCAAAACCTTTCGATTCTAAAGTTCCAACGGAAATAAGATTTTTCCGCACTTCTGGTGCATACCGAACACCCTTTAGGGTTATCATTGATCCATCGTGATTCTTTAAGCGAACTGAACCAATCCCAAGTGTAGTAAGAGGAGCTTCATTTGCTGTGAAGACAACGTCATTTTGTTCTTTGAAATCAAAGAACCAATCCAAATGTGGTGTCATATGATGACTACATGCTGAATCCAGCATCCATACTTCAGAAGCACCGCTAGATGATGTCACCAATGAGAAGTCCGATTCGGCATCATCACACGCGGTTACATTTGATTCCACCACGGCCTTAGAATTGCCCTTAGTTGTCAGCTTTGGGCAATCTCTCTTCCAGTGTCCTGTTTCTCGACAATAGGCACACTCGTCTTTGCTTAGTTTATGCCTGGACTTGGATCTCCCTTTCTTTCCTTTGTTTTTGTTTTGTGAACAACCTCTGACGAACAAAACCTCTGCATCTCCGCCTGAACTAACTTGCTTGTCCTTCTTTCTCAGCTCATAACTATACAGGGCAGCACAAACTTCGCTAAGAGATACAGCAGCCTTCCCGTGAAGTAGAGTTGTTTCAAGAAACTCAAACTCCTCAGGAAGGGATCCCAACAGCATCAGAGCCAAATCTTCGTCTTTAAAAGTCTCATCCAAATTTATCAAATCGGTAACCAGTTGATTAAAACTGGTAATGTGACTATTCATAGTGGAACCCGAAACAAATGTGAAGCGAAAGAGCAGCTTCTTCAAATGGAGCCTATTCTGACAACTTTTTTTCAAAAACTTCTCCTCCAGTGCCATCCACAATTTATATGCCGAGTTTTCTTTCGAAAATGCATATCTCTGCTCTCTGGATAGACACAAACGAATTGTTCCACATGCCAACCGATTCATCATACTCCAATCTTTTTCCTCTATATCATTTGGTTTCTTCTCTTCAATAGCTAAGTATAGACCTTGTTGAAAGAGTGAGTCTACAACTTCGCTTTGCCACATACCAAAATGGCATGTGCCATCAAAAGACTCCACTGCCAATCGCGTATTCGCCACAGTGGTTCTCGCCCAAATGGACGACGACGATGCTTTTGAGGTAACTTCCATTTTTTGTTACAAATTATTCTCCAATAGCCCTCCAAATGCGAAAGCCAAATAGCCCGGGAAAACTTTTCTGATGTGGAAGATCAGATTAAACTGCGACCACAGAGCATACTCAGAATACCCAAGCTCTGATATCACTTGTTGTGGAACTCAGAGTCATATTCCACCAAATATAGAAATAGAGAGAGAAATATTGTACTAGAAAATCACACTAGATTTAATTCCCAGGAAAGATTGGAGGCGTCACAACGGTCGCGCTTAAAACCCAATCTCCTCGACAGAATTAACTAGACGAATTTAATAGCACAATATAACACTACAACTATAACTAACAATGGCTACTTGAAGAATAACACAAAATAAAGAACACCAAAATACAACGAGGTTCGGCTAATTTAGCTTACGTCCTCGGACCCCACCAAAATATTTTACTAAAGGACCAAAGTGAAAATATTACAAACTATAGAGGAAGAAAGAAGAAATTGCTAAAAAATTTAGGCAATTTGGGATATCTAAAAGGTGAAGAGGTAGCCCACCTTTATACAAGAATTGAACTCACCACTTTCAATGTTTTCTATGTAGGATAACAATCAATTCTTGAACCAAATGAAAAATGAGTCATCTTCAACAGGATAATCATACTTTAAATATTGATAATCACGAGGTGTGTTATCCAATTGATTGTCTTAAAAACAATTATATGCCTTAAATGAAGATTTGAGATCTAATTACATGGAAGTCACGTGCTCCAAAGAAATTGATAGGTCCATTCGTGTTTTTTACTTGATACTTATATTAATTATGATTCTCTATATACAATTTTTTCGTTATTTTAGATGATGGGATACACTGACTCGATAAATTTGGGTCGATAGCTTTCCACACACAGACCCTTTAAGACTCGAAAGAATCAGAGAAAAGTCACAACTCGTAACAACGTGAAATTGAACTCAGGACCCCACATAAAATTGGAAATTAATAAGCCTGATACTACTAGACTAACAACCATTGAATTATACAAAAAATTGTTATAATGCCCTTACATTTCATAATATTGTCTAAACAGGGCCAATGTCTCAATTCGTATACTATTGGTTAATTAGGATGGCTCAAGAAGCAACTTAGGAACCAAATTATCTGATCATCATGGTCACGTGGCCCTATTAAAATCGCTACACGTGACACCATTAAAATAGATTGATATATTTTGATTGACACGTCAAAAACTTATAAATGTTACTCATCGATTCCAATCAGGTATATATATGCATGTTAAACCATACTAGTGTTACCGTAAAATTAAGCACATCAAGCTCTTAGATGAACTTAATTGTCAGAAGATAGTTATGCAGACCAACGTAACAAAGTAAGGACTTTATGATTTCAAGTCGTCCCCATTACAAAATTAAAATTGGAGATTGGACAAATCCATGTATTTTACGGACCTAAGTCATAGGTACGAGGCGGATCTGATTCGCCACTTCTTTCATATATATAATTTGAAAGCATATTCAAGTTATTTGCCGCTAACACTACAATAAAAAGTAATGTTAGTGACAAAATTGGAAGTGATAATATTAAAATTATCACTAGTTATATATAATGAGTGACAATAATACTGTTTTGTCACAAAAAGAATTTTTAATGACAAAAGTTTCTTTAAACTTGTCACTAAATGCGTGTATAGTGACAACACAAATAGAGTGACAACTATGATTGTTGTCTCTAAAGATGTGTCACTAATTGTCAATAGTGACAACAAATTTCTTGTCACTAAGTATCAAGAGTGACAACTTCTATACAAATCTTATCACTAACATGTAAAACCTATTCTTGTGACAAAACAAAAAATCTTGTCACTAAAAATTTACAGTTAGTGACAATTTACATTTAGTTGTCAATAATGACAACAAATTCTCACTAAGTATCAAGATTGACAACTTCTATACAAATCTTATCACTAACATGTAAAACCTATTCTTATGACAAAACAAAAAATCTTATCACTAAAAATTTACAGTTAGTGACAATGTAAATTGTCACTTGACATTGTCATTAATGTATTATTTTTTTGTATTGTAACAAGAAAAATAAGTGTCTGTCAACGATGTTTTAGCTAGTAGAATTGAGTTCTCATAATTTAAGGTCGCCAGAGATGTGGGTACGCATTTTTTTCTACTTATATAGTAGTTCTTCTTTTTAGTTTGGAATAAAAAAATTGTTGATTTATGATATATAATTTGAAATTTAATATAATAATGTAACGGTTCATTGAAATAAAATAAGTATTCTGCAAAAAAAATATTCCATAATACGTTTTGATTTTAATTACAGTTGTACTAAGTACTAGGTCAGGTGCGAAATGTAATTACAGGCCGGGGTTGTCTGTAATTCTCTGCTATAATTACATAACCCTATTAGTTTCTAGATTATTAAGGGAGTTGATATTGACACTCCAAAAATTATTACTGGAGCTCCACTTTTTAGTATTTTTAGAAAGAAATTTGTATTGAATAGTGGAGTGCCAATAACACTTTTGGAGTGCTAATATCATTTACCGATTATTAATTCATTTCTTTTTGTCGATCGACTTCCAAGGAAAAATTCTAGCCCGTTCCAGGCTTGGTTATACCTAAGTGTACTTCATATGAAGAGTGAATTACACTCGCCATCTGATTGGTCTCTCATTTTGTGAAATACACTTGAGTGTGGCCGAGCCGAGAGCGGACTAGAATTTCCCGACTTCAAGTTTGACAAACTACTAAAATATTATCACACAAAATTGGAGAAAAGTTTCCCGTATATACAAGAACTCGATCATTAATTCTGATTTGGCAACATGCATGCACCAATTATATAACATCATGAAAAATTCTAGCCCAAATCCGGTTTGACCTCACTCAAATGTATTACACTTGCCATATAATTAGTATGTTATTTTATAAAATACATATGGGTTTGATCGAGCCGGGAGTGGGCAAGAATTTCCCAAATATCATTTGACATATATCATGCACGCGCTCGTTATATGTGTTTTTTCTGTGTTTTTCCGTTCCTAGTAGAGTGATATTTTATTAATTGAGATTATGTCCCATACCACTACTACAAAAATGACCTATGACAGCGGTTTTTTTGGGCCTATGGCAGCGGTTTTAACCGCTGTCAAAGGTACCGCTGGTATAGGGGTGGACCTATGACAGCGGTTACAAAACCGCTGTAATAGGTCTACCTATGACAGCGGTTTCCTGAACACCGCTGCGAAAAAACCAAAAAAATAAAAAAAAATAACGGACCTGTGGCAGCGGTTCTACAGAACCGCTGCTACAGTTCTCACCTGTGGCAGCGGTTCTGGGAAAACCGCTGCCAAAGGTCTCACCTGTGGCAGCGGTTTTGGGAGAACCGCTTCCACAGGTGAGACCTTTGGCAGCGGTTTTCCCAGAACCGCTGCCAAAGGTCTTACCTGTGGCAGCGGTTCTCCCAAAACCGCTGCCACAGGTGAGACCTTTGGCAGCAGTTTTCCCAGAACCGCTGCCACAGGTGAGAACTGTAGCAGCGGTTCTGCAGAACCGCTGTTTTTTTTTCTGTTTTTTTTTAATTATTTATTGCGCTGTCATGATAGTGCCTGTAATATGCAATGATCCAATCAACAAATTTCAACTAACAACAAAACATATTCAACATAAGCAAACATCATCCCAAACTTCAATATTACCATCTTTAATCTCCAACAAAATGTACAATTAACTAATTAAATTACTAATGACCTTACGAAATACAATAAATCAAATCTCAATTTATAGCAAGTCACAATGTACAAAAACTAAATTACCTAATTTCTAAGGAGCTGCTAAGAAAATGTAACGTGCAACTTCGCAGCGTACTTCATCAATTTGCTCATCAGTATAGAAGGATTGACAATCCTTAAAGTACTGCAAGATATATGTATATATATAGAGATTAATTGCAAAGTGAAATAACATTTCAATTACCTACCAATTAAGGTTTAATAATTTCAAAAGTAATAGAATTAAGTATATATATATATATAAGGATTATGTATACCGCTGTTGGGATTATAGATAGTCCGTGGCTAATAATCTCTTTCATGAATCTCATAACGAAATAGCCACAATCCACCTCGTTGGTCTGCCGGGGGCACTACAAAAGCAATCAAACTTACATTGTATTAGAAGACGAACTTCTATACGAATATATAATCTCATGAACCTAGAAAACGCTAACCTTTATAGTAAACCATTTACAGTCCGAGTTTTTGGATTTGTTGGATTGGTTGTTGCAGTTTGCACGAAATATGTGCACAGCTCTATAAAAAAATATAAAAAACAAGAAAATATGTTAAAAACAAGAAATTATGTGAAATAAATACAATTTAAAAAAATATTAAATATAATGGATACATTGATTGAATGAAAAACTTACTGATTGAATTTTAGTATCATATCATCTCGGTATTGCGGCTCACCATGCACAGAATCCAGATAGTAAACAATCTCTTTAAATGGATTAATTGCAAGCAACAACCAATGACCCCTACAAAGCATTCAAAAGATAGTTGAAAATTTGTTTTGCGTAGCTAGTTTTACAAATTAAAATCGAGTCTTTAGTAGCTCACCCGGTGTTGTAAGGTGCAAGAAATAACTTATTTTGTTGTGTACTCTGCATCATAGCACGTGCTATGTACTGCACTTGTTGAACTGACGGGTCTGTTTGAGCAGCTATGGAATGTGGGCTAAGGAACCCAAAACTTGTTTCTTTTCCTTCGGGGATCACGTAGTTAAACCACAAACACCTAAATTGAGCATAAAAAATGAATTTCGAGTGACGAAAATAATCGTAGTTTAGATGTAATAAAATAATTAAAAAACTTACTTTATGTACGCTGTAATGATAGAGGCTCCTATTTCTTTTCTACACAGAAGGTGATAGATCTCCTCCCTCCCAATGAACTCTGGAAATGAAACATTCATAATGGCTTCGTCTATATATATATTGATCTGGGCATCAATCTTCATCATCTTCGTGTACTTTCCCAGAAATACAAGGTCATTAGGGAGTCCATCTAGTTGAAGATCTGCACATATGTCTACTTCACCTGCAGGCTCGGCCACTTGAGATTTTCCTTTGACAGCTGACCGCTTCGACGTCCCTGACTTACGGTTTGCAGATGATTTGGACTGTTTAAGCAAGAAAATAAAATATAAATGTTACACACCAAAGTATATTTAGTAACCTCAAACAAATTGTTATAATTTATTAATGACTAGCTATTAATTACATACCGGTGCAGCAGTGACAATGACAAGACTCGCTGGCCAAGCAACAAAGGTACCCAGCGCATGAGAAATGGAGAATATTTCATCATTGAGAGGGACGGGCAGGAGTGTATTAGCCTCAACTGCAGTGTCAATGCGCACTTTCACATTGTTGGTGGCTAATTGACAGTTGTGAAGTGTTCTATCAGTCTCTGATCGATTGTATAGCTGTCCTTTAGCCACCACACGATATGATGGAGATGAAAGTGCTAATTGACATGGAGTGATACCCTACACACACACGTATATATATATATATACAACATTATATTAGAAAGTTTTGTATGATTTACAGAAAATAGAGAGTCGCAAGTTATATGATTAATAAACAAGTTCAAATATTTTACCTCAGGAAGCATCTTATAACCTGGTTCTGGGCTGCTATCTTTCAAAGAAATGACGTCATCTTCATGTGGCTGACGCGAGTTAGGGGCTTCCAAAACATCAATTCGTTGTTGCATGGCAACCATAGTTTCGGAGAGGTTTTTCACTATGTTTCTCAAGTTTTCCATCTCCTTTTCTGAAGCAGGCTTTGGATCCTTAAAATAGTCTCTTTGTGAGACCCCAAAGCCAACACCCCTAACGCGACCCGGATGCTCTTTCCTTTTAATAGCTTTAGCCAATAGGTCATCTCGACTCGTGTAAGTTCCACTATGGCTAGTGCTCTCTTGTGAAATGCTCTCCTGTAATGATATATTTTTAAAAATTTAAAAAAATAGTGAACCTTGTGCTTTTAATAGTATTTCAATAAAACAATTAATAGAGCTAAAATTGCCAATAACTCACCATTTCATTCACCACTCTTCTAACATTTTCGTTATCAATTTGATTTGTCGGATCGGAACGCGAAACCCTCCACACGAGTGCTCGTGTCACATCTGTACAATCGGATCCCGCATCCCTTCTTTTATTTATCTGTATTTTCATTAAAAAATATATGTATGCATTAACATAGAATTATTATTAAAAAAATTGTAAGGATTCACTGCTAAATGAACTACATACCTCCATTTGCTCCACAACAGCATCTCCAAAACTCCCTTTCCGGTAAGGATATTCAGGGTTCTTTGCTCTTTCCTGATTGTCAATGCTTATTTTCTGTTTATTACATTATCAAATTATTAGCTAAATATAAACGCAATAACCAACAAATGAAACTGTAAATTAAAATGACTAGCTACCTGCCAAGGTTCACCTAAGCGAACCTCTAAAAATGCCGCCCAATCGGCTTGGGATATCTCATATTGTGGAGGTGGGTTGACATTAACGTTTCCATCATCATCTCGCACATACTTTCTGCTTATGTAGCTCCTGAAGTTACGTGCTAGCCTCCCAGCTTCTACTAGTACGTACTTTTGTCGACTTTCGTCAATATCAAACGCCAACTACAAAAAACAAACAATAAAGTATATATAAAATTATAATTTAGAGAATATGATAATACATTAACACTTACAAATAAGATAATATCCAAATTACCTTCATCTCATCCCAAATGTTTTTTTTGTTGCTGACGGGACTTTGCGCCAAGTACTAATGGCAATCGACACCTTCTGCCGAACCTGCACGCCTATATACCCAACAAATATTGATTTGTTGGGGTTAATTGGCTGACCTCTGTCATTCCAGCCGACAGGTAGCCTTATGCCTTTACTTCTGGCATTGACAACTTTTTTCATAGCAGAGACACCTCTCCGTATGTCCTTCTCATGACCGCTATCTGATCCATATACATCATCGTCGGGAAAACTACCATCAGGATTTGAAGCCATCGACCTACAAAAGACAAATAATACAGAAGTTAGATTCATATAAATTTGGCAGATTCATTTGGCAATAATAAATTTCAAATAGACGTAATAAATACAGAAGTTATCTTCATATAAATTTGGCAGATTCATTTGGCAATAATAAATTTCAAATAGAAGTAATAAATCACAAAATAAACAAAATTATCCTAAACCACAAAATAAACAAAATTTAATCCTCAATTAAACATAATTAACCCCCAGCTAAACCAAATTAACCTTAAAATCAATCAACCCCTATTTCCCTTAAATTTTCCACAAAAATTGGCAAATCTCAAGAATATAAATTTTCTAGCAACTAAGTATAAATATTGAAAGAAGTCTATCATACAATTATGAAATAAATTCTAATACCTTTCATCGTTTTCTTTTTGTCGTTGGCTTAGCAGTCTTTTGCTTCCCATCGGTACGACCATTTTTTTTAGTACGGCGACGAACTGACGGATTAATCCATATCCCCTCTTGGTGATCTTGACGCATATACAATTCATCATCACTTATATCCAAGTCATCGTCACTATCAATTGATTGTGAATCACCTAAGGAGATAGGGTTTTCTCCATCATCTTCACTTTCTTCATAATCACCTTCAATACATGTATTTTTGTTTGCCGATAAAATAATGGACCACCTCTTATCAATAGGATCGGTAACAAAAAATACTTGTTTAGCTTGTGACGCTAAAATGAAAGGTTCATCTTTGTATCCCACTCTTTCAAGGTCTACTCGAGTGAAGCCTATTTCACTATTATCGACACCATGTTTATTGTCAACCCACCTACACCCAAATACAGGCACCCAAAACCAACTATAATCAAGCTCCCATATACGTTCAATCACCCCGTAATATGATAAATCGGCATAGATAGGATTATTATCTTTCGCACTTGAGATATGCATTGCTTGAGCTACAAGACTCACACCACTATTCTGCATTGTACTTCGTTCGTCTTGGTCTTTTGTATAGAATGTGCGACCATTGATACGATAACCTGAATAACAAAATACTAGTCTGTCCGGACCCATCGACAGCCGTGTCAATTTATCTGAAACTGAAAGCTGTGGATTCTCTTTCTGTTTTTCTTCAAAATGCTTTCGGAACCAATCGATGAAACTCTTATTATGCTCTCTTGAAATCCAACTCTCATTTTTAATTGGATTGAATCTCCTAAGTTGGTTCTTATGCTCTTCAACATATGGGTCAACCTCATCGGTGTTGTGGAGCACATATAGGTGTGCCTGATCCCTTTGTGTAATATGAACACTAGCTAATTGTTTTCCCATTAATCCGACTCCTTCTGTTCCCCCTCCCACAACATGAGACTTTGGGAGCTCTGCAACATTAGAATCTGTCAGATACTCTGTGCAAAATGTAATGGCTTCATCAACTATGTACCGTTCAACAATGCAACCTTCCGGTCGACTACGATTTTTCACGTAGCCTTTCAATACCTTCATATAACGCTCAGCCGGATACATAGATCTCATAAAAGCCGGTCCACATAGTTGAGTCTCTCTAACCAAGTGAATGGGTAGATGAGTCATTATATCAAAAAAAGCAGGTGGAAAATACATTTCAAGCTCACACAAAGTGATGACAATTTGTTTTTGAAGTGCAGGAAATTGCTCAGGATCAAACACCTTGCTCCACCTTGCTCCAACTTCGATCCATTTTGATTCTGAATTAATCAAATTAAACAATTTTATCTTCAGTTGATAGTTAAATTAATTAAATAATTTGTATTTTAATTTATTTCCCATTATTCTAGAAAAAATTCAGCAGAGTAACAACGCAAAAATTACTACCAAGTTCTCGACTTAATCTTCACCCGGGTAGGTTGAATCCAACAAAATTCGAATCTGACGATCCGCTAAAATCCAATTTCAATCTTAATTAATTATATTTTCAGCAACTACAAATATTGATCACCAGTCGGATCACATAAATCACATAAAACTATAGATAAAACATTATATTTTCAGCAACTAAGTATAAATATAGATCACCAGTTGGATCAATGTACCCTAAACCACCAAATAACCACAATTTAATCTCAAATCAAACGGAATTAACACCCGACTAACTAAAATTAATACTAAATTCAGTCAAATTCCTAGTTCCCTTAAATTTTTTATACACCCACACATACACAAATACACGCACACATACACAAATATATATACATACACTCATATATGCATACACCCACATATACACAAATACAAGCACACATACACAAATATATATACATACACTCATATATGCATACACCCACATATACATACATCTATACATACTCTATGTGTGTGTGTATATATATATATATATATATATATTTATATTTATCTAAAAGAAAATACCAAAACTAAATGGACCACGGCGGCGGAAGCGGAGGTGGGCGGCAGGGGCAGCGGCGGCGGAGGTCGACGGCGGCGGCGGCGGAGGTCGGCTGCGGCGGCGGCGGTGGTAGAGAGAGAGAGAGAGCAAAACCGAGAGAGAGAGAGAGAAAAACCGAGAGAGAGAGAGAAAACGGGAGGGGGGCGGCGGATGGTGGTGATGGTGGTGATGGTGGTGGTGGTGGTGGTGGTGGTGAGAGAGTTGAGAGAGAGAGAGAGAGAGAAAAACCGAGAGAGAGGGGTAGATATCTAGAGAGAGAAAAAGAGATCTAGGGGGGCGGCGGACGGTGGTCTCGCGATGGTGGAGGTGGTGGTGGTGGTGGTGGTGGTGGTGGTGGTGAGAGAGTTGAGAGAGAGAGAGAGTGAGTAGGTGAGATGTAGTGAGAGTGAGAGTGAGGGTGAGGGGGGCCGGGTTGTAGAAAACCCGGCCCTTGTGCCAGCGGTTCGGTCGAACCGCTGGCACATGTCTGTTTGTGGCAGCGGTTCGGCCGAACCGCTGCCATACGTGTGCTTTTTGGCAGCGGTTCTGGCCGAACCGCTGCCACATTCAAAATATTTTTTTTTTTTTTTTTTCTGAAACCTATGACAGCGTTTTGGCTCGAACCGCTGTCATAGGTCCGAACCGAATGCCACTTTTTACAGCAGTTTTCAAAACCGCTGTCATAGGTGCGCTGTAATAGGACTTTTTTGTGGTAGTGTACAAATTTAGTTATTTGCAGTTACGCATGCTAAATATTGCCACTTGTGTTGTTATCATGTGTACTAGTTCCTTGAATAAGGAGAACATGCAAGGATTAGGCATATTGTTGTGAGGTTACTTGAGTTCGGGGTATGACGGACTGTTAAATGAGCATAGTGTTGTGATTGGCTCGCTCCGAACAAAATGTTCAAACTAAATGCAGTCAACTTTTTTATGTTTTATATATCTTTTTTGACAAACCAAATGCAGTTAATTATTAACTCATGAAGTAGAAGGCTGGTTGACCCAAAAATTACATTTTTCCCTCTCAGAGATAAGGTCAAAATTATGCAAAATTCTAGTCCAGACCCGGTTTGACTGTACCTAATTAGTATATTTTACAAGGAGATTATATTACACTTGCCATATAATTGATAAGCTAATCTAAAAAAATTCTCATGGATTTGGCCGAGTCGGGAGCAGGTTAGAATTTTCCATTATATTATATATCAAAATTGTATGAGTTCGATAAATTTAATTTTCAAAATTGGCAAAAAGCCTAATTAAATATGTCTGAGGTTGCTGATGAAGCCTAGCTCAACTTTGCCAAGGCCTCAAGATACTAAAGGTCTTGAGTTCGACTCTCGCTAAAAGCGTGTAGAATTTTCTCTACTGTTATAGTAGTTGTTAGTTTTGTAGATTGTAATAGTTTTTAATTAATTGTAACTTGTCGTAATTCGATATTAATTACATGTATCTTGTAATCGTTTCATTCAAAAAAAATATGTCTGAGGTTTTGACGAAATTTTCCACGTGACTGTCACGTGGCCATCATATCTTAAAATACGAAGTCAAAAACTTAACCGATGATTAAAAAATCACCTTTTTCTAAATATTTTGGAGTAATTTTGTCTATACATAAAGCTCAAGACGCACTACAAGAAAATTGAGTATTGGCAATGAAAATATATGATATGGATTAAAATCGTGGTCTATAGCGGTCTAAGCTCACGGCTAATTTGGCCGTGGTAGATGTTTCATATTGCCACACTAAAGTTAGCCGTGGTGAAAAAGAATGCTAGCTCTTTTAAACTCTAACTAGCCGTGGTGGAAGAAATGTTAACCTAACACTTTTTTACAATGGCTAAAAATCATGGTCTTTACATTGAACAAAACATTGACCATGGCTATAAGTCATGGTAAATGTTTTGGCCATGCTTGCAAATACCACGGCCAAAGCCGTAGCAAAGCCGTGACCAATTAGTTTTAACCATGATAAAGAAACTTTTCACCATGGCATATTGACATGGGCAATATTCATTTTTTTGTAGTGACGATAACCATATATACACTCTCGTTCTATGGGATTTAAAGTGCAATTTTACCATCATCCAAAACTCCAAATGCCTTTAATTATAAAAATAGATATACGCATTAAAATAAATATTTTCATTTCGAGAGAGTTTATATTGCGTAAAGAAAACAACTTTTAAAACACTAATCTCAAAGCAAAACACTATGAATATTGAGAAAATCTTAAGATCTTATATTTTTATAGTCATTCAATTCACATTCCGACTAGCTGCATCAATTCCGCATTAATCAAACTTCATAATTCAATTGGCTCCAAATAATTACACCCATACAGATCAATTTGCTATATTTTTACAAGTAGCAAAATATAGTTTTATAAGAAATACCGTAGATTTAACTCGTAGTTTAATTTTAAGTTTTTGAATCAGGAGAAAAAGAGAACTTCGGGGAAAGATGAGGATCACGAGACCGTAGAAACAAGGGAACAAGTCTATGCAAAAGTAATTAAGAAAGTACTTTAAATGTCCCTATATGAGATCTTTACATAAATAGTAGATTATATTTGTACAATTTGAAAAGTCTATGAAAAGGCAGAAGAATAGAAAGAAAATTAAATGTACAAAAATTGTAACAATAAGCTCATCATGACTGGGGCGAATTCAATTTTAATAAGCTTAATGACACGATATATAAGAAATTTCACAAGACAAGTATTATGTCTAAATTATTATTGCATAATGGTTTGTGAAGTATGTATGATACAAACACAAATATAATCACTAAGTGAATGTAACAACTTCTTGTCACTACAGAGTCAATGATGTCTTGACCGGTAGGATCGACGCCCCCAATGATGTCATGACCATTTGCTTTACTTTAACAATGGTTGCTTGTATATTAATAATTACTAGTTAATTGTTGGTTGATAATGAGCTCTTTATGATTGATATATACTTCTGAGTAATGATGTATATAATCGATTTTTTTTTTTTTTTTTGGGGGGCGGGATCCTATCTATATATGTATATGTGTAATGATCAATGAAATGAAAGTTGAATAGTTTGTACAAGGGCTAATAATTTAGATGTAACAATGGATATTCATTTTGAACCGTGGTTTAAATGTCCTATTCCAGTTTACGCTGAATGAGTTCGACGAGACTTTTTTTGATCCAACAGGCTCTAAAATTTGGAATGTGACAATATGTCTCTAAATAAATATACCGACAACTTTGAACTATAACCAATAATCAAAAGCAATAACTTGTAAGCAATAACTTTGACATATCATTAATATGTTATCATTTTTTTTTTGGTCATATTATTAGATTGTGACATGGGTCAATTTTGCATAATAAATCTTTAAGATTTTCTTCTTGATTTTTCTCGTGAATTCTCTAGAGAGCGTTGAATGGCGCATCGAGAATTTTTCCGACGTTAGCCCTCCGACGCTCCAGTTAGAAAATAATTTAATAAAAGTGTATAATTAGCTATGAAAGAATGTCGTCTTCCTTTTTTCGCCCTTGCGACCTCACCCCAAATTTATACTCCTTATTAAAGAACATAAGTCCTAATATAATAAGATTAGTCCATCCAATATAACATACTCATTTAATCAATAAAAGTACAAATGAGCTCAATATTTTAATTATACCTCGAATTGATCTTCAACTTATATTTATTTGTTTGCCTCGGCCTACATAACCGAGTGATAATAGAACTAATCCGACTCACGTAAAGAGAGACGGTAAACACACGTCTCTCTTGGCCAGATATAGAAGGAAAAACAAAAGTTGATTTCATATAGTAATGAGATACAAATAATTTGGTTGATTTCACTTGGAAAAAGGAACATAAAACCCACTAGATTCCTATTGGTGTTTGGGTTGAAGTGTTAAGTACATGACTAAAACCCTCTTTGTTCTGCTCTTTGTCAGGAATTGGGTCGAGTTTTTTTCCCCATATCTTTTTCTTTTTTTTCTTTTGTTCGTGTGATGTTCCCCATTGTTATTTTTAGTTTTGATAGGTGTTGTACTAGGTTAGATGCTTGATATTATTAACTATAAAAAGAAAAACTCTCCAATTTTTTTCTTCACGGACCTCTTATGGGAAGGGATTCCCACGAACACTTTGAGATCATCTCAGATATCCGACAAATGTATTGCCAGCCTTGGTCTGTGTCAATTACGCATATTTTGAGATAAGCGAATCAAGCAGCGGACCTAATGACTAAGAAAGGCCTAGACTCCCATTTAATACTATCCGCACCCCGTTGGATGGTATTCAACATCTTCTTGTTCGAGACACTCTTGGCACCTCGCCTAGACTTATAGCTATTAGTTTGAATTTGTCGAATCAATTTCTATTCGTCAGGGTAGCCTGTAGCCCTCATTCTCATGTAATAAAAAAACATATATATACAATTCTCCCTCCAGTTCCTCATGCTCCATCTTTTTCGCTTCATTTTTTTCTTGACTTTGCTAGCTTGATTCCACTTCACTCCAATGAGCAATGACGGATCACGGTTTACCTTTTATATTTTTCAATTATTAGTTAGTAATTGATGTATTATTGTATGAGAGTTTCGGATTTTATAATTGGGGCTAAAATTTCCCTGTGGGTGTTGTCCTTTATTTTGGATCCACTTGATTTTTACTCTGCATGTAAAATATAATTCAATAGCATTCGGTTACTATTAGGTAATACTAGTCGTTAACGCACACTCGATGCATGTGAAAAAAAAATTGATAAGAAAAATATTTAAATAAATTTAACTGTATTTTAATGAAAGACGATAAATTAAAAATAAAATAAAAGAGAAATAAAATTTGTAAAGAAATTAAAAAAAAATCTATATCGGATGTTATAGATCATGTGGATTGTCTTTAAGATACTTCACCAAAATTATTGAGGTGTCATTATGTAGTCACATAGTGCATTACACCTAATTTATTCAACAAAATTGCAAAGGTTACACCAAAACTATTTGAC
Organism: Buddleja alternifolia; assembly: GCA_019426215.1. Taxonomy (NCBI): domain Eukaryota; kingdom Viridiplantae; phylum Streptophyta; class Magnoliopsida; order Lamiales; family Scrophulariaceae; genus Buddleja; species Buddleja alternifolia. The sequence continues at coordinate 44,020,778 of CM033393.1, forward strand.
AGTCTAAAACGGTTACTCTAAGGTGTTCTTCAATTATATAATAGTATAGATATTTATATTGCTATCTTGACTATGAATATTTGGAGTTAATTAAATGACCGAATTTCTTAGTAAATAAATAAACATACAAACACTGTATATGCATCATAAATGCTACATGTAGAAAGAACTTGTTTATTGTACCAATAGTGGAGCAAAATATTTTGGCAATCAAGTAGAAAGAAGGGTGACTAAGCGGAAACAAGAAAGTTTTGTATATTACACATTCAAAGTCTTCAAATATATTGTAACTCTTTCAGAAAGAAAAAAATTCAAGAGAAATTATCTATAAGTTAACCGATTCTGATGAAGTCTATATCATGTATATAGATGGAATTAATTTTTATATATATATTTGACCACTTTTAGCTAATCCAGTTGAGCTTGAAGCTCATCTTTAGATTTTATCGAACAAAAAAATGTATTCAAACTTGTTGGTTGTGTTAAATTAATTAAGCTCAAATAAATTGTCAGTGTTCAATTTCAATTCGACTATCGAATATCGAGTATTTTGATTTGGTTTATAATCCGAACAGAGCCAGACGATGGGCTGCAGAACTTAAGATAATAAGGTAGGCTTTGATTTAGATGGGCCTCTCTAACTTTTAAGCAATTGTAGACAAGAAGGGGCAATAAGGCCTTTCAACAACTTTAACATGGACCAAAAGACTCTTTTAATAAAATTTGTCTCAGTTATGGCCCCAAAGTTGAGATGGGATAACCAAAATATTGAAATTAAAAGAGTAGTTTTCCTGATAAAATCACAAGTGATAATATAGTTATAAAATCAGCTAGAAAAAATAACTTTCAAGATCTCAAAAATTCTTCAATTTGTACCATCGGGGGCTGAATTATTTATTTTTTACACTTGAGGACGATAATATGTTAGTTAGATGTCCCTTTCGGTTTTTTTCTTTTTTTTTTTTTTGTTATTTGAGAATTTACTTTAATTCTAGATAAAGGGGGATACCCTGACCCAACAAACTCGGACCGATAGTTTTTAATTATGAGCTACAAAGACCCAATAAGACTCCAAATAAGGAAATAAAAGTCAAAACTTATGACAGCCTGAGATTGAAATCGAGGACCTCCTACATGAAAATGAAAGCTGATACCACTATACTAACAATTATTTTAAATATCGTATGAGACCATAGATCAGGAAGTCCACTAGTTGAGAAACTTGATCTCCTAAGACTTGGGCTACCATGGGCCCAAAAAGATGGATTAAGCCTGATCACAGATGGGCCTTCAATCAGCAATCGAACAGTTGATAAAATATTATTAACTAGATACTTTTTGTCTGTAAATTTTTTTCAGGTATTTTCTTTTTCTTTATTGTATGTTTGAATTGGGGGATTTGAAAGTCATATATTTCAATTCATCAACGTGTCTGTTTGGATGATTCCAAGTTGTGATGGATGTCAAATTTTTCAGTGATCATTTTGAGCTATTTTCTCAATCACTATTGATGAATTTTAAATGACTCCATTTTTGAGTCAATTTGAAATAATTCCTTCAAATTCACTTTTCAAATCCAACTCTCTCCATCAAACACACCCTTAGTGAATTGGTTACATAATATATGTTACAAATATATCTAACATATTACAATCAATTGAAAATGATTATATTTTTGGGGCCTCAAATTCACCAATAGAGCTAATTGTCATTGGCTTTTTATCAGGTATTTTCAAAGAGTGAAAGAAAATAGGTTTCCACTTATTTTATATTTATATAAAGTCCAAACTATATGATAACCATATTTTGTGATACCCCCAACTTGACAAGCGTGATCCCATCACCGTAGTCCAGAAATACGGAGTTAATAAAGAAGACCATTTCCCTATTTTGGAAATAATATAATAAATGAATAAATAATTAAAATTGATTAAATTATAATAATGACGTAAACGTATACGACTTTAATCCAAACGTAGTGTTGCTCACTTCACAAGTTGAATGGTCAACCGAAAATAGGAAAAAGTCAATGGGTTCAAATCTCTCTGCAGTAGGTACCATCTTATGCTTTAGATCCCAAAATTGCGCATCCAGCCAGTAATCCATCATCGCATTGTTTCATTAATGATTCTCTTCTTTTTTTCTCTTTTTTTCTAATCAGTTACATGTTATAAATATTAAATTTAACAAATTACAAACATTTAACAACTATTACAACTTGCTAACAACTACTATAAAAGTGGAGAAATACTCACATGTTGTCGGTGTGAATAGAACCCGAAATCTTTAATTAACTTGGAGCCTCTATTTCACCAATAAAGTTAGGAATATCTTGAATTCCTTTGTGAATTGGTTATATTGAGTCATTGACCTCTTAATTAGAGTAAGACTTTAATAAATCTAACTAAACAAAACAAGATCCAATTCTCTTAGCTCATGTGTTGGGCTTTATATAGGTCTTTGTTCATCCTTTTGTTTTTCTATATATCTTTTAGCAATCAGCATTCATCTGTCGAATAAGAAATACTTTTACATTTCCATGCATATTGAATGTCTCATTTTCATGCATTGGTAGAGATTTTTTTTTATATCGGAGTTGACAGAGTAAAAATTGTGGTGTGCTTACAAGTTGATTCTTAAAAATAATGATCTAGCGTCCCATCATTATTTTAATGAGATAATACTTTTATTGAAAACAAATTAAATTTAAAGAAATAAAAATATTGTGTTCAAACATTCAATTTGAAATTAAATACTGATGCTGGCGATTTTGCATCATAAATATTTGATATCTCCTCTATCATTTTCCTAGTAAATTTTCTAGACCTACAAAAGAATAAAATGTTAGAAGGCATGTCTAAGGTTTCCTCGATATTGGCCCTCCGACATTTAAGTGAGAAAGAATCTCCGAAAATTCTGATACAAAGTTCAAGAATATATTTCCTCCAAATCCCACTCAAAATCTTATAAAGAGTTGTATTTATAGTAGTCAATTACTGATAATAAGAAAGTGTCACAAGTTTGTTGAGTCTGAACGATAGCTCGGCCGATCCAATATTATAATACTTATGTCGTGGGTCCAGTGTTCAACTCGGTCCAATGAATATATTTTAACTACATCAAATACAAAATTGTCATCCAAACTAACATTGTCAAATATGTCCATGTCAATGTCTCGTGATTATTTACATTATCAGATCATATTAATTTCATATATATTGATTTGGGCCGATTCGATAGGGTCGATTTTTTTTTTTTGTGGGAACTTAGGGAATAACCTGAAAAATCACGTACCAAAATTATGATATTTATAGATGTTTACGAAGATTTACGACATATAGTCAACAAGTGCCATGGTCTTATTCACCTAGGTGTGATTGATCAACGGCTACTAAAAAGCACGCGGGTCATTGGGTTGGGTCGATCTGAAAAAAAGCACGTGGATGCTCATGGCTAATAGTGATTCTAATCGAGTATAGAGGGTATCTTGGTCATTGTGACCATATATATGGTGTGTAGTTCTAGCCTATCAAATATCAACCAAAGCCATTTGAGTTTACAGAATTAACGTGAAAGAAAGTTAACTTTTAAATACCTTAACTAAAAATATATATTAACTGTACAAATTTAAATTTCTCCATGATTGGAGGAGGCCATGAACTGTGTATGATCATGTAGCCGGCTTGAGAGGGTTAGTAATTAAGAAGCTTCCATCTGAACTCTTATTGGTCGGCCGCAGCACATCCAAAAAGTGAACACGTCCGTTTCTGTTTGGTGAACCAATTATTAAGTTCCAATCACAATTCACATGTATTATTAATCACCCTAATTTTGCAACCTTATTATGATCCTAAGTAGGTTGGTATTTTAATTAATAAAATTCTTCCATATTTTAATATGTGCATCAATCTGAACGTTCAAAAGTTTTTTTTTTTATAGTAATTAATTAAAAAGAAACTTAGTAGTGGTAGAAAAATGAGATATTTCGGGATAACAGGCGAAATGTTAAATGGGATTATGATTATGTTATTGTAAAGTGAAAGAATGACAATATAAATGTAATTTAACAACCCACAACCTTGGTACCTAAATAAGTAGAATATCATACACCGATACAATATAAGAAAACATAATTAGAAATAAGTGCCAGATTTAGAGTATGGCAAAAAGTAAGCTTATAACATAATATTTCAATTTGCACAAGAAGATATCAATGTTGAAGAAACTAACACAAACCTTAAGCGAAGCTCAATCAAAACATCAATGTTTTCTATTGAATATGAATTTGAGTACGTACGTAACTGTTAGTGCTGAAAAGTTATGAAAATGTTTGGTCTATATGGAGAAATAAAAGATTAAAATTTTATTGAAGTTTTCCTCTAGCTAGGGACCCCGACCCGTTCAGCACAACTGTTGATTATAACCACTGATATTGGGATAAGAGTTGCTCAATTGAAAGTGATTTTCATGGACCAAACTAAAGAATCTTTTCCTCAAAGCAAATTTAAAACACTAGACGTTGCATATTGTCTCATTGAACAAGTTCCATTGACTTCTACATGATATTAATAAGACTAATTAATTACTTCTTTAATCACAACAACCATGGGCATCAATTTTATACTAGAGTGATGAGTATGCTAAATTTACCCAAAAAATATTTTTTGAAAAAAGAGTGTACTACTTTAATTTTTATCTTCTTAAACAAGGTGAAATCAAGAAAAATTGACAAGTGTACTTAATATTGAGCAATATACTTCATAATCAACATACTAAAGTACATTTGATAAAGGTTTAAGACGTTGAATTAATTAATCTTACTCTTGAGACCCGATTCCTCAAGGATCGAACCACACTTGAACAAGGAAGGTTTGATCTTATTGACCCTTGCCATATCCTCACCAATCATATTGGAACAAATAGCTTATTTTTGATGACATACATGTACGATCACAAATTCGACGATATATCCATAAACTTATGAAAAATTATGCTTTATTTACTATATTAACTCGAACTACCTATGGCTTCGATACACATATGAGGATATCTAGCTAGAAGATTCGTATAGATACAGTGACGGAGAGGGAGGAGAGGGGAAGGGGTGGAGGTGGCAGACGCCCCCCTCAACTTTTGAGAATTAATTTTTTTATCTTATAAATTTTTAATTTTCCCCCGCGTCAACTTAAAAAATTCAAGTTTTTCCTTCCTTCTTTTGTATTCGCCCCTGGAACCAAAATCTTGGCTCCGTCCCAATATAGATCTAAAGAGGAACCAAAGAGTGGAGTCCGACTCTACTACTTGACCAATAGCATAAGATTTGACATATTTGTCCTTAATTTGTAAGTAATAAATTTCTTGAACCTATATCAGCACTCCACCTAGTTTGATTAGTTGACAATCAGTTTGATTTGGTCACAAGTTGATCCAATAAAAAAAATTAACAATTTTTTTATCAAGCTATTATTATATCTCCGGGTCTGGTAAACTATATAGTTGAGCAAAAACTATTTGTCAATTCATATTATAGCTCTGTCAATGAACTGATAGTAACCTACCTCTCAACTTGATTATTTTGACCTTAATTGTGATATTTATCCTTATAAGGAAACAAATATGAAAAATTAAAATATTCCATTTTATATATATAAATATATATATATATATGTTCTTCTTGTTGTTGTTGGTTCATGCGTTAAAATTCATTTATATTCAAAAAGTATTTGAAATTGACATCATATCCAATATATATATATGTATAAACACTAAAAACCCAATATAAATGAATAACAATACGTCCATATAATTCTGCGTTCCGTATCCCAAAAAAGACCCAGTGAAACATGTTTTCACTTTACTTTTGTTATGTAAATTTATTTAATCCTTAAGCCAATCATAGCCTTACACTTTTCTTAGCATCTCCTAGTACTTAATTAATCGCTGAATGATAAACTATATGGTATTCCTGAAAGATCCAAATCTTCTAAGCGTCAAAGCATCTTAATTCTTAAATATAGAAAATTATGCGTGATAATTACATGTACATATATATTAGTATTTAATGTTCCGATCTATTAATTCTCTCTAGAATTTTTTTCTTGGTATGTATTCATTCATACTCTTGTGAAACATATTTAAGTGTGACCGATCCGAGAATATAATTTTTTCCGAAATCTCTCCAATCTTTGGAATAAACTACAGCCTTTTAATCCTCCTCTCTCTAACTTTATTAGGGTTCATAAAATTTTCTCCAACCCTATTTCTCTTACAAGTTTCACTTAACCTTAATTATTCCATCATATTCCGATGTCTGATCAATCAATATCCTCCGAACTCCACACCCACAAAAAATCCAAAAATTCATCTCCCAGAAATCCGTCGTCAAATTCACTTCGATTTTTCTTCTGCAAATGTTCACAGCTCTTCATAATCTTTCTCTTCCAAGTTTTCATACTAAACTTCATTTTTACCACTCCATCAAAGTCTGCATCACTTCATCAAGATATTCAACAACAAAACACGCTTTTATCACCCCAAAAATGCGACTATGGTATGATCTACGTTTATGAACTCCCGGCGATGTTCAACAAAGAGTTAATAAACAATTGTCGCGATTTGGATCCGTGGCACTCGCGCTGTAACGCGGTTTCAAACGATGGGCTCGGCCCAAAAGCCGTTGGGCTTTCCGGCGTGCCGGAAAATCTCGCGCCGTCGTGGTATTGGACGGACATGTTCGCCGGCGAGGTTATCTACCATGCTAGAATGATGAACCACAAGTGTAGGACTACGGAGCCGGAATCAGCTACGGCGTTCTACATACCGTTTTACGCTGGACTCGCGGTGGCTAAGTATTTGTTCACAAACTACACGGCAAAAGATCGGGACTTGCATTGCGAGAGATTACTGAAGTGGGTCCAGGATCAGAAGCCCTGGAGAAGATCCAACGGCTCAGATCACTTCATCATGCTTGGTAGGATGACGTGGGATTTTCGACGGTCGAAAGAGGAAGACTGGGGTTCGAGCTTCATTTACATGCCGTTGATGAAAAGGATCTTACGGCTAGCAGTAGAGAGAGACCCTTGGGACCAGCTAGAGATCAGTGTGCCGTACCCTACGGGATTCCACCCAAAGTCAACATCTGAAATGGATCAATGGCTGGATTTTGTACACGCACATAGGAGAACAAGCCTATTCACATTCGTTGGTGGAAAACGGAAAGTGAGAAGTGATTTTAGAACCATATTACAAAGTCATTGCTATAACGAGTCGGACTCGTGCCGAGTCGTCGATTGCTCGGGAACACGGTGTTACGATGGAACATCGGAAATTCTAGAAGCATTCTTGGATTCGGACTTTTGTTTGCAACCTAGGGGCGATGCGTACACAAGAAGGTCAACGTTTGACTGCATGCTGGCCGGTTCAATCCCTGTTTTCTTTTGGAAAAGAAGCATTAATCGACAATACGAGTGGTTCTTGGGTGATGAACCCGAGAAATTCTCGGTGTTCATAGACCGGAAAGATGTGAGAAACGGAGCGTCGATAAGGAAAGTATTGGAGGGGTATAGTAGAGACGAGGTGAGAAGAATGAGAGAAATGGTAATTAGTCTTATACCAAAATTTGTGTATAGTATTATGCCTAATGATGACGTGGGGAGTACTAAAGATGCTTTTGATCTTGCTATTGATGGAGTATTGAAGAGATTTTATGAGCAAAAAGGGTAGAAGAAATTGAAAGGCGGAGAGTAGTTGAATAATCGAAATTTATTGAAGAGAATTTTCAAGTTCAATTTAAATTTGGAGTCAATTATACAAATTAAGATACTAATTTTAGAAGAAGAGGTGTTTTCTTGATATTAGTATGATTGATAATTGACTATAGGGATACTTGTACAATCAAAATTCAAAAGCTAGGAGCATGAAAGACAGAAAGAGCGCAATTTCGAAAGTGGTGAACGTGGAAAGAGCACAGAGTTAGAGGTAATAATTGCTGCTTTTGACAAGCTCAAGCCTTGTAATTTCATTGTTTTATTTCAAAAGTTGTTGTTTGTATATAATACAAATTTATTCTGCAATAAAGTCAGATCATCCCTCAATCTCGAATAATTGCATGCCACGTTTGAAAGTCGTTTCGTGAAATAGTCATGAAAGAATAATTGAATTTTCTGAAATCACATTGCTTCTCTGAAGGTATAAAGTATTTTTGTAGATGAATTTGAATCATTAAATTTCTCTAAAGTATCAATTTCGAATTGTAATTATAATTATGCAAATTAGATGATTTGAAAATTCTAAATAACATTTTGGTTATTATTAATGAATATAATTATACATCTTTTACATTAATTATATTGCATAATGGTGTTAGTGTATATTTAGTGAACTTTGAATATTGATATTTTATGCAAAAAACATAAAATAAGTAGAATCTGTTTATAAAAGAATAATTAAATCACATAAATACTCCATTCAAACAAATCACATACAAATTTGATAAAATATTATCATTCCACAATTACATGTATTTTTTAAGGAGAAACAAAATCTTTATCACTAGTCTCTAATACCTGTACATACTTGTGGATGCGAGTTCAAAGAAGAAATAAGAATATTTAAAATCATTTTTAAATATTATTGTTATTTAATAAAAAAATTAAATCAAATTATAACACAACTTAATATTATTTTAAAATTTTGATTTCGATCAAAATTATGGAGGATATTTTGTAAAATGATAATAAATTATTATTTCAAATTTTGAGAAATTTAAGTGTTTGCTAAAATTTTCAAATAATAATAATAATAATCAAGTTTCACTGGATATTCTGCAAAATCGAATTGAAGATGGAATTTTTACGAGACTAAGGAAATCCAAAATTGCGATCGAAATCTCGAGAGTATAACAGAACTTTAGCACACGAGATCAGCGGGATGTCTAACTCGTTAATTAACAAGCCTAAAATCCCCATCTCCTATTCTTTTCCTAAATCCTAAATCCCATTCATTTGGACATTTTATGTGGGCTTCTTATTTAGTATGTCCATTTGTGATTTGTAAACGTTGGGCTTTGATTACATCATGTTTATGTAATTATTAATGTTCTGCCAATTTAGAAGAAGATTTTGTGAATGATTTAGAGCAAACAGAGGTGATGCAGTTGTGGAAACTCAAAACTGACAGTAATTATTTTTTATTTTTTCGGATGTGGTTTACATCTATGTTTTTTTTTCATGTAATGATATAAAAAAAAAGAGAGAAAGACTTTCTGTTTGAAAACATAAACTGAAAATAAATATAAGTTTTAATAAAATAAGATCTCAATATCGTATAATTGTTCCCTGATTGTACAAGTAGACCTCTAAAAGATATGAGCTTGCATTGTTGGACCTTCCGGGCACTAGGGCCTAGGAATAATTTGTTTACTTCATTACGGGCAAAAAGTAAAAACGATTGTAGTAAGTGATATTGTATGTGATTATAAAGGCCCATTTGCAAAAATTTAAAATAGAATTTAAAAAAAAAAAATTGTTCTTGGGTTTCACCGCGCTCTGATTCTGCTTCTCTAGAAAAAAGTTGAAAATAAGCAAAAGTAAAAAATATGTCATTAGGTACTTATATCAGCTTCTTTATATTTCTTCTGCTTTTCAGCAAATTTTGCAAATAAACTTAATTTTAACTTTTTAAATTATTTTTGCAATTTTTTTTAAAATTCAGTACTTCTTTTGTTATGACAATACAAGAAAGCAGGGTATCAGAGACGAAAAATTCCGTCTCTAATACTCATTTGAGACGGATTTTTTTGGTCTCGAAAACAGTGGGTGAAGGCCTCGTCTCAAATCAGAGACGGAAATTTCCATCTCTGATTTGAGATGGAATTTTCGGTCTCAAAATCCGTCTCTTGAGTTTGAGACGACATTTTCAATCTCAAAATCTATCTCTGAGTTTCCGTTTGAGAATCTAAATTTCCTATTTTTTGTGTTAATTCTCTACGCACCTATTCGTTACAAACAACACAAACAAAAAAAATATCACAAAATCTAAATTCATAACAATATAATCATCTCTAATCATGAAAGACAAATATATGTCAAATATTCATCTACTAACGGTCTAACACTAACAATCCAAACAAAAATCAACGTTACTAACAAACAACAAGACAATCCATCTAATTAACAAAATAGACACCACTAATGGTTTCCACCAAAGTCACATTGCTCCCGGTGTCCATGAGTTAACTTCATAACAATGTCCTCGACTTGATTATGAGTATCTCAAACGACCTATTAAGAAAATAAAAATAAATATTACAATGTATAATATATCGACTAAAAACAGGGTATATCCTAGAACACTCTTTATTAATTAACAACCTGATGCAGCTTGTCTAATTAAATTTTGTTTAACATACAATTATAAACAGCATCTATGGTTTCTTCATGGTGGCTAAGTTTATAACATAAACAAGCAACAGATTGTTATTTGCTCTGCGAAAGCAGTAAAATGCAAAAATTACTGTCCAAAAAAAAAAGTGTTGTCAATATGTTTAATCTCTCCAAATTTTTGTTTAACTAATTAGAGTACCTTAGCACATACCAGTAACGAAGTTATTATGGATGCTAAAGATGACCGCCTGACAAAAGATTTAAAGAAGTGAAAATGGACTCTCTAGTGAAGTAATTAGGGATTGAAAATGCGAAAGTAAAATCTTATAGCCATTGTTACAGTGCTAACATCATTCTGTCATACACAATAGTCACATTGTTTAACAATAGTCATACACACAATAGGACTAAAACAGGTCTCTTATAACTTATGTCACGTTCACATTGTCCCTATTGTGTGTATGATTAAATTCAACAGTGTCAACAGGTTATTGAGACTAAAACAGGTTACTGTCTATGGTTAGTCACATTGTATCCAAATTATCAAGTTCAGCAATTACGACAAGTGTCAACAGGTTATTAAGTATTCTAACATAAATAGAATAGGTTATTAACAATTAATAACAATCAACAAAAAGTCTTCTAACATTTAGCAAAACAATAGGTTAACACAATCAAACTTCCCTCTAAATCTTCAAGTGGTATAAAAACAACGAGAACTACTAGAATAAAAAATTCTCTCTCTAGACCAAATTCTCTCTTTTCTCTCAAGAGCAAAAGCTTTTGCTTTTTGCTTTTTGCTTGTGCTTTATTCTGTCTGCCACGCTTAAAAAGCTCCAGCCTTAAGAGCCTCTGTCTGTCACCATGGCGGACGCTTCCGCCGGTCAGCTGCCGCCGCATCTGGCCATCGACGAACGTACAGTGAAGAAGTTCAAACGCGGTATTCTGGGAGACGAGCGTGAATATATTCCGCCGTCTCCCCTTCAAGATGGCGAAGAGAGTATGGATATGCATGATAATAGCGAGACGGAACCGAGACCAAACCAATGGTCCTCCGGAAAACTGAAGGAGGCGTGGAAGAATAGCACGCCACAATGCCCCTACTATTTTGGTAATGGTGAACCAGAAATTGCAAACCAGAATCCTAACATCGGAATCCCATCCGTGGTTGACGCAGACAAGGTAAAGGAATTGTCATGGCCTAACCTAAACGTACCAGTTGAAGAATGGCAGAAATACGCCATGCCGTACATGCGTGCACTGGTGGTGAAGGTGTTGGGCAGATCCGTTAGCTACACCACTCTGAAACAGAGAATGAATGCACTTTGGCAGGTTAAATATGAACTGGAGCCGGTAGATTTGGGTAATGACTTCTATATGGTACGTTTTTATTCGAAGGAAGAGTATGACCATGTTTTTTGCCGGTGGTCCATGGATTGTAATGGGTCATTACCTTACAGTGAGGAAATGGCATCCGGATTTTCAACCTGCAAAAGCACAAATATCGTCTACGGTGGCCTGGGTTCATTTTCCTAACCTCCCTATTGAGCTTTTCTATCCGGATGTGCTCTTCAAACTCGGCTCGCTGATTGGTAAGGTAGTTAAAGTGGACAGAAATACGGAACAATCGATTAGGGGAAAGTTTGCTTGAATAGGCATTGAGATTGACCTCTCTAAACCATTAACACCATTCGTATGCATCAATGGGAGGCCTCAGGCTGTGGAATATGAGGGTCTTCATTTAGTGTGCTTTGGTTGTGGTGCTTATGGACATCGGCAGGAGAATTGTGGTACAGGGCAAGATCATCAACAGGAAAAAGGGGATGCTACGGAGAAGAACAAACCAGTCCATCAGGAAAAAGATATGACGTATGGGCCATGAATGTTGGCTCCATCACGACGTCGCCAAAAATCACAACACACGGGACAGGTGGGGATAGCACCAAAGGAATCGAACATGACATTCATGGCAACGAAGAAGAATGGATATGAACATAGTGATGGGAATAATAATGGGAAGGATACGTCGGGGAATACTACTAGTGATGTGTCCAAATGGACTAATGGGGGGCTGCGAATAAGAATAAAAAGAATAACGGGGGCTCTCGATTTACAATTTTGATCGATGAAGATGAGGAGGGAGAGGGTGCTATCCGGATTCAAGGTCTGGGGAAGGCTCATGGAGGATCGACAAGTGGTACTAAGAGCACAACTAGGACTACTCGGACGCAAAACAAGAAGGACAGGCGTACAATAGCCAAAGGGAAAGAGAAAAGTGATTCTAACGTGGAGGTTAACTTGGACCGAGTCCCACCAATAACGAAAGGTACAACATACTCTATAGTAAATAACTCAATTTCTCAAAACCCCGTTGATAATTCAAATGTCCCCGCACATGGCACACACCACCATAACCGAGATAAAGTGGTCTCGGGTCACCACCCCCTCCCCCCCTTTTTTGATGTCTCACAGGGTGATAAGAATTCGACGCGAGTCGAATCAATACATGATGGGGATCGTGATCCTGATAAAGGACATGGGTCGAGTGACATGGATCAATCGGGACACGACAGTCCGCATGCACTGGAAAGCATGCGGCATGGGAATTTTGACAAGTTGAAGGAAACGTTTGGGCTCCATACGGATGATTTTATGCGCATGGGGAACGAAGCAGAGATGTTGGATGATGATTTATGCACCGAACTCGGGGATCAAGAATCCCCTGAGGTTAGGGTTTCTTGAGTTTATCTCTTTGCTAACTATTTTTTTATGAAGTTTATTTCTTGGAATTGTAGAGGAGCTGGGAGTCCTAGCTTCGTTAATACGCTAATGGATATTTTATGTAAGTATAGACCGGTTCTACTTGTTCTCGTGGAAACTCGAAATCAAAGAGATAAGTCTAATGCGATTCTTCATAGAAGTCGATTTGATAAGGTAGAAATTGTGGAGGCACGCGGATTCTCCGGGGGTATATGGATCTTCTGGAATTCTACCGAAATATCTCTGGAATTCTTAGAAGCTAACGATCAGTGTGTTACTACTATTATCCGACAATCTGGTCAGAAAGATTGGGTCTTCTCGGCGATCTACGCTAGACCTCAACAGGAAAGTCGGGACAGTCTTTGGTCTCACATCGAGAGTATGTCGCAAGGCATTCGCGGACCGTGGCTATTGGCAGGAGATATGAATGTGGTGACCTCTCAAGTGGAGAAGTCAGGAGGGGCGTCGTTTAATTTCAGTAAATGCAGGAAGTTTGTTGAGTGCATGGACAATGTGGGTTTTATTGATCTCAGGTTTTCGGGACCTCCTTACACGTGGGCAAAAGGGGGTACTTCAGCTTTACAAGAAAGACTTGACCGTGCAATTTGTAACAGCGACTGGAGGGTTGAGTTTCCTCATGCCAATGTGACACATCTTCCCCGTATCTCATCAGATCACTCACCCCTGCTAGTGGAGCTGACATCGATGAAGGGTAGGGAGAATCAGAAAAAGGTTTTCAGAATGCAAGCTGCGTGGTTTCTGGATGATAGATTTCGGAATATGATCCGTGATAACTGGCCTCAGGCTCGTGGTCAGGACATTTATGCCCAGCTAACTAACGCACGGAACAAGGCAGACAATTGGAATCGGGAAATATTCGGTAGCATATTTAGTAAAAAGAGGGAGTTAGTGGCTCGTATCAGTGGAATCCAAAGGGCCTAGGGGGTTAACTTTAATCGATATTTGAAAAAATTAGAAACTAAACTTTCTAATCAGTACCTTGACATTCTACGTCAGGAGGAAGTTTTTTGGAAACAGAAATCTCGCATTCAATGGATTAAAGCTGGGGACCTTAACACGCGTTTTTTTCACACGGCAGCTGCCACCAAACGTAACAGAGCTAAAATCCGTGGGCTGTGGGGCGAAAATGATCAGTGGGAATCAGATGAAGTCACCTTGAAAAATATGGCTGTTAACTTCTACCGAGAGCTCTACGGAGTCAGTACACCTGTCTCTGCGTACCGTGCTACAAGGGATTTTCCACGGTTGACAGATGATCAAATTGCGCTTCTTGTAACACAAGTGACAAAAGCCGAGGTTAAGAAAGTTGTATGGGAAATGCATCCTACCAAATCGCCGGGGCCTGATGGTATTCAACCGATTTTTTTTCAAAAATGCTGGGACACCGTGGGAGATGCAGTCACTCACACTGTACGCCACGCCATTACTACAGGTACTATTGATCCTCATATTAATGAATCCCTTATTGCTTTAATTCCCAAGGAAAGTAGTCCTACACATCTTACTAATTTTCGCCCAATCAGCTTGAGTAATGCTATTCTCAAAATAATCACCAAAACCATGGCTAACCGTCTTAGGAATATTACGGATAGTTTGATTCCCCAGACTCAGAGTAGTTTTATCAAGGGAAGACAAACTATCGATAATGTCATCGTCACTCAGGAAGTTATTCATAATTTGAGAGTGATGAAGGGTAAGAAAGGTTTCTTTGTTGCAAAAATTGATTTTGAAAAAGCTTATGATCGCATTGATTGGACGTTTTTAGAAAATGTGTTAGGTGAAATGCAATTCCCCTTGTTATGGATTAAGCTTATTTTGGAATGCACCACCACCGCTAAGCTATCCCTTCTTTGGAATGGTGTAGCAACGGATTGGTTCAGTCCAAAACGAGGCTTAAGACAAGGGGACCCCCTCTCTCCTTATTTGTTTGTTTTCTGTGTAGAAAAGCTCGACTCTTTGATTACGGAGGCAGTTAGGGCGGGAAAATGGCATACTATTCCCACCTCTCGTACAGGACCCCATGTTTCCCACCTGATGTTTGCAGATGACTTGATTTTGTTTGGAGAGGCTTCGGAACAACAGACTGACGTTATTAGCAATACTCTACAAACGTACTGTGCCATGTCGGGACAAGCAATCAATCTTCATAAGTCATGGATCTTCTTCTCGAGCAATGTTCCTCGCTCACGAGCCCATTGCATCAGTAGACGTGCTAATTTGGGCCTCATTCGAGATCTGGGTAGGTATTTGGGAGCACCATTACACCACTCACGGGTCTTGAAGAAAGATTATCAGTTTATCGTGGATAGGGTCAAGAACAAGCTGAAAGGTTGGAAACGAGATCATCTGTCTATGGCTGGTCAGACAACTTTGATTAAAGTAGTTACAGCCACGATGCCCTCCTACTACATGCAGACATCTTTAATCCCAGTCGGAATATGTGAGGCGGTTGAAAAAGCTAATAGAGCATTTTTATGGGATGGATCCGATGACACGAGGAAAATACATCTTGTTGCTTGGGACACGGTTTGTAGGAATAAGCTATCAGACGGATTAGGCCTTCGACGCACTCGTGATGTTAACCTCGCGTTTCTTGGGAAACTTGGGTGGAAGATCATTATTGATGAGCCACGACTTTGGGTACAGGTACTTAGACATAAATATGTGTATCGACAACGTGCTCGAGCTCGTCACTCCACCTCCCACACTTGGAAAAGCATTCAGAAAAGTTTTTCGTTGCTAAACTCAGGGCTGCGATGGAAGGTGGGAAAAGGGGACCGAATCCAATTCTGGCTGGATGTTTGGCTCGGGACGGACACCTTGGATATGCACACGGACGGGACTCTTCAACCGGCTGATCTGGAACGGACCGTTTCTAGTTATTGGTCGGATCTGCATAGCTGGAGATGGGATGAATTATCCGCTCTTAATCAGGATGTTCGCGATCAGCTTATAGAGTATGATTTTACCTCTCAAAGACATGTCGAGGATATGGCTGTTTGGAAATACACGGCCACTGGGAAATACAAGTGTAAAAGTGCTTATACAAAATTGCACTCGGATACTGACATGTCAAATTTGGCAGACAAGGGTGCTTGGGATCGTATTTGGGGGCTCAAAGTGGCGCACCGGCAAAAAATTTTTCTTTGGTTAACCAGGCATAACAAGCTGCTTACTAACCACACGTTGGCTCACCGGGGTATTGCGAGCAGCGGGATGTGCAGTTTGTGTAACCACGCGGAGGAGACCATCTTACACGCTCTTCGGGATTGTTCCCGGGCAACCACACTTTGGCACCGGCTAGTGGCTCCCCGATATCAAACCGTGTTCTTTTCGCTGTCTAACCCAGAATGCGTAGACTGGAACATCAAGAGATCAGCAAACAGGTATGAATGGTCTAAAATTTGGAATATAACCTTTACTGAAGCACTAAATTTTTTGTGGCAGGCAAGAAACGAACGTGTGCATGGAAAAGAAGACATGAACCCTAATGCGGATGTGGACATAGTCCGTAGTCGCGTGGCTGAGACATTGCGAGTTCAACAAAGTGACACCACTGAGGTTGACCATTCTATTTCTGTTCATTAGGAACCACCTGTTCTTGGTACTTGGAAACTTAATGTTGACGGCGCAGTACGTCGGGGGGATGAACTACATGCCGGTTGGGCTAGCATCGGAGGAGTTATTCATGACCATCATGGTCACTGGATTCGGGGGTTTAGTGGTGGTATAGGCACTTCCACGCCGCTTGGAGCTGAGTTGACAGCTATTTTGTATGGCCTAAATTTGGCTTGGGACATGCACCTCTGTGAGGTGATTGTTGAATCTGATAGTAGGGAGGCTATCTGGGGTATTCAAGAGGGTACGCCCTCGCACCACCACTGGGAGCTTATTGATCGAATCAGAGGCAAGATGAAGCTGGCATGGCACGTTGAAATACGTAACATCTGGCGAGAAGTCAATCGTGTGGCAGACAGATTGGCCAAGAAGGGTTTTGAAAGAACATTTGGTGTCATGCAATCCCCGAGTTCGAATTTGTGTAATACTTTGGAACAAGATCTGCGAGGCCTTACTTGGTTTAGACTAGGGGTGGTCACCGAGCTGAGCCGGCTCGCGAGCTCGGCGAGCCGGCTCGAAAAAAACTCAGCTCGAGCTCGAGATTTTTCGAGCTCGAGCCGAGCCTCACGAGCTCGAGCCGGCGATCGAGCCGAGCTCGAGCTTTTTGATAAGTGTTCGGGAGCTCGCGAGCACCCTTTATATATATATTTTTTAATTAATATATTTTAATATATATATATATATTATAATATAATATTTATATAATAATATAATTTATTAAAAATAAAAAATATATATTTAGCTCGAGCTCGAGCTCAGTGAAAATAATCGAGCTCGAGCTCGAGCTCGAGCTCGAGCTCATGCTATACGGCTCGATCGAGCTCGAGCTCGAGCCCGAACACAAATAATCGAGCTCGAGTTCGAGCTTGGAAAAATGACCAAGCTCGGCTCGAGCTCGGCTCGTGACTACCCCTAGTTTAGACAAACGACTATAAACCCGGGTCTGTCGGGATAGATCGTTAGGGTTTCCCCCTTCTCTTTGTATTAAAAAAAAAATAATCTTCAAGTGGTATTAGAATGGCACAAATTGCACACCTTGACCAGGCTGTGAGCTCTCAGACACTGAATCAGAGTAAGTCAAATGAGCCATTTTAGAGATAAAGGTAATCAAATTGCTTTTATCTTCAAATGGGCTGATTTAGCATTGATGGGAAGTATAAAAAAGTGAAAGATAAGCTAGCAGATTACACAAGTAATAGCCATGAATGAAATCAAGATTCAATTCCTATTTATAATTACCATAAATAGAATGGTATCTGTTTATCATTGTGAATTCAACAAAAGAAATAAGAATGAATCCAAGTCGTTCTCAAAATGCTAAGAACTTGAAGACAAAGTGAGACTTTCCTAGATGATGATAATAAGATGAAGAATTGAGAAACCAAGCAGACCAAGAATCCCAAAATGCGCCAAGACAAACAATTACCCCAGAAGCTTTCAAGAAAACATGGAAAAATGGTATTGCTCAGCTGGTATTACAAGACTTGATTATTTTAACCAAAAGAAAACGGACAAGTGGGATAAGAATTCATTAATTAAGAGATAACACAATCAAAACCTTGCTCTAAACCTTCAAGTGGTATTAGAATTCTCGAGCGATTTCACTCTACAACAATTGTATAAACATGGTGGAATGTCTGCTGCTATTTTCGTATTAGGTATTATTCCATCTCCCCACATTATGATTTGTGATGGTAAGTCGTCAATTATGTAGGAAAAATTATTACAACAAGAATTTTTATTGATACGAATATAATAGAGAATTTTGGGGAGATGGCCTTTACAAAGAATTTATGAATGCAGAGGAATTGGGTTTTGCCTTTCTGGCTTTTCAACGTTAGGGGTTTTTGATAACTCAGTATTGAGAGATATCCACTCCTTTTATAATACTCCAAGTTTGACTATACGTTGGAGAATATCACGTATATCTCTCAACCACCAGATAATTATCCTCAACTCCCTGCACTCAATTAGGCACATGCTCCAAATAGGATTGGACTTGGTATTTTCCTATTTGATGAATCCCTTTAATTAAGATACCCAATCTAATTAAAAAAGATTCAACCCAAAATCATATTTTGTAAATATTACAAGGTATTTGACTAGGGCTTTTAGCCACATTATTAATATCACAATAATATTCAACATCTCCCACTTGGCTACAAGCCCTAGTCAAAGTATCCATGGGTTGAGATTTTTGAATAACTTCTTCTTTAGATTTCACAGTTTCTTTTTCTTTAGAAGTTTCAAATAAATCAACTAGTTTATCAATTTTAGATACATCATCTTCAAAGAAAAAAACATCTCTACTTTCTATAATCTCAATTGATCCATCGTTATGATGAACAACAAATCTATAACCCATAGAATTTTCACAATATCCAATAAAAATGCATTTAATTGATTTAGCATCCAATTTATCTCTATTAGGACCCAAAACTTTTACATGAGCTGAACTACCCCAAATTTTTAAATGAGATATATTAGGCTTTTTACCAGTCCAGAGTTCATAAGGATATATTAGGCTTTTTACCAGTCCAGAGTTCATAAGGTGTCATACCTATTGTTCTAGAGGGAACTCTATTAAGAATATAAATAGCAGTTGATAGAGCTTCCCCCCAAAAATTTGTGGTTAAATTTGTTTGACTTAGCATAGACCTAACCATATCAAGTAGAGTTCTATTTCTTCTCTCAGATATACCATTTTGTTGAGGTGTGTATGACATAGTTACTTGATGTAAAATTCCATTTGCTTTACAAAAATTTTCGAAAATTTCACTCATATACTCTCATCCACGATCAGTTCTTAACATTTTTATTTTTCTTCCTAATTGATTTTCTACCTCAGTTTTAAACTCAATAAATTTATCAAAGGCTTCAGATTTATGTTTTAGTAGATAAATATAACCATATCTTGAATAATCGTCTGTAAAAGTTATAAAATATTGCATTCCTCGATGAGTTTTAATATTTAATGGACCACATATATCAGAATGTATTAATTCCAATAAATCTTTCGATCTTTCTAATTTTCCAAAAGGTTTTCGAGTCATTTTTCCTTTTAAACAAGATTCACAAGTCTTCAAATCATACTTTAAATTTGGAATTAATCCCATATTAGCCAACTTTTTCATCTTATTATAATTAATATGTCCTAATCTTAAGTGCCACAAAGTAGAATCAATTTCAACATCACAAGAAACATCACACATGCATGAGTCATCAATATAAGCAGAAGAAGAATTATTCATTTCATTATTCGAATTAGCTACATTCAAACGATAAAGACCATCTACTTTAGAACCCCATACAAGAATATGACCATGTTTTCCAATAGACACTTTAGAAGAACGAAAACGAACTTCAAAACCCTTCTTATCTAAACGTGGCACAGACAAGAGATTTCGCCTTATATTAGGCGCATAAAGAACATCAGTTAAGAGAAGGTTGTTTTCTCCGGGCAACCCAATTCTTACAGTGCCAATTCCAAGCACATCACAGTACGTGTTATTTCCCATGTACAGTTTATGGTTGCCGGCTTTCACCTCCTTCATTTCAACAGACCCATCTCTTGTCTTTGCCACATGCCTTGAAGAGGCTGAGTCAACCCACCAAGCTACTGAATCACAATCCGCAAGAAGCGACTCAGAGACCACACATACAATATCTCTTGGTCCTTTATGATTTTTATCATTATTCTTTTGAGAACGATTTATTTGGTGGTGACCGGGTTTTCCACATTTAAAACAATTTCCAGTTGGTTTTTTCTTATAATTACTTTTCTTGAACTTATTGTTCTTCCAATTTTTCTTAAAAAATTTATCTTGCCTTGGTTTAAGATATGAAGGAGTCTGTGACGAAGATGCATTAGTTACTTGATTAGATTGAGATGAGGCAGTTACCATATGAGCCATATTTGTAGCTTTTTTCTTAGCCCTTCTTTCAGCTTCTATACCCAGTTGCATAGGAAGATTTTTCATTGTTAAATTTTGACCGGACATATTAAGAGAAATTACAACAGACTTCCATGAATTAGGCAAACTATTAAGCACAGTAGAAACTTGCATTTTATCAGGAATAGGATTGCCCAGAGCTGGTAATTCTTTAGCTATGACCACCAATTTGTGAACATGCTCGACAATATTTTCATCTTCTTTCATAAAAGTTCCATTAAACTTTTCAATTAACAACTGAATATAGGTGTTAGATGCAGTACCATATGATTCACTTATAGCTTCAAACATAATTTTAGCAGTCTCATGCTCTTCAAAAATTATTTCTAAATCAGGTTCCATAAACGTGAGCATGGTGGACCTAGCTAACTTATCATCTTCAACAAAACGTTCATAGACATTTCTAGCATCTATTCCAGCCCTAAGTGGTGGTTCATTTGGATAAGGGGTGTCAATAACATACTCAATTTTATCATGAAAAAGTATATGCCTAATTCTTCGTTTCCAAGTTTGAAAATTTGTTCCGTTTAATCTTTCAGTTTTACTAAGTTCCACACTAGCTGCTCTTGAAGTCATATTCTCAATAATTAAAAAACTTCAACTTAATAAGACAAAAATATAAGCTTAAAATTGGTTAGAACTGACCCGGTTGATATTATAAATATTGAGTGTACCACTGAGTGCTTCAAGCGAATTGCCTTTGCAATCTCCGGGAACAGCGGCAAAACAATTTCAATTACCTGTGAGCTTCTGTCTTCCGGTAATATTTGTTATCAAGTTTCCGTGAATACAGCAATTTTCCGCCTGCTTGGATTTTGATCTCCAAAGTGAATAAAACAAGAAAGAATATGTGCTGATCCTTGTAAATTTCAATATGGCAGAAGGGTACTCCAATCGTGTGTGTGTCGGCCCACCACAAACTTTCACCAACCTTGTTCAATTCTAATTGCTAGCCACCAAATTTGAGCACCAATCAATGAATTCAACCTCCAATATTATTTATTGATTGAAGCGTACAGATTGAAAGAACAAGGATTAAACAAGATTCTGACTTCTTAACAAATATCTACGAAAAACGAAAATTGATCGACGTGGCTCTGATGCCACTGTAGGAAAAATTATTACAACAAGAATTTTTATTGATACGAATATAATAGAGAATTTTGGGGAGATGGCCTTTACAAAGAATTTATGAATGCAGAGGAATTGTGTTTTGCCTTTCTGGCTTTTCAACGTTAGGGGTTTTTGATAACTCAGTATTGAGAGATATCCACTCCTTTTATAATACTCCAAGTTTGACTATACGTTGGAGAATATCACGTATATCTCTCAACCACCAGATAATTATCCTCAACTCCCTGCACTCAATTAGGCACATGCTCCAAATAGGATTTGACTTGGTATTTTCCTATTTGATGAATCCCTTTAATTAAGATACCCAATCTAATTAAAAAAGATTCAACCCAAAATCATTTTTTGTAAATATTACAAGGTATTTGACTAGGGCTTTTAGCCACATTATTAATATCACAATAATATTCAACAAATTACGCATAACAGACACTAACCTTCGAGACACCCTTTCCAAGATACTCTGATCCTCCATCTTGTTAGTAATCAAGGCTCTCAATGGTGAACTTAACAACGGGAAATATAAGAAACAATGGGAAAACTAAAGCAATAAAGAAGACAAGGAATTTATGGTGGAAACCCAATCAAGGGAAAAAACCACCTCCAACTAGATCTTTTATTTCAACTCTTTCAAAGTGATTCGATTACAATTACAAGATGAGTTCTATGCTATTTAAATAGACAAAAGTGAAGTTAAAACCCTAATAGATTTAGGAAAAACAATCATAAATCAATCGTAGGACTTAAGGAAACAATCCTCATCAAAATAGGACTCAAGAAACATGCCAAAAATACATAAGCCACAAAAAACCGTCAAAACCGCATCTCCAGCGCTGTTGCCTGCGCCCAGGCGCCATACAGTGGTGCCTGGGCACCACCCTTCTGCCTGTGGCGCCTGGGCACAACTGTGCGTATCTGCACTTCCCAGCTTCAGTTTTTCGACTCCTTCTTATCCTTTTGCGATCCCGGTCTAACCCCGACCCTTCTTGGCTCTATTTTGGCTCCTTTTCCAAACTATTTTGATCCGACTCCACACAATTGCCCAACAATGTCCCACTTGGAGACTGATCAAAAGTAGCCCAAACTCAAACTCGAAACAAACAACCATTTTGTTCACTTCTCCTAAGTGAAAAATCCCGATCTAGTTGGAACATCTCCAAATCGAGGCATCTCCATGCCCCATCAATTCGTCTGGCTCAAGTGACCCCCATTTGATGGACTCTATCTTCTTTTCCAACGTGTACAGTGTTCCCTTTATCGAACCACTTGCCACTACTCTATTCTCCTTGGTGATCACCCAAGATCCACCACTGAATACTGTGGTATATCCCTCTCGGTCCAACTGACCCACGGATATAAGGTTCCTCCTAAGGCCCGGAACATGTCTCACCTCACTCAACTTGAGTATTACTCCATTGGCATCCTCGATGTCAACATCACCCTTGCCTACTGTGTTCAAGGTTTCGTCTCCTCCTAGACTAACCTTTCCAAACTCACCGGAAACATAGTTGGCCAACATTCTTTCCCCGATGTAGAGTGATAGGATGCACCTGAGTCCAAAATCCAAGTACCCCTTGGATCCTCGGTACAACAAACCAAAGCATCACCATGATCCTCTGTCACGGTACTCGCGGATCCCTTATCTTGCTTCTTCTTCCTATCTTTCTTCGGCTCCTTGCACTTGTTTTGGTAGTGCCTGTATTCCCCGCAATTAAAGCATTCCACTTCCTCCCTGCTTTTTTTTCGCTGACTATTTCTTCCTCCGACACTCAAGGCTCCTGCCATAATTTCCCCAGATTCTTTCCTACGAATGTCCTCACTCAGAATCATATCCCGGATTTCTTGAAGCTTCAGAGTTTTATCTCCGGAAAAACTACTTACCGCAGTCACAATTGCACTCCAACTATCAAGCAAGGATGAAAGTAGGATCAAAGCTTGGATCTCATCATCGAACGTGATTTCTATAGAACTCAACTGAGTCAAAATCACATTGAATTCGTTGATGTGATCCGTCACAGATCCACCTTCACCATCCTCAAATTAAATAATCTACGCATCAAATATACCTTGTTCGAGGTGGATGGCTTCTCGTACGTATTTGATAGCGCTTCCATCAGACCCGCTGTAGTCTTCTCTTTGATGATGTTGAAAGCAACATTCCTCGCCAGCGTCAACCGAATCACACCCAGAGCTTGGCGATCTAGCAACGCCCAATCTTCATCCTTCATCTTCGCCGGCTTCTTTCCCGTCAATGGTTCGTGTAGCTTTTTCTGATACAGATAATCCTCTATCTGCATCTTCCAAAACCCAAAATCCCTACCATCGAACCTATCTATCTTAACTTTTCCCTCATCACCAGCCATAGCTCCCACTCGACAAAAAATCTCAAAGCTAATCTAAGCTCTCTTGTTTACCCTCGGATCTAGTTCTAAGACGTCTCCTAAAACTCTAAACCTTAGGCTCTGATACCAGTTGTTAGTAATCAAGGCTCTCAATGGTGAACTTAACAACGAGAAATATAAGAAACAATGGGAAAACTAAAGCAATAAAGAAGACAAGGAATTTATGGTGGAAACCCAAGGGAAAAAACCACCTCCAACAAGATCTTTTATTTCAACTCTCTCAAAGTGATTCGATTACAATTACAAGATGAGTTCTATGCTATTTAAATAGACAAAAGTGAAGTTAAAACCCTAATAGATTTAGGAAAAACAATCCTAAATCAACCTTAGGACTTAAGGAAACAATCCTCATCAAAATAGGACTCAAGAAACATGCCAAAAATACATTAGCCACAAAAAACCGTCAAAACCGCGTCTCCAGCGCTGTTGCCCGCGCCCAGGCGCCATACAGTGGCGCCTGGGCGCCAACCTTCTGCCTGTGGCGCCTGGGCGCTGCGCAACTGTGCGTATCTGCACTTCCCAGCTTTAATTTTTCGACTCCTTCTTATCCTTTTGCGATCCCGGTCTAACCCCGACTCTTCTTGGCTCTATTTTGGCTCCTTTTCCAATCTATTTAGATCTGACTCCACACAATTGCCCAACACATCTCTCAGCTCGAGAGCCTCGTAAACTCCTAAAGTAACAAATTAAAAAAAATGAGAAAAGGTGCAAAATGTATAGCAGTAGTATGACTTTAATACAAACACATTCAAAACAAAAGGATCAAAAAGTAAAACGCTAAATCTCAAACACTCATAGTGGCATATTGTATAGCAGTAGTATGAACTCTAAATTATAACAAACACGTGAAATCAAATTAAACATTTCAACGCATCTCTAACTCGAGAACCTCGTAACTCATAAAGTAAAAATTAAAAAAAAACAGAATGAGAAAAGGTGCAAAATGTATAATTCATGAGACAATTGACCAATGACTATGACTTTAATACAAACACAGAGTCTCTTTATTCCTGATTCAAAACAAAAGGATCCAAAAGTAAGAAACTAAATCTCAAGCACTCGTAGGGGCATATAAAGTGAAAAAAATCACACAAATTATGAAAATATATATAATATACTACAATAACTTCCCTTAAAATTAATCACTCCATCGAAACGTCATGTCAACGCAAGCAAGTCGATTCAATTCCTCTCGTGGTGGTAATAATCCAAGATATCATCTCACTCCAGGAACCGATAACAATGATTCAAATCCAAATCTACATAATACTGGCAAAATCGATCAAGAACCACATCTGCAAAGCAAACCACCACTGCCGGACCTACGCAGATGTGAAAACGATCTATGAAAACAAGAAATTCGATAATTAATTAAAAGAAAATCAACAGAATCAATTTGTGAACGAAAACTCACCTCATGAGCTGGTCTACGAATCAATTTCATCGGCACGTCAAATACTGCATCAGATCTACACTAAATCTACCGTTCCTAGCCACGACCGGCACAGAAATCAGCTGATCGGTTAATTAATCAGTGGAAAATCAGATTCGGAACGAAACGTTTCAAAAATCCATAATAAAAAAACGTAGATCGTCGCAAAATCGAACGAAATCTGGAAACAGAAATGATAACGAAGAGTAGATCTGAGAAAAATGGATCTTTGATTAGGTTAAGACGGAGCGAAATGGAGGTGGCGGATTTGGTTGTTCACGGCGGCGGTGGTAGCGATTTTTATCACTGGAGCGAAATGGAGGTTGTTCTCGATCGAACTCCATCGCAACTTCGTCGCCGGCGTAGGGTTTTTATTTGGACGCTGTGAGGAGATGAATTTGGACGCTAATGGGTGGGGGGTGTGGACGATGGTGTAAAAAGTAGGTAAAAGACTTTATTTATTATTTATTTTATTGAATAAAATAATAGTTAGAATATTTCGGTGGTGAAGTCAATAACAAACATGTATTTGGTGCAGCGGTGTTGAAGGCGATTTGCCCAAGGAGAGACCACATGTTCGATTTTGGTACAGGTTACATGTGAAGAGGTAATTTTTTTTCCTTTTTAATTTCAAAAAATTAAAACTTGAGATGGAATATTTCCGTCTCAGATTTGAGACGGAAATATTCCGTCTCAAATTTCAGACGGAATATTCTATCTCAGATCTGAGACAGAAATTCCGTCTCAAATTGGAGACGGAAATATTCCGTATGTAAATCCGTCTCAAAATTTAAATATTGAGACGGAATATTCTGTCTCTGTCAGAAATTCAGATGTGAGACCGATTTAGAGATGAAAATTTTATTATGTCTCTGATTTGAGACGAAAAAATATCCGTGTCTGAAGCCTTGTATTCTTGTAGTGTGAGAATGGGTTGGAGGAAGGTGGTTTTTGAAGGCGATTGTGCGGGGCTGGTTGCTTATTTCAATTCTATGGAGGTTTCTCTATCGAATTTGGGTTTTATTTTGGATGATGTTAGATTTTTTAGCTCTTGTTTTTCTTCTTACTCCTTTTCTTTTGTTAGGCGTTTGGGAAACCAATTTACTCACTTTTTAGCTCGTTCCGTTGTTGGGAACCAGAAGGGTGTTCTTAGTTTTTCACCTCTTGCAGAGAATGCTTTGTTGTCTGATATTTTTGCTTCTTAATATATGATTGGTTTTTTGTTAAAAAAGGAAAGAAAACCCTTATTTAAAAGCACAAAAGTTTGCATACAGTCCTTAAATTTGGATAATTCTATGGTGAATCGGGAGTGTTGCTCCTGATCCATTTTTCATCACACAAACACTTGGGGTGAGATGACTTACACAGGATAGGTGAGTGTAAAAACCATCCCACTAATTTTGAATATATGATGTAAAATAAATCGAGAACAACACTCCCGATCCACTTTAGAATTTTCCCCTTAATCATTTGGGTTAGAATTGAGATTATTCAAATTTTCAACTCTGATATGCTAATTATGGAATTGAGGAACAACTGTTGTCTGGACCACCCGTTCACATTTAAGACAACATTCAATGTCAATTATTTTAACGTGGCAAATCAAAATGCGACACATGGTTCTAAAACTTGACGAACCCCTTGTCTGCTTTACTTTTGATTCCCGTTAATTGCGTAGTCTGCCGTTCAAATGCCTTGATGTCTCATCTATAACCAGAGAGTTTCGCCTTAATCAGTGGATCCAGGCCCTCAACTTTGGTAATTCGACTTTTGTCGTCTAATGCTTGATTCCTGAAAGTAGTCCATAATTATATATCAAATTAGATTTTGTGTACTTTAGTATCTGTATATCTATTACTATTATTATTTGAAGGAAGTCTTTTGACTCCAATGGCTCAATTTTGACTAAATATTAATTTTTTAGAATTTTGAATTTTTTTAATTCTACAGAAAATTTTTATTGGGTAATTTCAAATTTGTACCCATAAATGTCGCCCATTATAATTTGTCTAGGGGAAGGCCTGATTGCTTGCTGTTAATTTACTCTAAACAAGTAAAATTTGTCTTGGGAAAGTCTTAAATTTAGTCCAATTTATATTGGAGAAAGAGCCAAATGGTTGTGTATCACTAATTTGTTTTCAAAAATACTTATATGCTGCCCACAAAAAATATCTCAATTTTAGATATATGTCATTCTTCTTCTTTCATCAGCCTCAACTCTTGAAATGCCAGGCAAAATTCGAAGATGCCATTTCTGAAACAGGAGGTGAATCAATATAGTTTCTTTAATTTTCGTTTTATTTCGATGCCATTTCTGAAACAAGAGGTGAATCAAATAGTTTACTTAATTTTAGCATTGCTTTATTTAAATAGTTTCTTTAATTTACTGAAATTTTATATGTTAATTGCAAATTGAAGTTCTAAGGCTGAAAGAAAAGGTGAATCAAATAAGCATTTTGAGCCCAACAGCAGGCAAAATTCGAAGGTATCTATTTGATCTTACTTGAGAATATGGAAAAGATTAAGACCTCTATGTTGTGTTTGCTAAACCTTTTAGGTGGATGAACTTCAACAAATGAAGCTCAGCGAAATGAAAAGATTTGAGCAGGAGAGCATCACTCAACTAGCGCTTGTGGAGATGGAGAAAGCAACATGCAGAATTGCCCATTGAAGCAGCATAGAAAGTGCAGAGATGAAAGTGAAGCGAAATGCATATCCCAATGTTATTATTTTTACAGTAAATTGTAGTTGTAGAAATAAAAATCTAGATGAACTATTTGCAGGTTGTACAAATTCGTAATATTATGAAATTTAAATGTATATATGTGTATTTTTTTTAGTATAAATATAAATGGACATTGTATTCCCATATAAATGGACATTGTATTCCCATACATGTGAAATTCAATCTCTTTGTGAAAGACAATTGGATTCACCCAACCCGGGAGCGGGATTTATGGTTAACGAAAAAGAATTTCCAGTGTTTACCATTCAATGTCGAAAACATGAGCGTTTACCAGCATTTGTGATGTGTTAGGGAGTTTAAGGGATTAAATTGAATTTAACCATAAAAATGTTATACCTTACAAAGTCTATCATATTTATTAAAGCTATATACTATTTTAAATTAAGTTCTGATCTAAGTAATATACCCAATTAACCCCAACTAAGTACAGTTAATGTTATATTCTACAGTCACATGAGCTTCGAATGAAGTTTTTAAAACAACAATCACTTCTATTACTATTGGAAGGCTTTCTGCGCATGGGTCATGGAGAGACCCTCTGAATCATGGAGGATCATTTATGATTTTCCAATTAATTATAAGATTGAAATAAAATTTACAATTAGTGTGTAGTAATTATGTGCTGTCAAATTTACAGTTGGTGTGTAGTAATTATGTTTGCATGAAAAATTGAAATTACAACTTTTAAAGCAAATATTAGATTAGTTAAGGTCACGTGGAAGGCCAAAGGTTTTGCCTGCTTATTCAAAGCATTTCAATTTGGTTGATGATTCCAAACTCTTTTAATCCTCAAATTGTTTTTGTTGCTCATTCCAACCATATTGGACACCGTGGATGCTGCAAAATTCATTTTAAAGTCTTCCATTATAATTGATAATTATAAAACCATTTAGGTCTTGATTCCAAACACTAAACTGAGAAAGTTGCAAATTATTCATTCTTCAAAGCTGCAGATTAAATATTGTGCCAGGAGTTGATCGATCGAGGAGTCCAAAAATCATGTAAGTTTTTTTTTCTTTTTTTTTTTGTGATTTTTAATATTAAGTGCTAAATTAAATAATGATGTAAAATAAAATATTTATCCCATTTGTCAGATTTTTTGAAGAGGTAAAATTCAAGGAGAGACTATTGAAGGTAAACCAATTCATTTGTGATTTCGATTGAGTTGTTAAATTGCAAGCACAATTGTGTACTCGCCCGTAATTTATATAGATGAGTCGTGCAATTATTTTTATATTAACCTAATTATTTAGTTTATAATTATTAAAAGAAGTATTTTTAGAGGTGCATAATATTTTGAATAATTTTCAATATTTTTCACTTTTCCTCATAAAGTTACTTTGTTTATTTCATTGTCAATTCTTTCTTACAGGAACTTATGAGTTGGTATTAAACTCTTTTCAGTATTTCATTACGTTTTTTCCCTAAAAGTATTTGTACTTTTATTTAATAAAAGTACAAATACTTGGTTTTAGCTTAGAATAAACTCAAGTTAGTAGTATTCTTTTCAAATAATATCCTATAAATAATTCATCTACTTGGGCTCATGAGGTGTCGTGTATGAAATGTTTTTTACTTTTTAACCATAATGTGATATCTTCACACTCATTATCAGTTCAGGATTTTTAATTTTTAATCATTTAAAAATTCTCAACAATATTGTTTGTAAATATTATGGTTAATGTCAATGTAAAATCATACTCTTCCTAATGTAAAATTTGGATCTTTCATGACAAACTATCATCAACTAATGGCCAAAAGGGTTTCTAACTCCGTGCATGGTGTGGGGTTATACTAACAACTTAAAAAGAAAAAATATGCAGAAAATGTAAAAAATATTAATCTAATTCCACTCTTTCTTTTTTCTTTTAATATGACCATTATATGTATATCTATACTCAAGTAAAGTGTTTTTTTAATAAATATTTCTAGGTTTACTATGACAAAACTGATCACGTAATTTTATCTATGTATCTTCCTTTCGATACGTGTATGCCCACGCCCAATTGAGATTGATGTTAGCTTGAGCTATGAATATTATAGTCTGATTCCAATAACTAATTGCATGAAATATAATTTGAAACTAACTTCATAAAATTTCTGTGGAAACTAATATAGTTCCAAGAAATGACATTTATTTAATATTGAACACATATTTGACTTTGTTCGTACATTATAAATACAAAAGTGTAAACAAATGTGTTTTTCATTTATGTTGGGATAATGAGGTTTTTTTATTTTTTATTTTGATAGATTGGGATAATGACATTTACAGTCCATAATTTATAAATTTGTGTAAGAGTAGTTCCCCATGTTCAAATATTGACTTTAGCATCCCTAATGTTAAAATTTTATTTCACTTAAGTCCTTTTTGATATTAAATATATGTTTTATTTTCAATTTCTGTGTGAATGAAGCTAATCATATTTCATGTGTATTTTTTTGTGCTTAATCTAATTTGTATGTATTCATAGGATAAAAATGAGCGATAATCAAGTTGGTTACAAGATCGCAAGACTAAAACAAAGAAGAGAATTATATATTAAGCGTCATAGAGGAGTAAATGATCATTTGGTTATTGAAACATTGACTAGAATGGACAGAGAATATCAACAGTTATTGGCATTACATGACAATCATTTGACCGTGGGAGAAGAGATTCATACTTATTGGCCAACATCACGAGGAGCATCACGTGGAAGACGAGCTACACGAGGATCTTCAATGCGTTCCAGTCGAGGATCATCTTCCCGTACAAGAGGTTTACAGCGCGGTGGTCGACGTGGTGGTCGTTCAATAGATGGTATGCCTTATCTTAACGAGGATAAATAGATATTAGTGTTGTATTATTATCACTTTTAATTCAAAAAATCCTTTTATATTACGTTTGTATATATATTTGATCAATATTGTTATTGCTCACGTCCACATAGTAGTGAGCTAAGTGGGAATTAATGTTTTTGTTAGATAAAATAAGTAAAGTATTGATAAATCACACTTTAAACATCCGAGGAGATGGACACTTTTTCATGATAAAATTTATTTCTATCCTTTATAGAAAATAACTGATTTGTCCAATACTTATTTTTTCAAAATATATATTAAACAAGCATTTAATATGTCTATGTATTGTTATTTTTAATTAGGACAAGAGCTAGCAGGTGAAAACATTACAAACCCACTAACAGTGGCAATGCTACATTCTACTGACGTCGTAATTAACGGTAAAAACACTTATTTTAATATTTTATTAGCCCTTCAATTCATGTATATTTAGGATTTTATTAAATTTGATTACGTTTTGAGTATAATATATAATTTGTCTATTTAATGCTAATTTTTCTTCGAGAAAAGACCTTCCAGGTAATAATGGTGGCAACCAATCAATAGTGGCAATACCCCCCCTACTAACACTATGAATGGTAAAATAAATCATTTTAATATGTTATTAAGCCTTCCAAAGTATATACATAAGAGTGCAATATATATTCCTATCACATACTATAGGGAATGAAGCAGTAGATGTTGATCGTCGTGATGAGGTTACTGTGCCAACACTCTATTCAGTACCTGTTGTGCATGGTATAATATTAGTTTTTACGAATCACACTTTGTTTTCGTATTAATGTCGACTCCGACTTATTAACACTTTGTTTGCTCGGATGAATAGAGCATAACCTAGAAGCGCCTGAGAATGCGATGCATCAGGTCCATGTTGATATAGCGAGTGGATCACAAACTACACAACTAGGTAATTTACCACATATTTATACAATATAAAAATTCTCGACTGTTGTATCATTGTATTCATATGATCTGTTTTATGAAAATTAGGTGTAAATCAAAATATTGTTGCACAAAGATTTCATCTTACCCCTATAAATTACAATTCTGTTGCTCGAGGAGGTCCAGCCGCCTTTGAGTGTGGCAACACAAGTAGAATTCCAGAGGTGCACATGAGTTCAAGAGTAGATTGTGTTTTACCACGTATGTCTAGACTTATGGTTTAATATATATATACAATAATTTTAAGTATGTTGTGATTTCATTTTTACCTGTTGTGTGATGCTCCATGTATAGCCGTCCCATATTACTGAATGTCAATGTTGTTCAATTGATTAGAAAGAAATGAAATGTTCGTATCTAAAGTTAAAATCCTAGTTGTATTAATAATATGTGTTCAAGTGTCACAATGTTTGATCCGTGCATTCATTTTGGATCGTGATTCAACCCTTCTAATTTTATACCCAACTCAATTCATTGGTTAAGATTGATTAGGTCGAGTTTTATTGGCGGACAGTCTTTGCCATCATAATTATGCAAAAGATATTATTACTCATTAATGTGTTATTAAAATTTAAGTAAGAGTAATCCTACAAGCAGGGGACGGAGCCAAAAATTATATTGAGGAAGGCGAAATTGTTGTGATATATATGTATTTCATTTGTCTGGTAGTCGAAGGATTGCATGGGGTGCGGGGGCAGCGCGCTATATGTATGCGAAAAAATTGGAAATTAGGTTTAGCCAACGTACTTCTTTTGGCTTTATCCTCTCCTGGAACATGGCCCAAAACGTGACAAATGGTATCAGAGCCGCCAACTAGCCGAAATTTCAACAGCTAAGTGCTACAGGGGCAAAATGCTACACGTGTGCAAAATGCTACACGTGTATACCGTATACAGGGCTGCAATAATATAAGTCCTGTTGTGTGATGCTCCATGTATAGCCGTCCCATATTGGGTAACCTGTATTCAAGGCAAATGGAGATTCATTTTGGATCGTAATTCAAATACCCAACTCAAGGTTACGCTCAATGGGTTCTATGAGATTTCTCTCGTTCAACGGGCTAGGTAGTTTCAACCGACGGGGCAAAATGCTACACGTGTGCAGAAGTCACCTCTTGAACCTGCAAGGCAAAGTGTTACGCCAGTGGGAGTCACCGCTAGAGTCCCGACGTCTGGTGACGGATCCTTGACTGAGTTATGCCACGACGAGGATGTCGCTCACCGAAGGGAGGGTGATTGTGATTCCCCATGTATAGTCATCCCACATAGTGTAAATTAGAACATATTTATAAAGAGAATTTTAGGATTTAAGTGTAACAATAAATATCTATTTTAAGCTGTAATTCAAATGCCCAACTTAAGTTTACATTCAGTAGGTTTTATGGGATTTCTTTAGTCCAACGAGCTTGAGGACCCAGGACATGACATGTTGAGTATCAAATAATGGAACACGTTTAATACATCTAGATACTCAATTTATGTCCATCAAATGTAACATTTGCAAGACCTTTAGTTTGTAATTGGCTCAATATTGTAATTCCAAATGCTAATAGATGCTTCTTTATGAATACTGTTTAGATAATTCCGAGACTTCATATTCCAAAATAAAGAAAGCATTGAGATCCATATGAAATCTATCACCTAGTGATGATTCCCAATATGAACTTCCAAGAGTTCTCCAAACACCACTTATATCTAATTATTATCCGTTTGTTCAAATATTCAAGACTACCCCTATTTAGGTAAAATAAAAATTCCTCTCTATATTTCCTCGAGAATTTTAAATAAATAATACAAAAATAAATCCAAATTAAGAAAATAATACACAAAAAATTGGACATCAGGAAATAATACATTCCGCGCTGACGTGGCGCGGAATCGGGCTGATTCCGCGCCACGTCAGCGCGGAATCAATAAAAATATATATTTTTTTAATTTTCGGCCATTCCGCGCTGACGTGGCGCGGAATGGCCGAAATTGTTTTTTTATTTTATTTTAGTCATTCCGCGCCACGTGGGCGCGGAATGGCAGAGAAAGCTGCAAGCCCGCGTGGGGCGTGGCTTGCAGGCGATTTTTCTTCTTTTTTCTTTTTTCTTTTCCCCTTTTTTCCTTCTTTCTTTCCTTTTCTTCCTCTCTCCTTTCTTCCTCTCTCCATTTTCACTCTCGGTTTTTCCTCCATCTTCACTTCACCATTTTCTTCATCTTCTTCAATATTTTTCAATCATTCTCAACAATTCAAGGTAAATTTTATATATTGTTACTATATAAAATATATAGAGCCATTATATTTTTAAATTTTTGTATGATTAATGAATTTAGGGTTTAAAAAATTCTCTTGTATTTTTGTAGTGTAATTTCGAATTTGCTTATGAATTTGGGCTATTTTATTGTGTAATTTTTCGAATTTATTGTGTAATTTCGAATTTTTGTTGAATTTTATTAATTTAGTGTTTTAATTTGTGGAATTTTGTTGTGTAATTTATCAAATTTGAATTTGTTGTGTATATTCGGATTTGGGCTTTAGGTGTAATTTTGAATTTTTGTTGAATTTTATCAATTTAGTATTTTAGTTTGTGAAATTTTATTGTGTAATTTTTCGAATTTGTTTGAAATTGATCAATTTAGGAATTAAATTTGTGGAATTTTGTAATATAATTTTGAATTTATGGTTTAGGTTTAATTTTTGAATTTTTATGGAATTTATCAATTTAGGTTTAAAATTGTGAGATTTTGTAGTGTAATTTCGAATTTATATGTATAATTTCAAATATTTAGGTGTAATTTGTACATCTAATTTGAATTTTTAGTTATACCTTGTATGTATGTATGATGAATTTAGTTTTTAGGTATGTTTTGGTTTGAACTTTGATAGAAATTTTAGGTATAATTTTGGATTAAGTATATAATTTATATGTATGTAATTTCGGATATTTAGGTATAATTTGTATTTATAATTTTGAATTTTTAGTGATATTTTGTATGTATAATATTGAATTTAGCATTTATGGTTTGAACTTTGATATAATTGTTAGTTTGTTATATCATGTTTAATATAACAGTATAATTTCATTTTTTGAACTATAGTTTGTACGTATTATTTTGAATTTAGTGTTAATTTATGATTTGAATTTTGATATTATATAGAAAATGTCGAGGGCGAACACAGTTAATGTTTTAATATACACGGATGGTGAAATTATTGAGGACTCAAATTCAGTGAGATATAGCACTCGTCCAAGCATTAACATGAAAGTACGTCGTACGATCACATACGCTAAATTGCTGGAGAAGTTATACGCGAGAACAGGAACTGATCCGAATCATTTTTCATTAAAAGTAATTTTAAAATTTGAATTTGAAAAGAGAAATGTGATGAGGGAGAGGACAATGGAGATCAAAGACGATCAGACTTTAGAATATTTCTTGGATCGTAATATTGTTGATGAATTCGTCGAGCTTTATATTGAGAAAGAACCAATTCAACATGAAGGTCAATACAGATCGTCGTTAACCCAAGTGACGTCATTACAACCACCTCAAATCATGTCGTATTTTACACAGCCCACGGTTCCAGATTTAAATACGCAGACACAATCACATGTGTGGGAAAATCGTGAGTTTCAAAAAAAAATTTCAAGTGGTGTGGGGAGTTCTACAATTCACAATTTGCATCAAGGTAATTTATTCTTATATTTACATTGTGTCATCATATTTATTACCAAATTTCATATTTGTATAGATTATTTTTCTTTCATTTGCAGAATGTAAAACAATTTAACTTTTTGTGATTTGCATTTTTAGGTGCTTCTACAACGGGTAATGTGTTTGGACGTTTTGAAACTGTACAAAATTCTCCTTACGTAAATCCTAATTTGAGGAATTTTGACATGCAAGCAGGTAATTATGAATATTCTAATAAGTTTCATAATGGTTGAATTCCTTTGATTCGTGACTTGTTATTCTTATCTTTACATTTTGTGATAATATTTATATTTAATTGCAGGTCCGTCTACACAACATTCCCATTTGATAAATCCCCATTCGAGGAATTTTGATATGCAAGCAGGTAATTATGAATCTACTAATAAGTTTCATAATGGTTGTATTCCTTTGATTCGTGACTTGTTATTCTTATCTTTACATTTTGTGATAATATTTATATTTAATTGCAGGTCCGTCTACACAATATTCTCATTTGATAAATCCCCATTCGAGGAATTTGGATATGCAAGCAGGTAATTATGAATCTGCTAATAAGTTTCATAATGGTTGTATTCTTTTGATTCGTGACTTGTTAGTCTTATTTTGATATGTTGTCATCATATTTATCCTTGTTTGCAGGTCCGTCTACACAAAGTCGTCATGAATTTGAGCATCCCAATTTTGGCTCTAGTGATAACATTGAAAATGATGATATTGGGAATGATAAGGACAGTGATGATTCTGACTGTTCGATCCATATTCATACAGACGATGAGATGGAAGAACACGTCAGCAATGCAATGAGGGATGAGGATGAGGATGAGGATGATGATGAAGATGATGACAGTAATGTACCAATAAATGAAGATTTCCCTCCCGCAAGAGCTGAAGAAAGACCTCATGAAGTGCTCCCATTCTACTCTGCCACATACCCAGAAGTAGAAGGTGATTCACTTCATCGAGAAAGTGCAGGTTTGTCCCGGAGAATAATTTATGATCATGCGAAAGGTAATCTTCGCAAGGGCCAAGTTTTTGACAACAAACTCAGCTTGCAAGCAGCAGTGAAAAACTACCACGTGCAGCATGCACGACGCGAGTTTAGGGTGACAATTAGTAAGCCGACAGTGTATGCCGTAAAATGCAAACATGGATGCCCTTTTAGACTGCGTGGAAGTTTGTTGAAGAATACTAATTTCTGGAAAATTACAAGGTATGAAGGGTCACACACATGTTTTGCTGAAAATTGTTCCAATAACCATTTCAACTTGGACATAAACATGATCGCAAATGAACTTCTACCAGAAGTGAGGAAGGATCCGTCATATAAGGTCGGTCTAATCCGACTAATGGTGTCAAAAAAATGGCAATTCGAAATTTCGTATGGAAAGGCTTGGTACAGTTTGCGACGTGCAAATGAGATTGTATACGGCACGTGGGAGGATTCAGTTACATGGTTGCCTAAACTTTTGGGAGCTATCCAGAAGTGGAATCCGGGTACGGTTGTTGAATGGCGGCACAAATATGAGGATCAAAACCCAAAAATGCTGAAATATTTGTTTTGGGCGTTCAAACCATGTATAGATGGATTCCGATATTGTCGAAGGGTCATATGTGTTGACGGGACTCATTTGTACGCACGACACAAGGCTAAGTTGTTGGTCGCATCAACTTTGGATGGAAATCAGAACATTTTACCTCTAGCATTCGCCATCGTTGATAACGAGTCCAACGAGTCTTGGTTATGGTTTTTGCAATTGGTGTGCAAACATTTTTTGATTCCTGATGAAGGTGTTTGCCTTATTTCTGATCGTCATAAGGGCTTATTAAATGCTACTCGATATATGTCCGCATTTACCCCTCCCCTGGGAGCTCATAGATATTGCCTACGACATGTGAGTTCAAACTTTAATTCTCACTTCAAAAGTAAAGCTTTGAAGGAACTCTGTTATGCAGCAGGTATGACACATAATGTCCGAAAATTTGACAAAGCAATGGAACTTATTGGTAATAAGGATCCGGCTGCGTTGAATTATTTGAAAGGTATCCCACAAGAAAAATGGACATTGGCATATGATGGAGGGATGCGGGAAGGCATTATGACGACGAACATGGGAGAAAGCTTGAACAATGTGTTGAAAGGTACTCGACATCTTCCACCAACAGCAATTGTTGAGTGCACATTTCATCGCATTGTGGAATATTTTGGTGATAGAGTGCGAATGGCTTTGGCAATGAGGGAACAGCCCCTGACGACATATGCATATAAAATGTACAATGAGTGGGCAAGAAAATCCTCGAACCACACAGCAACAGTTTTTTCTTGGTTGGATTACACGGGTCAAGTTAAAACTCCCCGACAGATGGGGTCCGGAAATCATACTTACATGGTCGACATCAAAGGTAAATACTGCTCTTGTGAAAAATGGACTCTTCATCGAATTCCGTGCTCACATGCTATTAAATTATGTGAGAAATTACAGATTATGTCGTCCTCGTATGTTGAAAAATATTACCTCGTCCATGAATATTTGAAAACATATCAAGGGAGGTTCTATCCGTTTCCTGAATCACATTATTGGGACACCCCCAATTTTGAGTTGGTCCATGACCCCGATCTGAGGAAGCCACCTACTGTGGGTCGACAGCGGAGTACTCAAATTCCCAATGAGATGGACTGACCCGAGTTAGACTCAGATTATTTGTAGCGTGGTGTTGACAATTAGACGCAAGTTTGATTCAAAAACTATGTTCTTTTATTGATTTTGAAATGCTCGTATTTTGGCATGTTTCTGTGCATTTTTTGGGTATGACTTGGACATAGAAATTGCAGGTGGTGTTGTGAACTTTGTCATACAACAAGAAGTGGGTCATTTCGATGCCCGAGTAAAGAAATATGGTGAGACGAAAAAAAATAATAGCAATTTTTTTTTAAGGAATAATGACTTTTTATTTTTTTTTCGACTCATTTTTCTCCATTTTTCGTGCGTTTTCGGGTTTCGACTTGAACATGAAAAATGTAGACTTGAGCATAAGCGACTTTTTGAAACAAGAATTGGGTCGTTTCGATGCCCGAGTAAAGAAATATGGCGAGACGAAAAAAAATAATAGCAGTTTTTTTTAAGGAATAATGACTTTTTATTTTTTTTCCGACTCATTTTTCTCCATTTTTCGTGCGTTTTCGGGTTTCGACTTAAACATGAAAAATGTAGACTTGAGCATAAGCGACTTTTTGAAACAAGAATTGGGTCGTTTCGATGCCCGAGTAAAGAAATATGCCCAGACAAAAAAAAATAATAGCTGTTTTTTTTTAAGGAATAATGACTTTTTATTTTTTTTACGACTCATTTTTCTCCATTTTTCGTGCGTTTTCGGGTTTCGACTTGAACATGAAAAATGTAAACTTGAGCATAAGAGACTTTTTGAAACAAGAATTGGGTCGTTTCGATGCCCGAGTAAAGAAATATGCTCAGACGAAAAAAATAATAGCAGTTTTTTTTAAAGGAATAATGACTTTTTATTTTTTTTCCGACTCATTTTTCTCCATTTTTCGTGCGTTTTCGGGTTTCGACTTGAACATGAAAAATGTAGACTTGAGCATAAGCAACTTTTTGAAACAAGAATTGGGTCGTTTCGATGCCCGAGCAAAAAAATATGCCAAGACGAAAAAAATAATAGCTGTTTTTTTAACGAATAAACTTCTTAAAACATATACACAAATACGCCATCGCAAATACATATACAAAACATGTTTATTTTGGTAAAAACTAATGACTTCAACATAAACAAAACTAAACTACCCATGTGGCCTTGTGCCAAGATGTCCCCTTGTGCCACACTGTTGAGGGTGTCCCGTCCTAGTAGACCGTCTTGGCCTTATTGTAACTTCTTCACTCATTTCGTTGCTCATATCCAAAGGGAACGGAACAGGCGATATATGTCGTTGATGTTCCACTGGTGAAGATAGAATCAAAGTTTGGGGAGGGGGATCATTAAAAATTGAGTCAACGAACGAACGCAAATACGACTGGTCATTAAACCCGGAATAGGAGGAAGACCCGCTTCGGTACTCAGGTGCAAACCCAGAATAGGAGGAAGGCCCGCCTCGTAACTCAGGTGGAAACCCGGAATAGGAGGTAGGCCCGCCTCGGTACTCAGGTGGAAATCCGGAATAGGAGGAAGGCCCGCCTCGGTACTCAGGTGGAAACCCAAAATAGGAAGAAGGCACGCCTCGGTACTCAGGTAGAAACCCGAAATAGGAGGAAGGTCCGCCTCGGTACTCAGGTGCAAACCCAAAATAGGAGGAAGGCCCGCCTCGGTACTCAGGTGGAAACCAGGAAGATCCGGGTCGATACTCAGGTGGAAACCAGGACGGTCCGGCTCGGTACTCAGGTGCTGAAGTCGGGGCTGAGGACGGTCCGGCTCGGTCCTCAGGTGCTGAAGTCGGGGCTGAGGATGGTCCAGCTTCATCGTCATCATCTTCTATACCTTCGGAGTCTTCCAATGTACTCCGGCTTCTCCTTTGTGGAAGCATGGTTTCTCCTCCACGTCTATGACTGTGAGAACCAGATGCTACATCGCCATGACGTCCACATGTGACCAGATTTGCGAGGCCGGTGAGACCCGATCGCACCTGTCCAAGTACCCTCCTAAATCCGTGGCTACTTTGAGGGGCTTTTTCAATAGTCGTTTGCATGCCTTGAATGCGATTATACTGAAAAGATAAAACAAAAGAGTTAAACAAAAAATCATAGAAAAAACAGCTATATTACAACAATAAGTATATTTACTAACCACATTCTGCAATAGAGGGGCCGACCCTGTTTGATATCCCACTGTTCTCCTAGTCAAGGTGGGTGAAATATAACGCCGAGTGATTCTATCATACCACTCGTCGTATCTCGGTTCTGTGTCATTTCTGCCTTGAATAGGTTGTCCAGTCACAGTTCTATTGGCCCGATCATTCCACATTGCAATATATGCATCATTTTCGTTTGCCCAATTTATATTTCTCCCCCTACGGTCCCTTCTTCGCTCAGGGACAACATTGTGTGGAATATTTTGTCGGAGTCCAAACTGTCGCAAAACACGCTCAGGACGATGATGTTCCACGACGTCGAAGAATATCATCGGAACTGATGCTTTCCACACAACAACGTCCAAGCATTCAGGTGGCAACTCGTCGATGTCTTCATCATTCAAATTGTATGGAGTCCAGATAAACTGAAGTATGAAAAATGTATGAAATTTTTTTTAATACAGAAGGATATAATAGAGATATAAAAACGTTATGAATTTTTTTTTTACTCACATGTCCTTCGGCCATCTGATCAAGTCCATCTCTAATTGCTCGGACACTGTGAGCGACAACAATGTCATTTGTAATAGGGCGATACCACCTTTAAACATCAATCACACAATTAGTACAAAAATAAGATTTTTCCTAATTAATTTTTGTTAATTAATTAAAATTCATAAGCATATCAGTAAATTACCGTGCACCATAAGGTGCTCGGACAATACCATGCTCATCAATTCCTGTCACTGGATGGGGAACATTACTGGGTCTGACAACCAAAAATCTAGACCACGCCCATATCTGTTAATGAATATGTACGCATAATTAAAAATCACGAATTATCATAAAAAATAACATAACAATATTTAAATAATCAAGACTATACCCACCTGTAACAATGGCACACAAACATCTATATTTCTCTGATCTATGATGCAGGCTTTGCTTAGCCCTCGGTATAACCATGCCAACACACCACTCCCCCAGCTATAGGAGTTTGTTGCATTAACATCTTCAAATAATGACAACCATAGCACCGGGACAACATCTCCGGTGTTGTTGGGACACAATACGCCAAGCAACATAAGTGCCCAACAACGGGCTATCTGATCGACCTGCATTTCATGAGATTCGGGGGTGATTTGGCCAGCAGCCGAGGTCACATGGGCGACAATTTTTGCGATTTTTAGTTGAAACCCTTTTTTTTCAAAATCCTGCCTAGTCATTGGAAACCCTAAATATTCCAAAATATAGGCTGCACACTCATCATAACTATGTAAAACACGATTCGTTATTAGAGGTCGACCATCGACTGGAAGATCAAATATTATAGCAATATCCTGAAGAATAATCGTAGCCTCTCCAGTTCTGAAATGAAATGTATTGGTCGCCATCTCTCGACTAGCGCCGTTACAAGACCCATATCATTTGTCCATGGCCCTAACTTATATACCCGATATAACCCCATGTGTTGCAATTTTAACAAAACTCAGTTATGTGGGGTCCTTCCATAAGCACTCTTAAAATATGAACTGTCCGCCAGTCTAGCACGGAACACGAAATCGGGGGACTCACCAACTGTCCGGTCAACACACTAACGTCTATCGGGCCATATATATGATCAATAAACTCCTCCGCCATCCTACATTGAAATAAAATAATAAATTATTTTCAATTAAAACGATACTTGAGCTAATTAGAATAATATAAATTAATATTTCATAAACTCAAACACATACATCACAAAAAAATAAACTTATGTGACAAAATTAATTGAGAAAAATGCAAAATTAGTCCCGTAACTATAGGGGTCTAGCAAATGTAGTCTCATATTTTGTATTAGTGGCAATTATGGTCTTGTATCTTCAAAAAAATCGCAATTTGAGGACAAATTGGCCGGAAGCCCTAATTTTGGCCAGAGTTTGCCATGTGGCATTCAATTTGGAGATTTTTTATTTTATTTTTCGTCTGAATTAGTCCTGTAACTGTAGGGGGGTCTGGCAAAATTAGTCCTACAACTATAGGGGTGTGGCAAAATTAGTCCAATTTATTTACCCACGTGCGTGACACGTCAGCAATTCAGGCCAAATTGAAAATTTTCGGCGAAATTTGTCCTCAAATTGCT
The DNA here is from genome assembly GCA_019426215.1 of Buddleja alternifolia. NCBI lineage: Eukaryota > Viridiplantae > Streptophyta > Magnoliopsida > Lamiales > Scrophulariaceae > Buddleja > Buddleja alternifolia. The sequence continues at coordinate 44,063,630 of CM033393.1, forward strand.
ATTTTTTAGGAGATATAGGACCTCAATTGCCACTAGCACAAAATACGGGACTACATTTGCCAGACCCTTATAGGTACAGGACTAATTTTGCATTTTTCTCAAATTAATCCACACATCTATAATTTGAAATTATACCTAAAAGTTCAAGACTATACCTAAAAATTCAAGATTATACCTAAAATTTGATATTGAACGTACTAATTAAAAATTACACCTAAAATTGATATTATACCTCCTAAACCCTAAAGTATACATAAAAAATTTAATATTATAACTAATAATTTGACATTATATTTTAAAATTCAAAATTAAACCTTATATTTCTACCAATTTAAGAATAACATGATAATTCAAAATTAGAGCTAAAATATAAAAAATAAACAAATTAAATCAAAATTATACCAACAATTCGAAATTAGAGCTAAAGTATCAAGATTATACCAACAATTCAAAATTCAACTACAAAATTCCACAAATTTTAACCTCAATTGATGAATTCCACAACAATTCGAAATTAAACCTACACCCTAAATCCAAAATTACACTACAAAATTTCACAAACTTAAACCTAAATTGATAAATTTCACAAAAAATCGAAATTACACCTAAAACATAAATTCAAAATTACATTGAAAAATTCCACAACTTTAATTCCTAAATTGATCAATTTCACAAAAATTCGCAATTACAAAACAAAATTCCACAATCTAAAACACTAAATTGATAAAATTCAACAAAAATTCGAAATTACACCTAAAGCCCAAATCCGAAATTATACAACAAATTCAAATTCGAAAAATTACACAACAAAATTCCACAAATTAAAACACTAAATTGATAAAATTCAACAAAAATTCGAAATTACACCTAAACCTCAAATCCGAAATTACACAATAAATTCAAAAAATTACACAATAAAATTCCACAAATTCATAAGCAAATTCGAAATTACACTACAAAATCCCACAAATTTAAACCTAAATTGATAAAATCCACAAAAATTCAAAATTACACCTAAAACATAAATTCTAAATTACATTGCAAAATTCCACAAATTTAATTCCTAAATTCATCAACTTCACAAAAATTCGCAATTACAAAACAAAATTTCACAAACTAAAACACTAAATTAATAAAATTCAACAAAAATTCGAAATTACACCTAAAACCCAAATCCGGAATTACACAACAAATTCGAAAAATTACACAACAAAATTTCACAAATTAAAACACTAAATTGATAAAATTCAACAAAAATTCAAAATTACACCTAAAGCCCAAATCCGAATATACACAACAAATTCAAATTTGAAAAATTACACAACAAAATTCCACAAATTAAAACACTAAATTAATAAAATTCAACAAAAAAAATCAAAATTACACCTAAACTTCAAATCCGAAATTACACAATAAAATAACCCAAATTCATAAGCAAATTCGAAATTACACTACAAAAATACAAGATAATTTTTTAAACCCTAAATTCATTAATCATACAAAAATTTAAAAATATAATGGCTCTATATATTTTATATAGTAACAATATATAAAATTTACCTTGAATTGTTGAGAATGATTGAAAAATATTGAAGAAGATGAAGAAAATGGTGAAGTGAAGATGGAGGAAAAATCGAGAGTGAAAATGGAGAGAGGAAGAAAGGAGAGAGGAAGAAAAGAAGGAAAGAAAGAAGGAAAAAAGGGAAAGAAAAAAAAAAAAAAAAAGAAAAATCGCCTGCAAGCCACGCCCCACGCGGGCTTGCAGCTTTCTCTGCCATTCCGCGCCACCTGGCGTGGAATGAATAAAATAATAATAAAAAAAACAATTTCGACCATTCCGCGCCACGTCAGTGCGGAATGGCCGAAAATTTTAAAAAATATATTTTTTTATTGATTTCGCGCTGACGTGGCGCAGAATCAGCCCGATTCCGCGCCACATCAACGTAGAATGTATTATTTCCTGATGTTCAATTTTTTGTGTATTATTTTTTTAATTTTAATTTATTTTTGTATTATTTATTTAAAATTCCCATAGCTATAATCAAATGGGTGTTTCCTTGCCCTAAAATCTTCCCACTAGCTCCAACCCAAAAAAAGACCCACAACATCTTTATCCTTCTTTATTTCTGTTCTGTTCTCTACTTTATTAAAGTAAACAGATAATTAAACCAAAAGTAAACATCATTACTACATTATTCAAAGCAAGGGGAAAGTATCATTATGGGCTAACACGTGATTCCCTCCCTAGTTTCTTTGACTCCATTACCGCTTACCTAATCTACATCTAATTTCTTCTCAGCACACATTCATTTCTTCTATCCATAAAAAAGTTAGATGTTATCGGTATTAGGGGTGTAAACGAGTCGAGCTCTAACTCGAGCTTGTATACATGAGCTCGAGCTCGACACGAGCTTGAATCGAGCCCAAGCTCACTAGCCTGGCTCGCGAGCTCGAGCCTAAATTGGCTTTTGATATTTTATTAAATTATTAATATAATTAATATTATAAAAATATATAAATATATATAATTAATATTATAAAAAACTATTGACTATTGACATTAAAAAAAAATTATTAATACATATAGTTAATATTTATAATAAAAAAATAACTATATATAAAAAATCCAAAAGCTCGCGAACCTTTTCTTAGAGGAAAATAGCTCGAGCCCGATGTCACGGACTTAGCCTCAATACTAACGTCTCGTGCGGCACTTAGCCCTTCGACCCGCCTCTTGCGTGACTCGTGCTAAGTCAGCCTCGCCCACTCGTGCTCGTGTGCTAAGGAAATTTGGCAAAATGCACCAAGAAGCTCTTTAAGTAAACACTCTATATTGCTCTCAAACTTGGTTGGTTACATATGAACTCCTACCATCTATTTATAGTGATCCACCTCCTCAATGGACGGTTGAGATCAACTTGATCCTACGGCTAATATTGAACATCTAGATAATTCTAATATTTTACAAGACTAATCAGAGAATTCTACCAACAAATGCTCCTAGCCACCATTCTCTATACATCTAGATACTCTAGATTATTCTATCCATAACTATTATACAAGGTTGTGTAGCTCATGGACTTTTGGATTTGGTGGAAGGAGTTCACTCCCTACATCCTCCCCCACCCAATTCGACGACGCCCTCGTCGTCGTGCAACATTGTCCCAATCGTCCCTCCGCAATGCTTTGGAAACTCTTCCCTCTCCTAAGGGTTTGATCTTGCCGGGGTTCTCGTGTGTCTTCATCGGCATAGGTCTTTCTTTGTCCCACAGTTGCCTCCGAAGTTGCCTTGTCTCGCGTGGAGTCTTCTCGCAAGAGTCCACGGTTGGTGTCTTAACACTGGGCTTCGGCCCATCCTTCGCATCCTCGATGAGTTGGATGGCCGACAAATACATGGGCTTCGCCTTATTGGTTGCTTCCGATTGTAGGCACTATGCATTTGTCCAAAATCCATCAAATATAGGCATTGGAACTGCACATACCTTGCGCATGAAATCCAATCCTAGTACGACCTTATAGTCGTCCAACTCGGCCACCGAGAAGTCCACTCGTCCCTTCCACGGCCCGATACTCAAAAGAGGCGTAAGAATTCACCGTCTTGAATCCTTCGCCTTGTGTGACAAAACGAAATTGTGCGTAGCCCCAGTGTCTACCATCGCCTTGGTAGACCGCCCATTGATGTGCGCCTCCACGTACATCAGCCTCTTGCTTGATGCGGTTGGCGTTGGCTCCTCTTTGACGGCATTTAGAAGTTGCACAGCCCCTAAACGCCTTGGCCCCTCCTCTGATTCATCGGGTTCCTCCACATACTACATTGGGCTGCCTCATGACCCTAATTGCAACGTCCCAAGCTTCTTTCCCCTGCAAACATCCCAATAGGCCCGACGAGTTCCCCGAACTATCATCCTCATGATGCTTGCCTCCCCCACCATTGCCCGTGCCATCCCTCTCGCGCTCCTTATGATGGTGTTGAAACTCGCTTAGGGACTCGGCAGCGGCAATTGCCTCATCTATCGTGTGGACGCCCCGTCGATGCATAAATCACAAAGTAGAAGAGTGAGTCCCGCTCATGTTCCATAAGAGTTGTAAATTCACATAGTCCCTAATGGTGCTCCTATGCCTCAACAATCTCTACGAGCCTCATAAACGACATTCTCCGGATAGAAGTGCCGTTAAGCTCCCGTGTCGACTCGATGCATAAACCTTTCCCGATATCGGCATGCTTCCTGCGCCACCATAACATTGCGGTATCGGTAAGGTAAAGTGTAGCCGTACGTACCTTCGAGTCCTCGTCCGTCAAGTTGAGCCCCTCGAAGTACAACTCCATTTGCCATAGGAAGTGCTCTACCTCCTTGGCATCCCTTTTGCCATGCTTGGGGTGGTCCACTCTTGGACTCGACACCATGGTAATAGCCCCGCTAGCCTGACCTTTTCTGTCTCCTCTCCTCGACCAATTTTGCATAGCATCCTCAAGCCTAGCAAGACGTTCCTCTTGAACGGTGCTAGTGTCCAAGATCGCACGTCCGCCTTAACCCTCCGAGAACGTGGCCCTCCACGTCTATTGTGTGCTCCGCATGTTGTTCGAGTAATGTGGTTTGCATCTCGTCATCAAATCGCCTCGCTTGCCATTACCCGAACACCCACACGAAACCCAACCACCATTAGAAGACTTAACCACTCGTGCTAAGTCAGCACTAAGGGAATTTGGCCACTCTTTAAGTAAACACTCTATATTGCTCTCAAACTTGGTTGGTTAAAATGAACTCCTACCATCTATTTATAGTGATCCACCTGTAATCATTGTAGGCTCATCTAGATAATTCTCCTAGATCCTAATCTTTACCAACAAATGCTCCTACACTATTCTAGAGAATTCCTACCATTCTCTACACATCTAGATACATTCTAGATTATTCTATCCATAACTATATATACAAGGTTGTGTAGCTCCATGGACTTTTGGAGCCTCAATTGGTGGAAGGAGTTCTTGAAAACTCCCGGAGCGTGACACCGAGCTCGAGCTCGTGAAGTTCGGCTTGAGCTCGTGAAACTCAATCTCGAGTCTAGCTCATTCGAGCCGAGCCAGCTAAGCTCACGAGCCGGCTCGACTCAAGTTACACCCCTAATCGTAATTGCAAAATTTATGATAGACCAAATTCAACGATTCTAATGTACATCTTATTCACACAATAATATGTATTCCGTGTTATCTATAAATACAATTATATAAAAGAAATAAACACAAAATACATTCGAACCATAGCATCTATCCGTCATAAATTACTCCATCCTAATTGCACACCTTTCTTCCCAATAGTTTATCATTATTCACAAAATCGTCGGCACAACTGCCGAACATAAATCAATCCCCCACCAATAAACAAGTGAAATCAAAACCACCCAACCTTGTCGCCTGTCGGTGAATTATCTCCTCTCGAATTCATAACCACGCTTTTACTTCACATGTTCCCAACTATTCCTCCTTTTCTGTTCCTACAATTTTCACTTCCCTAGTCCCATCCCTCCACTCTACAGTTGTTGAGTAATGGTTCCTGCTCAATCGCCGGAAACCCAAACCATGAAGAAACCACCAAAAACCACTAATTTCCTCAAAAACGCTCCATCTTCATATCCTCGCCTTTTCTCTGGATCCAAGCCCTAATCATTTCCATCGCCCGCACACCACCGCCGTGTTTCCCCGACCGCACCGCCGCCGTCCCTGCCACCGTCCGCTACCTTCCACCCCAACACGAGGTCGTTTCATCCAACGCCACGGCCGCCGCCGTGGCCTTGGCCCAACCCGAACCCGAACCCGCCTCTGTTAATTACAACGAAGAGTGCCCCTCCGGCAGGGTCTACGCTTACGATCTACCTTCAATGTTTAATAAAGATTTAGTGGTGCCCAATTGCACGGATTTAGATCCGTGGAACTGGGAATGCGGCATAATTTCCAACCACGGCTACGGCAAATCTGCATCCGAACTCCGCCGGGTCTTGCCGGGGGATCTGCACAAATCGTGGTACCACACGAACCAGTTCACTTTAGAGGTGCTATTCCACAGCCGGATTCTCAAGCATAAATGCAGAACAATGGAGCCGGAATCAGCCACAGCGTTCTACATTCCGTTCTACGCCGGACTCGCGGTGGGGAAGCATTTGTGGACGAACGACACTTCGGGCCGCGACCGCCATTGCAAGATGATGCTGCGGTGGATCAAAAAACAGGATCACTGGAAGAAATTCAATGGCTCGGATCATTTCATGACGATCGGCAGAATCACATGGGATTTTCGACGCTTGACCGACCCGGGAAAAAGCTGGGGGTCTAGCTTTCTCAATATGCCTTCAATGCAGAAAGTTACGCGCTTCATCATAGAGAAATTCCCTGGGGATGAGATGGATGTGAGTGTTCCTTACCCTACCGGATTCCACCCCAAGACAAGTGATAGCCTTATTGACTGGCAAAACTTCGTCCGCGATTACAATCGTTCCAATCTGTTCAGTTTCATTGGAGCAATGCGTAATTGGGCCGATAACGATTTGCGTGGGCATATGATGCGTCTCTGTCAGAACGAGCCGAGTCTGTGTCGACTCGTGGACTGTGCTGTGGCTCAGTGTGGCAGCGACATGTCCGTGACTTTGAAGCCATTGTTGGGGTCGGAGTTCTGTTTACAGCCTAAGGGGGATAGTTCTACAAGGAAAGCGGTTTTTGACTGCATGGTGGCTGGTTCAGTGCCAGTTTTCTTCTGGAAGAGCACGGCTTATGATCAGTATGAGTGGTTTTTGCCGGGTGAACCGGAGAGTTACTCGGTTTTTATAGACCACGAGGAAGTGTTGAACGGGACGACATCTGTAAAAGAAGTTTTGATGAGGTATAGCAAAGAGGAGATTAGGAAGAAGAGGGAGAAAGTGATTGAGACTATTCCGAAGATAATTTACACCAAACCAAATGGTGGAATAAAGAATTTTAAAGATGCTTTTGATGTTGCTCTTGATGGGGTTTTAGAGAGGATCAAGGAGGAGAAAGAATGGGCTGATTTCTTATTATGAGAAAATATGTGAGAAGGGGGGATGATAGTTCCAGAATGGTTATTGTTGCAAGGAGATATCAGAGGGCAAAAAATGGCGAAAGTTATTGCACAAGATGGAAGTATCGGAACCAAAAAAATCGCAATTTTTTTGAGTTTCTTCAAGAATTCTTCAGAAAAGTGGAAGGTGAAATCTTCAGTTGTATTTAGAAGGGTTTTAATCATTTGACTGAGCTATATTAAATTTTTTCACTCACAGAAATGTGTGCAATTGTACAATGTGATAGTTCCAGAATTTCAGCACCAGATAACCTCAAATTCAGCATCAAACAGAATGATTTCCTTTTCCGTCATATGATTGATACATATTGATATCATTTACATGTGCATTTTGTGCTTAAATTTCAAATCATACTTCAACGTGTCAAGATCATACCCAATCAGAAGGATGGGTGATGCATGTTGTGCTTAGCAGATTGTGGCAAGATTTCCATATTCTGCAAAAAATATAGAAATTAAGGAAAAGGTAGCAAACATGAATGGAACTGAACTTTGGATTTATATGTATCTAATCTAGAAACTGAGAGCCAATAACCATTTGGTTAAACGGCGTCACATTTCACTGTTAAGTGAGATGTCAAAGTGTTCGAATCCCCACCCCTACGTTCCCACCGTTGTAATTCGAAAAAAAAAAAAAACAATCTAGACATTGAGAGCTACTTGTTAACCACCTTCCTAAGAGCACTAAGGGAAACTATTTAACGGATCAAATTAAGGAGTGTAAAATGGAATAAAAATTCCCCATACTGTGCCAGATTTCCTTCCACTCAACCTCATGGAAGAGGCTTCCCACCAAGCATAAAACGAAAAGCCTTTCTACAGCAAAATTTTCACCATACAACATGGTGTCAGCAAAAATATTTGCTCTTGAAATAGTCAGCCCATGTACTTTTACAAGTAGCTACAATTTTTTCAAGTCTTTAACAGGATTAAAGCATGGAAGGAAGAGGAAAAGTTCAGTAGCTTACCACTTATACTCCAAAATTTGGCATGCCCATCATATAAACCTGTTCAAGCAGGGTCTTATCATCCTGCAAGAAGTATAAATATGTCATTTGTTAGATGCGGAAAGAACAGATACATCATCAGTTCAGAAATGAGAAAACTGTGTTAAAAATAGAGCAGGGTGCATGAAGGATTTCAAGAAAACAGGGAAATGCTTACTCTAAAACATTTCCATAATTGGAAAATACCATATGTTGCCATCTTCAGAATACCGACAACTATCCCGGTCCCAGCGGCAAACATAAAATTTGAACAAAGACAAGGCAAATTCATGTATGGTGACCACATTAACAACCTATGGCTTTCTAAGATAGCCATTTTCATGTCCTTTTGACAGTCCAAGTTTTGAGCTGAATAATATTAGGGAATAAACTGTGAACATGGATTGGATTAAGCAAAAACAAAACTTCCATGTTTAGAAAACATACCCGTCAACCACGGAAGGTGGATAGGTTCACTGGAATAAGTCGATAGAGCAACCAAACAGCAATGCAGGAACCGACAGAAAATACAAGAAGATTCAAAACTGCCAGGAAATACAATGTATCTTGTCATAACCTAAACCCTTTAAGGGGGCATAAAGCATTTTCGTCGTACATGCGTACAAATAGTCCATCCAAAACGACATCAAGCTATTCCACAAAACCTTTCTTGAGAACTATGAAAATACCAGCATGTAATTTTGAAGGCATCAAACTTAATCCAACTTCAGTTCTCAACTGCTGTCTGGTGAAATTTGAGGTTTAAACATGAAAGGAGGAAAGGTAGAAGAAATGAAAGATCTCATTGCTTTTCCTTAATTTCTAGCTGGTGGGATAGCAAGCTTATTCAACACCAACTGTCAGAGATGAAGCACACTTAATACTATTGTTGATAAACCTTGTGTGGGACCCAGACTGCATCTTCTCAAGTATTAGGACTAAAAACACAAACAAAAAGCACTTCTAACTCCATAAATCTTTTATAGCACATATATCCTCAAAACCCAAATGGAAAAGAGTTTCTGGAAGTTATACTAATAATTCCATGAAATAGCAGATTTCAGGATGTTTGGAACCCACCCAGAAGCAACTAGGAACCTGATGGGCTCCAAGCACAATCACAAGTCTGTAGTACAGAAAAATGTGCAAATATGTTGATGTGCTATGAGAAACCAAGAAGACTAAAGACTATAGGAGTAGCCAAACCCGAAAGCTTTCCTCCAAAATGAACACATGGGAACTAAGGATCTCAAAGTATCAGATGTTAAGGTAGTAGCAAATCGATAATATCTTCCTGTCATCATGATTAGAAGATCGGAGTCTATTTATTAGATAAAATGTAAGACGTGACCTATATATTTCGTGTATGAAAACATAAAAACAAATTCCATTTGTATTACCAATATGTATTTAGATAACATATAGAGGTCTTTCCACATTCAGAAAAGAATTTTATCTGTTTTTTCTTTTTCCATTAGAAAACATAATTAACAGAATTTGAAATGCTAGAGATCAAAACATGTAGCAAAAATGTACCCTAGTCAAACTAAAATTTTACATTATGATTGCAGCATTATTGAGGATAAGCAAGGAACAAAGTCTATAAATAGATAAGACTCAGCATCCCAATCCAAATCAAGTCTCAGAGACAAGGATAAATAAAATGCACACAAGTTATTCACAGTTACCCAAGGTGGCTTTACCCCCATAAATCTAAGTATGTTCTTCTTTCAGATCTTCCTTGCTTGATACATACCAATTACTCTGTGTTCTGAACTTCATACCCCTTTCTTATCCGTTTTGTACCCTTTTCAACTCTTTCTTTGCCTACTCTTGCCGAATTCTGTTTCTCCAGATCGTTTCTTGGCTTATTTTTGCCTTCCTTATTTTTAATAAGGCAATGTGCTCCTTCTTCTTTGCGTAATTCCTTCCCTCTAGCTTCCTGTAGGTTTTTCTTGTCATCTCTCAAAATTTTTTGCAGTTCATGGACATCCTTTGTGATGAGATCCATAGGTTGTAGAAATGAGAAGTCTTTATCGACATTAGTCTCAATCTGATAGGCACAAACAAACATTGATCAATGTAAAAGACGTGCCTTATTAAGATGTTACAAATGGACCTAAAATTCCAGCTGAATTATGCAATTGCTAACATTTGTCAAATTTGCTTCCATCTCCTTGTACTGAAGTCCTTTCTGCACAAGTTTGACCAAAGCTTCAGGTGGAACTAAATTGCAATCAATTGGCGACTTGTTGAAACCAGCCTCATGGTTAAAAGCAAAAGCTGTATGTGTAAATCCTACAAGAAATTTGTGGGAAAATAACACAGTAAACAGGAGATTCAAACAGAGGATGAAAGGAGCTGTTGAACCATCCACCCACCCCTCTCCTGAATTCCTCAGATACTTCCACATGTGTATTTTGAAGAAAATTAAGAATTTGAGTGGTTTAATAGTGGGAACGCCAAGGATAAAACACACAGCGAAGCAGCACCTTATACATTATTGGATTATGTATTTTCCGAAACAGAACGCATATATGTTAACTTAGCATAAAATTATCTTAAAAACTTATCCTCAACACACCAAGCTACAGACATAGATAGCATTAGCTTATTTCATTTCTTTCCATAAGAAAACTTGAAAAATAACGTGAACTCATTGCATATAGGACTTCTTTTTGTCCGTAGTGCATAAAATCTAGGCGAATGCACCACTAGATTACCGTTTCCGTAACAGAAAGCAGATATTAATGTTTTCTGCAATAATATAAAGCGAATCATCAGCCAAAGCCACACTTGCGACTAACTCACAAAAGGAGTTCAAATGGTCGCAAAATTTGTAAGATTTCTTAACAAAAAGGAAGAGAAGACACAAGAACAGGTTCATCATTACAAATGAATCAAATTGAAGAAACAAACACAAGTTCATAAATGGATATGGATCAAATTTAAGCATTAAATAATGAACATTCTAAAGCATTTGACAAAAGAAGCCCATTTAAATACTAAAAAGCATTCTTCTCCTGCAATAATTTCAGTTTCATTAAATTGTTCAAATATAGATATAGTTATAGATACAGTCAGTTTACAGTACTTTCCTACCTTCTAATGCATGAAACCTACACCTAACAGCCAGAAAATACCCAAGATTTGATCACGATGAACTAGTATTTTTTTTTCACCAAAATAATAAATCAACTGCACTTCCTTTGAACAATCAATTCATCAATAAATCTCTATGCCTCATACTATTGCACTGAAAATATAGCGGATTTTCACCCCGGTCCTCCACGCTTCGTCAAATTTCTAGTTGTACATATAGCAGTCATACACAGACGTGCAAACAAATAGAGATATAGCGAGAGAACCTGATTCCTTGAGATAACGAAGTATGATGTAATTCAACTCGACGGAAGTGATGGAGGCCATTATATCGGGGGTTATTATCGAGCGGCCGCTTCCAACTGCGAATGCTAACAATCCAGCACACCGCCGTCAATTCCCGTTACAATTCTCCAATTGCGATGACATATATATATATATATATAAACACACACACATATAGCTATTAGCGCGCGAGTTATTAGGAGAAGAGACAACGCGTGAGCGTGACAGCTTGGCTTGCAGCCAAGGGGCTTGTGCCAACATGGACTCTTGGTTCTGCCTTTCTTTTATCACGCTCCTTTTGGACTCTAACTGGGCTTTCAGACCAGTGGGCCTAAGAAAGTTCTTTTTGGTTGAATCTATGGGCCTCGTAAATGTCCATAAGGATGATCTTTAAGCCCATGAACTCAGCTTTCATTTTTTTATTGGGTTTGATAAGAGAAATTACTCTAAAATTTTAGGCGAAGCGGAACTTCTATCCCAAAATGATATACCACAAAGGTGTCACATCATTGTGGGATCGACAAATGTTCATTTTAAAAAAACTGCTAATAATAATTCAAAATAAATGGACATTTGTCAATCCCACAATGATGTGACACCATTGTGGGATAGAAGATCCTTCCGAATTTTAAGACAACTTAATGCTTTCCCAAAAAGGTAGGATCTAATGAGCTAATAGAAAATGTCCACAACTTACCTCTTACAACAGTACTATTGCGGAAATTAAATCAAATTACCAATTGATAACGAATTCAAAACTAAAAATACACACATATATGAGATATACTAACGCTTGAAAAAAAATCCCATAAACATTTCAGGCAGCTCTAAAGGACATTAAGAAGTACATCACGTGCTTTGCACTTGGCCTCAAGTGGTACGCATTTACTCAATACTATAGCCCCTTCACCTTCTATCAAATCTACCAAGGCTTCATCAATTCGACGCCATTGAAAACATTGTATCAAAGATGCTAAGCCCAAACCCACGACTCGTTGGGCTAACCCATTACTCGGACACGATCTCCTTCCCATGCCAAATTGTAGCACCTTTGTTGGCCCAACTTTTCCTACTTCAAACCTTTCGGGTTTGAAGCTTGTTGGATCATCCGACCAAACCATAGGGTCTCTCTGAATGGCCCAAGCATTCGCAAGCAACATGGTGCCACGTGGGATGTCATATCCCCCTAGCTTGAAATCTCTAGATGATTCATGTGGTAATGACATTGGTGCAACTGGGAATAATCGGAATGTCTCTAAAATAATATTTTGAAGGTATGGAAGGCTGGATAAATCTGACTTGTTGATTAGGCGATTATTGCCAACAAGATTGTCAACCTCCGCTCTAGCTTTGTCCAACTTTTCAGGGTGTTTTAGCAAAACAGTCATTGCCCATTCTATAATCACTGCTGATGTGTCTGTCCCTTCGAGTAGCATAACCTATCATTTCAATATTGTTTCAATTAGAAAACAGCACATGACTGATATGCATGTTGTTTTGTTAAACACTTGACGGTTGGGGACTAATTATGAACATTTTTGTAAGTTGTAGGACCAAAGTTGTCGAGTCCGTAAAGTGCAGAACCATTGTTGCAACCACCTCTATTATAAAGGACCAAAATACAACTCCTTGAAAGACCAAATTTGTCACTTCTAATGATTAGGTGCGATTTCTCCTAACAAAATATATATCACCTATACATCGTATTATAAAATCATTTCTAAGTATTATACATTGCTTCAAACATTTATTCAATCAAAACTGAAAAGAACAGAAAACTTACCACAATAATCCCTTTGATAACAACATCTGTGTAGTACTCTGGCTGCGATTCTTATAAAGAAAGCAAATGATCAATCATGGTATTTGTACTCGTACTGCTCCGGCGCTCATCAATCAAACCTTGCAAAAAATCATCCATTTTCCCGCTAACCCTTGCCAAATTCTTCTCAATACCTTTATAGTCTATCCAACCAAACACCGGAAAATAATCCGCCGGGTTTAGAACACCAGTACTCGTGATAACTTCATTCATCACCCCTCGAAACTTCTTCGCCTCCTCGTTATCGTCATCTTCGCCAAAATATCGCTTCCCGGCCACCATTCTCATGATAATATTAGAAGTCATATCGGAAAGCAAATGCTTCACCTCTGTTGAAGTGTGGTGAAGAAATGACTAATTTCCCTTTGATAATGAAGAGCACATTTGTCCCACATTGGAAACATATTGTAAAGGATGGTCTCTTTCTCCTATAAAAGGAGACCACCTTTTTAGTTTAGAAACCATCCCAAATTGACTAAGTCTTTTAGCAATTTCTTCTTTCTTCCTCTATAGTTTGTAATATTTTCACTTTAATCCTTTAGTGAAATATTTTGGTGGGGTCCTAGAACGTAGACTAAATTAGTCGAACCTCGTTATATTTTGGTGTTCTTTATTTTATGCTATTCTTCAAGTAGACATTGTTGGTTATAGTTGTAGTGTTATATTGTGCTATTAAATTCGTCTAGTTATTTCTGTCGAGGAGATTGGGTTTAAAGCACGACCGTTGTGACGCCTCCAATCTTTCCTGGAAATTAAATCTAATGTGGTTTTCTAATACAATATTTCTCTCGCTATTTCTATATTTAGTGGAATATGACTCTGAGTTCCACAACAAGCGGTATCATAGCTCGGGTATTCTGAGTATGCTCTGTGGTCGCAGTTTAATCTGATCTTCCACATCAGAAAAGTTTTCCCGGGCTATTTGGCTTTCGCATTTGAAGGGCTATTGAAGAATAATTTGTAACCAAAAATGGAAGGCAGCTCAAAAGCGTCGTCGTCGTCCATTTGGACGAGAACCACTGTGGCGAATACGCGATTGGCAGTGGAGTCTTTTGATGGCACATGCCATTTTGGTATGTGGCAAACCGAAGTTGTAGACACTCTCTTTAACAGGGTCTATATTTAGCTATTGAAGAAAAAAAACCAAATGATATGGAGGAAAAGGAATGGAATATGATGAATCGGTTGACATGTGGAACAATTCGTTCGTGTCTATCTAGAGAGCAGAGATATGCGTTTTCAAAATAAAACTCTGCATATAAATTGTGGATGGCACTGGAGGAGAAGTTTCTGAAGAAAAGCTGTCAGAATAAGCTCCATTTGAAGAAGCGGCTCTTTCGTTTCACATTTGTTTCGGGTTCCACTATGAATAGTCACATTACCAGTTTTAATCATTTGGTTACCGATTTAATAAATTTGGATGAGACTTTTAAAGACGAGGATTTGGCTCTGATGTTTGACATGAAAAATCCTTACGTGTTTGCACAACAAGTGGACTGGTCGTGTGTAGTAATAAAGTGGATTTTTAAGTCCGGGATGTCGAACCCACAGAGACTCGTATTTTAGATTGACAAAATTTAAAGCAATTGAAATTAAATTAAATGACTACGATTGTATAAAAAGTAAATAACATTCGGAAACAAGGCTAGAAAATGAGATTGAGATTCTTACGTGAGAAAGCAACTAAGGCACATGCTTCAACTGTTATTACTCGTTAATATATATGAGTGATTATTCGAATTATTAGACTACTATTGCTTTGGTGGAAAAAACCTTAATTAATTACTACCCGATCTCTCGGCCGTAATAATCCTATGATTACGTGACGGTTCTCTAAATAATTCTATCCGAGAATCAAATCATTAACCATGCATTCACGTTTTAGAATTTTCCCGGATTAATCCAGCTAACAGCACCCGAAAATCTATACCTATCTCTAGGAGCAATTCCTCATGTTTTTCGGATGATGTGTTAATTCCTTTGAACCCTAATCTATATTCTCTCAAATCATAAACTAGGCTAATTAGCAAGCATATGTTGATCAGGCGTACGATTGGAATAAAAGCATAAAATTAACACACAAAGCAATAATAGATTTAAGACGAATAATTAATTCATATATATAAACTCATAAAATTGGCATTCACATGGCCTTAGTTAAAGTAAATTAGTTCATACTCATAATTAGAAAAACAACTAAAATCGTAAAATTATTCATAGACAAATAATCTAGAAAATAAAATTCTCCCTATTACGAATTGATGAATTCATGTAGAATCGTCGTTCTCTTCGTCTTGCTCGTTTCTTGACTCCAACTCTCTTCCAAAGCTGAAAATTTCGAACCCTAATGATGTTGGAAGAGGATGTATTTATAGATGATGATCTCCAAGTCTCCTAGTTGAATTAGGAATGAAAACTTTCCAAAACTCGTCCAGCCGCCTCTCACGTCCGGACTGCGTTTTTCCCACGTACGTACGTTGACCAGTCAACGTCCGGACTGCATTTTTGCCACGTCCGGACTGTGAAGGCAGTGTATGAAATTTGTGTTTTTCTGCTCCTTTCGCTTGATTGTTAGGGTTTTTACTCCTGTACTCATTTAACAAACATATCAAAGCCACAAGTGGTAAAAATCACTCATAATCGACTCTAAATCACACAATTATCGGGCCCTAAAACATGTAAAACTCAAGCTTATCAACACCCCCAAACTAAACATTGATCGTCCCCGAGCAATTTAAACAAAAGAAAACTAAGGCTTACACAACACCACGATAAAGAAAAAAAGCAAAGCAAAACAAAGCTCACTTTTGTAGAAATCACGATTGCATTTAGCGTATGCAACAAGCCGTTAAACCTCAATTTTACCAAAGGAGGACGAGTGTTGTCTCGTGAAGGTTTGCAGATGATATACCCACAAAATCCAACCAAATTTCAGTCCCTTTATCAACACAAATCAACTTAATCAACAAGAAAACTATGGCATACAAATCGTCCGTTAAAGCTCACCATTATATACATATCAAAGACTCGCTCATGTTACACCTTGACTTGAATAAAAACCTCCAAAGGGTGTAGTGATTGTTAGTTTAAGGCATTTTAATCAAGTGGCATCCTTACCAAATTTCAGATTTTCTCCCATATCTACTAACCTTCGATGAATCCTAAAGCATAAGCCTCATAGACAACTTCATAACCACTTACATTTCACCACTTAACCATTTAACCTTTAACTTCACATGAAACTTCCATTTAAATTCATTAAGGCTCGGTCGTGTGCAATGTTCTATTCCCTTAGGCTTTCTATGACACCCATGTATCAAGCTTTGGATCAATGACTCCCAAACTAGATAGTTTTAGGGCATTAAGTGTCCAGACACTCCTTATGGATTTAATCGCTCGAGTGCCAAAGGCCACGAAATAAAACTAGACCTTTCATTCACTTTCAACTTTAATTGGCTTGAGCAGAGCTCAAATTAGCATAACAGTACAGTTTATAGGCATGTAACTTTTCACCTACAGTACATATTAGCTTGACTTTATAGTCATACCAATTATCAACCTTATTCATTAATTATTAGACATATGAAGCAACTACTCAACTCATGACCTTAAGAAGAATCTAAGTCAATATTTCCGGGAGAAATTCCTTAAGTGTTTCAGAATGCTTATCCAACTTAACTTCTCTACCCTCGACTTGTCGTGCATTTGTGATTCATCTAAGGAAATTCTACTCTCATCTAGGGTCCCACGAGCAAGGTAAAGACATGTGTATTGCATTGAATTCAAATATAAGTCACGACATTAGGCCATCAAATTCAAGTTAATCAGTTTCATTGCATCAATTTAGGGACTCAAAAAAAAAATTCATGCTTAAATTTTTCTCGAGATTCACTTACATGAATAAATTTATAAGTACTACCCTTACTCCCCCAAACTTATATTAACATTGCCCTCAATGTTACATCCAGAATCAAACCATGAAAACGGGTAAAAAGAATACTTACAAAACAGGAAAGCTTAAAAAGCAAACCTAGGAGTAGTCGATTGAGCTTAAAATCGAGGCGATCCCATCAGAATGCTCAACATACATCGGACTCTCCTACTCACACTTTCCATGTGCTCACTAAGAAGATATAAGTTTGTCTACCAACACAAGCTAAACACTAAAGCATGAGAAAGACAGTACAAAAATATATAGTCATTAGTTAAAGCAGTACATGCCCAAAATAAACAGAAAACCAAAAATGAAAACAACATAAAAAAAATGAAAATAAAATAGGAAAATAGCTCAAGACATAGAAACTCGTCACTGCATATCCACATCATCATCTCCCTCCTCAGCATCATCTGCATCTCCCTCATTACGAGCATCCATGTCCATCATCGGCACCGTCGGTAACGGAAGGAAATCTGGGATACCCTGGTAGTCAAATGCTGGTCGCCCGGCTGAAAGATCATTGCAGATCATCAACTGTCGGTGGTATTGGGCGAGCATCTGCATATTAGTCATAATGACCGACTGCCCTAACTGAAGTTGAGTTAGAGCCTGGGTCTGAGATGTCCCCGAAGTAAACTGTGGAGGAGCTAACATATGTGGCTGCTGACTTGACCCCTCTCCACTGGCCCGATTATGGCGAGCTCTCTTAGTCCCCTGCACCTTGCGAACCAACCATGTATCCTCTAAAATCTGCCCCGGTGCATCTAACTCCTCACCCTCAAAATGTGGCACTAATGCACTTGCACATAGGCTGCTAAGCAGGGAAGGAAATATAAACGGCGTCTTCTTTCAGGATGAAGCAGTGGATGCATCCCCCGACAACTCAGCAGATAGTCGCCTAATCTGTAAATGTAACGCTGAATAGATACGCCCAACTATGTCAATCTCCATCCTCTGCAGAAAGGCATATAACAAGACAGCTCGATCCTTAGACAACTCAGATTTGTCCATGCTCGGCATTACACTGTGTCGGATAAACTCATACCAGAACTTCGCTGCAGGTTTCAGTGTCCCAGCCTTAATCATGGTATTATTTACCCACTCAGCGCTCTCCTCCGCCACTTCATGAAGAACAACCTCTAAATCGATAGCTGCATACCGGTTCTTCACTAACTCGTCATAGGCACAGACAGAGGGCCCAACTGGGAGATCAATACACTCTCTGATGGCATCCTCATCATACGTAATTGTTCTACCCCGTACTGTAGTTTCAGTGGCCTCTCCATATCCAACCTTACATTTCTGAATCCGCTGACTAACTACAGCTGAAGCATAAAATTCCTGTACCCAGAAAGGATTAATCTTGTGTGGCTCCTCTGGAAACGGTTGCCACTTGTGGAACCTAAGGAGAGTTTTATTCTGAGCCTTGGTAAGCGAAAGAGGCTTTTCTTTGTGTATCACCCGTGCCCCGAATCTCTTAAAAATTGCTTGAACCGCCAAGTCATCAAATCGAGGGTCAAGGCCGACATTTTCTTCCTCCTCACTATCAGATACGTCAGGTTCAACCACTGGCTCTTTCCCTTTCGACGACCCCTCGCCTGCCTTGCTACCTTTTGTTCGAGCCATTTCAATTGATTCCTAATCGCTCCCAAATAGTTAACAGCAACAATCCTGAACAATCACAACCCAACAACAAACCACGCCACAACAACTCTCAACAGAAATCGAGCAAGATGTCACGAAATCAACACACCACAGCCTCTCAACTTCAACAATTCCAATCCTCACCGTACACCCCCAAACTTATTCAACAGGCCAAAATTCACCAACAATCAACAAATACAAAAAATGCACACGAGCCCCACTCGGCTTTCAATATGATTAAAGTAAATAGATGAGCTAAGCCAATCACTTGCCAAGTCGAAATGCGAAATTTCGAGACAATTGCAGACACTGAATCGGACGTTCGAACGTCACCTAGCCAACGTTCGAACGTTGGCTTACTCTGGTTGAACCGGCGAGGTGGTGACAGAAGAGCAGCGGCGGTGTGGTTTCCGGCGGAAGTGACGAAGTGTGGTTGGTGAGGAAGATTGGAGGAGGGGGATTTGGGGTTTTTAAATTTAGGGATTTAGTGATGAATTTGGGGATTTTGTTCTGGGAAAGGGGGAAGAAGAAGAAGACGCGTTCTTGGTCTACACGAAATCTGACTTAGTAAATTTTTTTTTTTTTTTGAAAATCCCCACGTACGTACGTGGGACTGCTCACGTCCGGACGTGGGAGACAGTAGCTTAAAATTTTTTACAACTGCAATGTAGGAACGTGAGAATTCCCACGTACGTACGTTACAGGCAGTAGCCGAAAAATTGACCTCCCTTGGACCATTTTCCTGTAACAAAGTAACGACAAAACGAAAGATTAAAACCCGAAAACAAAAATAAACTAAAAGCTAAACGAAAACAAGAAAAGCAAGAAATATGGGTTGCCTCCCACGAAGCGCTTGTTCATAGTCAATAGCTTGACTGTTCAGAAACGACTAAGTCGATGGCTCTTGGAACTCGACAGACGATGTGTCTGCGTTCCAGTCTGTGCCCGAGTAATGTTTCATCCTATGTCCATTAGTCATGAATACTTGTCCGTCATCAGTAATCAGCTCCACAGCCCCCGACGAATACACTCGTGTGACTCGAAATGGCCCCGACCAACGAGATTTGAGTTTTTTCGGGAAAAGTTTGAGTCTTGAGTTGTACATCAGCTCAAATGGCAAACTCCAATCGGGAGCGGCCATCACAGGTGACGAGATCAACTTTTCCTTTAGAGTGAGGAAAGCCTGCATACATGCATAAAGTCAAATATTGCATCGTTCATGGTCAAGTTAGACAGAGGTTTAGCAATTTGGGAAAAATTAGCAATGAAACGCCTGTAAAACACGGCATGCCCTAGAAAACTTCGCACGGCTTTGACCGTGTTTGGTGGTGGGAGATTTGCTATCACTTCAATTTTCGCCCGATCCACCTCGATCCTCTTCTTGGATATCTTATGGCCCAAAACAATGCCTTCTTGTACCATAAAGTGGCACTTTTCCCAATTCAAGACTAGATCAGTCTCCTCACATCTCTGCAACACAAGGGTTAGATTGTGCAAACATCTATCATAGCTAGGGCCAAATACAGAAAAATCATCCATGAAGATTTCATTACATTGTTCGATCATGTCATGAAATATAGCCATCATGCATCGTTGGAAAGTAGCTGGTGCATTACATAAACCAAAAGGCATCCGTCTATAAGCAAAAGTGCCGTAAGGACAAGTGAAAGTGGTTTTCTCTTGATCCTCAGGTGTAATGGCAATTTGGTTATAGCCGAAATACCCATCCAAAAAACAATAATATTCATGCTCGGCTAATCTTTCTAACATTTGATCGACAAAAGGAAGAGGAAAATGGTCTTTTCGGGTATATTCATTCAACTTCCTATAATCAATGCAAACCCAAAAACCTGTAACAATTCTAGATGGAATTAACTCATTATTAGCATTAAGAACAACTGTCGTACCTCCCTTCTTTGGCACTACCTGAGTTGGACTTACCCAAGAGCTATTAGAGATAGGAAAGATGATTCCAGCATCTAGTAATTTGATTACTTCTTTCTTCATCACTTCTTGGATTTGAGGATTTGACCTCCTTTGTGGTTGTATGGTGGGCTTTGAGTTCTCTTCCATCAGAATCTTGTGCATGCAAATGGTCGAGCTAATTCCCCTAATGTCAGCAATCTTCCATCCAAAGGCCCGTTTGTGCTCCTTCAATACCTTTAGCAACTTTGCTTCTTGTTGCTCTGTAAGAGAAGAAGAAATTATCAGAGGCAAAGTTTCATTATCACTTAGATAAACATATTTAAGATACGAAGGTAAGGTTTTTAGATCAAGAATCGGTGGCTCCTCAATGGATGGTTTGGATTTGCTTGACAGTGGCTTATCCAACATCTCAAATTTCCTCACGATGGCGCATTGTGCACGCCTCTCCAGACTGTGAACAGCTGCCAGTTGTCCCTCGTCAGTTGACTCAGCATCCTTCGACTTCATTATGCATATCTCAAGTAGATCGTTGGAGACATTTTCCTGAAAATGCTCCATAATCAAAGGATCAAAAGCATCTATTCGCAAACACGACTCGTCATCACTGACACGCTTTAAAACCTTGAATACATCAAAAGTAACTCTCTCTTCTCCCACATTTAAAGTCAGCTTACCATTTGCTACATCGATCATAGCTTTACCTGTGGCTAGGAAAAGTCTTCCTAGGATGAGAGGAACTTCGAAGTTTTCTTCCATTTCTAGGACCACGAAATCCACCGGAAAGTAAAATTTGTCGACTTGCACGATCACATCCTCTATGATTCCCTTCGGGTGTTTGATAGATCGATCTGTAAGTTGAAGACTCATCGAGGTTGGCTTCGGATTTCCCAAGCTCAATTTCCGAAACAACGAGTATGGAAGAAGGTTTATGCTGGCCCCTGAATCACATAACACTCGGTCGAATTTTAGTTGCCCGATGGTACACGGGATTGTGAGGCTTCCCGGATCCTTGAGTTTCTTTGGCAACTTGTTCAGTACCACTGCTGAGCATGCTTCAGTCAAGCATACCGTTTCATTCCCTTCCCACTTTTGCTTATTTGAGAGAATATCCTTGAAGAACTTAATGTAGTTGGGCATCTGCAAAATCGCATCGATAAAAGGAATGTTAATTCTAACTTCTCGAAGAATTTCTAAAATCCTAAGAAAACTTTTATCCATTTCTTTTTTATTCTTTTTATGTGCGAGGGGGAAGGGGAGACATATTTCAACTGGTTTAGAAGAAGAAGGAGATAAATTTTCAGAAGAATTCCGTTCTGCCTCTGACGTCAAGACTGTGGATTTCCCCACGCCCGTACGTTAACCAGTCAATGTCCGGACTGTGTTCTGTCCACGTCCGAACTGTGAAGGCAGTGTGTGCGAATCCTCGAGATTTTCCAATGTTCGGAGGTTGTTCTCTTCATGTTCGGACGTTGGCTGCTGGGGAAGTGCATTTGTCAGTTCTTTGCCACTACGGAGGGTAACGGCATGGCACTGATCCTTCAGATTCTTCTCTGTATCGCTCGGCAGTGTCCCGGGTGCTCTTCCGCCCGCATCAGCTGATAATCGTGCAAATTGGTGTTGCATCTCTTTAATTCCCGTCATAACACCTTGTAACATCAATCGAATCTCCGAGAATGATTCGTCCAATTTTTGCATGTGAGGCTTCAGTCTTTCTTCGACAGTCGGAGGTCTTGGAACTTGACCTTGTGGCTTAAAATTTCCAGGCCTTTGAGTTTGATTGTTGTTAAACGGAGGCCTCGGTGCTTGGTAGATGCCTTGTTGTGCATTTTGTGCCGGATTTGGCCTTTTCAAAAAATTCTCGGGTATGTGGAAGCTCAATCGAGGCTTGTTTGAATTTTCATCATAGTTCACATCACCAATGGTTGGCTCTACCTCTAGATCAACATCTTGTTCTACCTCTTGAGCAACAGCAACCCTTCGGGATTGTGGAGGAAACTCATTGTCATCTTCAGGGTACAGTTCATCCTCCCGTGCCATTTGTTCTAGTTTAGCCCACACTATGCTACTATCGAGACCCAAAAGCTCACCACCGACTTCTGCATTAAGTCTGTGATGAATTCGAGACCGGACTCCATTAAAGAAGTGTAGCACTCGCTCGTCTCCTGAATAGTTGTGATCGGGACACTTTTGAAGCAGGCTCTTGTATCTGGCCCATGCTGATGCTAACGATTCGTCCCGTTTTTGCTTAAAACCCTTGATCTCGCTTCTTAACTCGTTAATCCTTGATGGAGGGAAGAACTTGTTGAGAAACTCCTCGACTAACTCTTCCCACGTTTCAATAGATTGTGGGGACAACGACTTGTACCACAAAGTCCCTTTATCCTTAAGCGAAAAATGGAATAACCGGAGACGAATGGCATCAAGATCTCTCGGGTGGAATTGCATGGTAGATAACACATTCTCGAATTGCTCCAGATGGTCGTGAGGCGACTCTTTCGGATCACCATAAAATTGTTCAGCCTGAACCATGCTGAACATGTGAGATGGAATGTGGAAGTTCGGCGTAGCAAAATTGGGGAACACAACAGGCCCCGGCGTAGTGTGTACACGAGGGGATTGGTTACCGCGAACTGATACAGGTGGTGCCGGAAGTGCTAGTTGCATAGCTTGAAACAGGTTTTGAAACCATTCCCTGTTCTCTGGGAGATTGATGTCAGGAAGATTTCCAGCCATGGTTCGATTCCTAAAGTTTGCTCGAAATGTTCGTTCGATTTCGGGGTCAAATTCTTCCAAAGCCTGTCCGGAGGCTCGAGTCATTCACCACAAAGACACCCTGTTTAAATAACGAAGCAAATCACAGGAATTCAGAGCTAGAAAATAAAATTAATAATAAAACGATAACAAGCAAGTAAACTAAAAATTGCAATAAACTTATAAACTAAAATAAAACAAGTCCCCGACAACGACGCCAAAAACTTGACACAAAAAATCCTTACGTGTTTGCACAGCAAGTGGACTGGTCATGTGTAGTAATAAAGTGGATTTTTAAGTCCGGGATGTCGAACCCACAGAGACTCGTATTTTAGATTGACAAAATTTAAAGCAATTGAAATTAAATTAAATGACTACGATTGTATAAAAAATAAATAACATTCGGAAACAAGGCTAGAAAATGAGATTAAGATTCTTATGTGAGAAAGCAACTAAGGCACATGCTTCAACCGTTATTACTCGTTAATATATATGAGTGATTATTCGAATTATTAGACTACTATTGCTTTGGTGGAAAAAACCTTAATTAATTACTACCCGATCTCTCGGCCGTAATAATCTTATGATTACGTGACGGTTCTCTAAATAATTCTATCCGAGAATCAAATCATTAACCATGCATTCACGTTTTAGAATTTCCCCGGATTAATCCAGCTAACAGCACCCGAAAATCTATACCTATCTCTAGGAGCAATTCCTCATGTTTTTCGGATGATGTGTTAATTCCTTTGAACCCTAATCTATATTCTCTCGAATCATAAACTAGGCTAATTAGCAAGCATATATTGATCAGGCATACGATTGGAATAAAAGCATAAAATTAACACACAAAGCAATAATAGAATTAAGACGAATAATCAATTCATATATAAACTCATAAAATTGGCATTCACATGGCCTTAGTTAAAGTAAATTAGTTCATACTCATAATTGAAAAAACAACTAAAATCGTACAATTATTCATAAACAAATAAATTAGAAAATAAAATTCTCCCTATTACGAATTGATGAATTCGTGTAGAATCGTCGTTTTCTTCGTCTTGCTCGTTTCTTGACTCCAACTCTCTTCCAAAGCTGAAAATTTCGAACCCTAATGATGTTGGAAGAGGATGTATTTATAGATGATGATCTTCAAGTCTCCTAGTTGAATTAGGAATGAAAACTTTCCAAAACTCGTCCAGCTGCCTCTCACGTCCGGACTGCATTTTTCCCACGTAAGTACGTTGACCAGTCAACGTCCGGACTGCATTTTTGCCACGTCCGGACTGTGAAGGCAGTGTATGAAATTTGTGTTTTTCTGCTCTTTTCGCTCGATTGTTAGGTTTTTACCCCTGTACTCATTTAACAAACATATCAAAGCCACAAGTGGTAAAAATCACTCATAATCGACTCTAAATCACACAATTATCGGGCCCTAAAACACGTAAAACTCAAGCTTATCAATGTTATTGGGATCCCTTCCTGAGGAGTTTGAGTTTCTTGAAACAACTCTACTTCACGGGAAGGCTGCTGTATCTCTTAGAAAAGTTTGTGCTGCCCTGTACAATTATGAACTGAGAAAGAAGGACAAGCAAGTTAGTTCAGGTGGAGATGCAGAAGTTTTGTTCGCCATAGGTCGTTCACAATAAAAACAAAGGAAAGAAAGGGAGATCCAGGTCCAGGCATAAACTAAGCAAAGACGAGTGTGCATATTGTCGAGAAACGGGACACTGGAAGAGAGATTGCCCAAAGCTGACAACTAAAGGCAATTCTAAGGCCGTGGCGGAATCGAATGTAACAGCGTGTGATGATGCCGAATCGGATTTCTCATTGGCAACATCATCCAGAGGTGCTTCTGAAGTATGGATGCTGGATTCAGCATGTAGTCATCATATGACACCACATTTCGATCGACTCTTTGATCTCAAAGAACAAAATGACATTGTCTTCACAGCAAGTGAAGCTCCTCTTACTACACTTGGGATTGGTTCAGTTCGCTTGAAGAATCACGATGGATCAATCATAACCCTAAAGGGTGTTCGGTATGCACCAGAAGTGAGGAAAAACCTTATTTCCGCTGGAACTTTAGAATCGAATGGTTTTGAAGTAAGAGCTAAAGATGGGGTCATGAAGATCATCTCTGGTGCACTCGTGGTAATGAAGGAAATTCGAAAAAACAACAATACGTATCACTACATGGGTGGTACAGTTGTGGGTGCAGTAGCAACAGTTACTGTTGATGATCGAAATGCAGAAGCAGTTAGGCTATGGCATATGCGCTTGGGACATGCAGGTGGAAAATCCTTGAATCTCCTCATAAATCAAGGATTGTTGAAATGAGTGAAATACTCCAAATTGGAGTTTTGTGAACATTGTGTCCATGGGAGACAAACAAGGGTTAAATTTGGAACAGCAATCCATAATACTGAGGGTATCTTGGATTATGTTCATTCGGATGTATGGGGTCCCTTAAAAATGAGTTCTTTGGGAGGGAAGCACTATTTTGTAACCTTTGTTGATGATTTTTCCCGGAGAGTTTGGTTGTATATGATGAAAACAAAGGATGAAGTGTTTGAGGTATTCCTCAAATGGAAAAAGATGGTGGAAACTCAGATTGATAAAAAGGTCAAATGTCTCCGTACAGACAATGGTGGAGAATTTAGGAGTGGTCCATTTGAGAAATTTTGTGAGGATGAAGGCATTGTTAGACACTTCACTGTCAGACATACACCACAACAGAACGGGATGGCAGAACGCATGAACCGGACTTTGCTGGAGAAAGTTTGGTGTTTGTTATCCAATGCTGGGTTGGGTAAAGAATTTTGGGCTGAGGCTGTGACGTATGCTGGCCATCTCGTTAATCGTCTACCATCTACTGCTATTGATGGAAAAACACCATTTGAAAAATGGTTTGGAAAGTCTGCTGCTGATTATGATTCCTTACATGTGTTTGGTTTCGCTGCATATTATCATGTTAAGGAATCAAAGTTCGATCCTAGAGCAAAGAAAGCTGTGTTCATGGGGATCACCTCTGGTATAAAAGGCTATCACCTTTGGTGTCCAGAGACAAAGAAAATAATTTTTAGAAGGGATGTCACCTTTGATGAATCTACCGTGTTGGCAAAGGTGAATGCAGAACAACAGGATGGTACTCCCAAACAGGTGGAGTTTGAAAATTTTGTTATCCCAGCAGATCAAGAAACTCTTGATCATTCTCCTACAGTAGAAGGAGATTTTGAAGAGGAGGAAGTTCAACCCCAAGAACTTCCACAACAACTTGAATCAATTGCGATTAGCAAGCTAAAGAGGACAATCAGAAAGCCTGCTCGCTTTGATGATATGGTGGCTTGTGCATCTGCAATTGCCGCTGATGATGTTCCTATCACTTATATTGAAGCAGCCAAAGGACCAGAGAAAGACAAGCGGAGGATTGCCATGAGTGAAGAAATGCAGTCCCTTCATAAGAATCAAACATGGGAACTGGCTAGTCTCCTGAAGGGAAAGAAGGCAATTGGATGCAAATGGGTATTTGCAAAGAAAGATGGATTTCCTAGCCAAGGTGATGTTCACTACAAAGCCAGATTGGTGGCCAAAGGTTCGCTCAGAAGAAGGACATTGATTATAATGAGGTGTTTTCTCCAGTTGTAAAACACTCCTCCATTAGGATTTTGTTGGCTTTGGTAGCACAGTTGGATGTAAAAACTACATTTTTACATGGAGACTTGGAAGAGAAAATCTCTATGACTTAGCCAGAAGGATTCAAAGTTGCTGAAAATGAAAATTTGGTTTGTAAACTTCAGAAATCATTGTATGGATTGAAGCAATCTCCGAGACAGTGGTACAAGCGATTTGACAAGTTTATGATGGGAATTGGGTACACAAGAAGCAAATACGATCATTGTGTGTATTTGCATAAGCTACAAGATGGATTTTTCATATATCTTCTTTTGTATGTTGATAATATGTTGATTGCCTCCCTGAGTCTAATAGAAATTGAGAAGTTGAAGACTCATTTGAAAAGGGAGTTCGAGATGAAGGATCTAGGTGAGGCGAAGAAGATTCTCGGCATGGAGATTTTCAGAGATAGAAAATTGAGGAGGCTTTGTTTGACTCAGAAACAATACCTGGGTAGGATGTTGAGGCGTTTTGGCATTGATGAAAAGTCAAAACCAGTTAGTACTCCGCTTGCTCCTCATTTTAAGCTAAGCGCCGCTTTGTCACCAAAGTCTGATGCAGAACGGGAATACACGTCAAAAGTACCGTATGCAAATGCTGTTGGTAGCTTGATGTATGCTATGGTGTGTACGAGGCCTGATATTTCCCAAGCAATGGGGGTTGTGAGCAGGTATATGCATGATCCTGGAAAGGAACATTGGCAAGCTGTGAAGTGGATTTTACGATACATCCATGACACAGCTGATGTTGGTTTGATATTTGAGCGGTAACATAGTCAGTATATAGTCGAATATTGCGATTCAGACTATGTTGGTGATTTAGATAAGCGTAGATCAACTACAGGCTACGTATTTACTCTTGCTAAAGCACCAGTCAGTTGGAAGTCTACCTTACAGTCAACGGTTGCTTTGTTTACTACGGAAGCAGAGTATATGGCAATTTCAGAGGCTGTAAAGGAAGCAATTTGGCTTCAAGGGTTGCTTGGTGAACTGGGGATTGGACAAAAGTATGTCAAAATACATTGTGATCGTCAAAGTGCTATCCATTTAACAAAGAACCAAGTTTATCATGCAAGGACGAAGCACATTGATGTTCGGTATCATTTCATAAGAGAGATACTCGAAGAAGGTGGAGTCAGAATCAAGAAGATCCATACTACTGAGAATCCTGCTGATATGTTAACAAAGGTTGTGACTGCAATCAAGTCCAAAATCAAGTTCAAATTTTGTTTGGACTTGATCAACATTGTCAAAATTTGAAGATTGGTTTTGGTGACCCCGTTTGACGAGGAGATTGAAGATTTTGGAAATTCGCCAAGGTGGAAATTTGTTGAAGTGTGGTGAAAAAATGACTCATTTTCCTTTGATAATGAAGAGCACATTTGTCCCACATTGGAAACATATTGTAAAGGGTGGTCTCTTTTTCCTATAAAAGGAGACCACCTCTTTAGTTTAGAAACCATCCCAAATTTACTAAATCTTTTAGCAATTTCTTCTTTCTTCCTCTATAGTTTGTAATATTTTCACTTTAGTCCTTTAGTGAAATATTTTGGTGGGGTCCGAGAATGTAGGTTAAATTAGCCTAACCTCGTTATATTTTGGTGTTCTTTATTTTGTGATATTCTTCAAGTAGCCATTGTTAGTTATAGTTGTAGTGTTATATTGTGCTATTAAATTCGTCTAGTTAATTCTGTCGAGGAGATTGAGTTTTAAGCGTGAGCGTTGTGACGCCTCCAATCTTTCCTGGGAATTAAATCTAATGTGGTTTTCTAATACAATATTTCTCTCGCTATTTCTATATTTGGTGGAATATGATTCTGAGTTCTACAACAATCTCAACTCGTGCAAAGTCTTCTTCCATTGATTTTTTGTAATAAAAGTCTGGTTTCATCTTGTCTTATGAATTGAAATATGTTGAGGCGGTTGGTGGAGAAGATTTCGATTGTGGCGAGGCGTCGAAGGTTGCGCCAAACGTCGCCGTATGGGGCATCCACGAGAGACGTATAGTTGTAGCCGACATGTTTGCCTATGCGGAGACGAGGTTTGTTGTCTAGCACGACGTCGTTCGTAGTGAAGCACTCCTCGACAATGGCGGGGGACGAAACGATGATCACGAGGCGGGCTCCGAAGCGGAGCGAGAAAATGGGGCCCAATTCTTCAGAGAGCTTTTGGTAAGCACGATGAAGAGGGGGTTTAAGGAGTTGGAGGTGTCCTAAAATAGGAAGTGCATGTGCCGGACTTGGTGGTATGTTTCTTATGTTTCTTTTTTGTGTTGCTGAAAACTTGAAGGCGAGAACAAGAAGGATGAGAGAAAGGGGAGAGCTAGGATGCACAGATACTCCTAAAAATGATCCCGTGCAGTATCGTACTAGTACCGGATATGGATACGGGTCGGATACGTACCGAATACGGTTTTGAAGTATCCGAAAATAAAAAAAAATCGGATACGGTATCCGATATAGCAATTAGATGTATCCGGGAAGTATCCGATACGGCAAGGGTATTTTTTGATATTATGAAATACTTTTTGGGTCAAAACTCAAAATTCAAAGGTAAAAACTTATTACTATAATAATTTAACAAAAAAATCCACAATTAATTGGAAAAAAATAGAAACGAGAATGGAGAAAAAAACCTTCATCCGTCTTTTGCCCTACAACTGCAATACCCAATATGCGATGGAAATCCGTCTTCGTCTTATAACTGAAGTATTCTGTCTTCTAGACTCCTTTTGAATTCCACCCTTCAGTTCTTCGAGAACTTTTCAAGTAAGTTAATTAGGATTTTGAGATTTGTTTATAGTTTTCAATTTTGTTAAATATTTTGTTGTTGTGCTGAGTATAAACAATAAACACTCTTCTATTTTTACTCTTTTAGTAATATGCAATAATATAGATTGAGGTTTGTATTTTTGTCTTGTAATGTTGTTCGAAAAAAAAGTTGATAAAGTTTTAAAGCCACTTAATTGGTGTGTAGAATAAAGTTTCAATAGTTATGACTATCGATTATAGAAATTTTATACATTCAGTAATTAACTAATTATTATAACAGCATCTTCATCTATAAGTATGAATGGTCATGTGATTTCATTTAGTGGATTGTAAAAAATTCAAGTTTATATATATATATATATATATCATCGTATCCCCGACGTATTGTATCCTAAAATTTTGGAAAATCGCGTATCCCGTACCCATATCATATCGTACCCGTATTCGTATCCGTGCATCATAGGGGGAGAGTAAAGCCAAATCGTTTCCATGATTGATATATGGATTTAAATTAGCTATAATTAAATATGTTTATGGACATTACCACAAAAAGTAATATTTGTGACAAAATTTAAAGTGACAATGTTAAAATTGTAATATTTGTGACAATGTTAAAATTGTTACTAAATGTACATAATGAGTGATAATAATTTTTGTTTTGTCACAATAAGAACTTTTAGTGATAAGAGTTTCTTTAAAGTTGTCACTCTTGAGAATTAGTGACACATGTATAGTGACAATTTAGTGACAATACAAATAGAGTGACAACTATAATTGTTGTCACTAAGTTGTCACAAAAGGTGTGTCACTAATTGTCCATAGTGACAACAATTTTCTTGTCACTAATTATCAAGAGTGACAACTTTTATACAAATTTTGTCACTATTAAACATGTGGAACATATTTTAGTGACAAGACAAAAGTTCTTGTCACAAAAAATTGATATTTAGTGACAATTTTGACATTGTCACTTGTTATTTTTATCACCAATATCATATTTTTTGTAATGGGACTAAGGTTTGGATGTCTTAAGTTTTCATGGGACGACGAGTTTATATGGTGAAATGGGGTGGCTACAATATATATTATATTTTGATGTCACAAATAACAGTACTTGTGAAAAATTATAATTTACGGACATATCTTAAGTTTTCATGGGACGACGAGTTTATATGGTAAAATGGGGTGGCTACAATATATATTATATTTTGATGTCACAAATAACGGTGCTTGTGAAAAATTATAATTTACGGACATATATATATATATATATTATTCATTAGTACAATATCAAAGTGGTTCGTTAAAGTTTGATAGAGAAAAAAAAAAAAGTTTGATAGAGAAACCTGACAACATTAAGACATTTCTAGGATGTATCTTCCTATATGTAGTTTTCATTGTTTGTGATCAGAATTTTAGTCATATACGCAAGTGGGATTTGACCTAGGCGCCTTAAAATGGCCAATAATGGTGAAAGTAGTGGGCAAATTAGATTAATCATCTCAACTTTTCAACGTAAAAAGGGCATTATATAATAATTGATTCTTGCAGTTTAGTCACATTATCCATAATTTGTTTTAATGTGAAGGAAATGTCTTCTCCTTTTGTTTCGTTTGATTTATTCAATATGTCGCTATAACAAGAATTAATAATTTTTTTTTTTACTATTATAATGTGAAGGAAATGTCTTCTTCAACATTTGTTCTTGGTTTTGATAAAGAATCATTACAATCAAGTTATGGTTTTGGTGTAGAATCATCTTATGAAATCTTCTATTATAGTTTCTTATTATATCTTTTATTACAAGATGGGAAGAATGACGCGTACATTCAAATGACAAAAATTTCTAATAAAAACAATAATATACCACCTACGACGTATCACTCATTTGTATATTGTACAACGGAAAACTTGTTTGATTACCTTCAACAACAAATTAACTACAAATAAAAGAAAACATGACTATATTTCACTCTTGACATTGAAAATTTGTGATGATTCACCACTACATTTTCTAGTCAGAAATGCAACAAGTCTTCACAAAACTGTTTATCTTTGAATTTTTCTAGAATCCAAGCAGAAAGATCAAAAATGCAGCTCCTCATTTCACCATATATATAAATCCGTATGATCAAAACCTAAAAATAAAACAAAACAAATTCACAGCTACATCATAAATCAATAATGGAAACAATTTGGCTTTACTCTCTCATTTCTTTCTTCTTTCTTGTTCTAGCATTCCAGTTTTCATCAACTCGCCGGAAGAGGAATCTCCCACCATCTCCGGCGACAGCGCTTCCTCTCATAGGCCACCTCCACCTCTTCAAATTCCCTCTCCATCGTACCTACCAAAACCTCTCCCAAAAATTAGGCCCAATCTTCTCTCTCCGCCTCGGTAACCGCCTCGTGGTGGTGGTCTCTTCACCCGCCATCGTCGAGGAGTGCTTCACCAAAAACGACGTCGTCTTAGCCAGCAGACCTCGTTTAATCATAGGCAAGTACATCGCCTACAACTATACCTCCCTCATCGGATCCCCCTACGGAGACCACTGGCGCAACCTTCGACGCCTGACTACAATGGAGGTTTTCTCTTCCAATCGCCTCAACGCGTTTCAATCCATACGACAAGACGAAATCAGACTTCTACTGAAGAAGATTTATAGGAACTCACGAAATGATTTCGCGAGAGTTGAACTGAGGAAATTGTTGTCTGAGCTGACATTCAATAGTATCATGAGAATGGCGGCTGGGAAGCGATATTTTGGCGGTGAGGACGAGGATGATGAGGAGGCGAAGCAATTTCGTGGGCTTATGGATGAGGTTTTCGCATTTACTGGCGTATCAAACCCAAGTGATTTTATCCCAATTCCCAAATGGATAGATTATAAAGGTTTTCAGAAGAAGTTGGCAAGGGTGAGCGGCAAAATGGATGTATTCTTGCAAGGTTTGATTGATGAGCAGCGGCGCAATAAGGGTACAAATACCATGATTGATCATTTGCTTTCTTTACAAGAGTCACAGCCCGAGTACTACACAGATATCGTCATCAAAGGGATTATTCTCGTAAGTGATATTGTACAACAAAATTACGAAAATTATTGCTCATAAAAGTTGTTCTTAGCATGAATCAGTTCAATTCCTACATAACTTTCCGTGTAACATTTCGTGTTATATAGATGTGTTATACAGGTGGTTAGGATATGGAGAGAGAACTTCCAAATTTTTTTCCATAATACAAGCTTTTCTCTCTTTATACCGTAACCACCTGTATATACATTAGTCACGCATGCATGATTGTTATAAAAAGTATTACACGGGAATGTTACAAAGGAATTGAACTGCAGCTAGATTGTTAGTGGCTTGATTGTAACATCATTCATTTTGATGTGATCATATAAATTTCAAATGGCAGGTAATGCTTCAAGCGGGAACAGACACGTCGTCAGTGACTATAGAATGGGCAATGTCTGTTCTACTCAACCACCCCGAAAAGTTAGAAAAAGCTAAAATCGAAATAGACCATCTAGTTGGGAATGATCGCCTAATCAACGAATCAGATTTATCCAACCTTCCATACCTTCATCATATTATCTTTGAAACCTTTCGGTTATTCCCAGCTGCACCATTGCTGGTACCTCATGAATCATCAAATGATTGCAAGCTTGGGGGATATGATATACCACGTGGCACAATGTTACAAATTAATGCTTGGGCCATTCATAGGGATCCAGTGGTTTGGGATGATCCAACAAGCTTCAAGCCCGAGCGATTTGAAATTGGGGAAGTTGCGCCTCCGAAATTGCTACCATTTGGCATGGGAAGAAGGTCGTGTCCGGGTATGGGCTTGGCCCAACGGGTTGTGGGTTTGACATTAGGATCTCTGATACAATGTTTCGTGTGGCGAAGGATTGATGAGGCCTTGGTGGATTTGACAGAATGGAAAGGGTCAACCATGCCTAAAGCTATACCACTTGAGGCCAAATGTAAAACACGTGATGTTCTTCATAAAGTTCTTGAGGGAGCGGCCTGAGAAATGTTTGCTAAAATTTTGCAATTAGATGTTTCCACTATTGTCGTTTAGAAGACATGTCAATAAAAGGAAGGATATATATATAATCTTCTTTTTGAGGGATATGTAATGGTAAAGAAGATCAATAAGAAATCTTTAATTACTTGTGTAGAATTAAACTTTATTTGAAATTCCAAGAGTAATCTATTTTGCAAATCATTTCGAGTTCTAAAATTTACTCTGTTTCACATAGATTTGGCACTTTCATCAACTATTTAAGATACAAACGAGCTCGTCTATCGACCTGAATCGAATTGAATTGAAGCATCAACTCCGATGCCATGTAAATCCTGTCATGAGTCTATAAATTAGGCTAACCCTTGATATTGATACACATAAAATGTTCCATGGCTTTTAGAAGAAGATCATTTACTATGCTTTGAGGAAGGTTGGATTCAAGGCATTTTTTTAGATAGTTATCTTATTTTGTCATAATTATAAACTAATTTATATAATGATAGGCACAACATAAATTTTTTAAGATAAAAATGAGTCTAAGAATGACATTTAAAAATATCCTTTACTTTTATTGCCACACGCTTCATTTATTTTCACATTTGATAATGTAAATTCGTATATCACTCATTTTCTTTTCTCACTATAGCTTTTAGCCAAAAAAATATGACATATTTGTACATAATAAATTTCATTTTTATTATTTCATATTTAACTAATTGGGCATAAAATCTACGCAATTTTGAATCAGTCCCTGCTCAAGTTTTTAAACTCTGCACTCCTTAATCCAAAATAGAATGATAGGGATCATAGTCATGGTTGTGTTTGTGTTTGGAAGGAATGAAATAGATACGCAGATGTATATATTTTATAATTTAAAACTATGTTATTTTAGAATTGATTGAGGGCTTTGCATTCTCACATTCTACCCCATTTCCCATAACTCAATTTCGGGCTTCTGTGTTAGAAAGATAAGCGTCTTTTTGTAATACGTTTTTATAAGTGTGTTAGTGCTGCTAGGATTAGTTCTTTTTATTTTAGTTTTATTAAAGCAGTCGGCTACATATAGGGCTTGAATAAGCATCTCTTGTATTTTTATTATTCATTATTCATTCAGATATAACAAGAAATTACGAATTCTTCTTCTTCTTCAATGGATTCCATGGTTCTTGACATGGTATCAGAGCTGTGGTTCTGAAACACAGTCTCAATCGTTTCTTTTGTATCATCCTGGTGATATCGCGATCTTCCGCAATCTTTCTTTTACATATTCTTCTCGTTTAATTTCCAAAAATTGACTTTGGGAATTACGGTTCTTCGATTGATTATTCAATCAATTGTTTCTTATTCTTGATTCCAGATTGTATATAATCAATCAATGATGGCTTCGAAAAATCTAGAAAAATCTGGAAACACAAATTCGATTATTGATTTTCAAGATCCCCTGTATGTCCATCCATCAGATTCCCCAAATCTTGATCTCGTATCCGAAACCCTTAAAGGAACAGAAAATTACAAAATTTGGAGCCGAGAGATGATTGTTGCATTGGAAGCAAAAAATAAATTGGGCTTCATCGATGGTTCTTGCAAGGCTCCAGAAGATGATCCATCTCTTCTTGCACAGTGGAGAAGATGTAATGCGTTGGTAAGATCTTGGATCCATAAGTCTCTATCTCGTGAATTGATACATGGAGTGGTTTATTGTGACTCTGCACATCTTATTTGGAATGACTTGAAAGAAAGATTTGATAAAATCAATGGGGCACGAATGTATTCTTTATACAGAGAGATAAATACTCTTACTCAAGGTTCTAATACAGTGATTGTTTACTATTCAAAACTAAGACAATTGTGGGATGAATATGAGTCACTAATTCCATCCCCTTCTAAGGAAATTTCCAAAGAATATGTTGAATTTTGCCAACAGTTGAAGGTTATGCAGTTTTTAATGGGATTAAACGACTGTTATAGTAACATTAGATCCCAGATATTGATGATGTCCCCTCTTCCAACGCATAGCCAAGTTTTTTCAATGGTAAGCAATGAAGAGACCCAAAGAGGGATAAACTTACAATCTGTCAATATTGACAACCCCACTGCCTTCTTTACCAATACTCAAAATAATTTCATGGGACAAAAGAGGTCAAATTTGTCTTGTGATTACTGTCATGGCCTTAATCACACAAAGGAAACCTGCTATAAACTAGTTGGATATCCCAACAATGGCAGAGGTAATGGTAGAGGGGGTACAAGAGGAAATGGAAGAGGAAATGGCAGGGGTTACTCAAACATTGGTAGAGGAAATGGGAGAGGCAACAACAGATCATATCAAGCTAATCAAGCTACTGGAAATCCAGAAAACAATGAGGTTATTGGACAACCACAAGTGCAAGAAAACTCCACTCAGAATGTTGCCTCACAGAACCCTTCAACTGCCTATTTCACCCCTCAACAATATCAACAAATAATGCAATTGCTGAATAAGACCAATAACAGCTACAACTCCACTACAAATCCTACTAATGCTTCTGCAAATATGGCAGGTATATCTACATCTCCTATTTTTATAAACCTAATGACTAAGACTGATAGTAAAGAATGGATTATTGATAGTGGAGCCAACCACCACATGACATCTGAATTCAGTATCTTAGAAAATCCTATGAAAATTGATCCTTCATCTACGACTGTTAGCTTACCTAATGGTGTTCTTAAATCTGTTTTATATGTGGGAGAAGTGAATATTACACCCCATTTTTCTTTGAGAAATGTGCTATATGTTCCTGATTTCAGATATAATTTGCTATCTGTTTCTAAGTTCAACCAAGATAACAATTGTTTTATTAGCTTTTATCCTAATTTTTGTTTGGTACAGGACATATGGACTGGCAAGACAAAGGGGATTGGTAGGCTTAGAAATGGTTTATTTTACTTAGATCCAAATGTTGATCATTCTGTTTTTTCATCTTTTCAGAATCATTTACTTTCATGTAATAATGTGATTACTAAGAAGAATGTAATTTCTGACTTGTGTAATCAAACAGCCTTATGGCATAATAGATTTGGACATATGTCATTTTCTAGATTCTCTTACTTACCTGATCTTGGGATTAAAGTCTCAAAACATGATAATTACTGTCCTATATGCCCCCTTGCTAAACATAGTAGAACACCTTTCCCACAAAGAACCACTGTTACAACACACATTTTTGAGTTATTGCATATTGACATTTGGGGTCCTTATAAAGAAATGACCTATAACAATGAAAGGTATTTCTTAACTATAGTAGATGATTTCTCCAGAACATGTTGGGCCTTCTTGATGAGTTACAAATCTGATATCTTACCTATTATTAAGAAGTTTTTTTGCTTTGTTAAGAATCAATATGACAAAACTGTTAAACAAATCAGGACTGACAATGCATGGGATTTTTTTAAACATGAGTGTAAACAATTTTTTGACTCATTGGGAATTCTTCACCAAAGTTCTTGTACTTATACACCACAACAAAATGGTGTTGTAGAAAGAAAACATAAACACATTTTAAATGTTGCTAGGGCTTTGAAATTTCAGTCTAAAGTTCCTATTAAATATTGGGGTGAGTGTATCAAAACTGTTGTGTATCTTATAAATAGAACACCTACCCTCCTTCTTAAAGGGAAAACCCCTTTCACTGTTTTAAATAATAAACAACCTTCTGTCTCTCATTTAAAGGTTTTTGGTTGTTTATGTTTTGCAAAATCCTTGCCTCAGACAGATAAATTTCAGGCTAGGTCAAAGCCATGTGTTTTTATGGGCTATGCTTCACATCAAAAAGGTTATAAATTACTTGATATGCATGATAAATCCTTTCTTGTTTCCAGGGATGTGATATTCTATGAACACCTATTTCCTTTTTCAATTCATCAGCAAGAAGATACTTCTCATATTTTTTCTACTTTGGATACTCAACAATATTATGATGATTTTATTCATCCTTATATGCATTTATCAAATAATCAAATTGCTACATCTGCCACTGAGCATCATACAGATGAATTACATGATCTTATTGACTATTCTTCTCCTGGTTCTCAAAATAATCACACTAGTCCTGTTGCTCCATCTTCTACTGATACTACTCTTAAAAGATCTACCAGAATTTCTCAACCACCTGTTTGGTCTAAAGATTATGTCTCTTCTCATTTACCATCTTCTAATATAGTTACATCTACTGCTCATCCTCTTTCTCATTATAATATAGTTACTTTCTTCATCATACACAGCTTTCTTAGCATCTATTTCTCATGATGTTGAACCTAAAAATTTTCATGAAGCTATCAAAAATCCAAAATAGAAAGAAGCTATGGATACTGAAATCCAAGCTCTTGAATTGAATCATACATGGGATGTAGTAGATTTGCCACCTGGAAAGACACCAATAGGGTGCAGATGGGTTTATACCATCAAATACAAATCTGATGGTTCCCTAGATAGATATAAAGCAAGGTTAGTAGCCAAAGGCTATACTCAAAAAGAAGGTTTAGATTATACTGATACCTTTTCACCAGTTGCTAAGCATGTGACTGTTAGGACAGTTATAGCTATTGCAGCCAATAATCATTGGCCTTTATGGCAAATGGACGTGACTAATACGTTTTTACAGGGTGATCTATTTGAAGAAGTATATATGCAGATACCTCTTGGATTTCACAATCCAGGGGGGCATAATAACAAGGTTTGTAGATTAGTTAAAGCATTATATGGCCTTAAACAGGCATCTAGGCAATGGAATGCCAAGTTTACTTTTGCTATGAATCAAGCTGGTTTTTTTCAATCCAAAAATGACTACTCCCTATTTATTAAATCCAGGGGGAGTAATATTGTTATTTTGTTAGTATATGTAGATGATATACTAATTACTGGTAACAATTCAACCATGATTGATGAGTTAAAGAATTATTTGAATGCTACTTTTTATATGAAGGATCTTGGTGAGCTTAGATACTTCTTAGGTATTGAAGTAGCAAGATCTTCAGATGGAATTTACTTAAACCAAAGAAAATATTGTTTGGAATTACTAACAGATGCAGGTATGCTAGGATGCAAGCCAATCAGTGTTCCTATGGAACAAAATTTTAAATTGACTTCCGCAGATTTTGATAAGGAGCTCAAATCAGAAAAAGAGGATCCTGTGGTTGAAAACATTACTTTTTATCAGAAGATGGTTGGAAAGCTTATTTACTTATGCATGACAAGACCTGATATTGGATATTCAGTTCAAATACTAAGCCAATTTATGCACCAGCCAAAGCAGTCTCACATGGATTCATTATATAAAGTGCTGAGGTACTTGAAAAGCAGACCAGGACTTGGCATATTAATGTCATCAAAAGGAGATATGAAAATCAGAGCTTATTGTGACTCAGATTGGGCATCTTGTCCAATGACAAGGAAATCTCTTACAGGCTTTGCAATCAAGATTGGTAATTCTTTGGTATCTTGGAAAACAAAGAAGCAGAATACAGTTTCAAGGTCATCTGCAGAGGCCGAGTATAGGGCTTTAGCTTCTATTACTAGTGAAATACTGTGGTTGATCAGTTTACTTAATGATTTGAAGGTTAAAGACATAATTCCAGCAACAATTTATTGTGACAGTAAGTCTGCTCTACACATTGCAGCAAATCCCGTTTTTCATGAGAGGACAAAACACATCGAGGTGGATTGTCATTTTGTCAGAGATAAAATACAAGAAGGAGTGATATGTACAAAGCATATTTCTACAAGTGAGCAGCCAGCAGATTTATTGACGAAGGCTCTAGGCAGAGTGCAATTCGAATATTTGTTAAACAAGTTTGGTGTTCTTGATCTTTTTAAATACCAAACTTGAGGGGGAGTGTTAGAAAGATAGGTGTCTTTTTGTAATACGTTTTTATAAGTGTGTTAGTGCTGCTAGGATTAGTTCTTTTTATTTTAGTTTTATTAAAGCAGTCAGCTATATATAGGGCTTGAATAAGCATCTCTTGTATTTTTATTATTCATTATTCATTCAGATATAACAAGAAATTACGAATTCTTCTTCTTCTTCAATGGATTCCATGGTTCTTGACATTCTGTAATTGTAGTTTTGAGACATAAACAGAAAAAAACAATTTTTTATTTTTTTTAGCTAATTGCAGGTGTGATTTCTATGATGTAAACAAAGAGCTTGTTCCAAGATTCAATATTTCTCAGATAATCGGCAGAGAAAATGGCGTCGGCGTTGAGATTTAGCATTCTCCGGCACGTCCGTGTTCCCGGTTGCCAATCCTTGAATGGATATCGTCTCGCAGTCGTCCGATGAATGTCATCTCACGGCGAAGATCACGTCGACAGGAAGGAAGTAGTCAGATCGAGTTCTCGATCGACATCGTCAAGAGCTATCCCAAAGTCGATCCGTCTAAGGTGATTCCTGATTTTCATTTTCAGAAGGCGACGATCACCACAATCTTCGATCCGAATCCAAGCACAAGGATATATAATTATAGCCAAGATCTTGATTTCATTCTGGTTCAAGAAATCAATCCTAAGAGGTTTGAAGACTAAAGAAGACGAGGAATTTATTATAAAGGGAAAAGAAACAGCGAGTTTAAATGCTTTGATGTAAATTCTTTATCAGAAGTAATTTCCACACACTTTTCTTTCTCTCATGCATGAGCGGGGAAAATTGCAAAATTGGCACCATTTTTTGGTATAATAAGTTGGCCAGCTAGCAATTTGAGTACATTAACCTGAAAAAATTCGCAATTTTGGTACAAATTTGCCGATTTTTTTTGAATTTGGCCAGAAAATGTCATTTGGCGGGAAAATTTACTCGAATTTGGGGATTTTTCCGTTGAGGGAAAATTACCTTCAATTTGGGGTTTTTGGTATGGAGAAAAATTGACCTTTAATTTGTAGATTTAACTCCAATCACTACAAAAAAATAACACATTAATGACAACATGTCAAGTGGCAATGTAAATATTGTCACTAATTGTAAAATATTAGTGACAAGATTTTTTCTTTTGTCACAAGAATAGGGTTTGCATGTTTAATAGTGACAAGATTTGCATAGAAGTTGTCACTCTTG
This sequence comes from Buddleja alternifolia, assembly GCA_019426215.1. Taxonomy (NCBI): domain Eukaryota; kingdom Viridiplantae; phylum Streptophyta; class Magnoliopsida; order Lamiales; family Scrophulariaceae; genus Buddleja; species Buddleja alternifolia. The sequence continues at coordinate 44,104,731 of CM033393.1, forward strand.
ATACCTATTGACAAGGAATTTGTTATCACTATTGACAATTAGTGACACACCTTTAGTGATAACTTAGTGACAACAATTATAGTTGTCACTCTATTTGTGTTGTCACTATACATGTGTCACTAATTGTCAATAGTGATAACTTTAAAGAAATTCTTGTCACTAAAAAAACTTTTTGTGACAAAGTAAAAACTATTGTCACTCATTATATATATCTAGTGAGAATTTTAACATTGTCACTTACAATTTTGTCATTAATATTACTTTTTGTTGTAGTGAATACTTTCAATTTTTTTAATTTATTTAAAATTTTTGAGAATTTCAATTCAAATATTTGTTTATCTAAGTTTTCTTTTATTTATTATACATAAAATTTGTATAATAATATATCTATTGAATAATTTAAAGTAAAAAATTGTAATATTATATGCATAAATTCAAACTAAATTATTTTTTACTTAGCATTCTAAATGTTACTATTTTTTCAAAAACAAAATTGATTTTTTTCTTCCTTTCTTTTTATTTTTCTAATTTTTTTATTTCGTATTATTTGCTGATTTTTCAAAATTATTTTGAGTAGTTACGATTTTTTTTAGTTTCTTTTATGATTTTTTAGTTTTTAATTAATTTATTTTTTGTTGATGGAAATCTTTTACCTCCATTTAAATTTGTTTTACTTAATTTTAAAAATTAGTTCGAGACATAGTTTCTAATATTTTCTACTTTTAAAAATATTTGAGATTTTTCTTTTTTTTATTTTTCTTATATAGTATGAATTTTCATAAGTTTTCAAAATAATTTGATTTTGTTTTTTATTTTTATTTTACTTTATCTGATTTTTTTTCTTCAGAATTTTAGAATTTTTTTTGTTTTTAAATTGGTAAAATTGGTACTTTTTCAAAACAATTTCAGAATTTTTTTTGTTTTTAAATTGGTACTCCAAGTTGGCATGTACATTTTTTTAGATAAATACCATTGTTTTTGTATTGACGAAATAAATAAATTAAAAACTCTAAAAAATAAAAAACAAAAAAAAATTCTGAACTGTTTTGTTCAATAAAAAAAAATTAGAATCCAATTATTTTTTTTCGAAAACGTATGACAAATTCAAAAAATATAAGAATAAAAAAATATTAAAATATTCTCAAAAACTAGAAAACACATTAGAAATTACATCTTAGACTAATTTTTAAATTTAAGTAAAACAAATTTTAATGGTAGCAAAATATTCCATTGACAAAAAATAAATTAATTTAAAACTGAAAAAAGATAAGAGAAAATTTCTCCATATCAGGTTTATGTACCGTTTAAGCTACCTCACCCAAAATATTGAGATGACACAATGTGAATCACTTAATGTAGTAAACTTGATTCATAAGATAAAATCACACTTGTTTTACTAAAACCGTTTGATAGCTAGTCCAAAATGCCCCACTTCAATTGTATAATAGCGTGGATAGTAAAAAAAAATTTTGATGGAAAAGACGGTATATTATTACTGCAAAAGATCAAGATCAGACAAATAGTACTCGTGAGCACGCGGGGGCAAGTCAAGAACAGACTCTTGATCAAAACGGGCCTCCCGAGCTAAAAAATGAGCCACCTGATTACCACACCGTCTAATAAAAGAAATACAAACAGAATCAAACCACGGAACTAAAGCTTTAAAATCAAGAACAAGATTGCCAATATTCGACAAATCAAGATCAGGCGAATTGAGCTTCCTGATTAAATTCGCACAATCCCCTTGAACATGAATCCTTCGCCACCCCATACGACGGCTAAACCGAAGAGCCTCTACCGCCGCCATCGCCTCTGCTTGTTCGGGGTCACTCATAAAAGGACGAAAATTTGTGCACCAAGCTACACAGCAACCATGAGAATTCCGACCAATTATCCCTGCACCTGTGCCATTCAGCGCCCGAAAAATTGCTCCATCAAAATTCACTTTTACCACATCCCTCCTCGGTGGAACCCATCTGCAATCTGCCAGCCTGCTTGAAACCCCCATATCAGAGGCAAAAATGCCCATGAACGCTGCTGCCATAGATCTAGCTGAGGCAATGAGGATATCTGGATCCATTGTTTTTTGCTCCATAAGAATTTTATTCCTATTATACCACAACATCCAGCACACAAGGAGAAATAAACAAAATTGATCATCATCAATACATTCACGTACTTTCCTAAACCATCTTTCTGGGGTGAGGCTCGAATGTTGGATCGATACATTTGCTATATTCGATAAACCCCAAACCATTCGAGCATACGGACATCTAAGGAGGACATGCATCATCGATTCTTCCTTACCATTGCACACCGAACAAAACTCAATGACATTTAAATGGCACCGATAGAGGTTGAACGAGTTTGGAAGAATATCCTTGCAAACTCTCCAGCTAAAAACCCTCACCTTCGGCGGAACCCTCGCTTTCCATATAAAGCTCCACGAATCAGCATTAGTCTGCCGAGTTAGAGAAGGACCCGGTGCACCATTCGCGTGTCTCTCCCTAGCAAGATGATAAGCACTGCGTACAAGGAACTGTCCCGATTTTGTATAATGCCATACTATCTTATCCTCATGTTGTAGCCACCCCAAAGGAATAGACAGAATTGATCGAGCATCGACCTGATCCAAAAATTGTTCAATTGTCCCTCTATCCCACCACCCTACTTTAGGATCGATAAGCTCACTCACTCGAGTATTGCAAGGAAGATTAAGCGGGTTTACACTTGCTCTGAAATTACCATCTCGGGGCAGCCATTTATCTTGCCAAATTCGAATATTTTCTCCATTACCAACCCGCCACCGTGATCCTGCGTCTACCAACTCCCAGGCTGCATGGATCGATCTCCACGTAAAAGATGGGTTATTACCAAGAGTCGCATTAAGAAAATCAGAATTTGGATAGTAACGAGCACGGAAAATGCGACTTAGGAAACAATTCGGATTCTGCAAAAGTCGCCACCCTTGTTTTGCCAGCATTGCCAAGTTGAAACATTTCAAGTCTCGGAATCCCAACCCATCAATAGATTTCTTCTGACTTAATTTTTTCCATGCCACCCAATGGATTTTTTTCGATTCCCTATTATTCCACCAAAACGATGCCATAGCCGATTCCAGTTCTTGAATGAGATAATCAGGTAAACGAAAACAACTCATCGCATAAGTGGGGATCGACTGAATAACTGCTTTCAACAAGACTTCCTTTCCCGCTTGCGACAAAAGTTTTGCACTCCACCCGTGAAATTTTGCACTCACCCTCTCTCTGATACTAGCAAAAACCTCCTTTTTTGATTTCCCAACCACAGCCGGAAGACCCAGATAAACATCATGTTTGTCAACTACCCGAACTCCCAAGATATCCGCTAAATGATCCCGCACCTCCTCTGGTGTATTTTTGCTGAATACCATAGTGGGTTTTTGAAAATTAATTTCCTGTCCCGAGGAGTTAGCATACACCTCTAAAACACGCTGGATACTCTCCATTGCCCCTTCTGATGCCTGTGAAAAAATAAGTGTATCATCTGCAAAAAGTAAATGAGATACACTCGGTGCTCCCCTACAAACCGACACTCCATGTATATTTCCTCGCTCTTCCTCCTTCTGCAAAAGACAACTAAAAATCTCTGCACAAAATAAGAACAGATATGGTGACAATGGGTCTCCTTGACGGATACCCCGTTGAGGCCTAATATAACCAAATTGTTGACCAACATGCAGAAACGAATATGTAACCGAGCGCACACACATCATAATAAGCGCTACAAACCCCCCATCAAATCCCAACTTACCAAGGACCTATTCGAGAAAGTCCCATTCCACCCGATCATAAGCCTTGCTCATGTCTAGTTTAAGCGCCACATGGCCTTCCTTACCCCAGGTCTTATTCTTAAGATAGTGATTTATTTCTTACGAGACAAGAATATTGTCAGAGATTAATCGACCCGGGATAAAAGCAGATTGAGTTTCAGATATAAGGACATTAAGAAGAGGTTTGAGCAGATTAGCAATGCATTTAGAGGTAAGTTTGTAAACAACATTGCATAAACTTATGGGGCGAAATTGAGTAATAAGCTCCGGGGAAGCACATTTAGGGATTAACACGATGTGAGTGAAATTTAATTTAGGTAGAGCATTATGGTGATTAAGCATATCAAGCACACACCTAGAAACATCATTCCCAATAATATGCCAAAATTTTTGAAAGAAAAGTGGGGACATGCCATCGGGACCAGGAGATTTAAGAGGGTGCATTTGAAAAAGAGCATTACGTACCTCATCCGCAGTATACGGTAATCGCAAATTCTGATTCATCTCATCTGTGACATGGGGCTGTATTGCTTCAAGAACGTCATCTATCGCTGTAGTAGCAGGCCGAATGGAAGAGAAAATATTGTGGAAATATCGAGTTATAACACCCTGCACACCCACCTCAGAACTCTCCCACTCGCCACTCTCATTTTTTATGCGATCAATCGAATTTTTCTTACGTCTATTAGAGGCTCTCGCATGAAAAAACCCCGTGTTTCTGTCACCCTCTTTCAACCACAGTGCCCTAGAACGTTGGTGCCAAACCGCCTCCTCGGCCTCAATTAGATCATCTAACTCACGACGACACTCCAACTCATGGGCTTTAGTCTCGGAAGTTATAATACCCGCCCCAAGAGTCGCAATCTCGTTTTCTAACTCTTTTATTTTTGGTTTTAAAGACTGAGCAGAATGTCTGCTCCAATTAATAAGACCCAACCGACAATTACAAATTCTATCAAAAGTCATCTCTCCCTCTGAACCACTCCCATTGGACAACCACGACTCTCGAACAATACGCTCGCAATCACTAGAGCGAAGCCACATAGACTCAAACCGAAACATTTTCTTTTTTCGAAGGCGACGAGAATTTCGACTTGGGGAAAGCTCTATGAGAATGGGAGAATGATCTGATCGGATAGCGTGTAAATGCAAAATTTTGGCATGCGGAAAGAGTTGCATCCAATCAACTGTTCCACAAGCCCGATCACTACGAACACGGACAGTGTGAGGGTATTCGCGATGATTACACCAGGTGAATGGGGAGCCCTCGAAACCAAGATCAGTAAGACCGGAGTAATCAAGTGCTTGTTGCAAATCTCGCATCTGCCATGCTGAACGAGAATTAGCACTATCCATCTCAAAAGGAAACAAAATTTCATTAAAATCGCCAGCGACAAGCCAAGGGATACAGGATCTGTCACTAAGAGAACGGAGAAGGTTCCAGCTAGCCTTCCTATTGGAAGTTTCTGGACTACCATAAAATCCCGTAAAACGCCAGGGAGAGTGATTAGAAGACTGATAAATACTAACATCAATATGATTACGAGAAAAAGATTGTAAAATGACATCAACACTCTTAACCCACAACATACCAAGACCACCAGAAGAACCAACAGGATCAACACAGAGACCAAATAAATTAAGACGGAATTTTAAAAACTCAAACTCTCTACTCCTAAGCTTAGTTTCAGAAAGAAAAACAACTAACGGGTCAAACGAACGGATAAGCTCCGCCAGCTTGTGAACTGCCTTGGATCGACCCAATCCTCGACAGTTCCAGCAAAGAAGACTCATTGATCCAGGCGGGACTGCTCTGCAGTCTCCGCTGATGAAGATTCATCTCGAAGTCCGAGATTAAGACGCTTAACAGGAGGGCTGCCTGCCTCCACTGGCACATCCTGAAGATCAGGAAATTTACGCTTGATAGCGCGCGATGTAGAACATTGAAAACGTTTCTTGGTCCTACCTCTACGTGAACTAGGTTTGATTTGATGTGGGGGGGAAGATATGAGCTGGAGAGGAATATTTATAAGAATAGGGGAACCTTGGGCCATTGTCGAAGAGACGGCAGGAGAATTGATAATGGTGAGAACATTTCTGTTTGGGGTAGATGGAGGTGTGGAAAAATTTTGAGGATTACAAAAGCCTGGTAATTCGTGAATTCGGGACTGACGTGCATGGGGCGGGACATATTTACCTCGACCATTAGACGCAAGCATAGACGTAGAAGGTTTGCCGTGTGGTAGAGAATTTAAAGATACGCCCACATTCCCAACATCCGGGTCGAGACCCTTCGTCTGTCGAGGTTGCTGATGATCAGAGATAACCTCTTCCAAACGAGGCCCTTGACGAATTGGTGCCGTTTCTTGCACCATAAAGGGTCCCTCGCCCATTTCCTCAGGGCACAGGTTTGGGAGAGACCGGCGAGATATGGCTTGACTCGATGACTGTTCGCTAGAGGAAGAGATGTGCCCCCCATTTCCATTAGGGCCCAATTCAGCCTTTTGAGGGGCGAAAATATTCGGACCACGGGAGTTGATAGAATAGTGGCTCCTTGTTTTGGTTGCAAAAGCAGAATGGGTTTCAAGAAGATTGTACCATGGGGCAGTCCCCTGATTAGCCGAAGCAGAGACACAAAGATCGGATTTATACGGGGTATCCTTTCCGGGATCAATAAAACTCTCCTTGTATCGCAACTGACAATAGTTGCTAACGTGGCCCAGAATGCCACAGAGATAACAGAAATTACCTAGACGTTCGTAAGAAAAATCCACTCTGATGGGATCTCCCCCACCAGGAATTCGGAGGATAGTAAAACGAGGGAGGGGCTTAGTAACATTCAGAGTAACCCACATGCGAAGGATATGACCCCTTAAAACCCCTGACTCACCCATGTTAAGACCTACAAAACGACCAATACGGTTACCAAGTAGTTCAGCAATCTCTTTAGTGATTTTGTTCATAGGAAGACCCGTAACGTGGACACAAAGAATAGACCAATCTAAGTCGACAGACAAGGGGTCATCTGTTTCATGGACAACACGAAGGACAATAAGGTTGTTATCAAAATTCCATGGTGCTCTATCCAAGACTCTATCCCTGTCGACAATATGGTTAAAAATGAAAAGCAACCGTTTATCATTAAGTTTCCGGATTGACATACGCCCTTAACGGATTGAAAATTTTCATTAAAGACTCCCTAACGACATTAAACTTAAGATTTTTATGGGTTAGGATCCGTCCCACCACCGGAAAACCCTCCACAAATTGTTCCTTCTTCCAAATCCCATCAGGAACATCTAATCCCTCCCCCTCAACTGCGGTGATGTTAAGAGCCCGATTCAAACGCAGTATATCCTCGTCCATACTTACCTCTATTTGAAGCGAAGGTGGAAATATCCCAAAGACAATACAGTGCCTAGTTTCAGATGAGATTAACACCAGCGTTCGCGTCCCGTAAACCTGAGGATAAAGACATGCATACAGTTAAGAAAAAACGAATAATAGAACAAAAAGGGAGAAAACAACACAAGGAAAACAGAGAAATCAGGTGAGAAGGTAGCAGGTGTGCGGCTGCGGCGGAGATAACTTGACCAGGAGTAAAGGGTAGTTCCTTAGGCTGCAAAAACTTCCACTAGCAAGATTCAGATTGGGATGAAGATGAGCAAACCGACGGTGAAGACCTTCAAAATCTTAGAAAAATCAAGAAAAGCAAAAAACTCCCACAAAAAGAGGAGAGAAAAAGCTTTTGTCCCCCACGCTTAGAGAGAGAAAAAGAGCGTGGATAGTAATTAGTATGGATAATTGAAGTTAAACATGAATTTAAGAAGATTTGGATTGGAGTTGAAAAGGACTCTACTTTGGAACCAGATTTAAGAAGGTACCTATCACCCATCTTGCCACCCCTATCTTCTGGAACGACAAATTAACTACAGCGAAAAGGTGTGCGGAACCAGATTTTTATTTCATTTTTCATGTTTTATGTTTCATTATTTTATTTTTTGTGAAAAATTTATTTTTCAATTTGAAAAGTATTGATGATTCTTTGCTCATTGCTTTCAGGGTGATTCATCACCACTCTCCATTTTACGATAGAGAGGTCCAAGATGTCTAACTTACTTTGTGGTAATTGTCATATTGCACCTTAAATTGAAACTTTGCACCCTTACATTTGATTTTTGGCACACTTTAATTTTATTTTGGGGGAACATTCGTGGTGATGCCTACCAGGGACGGATCTAAGAATTTGTTGTTGGGGGACCAAAGTACCATTAACCAAAAAAAAATTAATATTTAATTATAAGTACATAGTCAAACTTATTTTTGTTTTAATAGATAAGTTAAATAACAACAACCAAGTGCAAAAAAAAAAAAAAGGAAACTAACTTACAATTGAAAAGTAAAAAGTGGGGCTTTTAAAAATAAAAAGGCAATAAAAAGTGGGGTTGGAAAATCGAACTCACACTCTCACACATTCCACTTCAATGAAGTATACCCATGCCCTTTACCAACTTCATCAAATCTATTTTTAGTTATACATGTAAAAGGTAGATTATATATTCTTGAGGGGGCCATATCATAAAATTACATATATCCTTGAGAAAAATTTTAAAATCTCAGGGGGCCGCCCGTAATTCCGTCCTTGCCTACCAGGATCATCAGTCCCAGTAAGTCAACAACTTCAACTCATGCATGGCCACATGAACAATGTGTGACAGGAATCTCTTCTCCAAAATGTCAGTAGGTTAAGCCATTGCTTAATGATAATGCTCTGGAGATAGGTTATCTAGAGGTGAACAAATTGGGTTCCTTAAATACAAATTCTTCAAACGTTTAAAATTATATATCTTCAAGTCGGAATAACTTACATAAAAGGAATACATAATAAAATTAGTCCAGCAACATTAAAACTAGAAATTCATCAAATGTCTAATTTTTGGGCAAATTTTGAGATGAGGCCTAATAATAGGCTCCATTTGGTTTAAAATATTTGATACAAATTCATCACCATATTTTATCAATTATTTTCTTCATTAACGACTCGATTAATCCAATGATGGATAATTAGACTCAAACGAATAACATATGATGACCTACATAATCCATCAAACAAATATATGTGATCATAAGTGTCAATTTTCCAATCAATATTCACAAATTAGTCAATAATTCAACAAATTCGTCAAAAATTAAAAATGAAGAAAACGCATCTAACAAAATTCAATGGGATTCGAAATTACCAATTGCATAGACAGATTTCGACTTAAAAAACACTTACCAATCTTCAATGATACGCAGGTCATCAACTCGCTTTCCTAATTTGAACTTTTTTAACATTAATTTCGGAAAACAAAAAAAGAAAAGAAAATGGGAATGTCAGCCCAAGTTTGTACGTGAAAAGAAAAATGGGGAAGAAGGGATTTTTGACTTATTTAATATTCACAATATTACATTTGGGCAAGTTGTAATTTGTACCAAATCTACGGGTAAATGTGGCAAGATAATATTTTATTAGGGTTATTTTTGTATTTTTACAGTTAACACACCCATGCCATAATAGCAACCAAACAACTCTATATGATAGTTTAGTAATGTAGCAAACTCTATGAAACACACTTAAAAAAAATTCATATCAATGATAATTTTATGTCGGTCAATCATGGACGGCAAACCAAAGGAGGACTTAAAGTTAAACATGAACTTAAAAAGATTTGGATTGGAGTTGAAAAGGACTCTACTTTGGATTGGACCTATCACCCATCTTGCCCAAATGAAATCACCCATGCCATAATAGCAACCAAACAACTCTATATGATAGTTTAGTAATGTATCAAACTCCAGTCATATGAAACACACTTAAAAAAAATTCATATCAATGCTAATTTTATGTCAGTCAATCATGAACGGCAAACCAAAGGAGGACTTAAAGTTAAACATGAACTTAAAAAGATTTGGATTGGAGTTGAAAAGGACTCTACTTTGGATTGGACCTATCACCCATCTTGCCCAAATGAAATCACCCATGCCATAATAGCAACCAAACAACTCTATATGATAGTTTAGTAATGTATCAAACTCCAGTCATATGAAACACACTTAAAAAAAATTCATATCAATGCTAATTTTATGTCAGTCAATCATGAACGGCAAACCAAAGGAGGACTTAAAGTTAAACATGAACTTAAAAAGATTTGGATTGGAGTTGAAAAGGACTCTACTTTGGATTGGACCTATCACCCATCTTGCCCAAATGAAATCACCCATGCCATAATAGCAACCAAACAACTCTATATGATAGTTTAGTAATGTATCAAACTCCAATCATATGAAACACACTTAAAAAAAATTCATATCAATGCTAATTTTATGTCGGTCAATCATGGACGGAAAACCAAAGGAGGACTTAAAGTTAAACATGAATTTAAAAAGATTTGGATTGGAGTTGAAAAGGACTCTACTTTGGATTGGACCTATCACCCATCTTGCCCAAATGAAATCACCCATGCCATAATAGCAACCAAACAACTCTATATGATAGTTTAGTAATGTTCTCCAGTCATATGAAACACGCTTAAAAAAATTCATATCAATGCTAATTTTATATCGGTCAATCATGGACCGCAAACCAAAGGAGGACTTAAAGTTAAACATGAATTTAAAAAGATTTGGATTGGAGTTGAAAAGGACTCTACTATGGATTGGACCTATCACCCATCTTGCCCAAATGAAATCTTTTGTTACAATATTCGTATTACACTTCCTATTACACATATCGATATGTGACTAGTGTATATACGGGAGGTTAGGATGTGACGACAAAAAAATATATAATTTAGATAAAAATTTGTGATTTCTCTCTCCTCATCCCAACCGTCCATGTATGCACTTGTTAGAAATCTATGTGTGTAACAGGAAGTGTAACACTAACGTGTAACAGAAGATCCCACCCCCCATCTTGCCCAATTCAAATTTTCTGTTACATTCTCTGTGTTACATTTCCTGTTACACGTACAGATACATGACAAGTGTATACATGAGTGGTTGGGATGTGGTGAGAGAAAATTATGTAATGTGGAAAAAAATCTGAGATTTCTCTTTGCACATCATTACCGCCCATGTATACACTTGTCACACATCTATATGTAAAACAGAAAGTGTAATACGAATGTGTAACAAAAAATTGAGATTGCATCTTGCCACTGCCACCTATCTTCTGGAACAACAAATTAACTACAGCTAAAAGGTGTGCTGCAAGAACCAGATTTTTATTTTATTTTCATGTTTCATTATTTTATTTCTTTGTGAAAATTTATTTTTCACTTTGAAAAGTATTGATGATTCTTTGCTCACAGCTAGGGAGATTCACCACCACTCTCCATTTTACGATAGAGAGTTCCAGGATGTTTAACTTACCTTTTGGGTAATTGGCATATTGCCCCTTTAAATTGACACTTTGCACCATTAAATTTGATTTTTGGCACTTTGTACCCTTAAATTACATATAACTTAACATTTTTGCACCCCTAATGTGAATTTACACCATCAAACTAACTCACCAAAAAAATAAAGGTCACTTAGTTTTGAAGGGTAGAAGTGTAAATGAAATGGCGGAATTGTACCAAGAAAAAAACGTAAAATATGTAAAGTTTGAAGGCAAAATTATATCATAGAAACGTAAACATCTATAAAAGTCCTCCCAATTCCGAGGTTAGTCAATAAATTAAAATCTCTAAAATTCACTCTAGATCTTCAACACTTGGAGAACCTCCTCTATGTAGAGGCATTGAGGTTTGAGATTGATAATGGAGATTCTTCAGTGGCTTATCCACGGGTTGAAGAAATTTTTTTAGGCATTTTAGGTTATTGGCCTGCTCGAGGATTGATAGGACTTCTTCGTATTTTTCACCTTTTTTAATACAATTTTGCCTTCAAATTTTTACAGATTTTTTTTATTACAATTTTACCTTTTTTATATTTCTCCTAAAAAAATTGAGTAAACTCATTTTTTTAAAATTAGATGGTGTAAATTAACTTTATGGTATAAAATGCCAAACTATGTGTTATTCGAGGATATAAAGTGCTAAAAATCATTTAATGGTGCAAAAATGTCAAAACGTGTCAATTCGAGGGTACAATATGCTAAATTGCCAATTACCCTGCATTTTGACTACATTTTCTGGCAACAAATGTAGGGAAAATGAAGCCAATAGGCTTACTTTGCACAAAGCAAAAACACATAGGCCTCATCTCATTTTCACTATTCAAATATAGGCCTATGTGGGACCCATTAGCATTGAAAGGTCCAAAATACCCTTACTAACACTAAAAATAGTGGTCCCCCTACTTTATTACGATACTGAAATACTGGAGATACTGAATTTATTTAAAATCCTGTATAAAGTCCCTATGTTTTCAATTTATTTATCTTTAGTCCCCGAAATTTGAAAATGGTTTATTTTGGCCCCACAAAACAACAAAAACATCAAAAAATCCATGAGAGTAATTATACATATTTAAAGAAAAGGGAATCCCAACCCGCTTTTATAAATCTGCATAAAAACTTTTTCTTGCATTCATAATTTACATACATGCCAATTCCCGCTCATATTTTAAGTGCTTTTATTGATTGTCTTAATACTTTAGAAAACTTAGATTATACTAATACAAAATTAATATAAGAATTACGAAATCAATTAATAATTAGGAGAAAACATTGGGTTAATAATTATCTTAACATACCTCCTAGATTAAGAGATCACGAAAACTATACTAAGTACCTTTTAGTCTTGAATATATTAATAGTAGTTTTTTATTAAAATAGCTTCTTCTAATTATAAAAGATTAGAATATCTAGATTTAGAATATAGTTTAGCCGATAGAACCGTAATCTCGTTAGATAAACATAAATTTATTTGTAGGTTTGATTCAAGTTTTAAGCACAATTTACATTCAGAAAATAAACATTTAAATAGTTTAACAGATTTATTTATATCGTTAGCATCAAACTTAGAAATAAATAACGCTAAACTTTGTAAAACTTTAGAAATACTAAAAGAAACCGTTTTAATAAATAGAGAAATAATAAAGAAGGGTGAAAATAATAATTTAGATTATATTAAACAACAATCTGAGAAAACTCTAAAAATATTTAAGAAATATAATAAGCTTTTCCCCACTAAAGACAAAATAATAGAGTTAAAATATAGCTTGGAAAGTAATAAGCTAAAACAATTAGAAATTGAAACTAAGAAAACTCTAAGCCAAGTAATAGAAAAAATAAATAAATTTGAAGCTCAAAACTTAGAAACAAGTAAAACGCTAAAAAATATAGAACGAATAGTTAGCGGATGAATAGTATAGAAAATAGATTAGAATATAAAAGAGCCATTGAACTAGCAAATAAATATCTATATACGGAAGAAGGATTTACTACCTATCAAAGAACTAGTAATTCAGATAAATTATATCCTAAACTTTGGAATATTCAATTCGCTTTAATTCTACAAATATTCGAAAGGCTAGATAAATTAGAAAATAAGTTAGAAAAATTAAGTACTAAAATAGACACAGTATCTCAAGTGATTAAAGGAGATTTACAAGATAGTATAGCAGAAAGATTAGCAAATTTAGCACTAGACGAATCTGAAAAACGTAAAAAAGAACCTAAAAATTATATATATTGGTAAAAAATGATGAGATCATTTAGTGGTACTAGTAGAACTATAAGTGAATCAAGTAATAAAGAAAAAGAGAAAGGAAAAATAAGTAATACTTTCACTAAAAGAATGTTTAGAGGATCAGGAAGTCAAAGTTCAGCTAAAGAAGTAGAATTAGAAGAAATAATAGACGTAGAAGAAAATCTTAATTTATATAATAACAAGGGAATAGATAAGTTAAAACCTAAAACATTATACAAAGTAGGAAAAATGGATTTTAACACACATTTAATCAAGAAATTTAGAGAAAAAAAAGTAAAAGTTACAACAAATGCTGAAAATATAAGCTTAGTTAGCCCGGAATGTATAAAGCAATTAAAACAATTAAAGCAAAAGTATATACATTTAGGATTAATTATTATAGGAATAAAGGGATTAACTAGAAAGGGAACCGGTGGAAAGGTTTTAGTTTTATTATTAGATAAAAGTTGGTCTGATGCTAGGAGAGCAGTATTTGCTAGTATGGAAATAGATATAACTAATAATGTAGGAATATTTTATGTAGCTCCGAACATGAAGAAAAGTATTAAAGATATTAATAAAATTACTATAGGATTACAAACTAGAGGATATGAAACATATGATGGTAACAACTTAGTAGTTTCTATAGCGTTTTTAGGAAGAGTAACCGATAATAGTTTTCCTCAATATAAAATTAATATAGATGGGATAATAGATGGATTAGCCTCAGTAGGTGTAAAAATGATTAAACCTTTAAATATTGATAATAACGATTTAAATGGAGAAGAATGGGAATTAACCAAACACTTAGAAGAAAATGAGATTGTCAAAGTTCCAGGAGAAAGTGTAATGTATACAAACAGTAGAGGTCAAACTTCTATTAGATTTCTTAATTACCAAAAACAAGATCCCAAAGAAGATCTAGAAGAAGAAAGTGATAATGAAACTGAAACAAGCTACATGAATATTATAGAAGAAGAAGAAGAAGTTAAAATAACTAGTAGATTTGCTAATTGAGAAATATTATCTGATATAGAAAGCGAAGAAGATGAAGAGGAAGAAAATATAGAAGAAATAGATGAAGAGATTAGACAATTAGAGAGTCAGCTCAAAAATGATTATAGACCAAAAAATATGGAAGAAATATTAAGAAAAAATCTTGAGATAAATAATTTAAGAGAATTAGTAGATGAAATGTATTTTGAAGCAATGAATTTAGATATCAATTTAGAGTCAGCTGAAGAAGAATTTAAACAATATTATAATATTGATTTAGTTGATGATATATGTTCAGGAAAAATAGAATTTGAAAAATTCTTTAAAAATAAAGAGAAAGGTAATAACGAAGTAGCTTTTATGGCAGATAGTCAAGCAAGTACTGGTAGTAATATAGGAAAAAGAACTAGAGTAGAACCAGATTATAGTGAAGTTCCAGCTAGAAATGTAGAAATGAGTGGTAGACCAGAATGGAAAAGTCCCACATATGAATATGGATCAACCCAGCCAAATAAATATATAGGATCAAGACAACCCATAGGAAAAACCATGAGTGGAACCATGTTAGTAATTGAATTAGGAAGTCCACAAATGTGGCCAGAAGAAATAATTATATGGGAACAATGTGTAGTAAGACATTGGGAAATAAATAAAAAAGTAGATATGGATATGTTTAACTTTTTAGAAACATGCTTAGAACCTACAGCATTATCTATCTGGCAAAGCAAGAAGAAGAAAGATCCTAATAGAATTAATGAAATAAAGGCCTTAGGAAATAATCCTTATAATTTTACTAGTTTTATTAGAACGTTAATAATAGGAATAGATCCAGGAAGAGAAAATACATTTATACAAGATACGACACTTAGAAACCTAGAACAACTCACTATAACCGATATGAAATATATTATACCTTTTAGTCAAGATTTTACAAGATTAATAGGAGAATCTAATAAAGCATTTGATGAAGAATTATGTAATAGATATTTTACGAAATTACCCCAAGATTTAGGAAAAAGAATACATGAAGAATGGATAAAAACTAATGGTAATCTTACAGGATTAGGTATAGGACCTAGAGTACAATATACTTTCTTTAAACTTCAGGAATGGTGTAAAGAAGAATTTATTAGAGAACAAATTAGAAAGCAATCTTATGAGTTTTGTAGAAAAGCTATATACACCTCACAACAATATGGACAGAAGAATTACTTTAAGCCAAAACGCAAAATATTAAGGAAATCAAATAAACCAAAATCTAGTTTTAGACAATATAGGCAAGGAAGAAAGCCACCTAATTATGTTAAAAAGCCATCAACAAGAAAATGCACATGTTATATTTGTGGAGATCCTAAACATTTAGCTAATAGATGTCCGAAAAGACAATTTAATATGGAACGGGCAGCCATAGCAGAACAATTAGATGAAGATGTAGTAAGTATAGATGGTAATGAAAGTGATAATGAAAGCATATTTAGTATAGTAAGTGAAGAAGGACTAGAAATTCCAAATATAATAGAATATACCTATATGAATACTTCATGTGAACATAAATATATAAATGGAAAGGGAACTATGAGTATAGCCTGTAGTATTTGTAGATTATATCCTGATATGCATTTAAGATATCAGTGCAATATATGTTTTGATGAAATTTGTTTTATTTGTGCTAAAGACGTATATAATATAGAAACAGATGTATCGCCCAAACCTAGTAAAAAACTAGAATCTATAGAAGTTCTAAGCTATAAAATAGAGAATTTAGATTTAAGAATACAATTAATAGAATTAAAAATAAAAAATAATAAAAACATAAGTAGTAATCAAAATAAAGGAAAGGGTGTAGTTATAGAAGAACTTGATGAAATTAACCAACAATTAGAAGAAACTCATTTACAAAATACAGCGTATGAACCCCAACTACAAGTACCCTATACTAGTAGTCTAATACTTTTAGATTGTCGAATATGGTGTAATCAAGAAAAATATATTGAAACTAAAGCCATTTTAGATACAGGAAGTACAAAAGGCATGCTTAGCGCTAGTCTTGTGCCAAAAGAATTTGTAACACAATTAAGTTATACAGTTACTAGTAGAACTACAGAAAATAGATTAATGAGAATAACAAAAGAATTAATTAACATAGGGATACAATTTAAGGATTTTTCAGGAAATTATAGTAGTAAATATACATTAGGACAAGTACTTCTAGCACCAGATAACATAAATAGCCACGAATTCCTTTTAGAGTTAAACTTCATTTGTGCATTAAATGGTAGTATATTAATAGAAAAAAATTATATTACTATTAGCAAACATAATTATACTTTTCCAACTAATAGATACATTAAACAATCAGAGTTGACTGCGAAGCGTGGTGGACATGGTAATAATGAACTCGATTTTTTCAAAGAATTAGAACAAAATAATATAGAACCTGAAACTATAGATATCCTATTAGATGAAAAAATTAGAGATATAGAAAAGGGATTAGAAGTTTTAAACCTAGAAAATGAAAGAATTTTACATAAATTAGAAATGTTAGGATTTATAGGAGATGATTTAGCTAAAAACAAAGTAAATTATACTTTTAAACTAAACATATTAAACCCAGATATAGTGATAAGAACAGCAGCTATAGAATATACTCCTGAAGATATAAAAGAATTCAAAACACAAATAAAAGAAATGTTGGAAATTGGTGTTATAAGAAGAAGTGATAGTCCTCATAGATCAGCAGCCTTTATAGTAAGAAATAATGTAGAAATAAAAAGAGAAAAACCTAGAATAGTATATAATTATAAGAGACTTAATGATAATACAGAAGATGATGCTTATAGAATACCTAATAAAGATGAATTAATTAATCTTATACAAAATAAAAAGATATTTTCAAAATTTGATTTAAAAAGCGGATATAATCAAATTAAAATGGTAGAAGAAGACAAAAAAATGGACAACATTCAACTGTAGTGAAGGACATTTCGAGTGGAATGTTCTATCTTTTGGTTTAAAAAATGTTCCAGCTATATTTCAAAGATTTATGGAGAGTATATTTAAACAATTAGATTTCTGTTTAGTATATATAGATGACATTTTAGTAGTTTCTGAAAATATTAAACAACATCAAGATCATTTAAAACAAGTGTTTAATTTAATAGAAGAAAATGGAATAGTAGTGTTTAAAAAAATGGAACTTTTTAAAAGAAAAATAAGCTTTTTAGGTTTAGAAATAGGAAACGGACAAATAAAATTACAACCTCATATAGCTCAAAAAAATTTAGATTTCCCAGATAAACTAGAAAACTTAAAACAAATACAAGCGTTTTTAGGTATATTAAACTACTCTACAAAATTTATTCCTAAACTCAGTAAATTAGTCAGACCATTATATAAGAAAATCGGAAAATCAGGTCAAAGACATTTTAATCAAGAAGATATTAACTTAGTCAGAAAAATTAAAGAAATTGTTAAAGATCTAAAACTTTTAGAATTACCTTTAAGTACTGATTATGTCATAATCGAATTAGATAGCTCTATAGAAGGATGAGAAACAATATTAAAATGTAAACCTCATAAATTTTCTCCAAAAAGTGAAGAAAAAATATCAGCTTATTCTAGTGGTAATTTTAATAAAACAGGAAGTAATTGGACAAGTTTAGATTATGAAATAGCAGGAATAGTTAAAGCAATAGACCATTTTAGACTATATTTAAATAAACCTTTTACTATTAGAACAGATTGTGAAGCTGTGGTTAGATTCATAAAAAATGAAAATTCTAGAAAACAAAATAATAAAAGATGGTTAAATTTTAGAAATGCAATAGAAGGTAATGGATATAAAGTAGAGTTTGAACATATTAAAGGATCAAACGATAGCATAGCAGATTTATTAAGCAGACAATTAACTTTAATTTTGGGCAACAGATCATGGCCTCCAATGACCAAGACAACCAACAAACAAGACCTCCCTCTGCAGCTTACAACCAAATAGTCCGAAGACCAGCTTTCAGGCCTAACTTTCAACAAATTAGCCAGAATAGACCAGCATTCACGATAGAAACTCGGTTTTTCAATCCAGCTACACAAAGCGTTTTTCCTAGACCAGCTTTAAAAACCTTTGGAAAAATAGTACTTCCAGTCAGGCATACTTTCAAGCCTCCGAGATATACACCTTATATAACTGAAGAACAGAGTATTTTACTCAATGCTCTATGGGAAGCTCATAATTCATCCTGCAAATTAGCAGCATTAAATGCCCTCTGCTATTACTTTGAGAAAGAAAATAAAAATTTTCCAGTAAAAGATGCAGCAGTCTATCTCGTTATTAGAGGAGAGCCAGTTGGAATCTTTGAAGATTATCAAAAAGCACTAGAAAGCATTCAAAAAGTTTCAAATGGTTATATGGTACCTTTTAAGCAATTCTACGAAGCAATAGCAGCAGCCAGGAGATTACTAGGCCCAAATTTTTACATTCAGCCCAATGCTGAAAATGCAAAACCCAAGAATTTATCAACAGAAAAACAACCTATAAGCCCAGATGTTGATCAATTAGAAGAAGATCTTGACATAGTGACAATGAAATTCTCCAACTTAACCAAACTATACCAAGACCTTTTAATTCAACATGAAAACCTTCAAGAATATGTTTTAAAGCCAAACCAAAAAGACGTACTGAAGGAAATACAACAAAAATCCCTCCAATTCCTATCAGTTAGAACTTTTCATTACTCTACCCAAACAATTTCATCCCTACCTGAAGGAATACAGAAAATAATTTAGCAAAAAGCAGAAGAAAATTTCTATCGAAAAATGTTAAAAGTAGCTCAATTAATTGTAACCGCTAAAATAGAAGGAATACTGCCTACCACTACTCTTTTACAATGGAAAGGAGAGCCAATCAGACAGCAAGGGACCCTAAAGTTTTATACTGCAAAGTATATTTCATGGCCAAATATTCAGATAGATACGTCAATTTTTCAAGAAGGATGGATTGAAGACAGTTTCATCACTATCGCACAGCTTCTAGACTTTGGTTTTGTATCAAGACTATATGTTACTGATTCAGATCAAGTTAAAAAATTGGGAAGACATCTAACAGACCCAGTAAGCCTCCAGCTTAGTAGAGGAATAGATATTCTACGAATTGAAGTCACAGCCATACCACCAATTTGGGTGAAGTCAAACGTTCAATTGGGACATACATTTTATTGGATACATGAAACGTTTGAAAAAAGGGCGGCACCACCATTGGTAGCATTCTGGTTATTACATGAAGCAATAAATCCCATTTCAGACATAGCAGAGATGAAACTAGCCGTGGAAACTCGTCGAAAGGATCAACGAAGATACATGTTAAACACAGATTCAACTACAAAATTTCAACTTTTGTTTCAAGAACGTCATCATAGTATTTTCATCCCAACTAGTGATCGAGTTTATCATCGAATATGGTTTCAAGGAAATAAAACATTAACAAGTGTAGAATGTCCTCCAGCATATGTACCAGATTTTGGAGCATCAAGCTCAGGAGTAGGAAGTCCATAATCCAGCCAAAGCATTAAAAGCAGCAATTTTTCAACAAAGCAACAATATAAGAGCAAGAATTCAGCTACAAGACAGAAGTAATAATTCCAAGAGACAGCTCATGCAGACAACATTCAAAGTTTCAACAAAATAATGCATCTCCCAGACAAAAGCCATAAATGTATCAGCAGCAAGAACAATAATTTGCAGCAATAATTCAGCTATCAAACAAGGCACCGAATTCAAAGCAACAACATTTAATATTTTCAGCAACTTTTGTACCATATTTACTATTCACCATTGCCACCTATGTACTTTTTATTGTTTAGACACTGTTTGTAATAATGACAGTTCGGATGCCAAATCTCTCTTCATTTTGTTGTAATTTCTTTCATGTCCGAGGCCTATATAAGGACCTCATTCCTCATACTGTAAACTTGCCCCTTTGAACACTCTCCAACCCACACTTCTTGGTTGCTAGAGAGTCTCTCATCCTTTCTTGTAATAAAATATCTTTTTTCTGTGCAATAATATCTTGTAAGTTTTATATGCATTATAATGCATAGTGAGTAAACTACTCCAAGGGACGGGATTCCCCTACTATTTAAAAATGTTATAATTCTCTCATGTTCAAAAAATACAAAAACATTAAAAAACCGAAAATACAAAAACATTAAAAATGCTAAAAATGATGATGAACAGTAGTAACATTCTACTCTTTCATTGTCTCAAAAATATGTTTCCGCTGTACAAATTATTGTTTTCAATAATCCCTGATACTGCTTTGGGAAAATTTTGTTTACCGTCTCGGTGTTACTGGTCGGGAGACAAAATGTGCGGGATAATTCTCCCCAGTGTGCAAGCAAAATGGTATCAGAGCTTGAGTATTCTGAGTATGCGCTGTGGTCGCAGTTTAATCTGATCTTCCACATCAGAAAAATTTTCTCGAGCTATTTATCAAAACAAGGTTACTGAGTTTTAAAATTTTAAAAAAACAATAAAAAAAAAGAATTAAGTTTATATTTTTAATTTCAAAAGAGTAAGATAGGTACTTCATTTCTTTCCAACATAATTTTTCGTTGATGAAGCAATCGGATTCTCGAATCAACCCTCTTACTTGAGAATGATAAAATGTAAGTTTTAATTCATAATCTAAAAAGTGAACAGTAATCTTGTTTATTTTCTGTAATTATTTTGTTAATAGCTCTTAATTTATATAATTACTTTATTTAATGACGTTTTTCATATATTCTAGACTAAATAAACCAAATTTAAAGATTAAAGGACTAAATGTGTTATTTTTAAGAAGCAGGGACTTGATTTGTAAATATTTAGGGAGCCATTTTTATCAAAAAGGATAATTTGGACTTTTCTTTTTATTTAGCCGAAAAAAAAAAAAAGAAACATGACAGGTCAATGGGTTTGCAACCCCTGTGCAAATGAGGCCCTTGTTTGCCAACATCCCACAAATGTAACTATTAAAATTTGAAGATTATCCACCGAAAAGAAAAAGAGTAAATTTTAAGAACATTATAGGGCCTAATTGGTTGGCATATCCGTCTTGGAGAAAAAAAATTCAAGATAAAAGTGAGAAAAAATATTTTTAGAGATAAGAAATATGGTGTGAATAGTGTGTTTGGATGGGTTTATTTAGAGAAAAAATTGTAATGATTATGTTTGATGTGATATGTTTTTTTTGTGAGAAAAAGTGTTGATGTGACATTTTTTGTGAGGTTGGTGTAAGAAAAGTTGGTTGTATTTATAGATAATTTTGAAGAAAATGTTTTGGATGGTGTATCTCATACTTCTATAACTATTTTTATAAATATATTGAATTAATAAACTATAATAATTTATTATTTTCTATGTGAATTTTCGTAAAACACATGTTATTTTCATAAAAAAATTTTTTTAATAAATCGATCGAATATTGAATTTCATTTTAGTAGAAAAACCGTATAATAATATCCAAGATTTAATTAAATGAGTTTGCTAAAATATCTTCGTTTACAGTACAACAAAAATTGGTCAACCTTGCACAACATTATAATAAAATCAATTTATATAGTAAGTGCTACTATAATTATTAAAAAATAAAATTAAAAAAGCTCCATGCATACGTAGATGTTTTTTATGTTGATATAGTAAGAAATTAAAGCAACTTTTGGTTAGAGCTTAAATGCATGTGTGATATATAAAGCTTCAAGCCTTCAACATGTTTAACCAATCAATATGAAATTAGAGATGCCTTAATTCCATCTTTTTTCAGGGTACTTTAGGAGTAGTAACGAGTGATGCCCAAAATCAATTTTTATTATCTTAATTAAATTGGTAAAGAAAATAATAACTTATATCTAAAATATTGAATAAAATAGCATAGGAAAAATTGCAAATTTGGTACCGTAGGATAGGGCAAATTAGCAAATTGTACCACATTTTTCAGTTTTCTCACTTTTGGTACCAAAAATATTTTTTTTCTCACTTTGGGTACCGCCGTTAGTTTTTTGAAGGATTTTGACATGTGCACCATTAACTTTTGGTTTTTTGGGGAAAATATATCGTTTGGGGCTGATTTGGAGGGAAATACACGGTCAAATGAGTCAAAAAATGCTTTGTTCTAGACATCTCCTGATTATGTGCAATATATGTGTGGATAGCCCTATGTGTCTAGTTTCATGGGAAGAAAACGGTTCATGAATCCGAGCTTTCTACAATGAGTTATGAATTTTCTCGTGAAGATGCACGCAGCTAGCTGTCTGCACAGCCGAAAGATTTTTAGCTAACTTTGAATACAAAACTGCTTTGTTATAGACGTCTCCTGATTATGT
Organism: Buddleja alternifolia; assembly: GCA_019426215.1. Lineage (NCBI taxonomy): Eukaryota > Viridiplantae > Streptophyta > Magnoliopsida > Lamiales > Scrophulariaceae > Buddleja > Buddleja alternifolia. The sequence continues at coordinate 44,127,569 of CM033393.1, forward strand.
GCGATATATGTGTGGATAGCCCTATGTGTCTAGTTTCATGGAAAGAAAACGGTTCATGAATCCAAGCTTTTTATAATGAGTTATGAATTTCCCAGTGAAGATGCGCACAGCTAGCTGTCTGCACAGCCGAAAGATTTTTAGCTAACTTTGAATACAAAACTGCTTTGTTATAGATGTCTCCTGATTATGTGCGATATATGTGTGGATAGCCCTATGTGTCTAGTTTCATGGAAGAGAACGGTTCATGAATCCGAGCTTTCTACAATGATTTATGAATTTTTTTGTGAATATGCGCACAGCTGTCTGCACAGCCGACAAATTTTTAGCTAACTTTGAATGCAAAACTGCTTTGTTGTAGACATCTCCTGATTATGTGCGATATATGTGTCTAGTTTCATGGGAAGAAAACAGTTCATGAATCCAAGCTTTCTACAATGAGTTATGAATTTTCTCGTGAAGATGCACACAGCTGTCTGCACAGCCGACAGATTTTTAGCTAATTTTGAATACAAAACTGCTTTGTTGTAGACATCTTCTGATTATGTGCGATATATGTGTGGATAGCCCTATGTGTCTAGTTTCATGGGAAGAAAACGGTTTATGAATCCGAGCTTTCTACAATGAGTTATGAATTTTTTCGTGAAAACGCGCACAGCTACCTGCACAGCCGAGAAGCTCCAAAAAGTTAACGGACATGTGCGAGGCACATGTCAAAATCCTTCAAATTACTAACGATGGTACCCAAAGTGAGAAAAAAAAACATATTTGGTACCAAAAATGAGAAAAGTGAAAAGCGTGGTACCATTTTGCGAACTAGCCTTATCCTATGGTACCAAAATTGCAATTTTTCCAAATAGCATATACAAAAGGGAAAGAAAATGAAAACTTTGAAAATAGTATTATGTGAAATATGGAAAATAGTATTAAGAGAGAGAAATTTTTTTAAAAAAGAAAATGAGGAGAGAGAAGGTGGGGCCGGATGGGTGAGAAGTATTAAGAGAGATAGAGAGAGAAAGGGTAGGTGAGAGGTAGGGAGAAATTTTTTTTTAAAAGAAAATTTGGTAGTATGCCAATCAACCATATGTTTTGAAAATTTTTACTGAGAAAATTGATTTTTGGGAGAAGAACATGCCAACCAATTGGGGCCATACACTTCAGATTTTTTCTAAACCCCATGGCAGCTCCTCTGTTCACTATATAAATCCGATTACAGGTAATAAAATTCATAAATCAATCATGGAGATGATTTGGCTTTACTCTCTCCTTTCACTCTTCCTTATTGTCATCGCATTCAAGTTTTCATCAACTCGCCGGAAAAGGAATCTCCCGCCATCTCCGGCGACGGCGCTTCCTCTCTTAGGCCACCTCCACCTCCTCAAACTCCCTCTCCACCGTACCTACCAAAAACTCTCCCAAAAATTAGGCCCAATCTTCTCTCTCCGCCTCGGCAACCGCCTCGCGGTGGTGGTCTCTTCCCCCGCCATCGTCGAGGAGTGCTTCACCAAAAACGACGTCGTCTTAGCCAGCAGACCTCGTTTAATCATAGGCAAGTACATCGGCTACAACTATACCTCCCTCATCGGATCCCCCTACGGAGACCACTGGCGCAACCTTCGACGCCTCACCACACTCGAAATCTTCTCTTCCAATCGCCTCAACATGTTTCAATCCATACGACAAGACGAGATCAGACTTCTATTACAGAAGATTTACAGAAAATCAGAGACAGATTTCACCAGGGTTGAACTCAGGCATATGTTGTCTGAGCTGAACTTCAATAATATCATGAGAATGGTGGCTGGGAAGCGATATTTTGGCGGCCGCGACGACGACGATGACGAAGAGGCGAAGCAGTTTCGGGGGCTAATTGATGAGGCTTTCAGATTTGCTGGCGCATCAAACCCTAATGATTTTTTCCCAATTTTGAGATGGATAGATTATAAAGGTTTTGAGAAGAACGTGGCAAGGGTGAGCGGCAAAATGGATGTATTCTTGCAAGGTTTGATTGATGAGCGCCGGAGCAGTAAGGGTACAAATACCATGATTGATCATTTGCTTTCTTTACAAGAGTCGCAGCCTGAGTATTACACGGATATCATCATCAAAGGGATTATTATGGTAAGTATTCAGTCCTTGCTTCCCATGTGTTATTTTGATGAGTTAAATTGAGCGTAACAAGAAAAAGGAATTATAAGCCGGGTTTGTTTCTGATTTCAAAGATATTTTGGCCTGCAAAAACTTGTTTGGTTTATATTTTTTTTAACAAAAACAGCTTTTTTGGCCAAAAAAAAAAAACAGCTTTGGGGTCCTCTGTCATTTTTCTTTAGTTTGACTTTTTATTCCCTTTTAATTTAGTTTTGAGCTCTGATCAAAATTCTTTCTTTTCCCATTTTTTTCTTTTTCTTCTCGATCCTTTTACCTTTTGTTTTTAAAATTGGGTAAATTGCATAAAATTCCTATGTGTTATATCGAAAATTGGGTAAAGTGCCTAAAATTCATGTGTTAACGAAAAAGACTACAAATCCCTTGTGTTATTTTACTAAAAAACACATAGTTTTTTCTCTCTTTCTAACTGAATCAAGATTTCGCACAGACTTTTTAATACCACAAAGAGTGTTTAGCTTATTTTATTAACATAGTGTTCTTTTTTTTCTATTTTTTTTTATTTTCAATATAGCACATGGGATTTTATGCATTTTACCCTTTAAAATTTAAGATACTATTTTGGTCTTGTTAATCTATGTCTATTAGTTAGGGGCGTGTACTATTGGGTTTGGACAATTTTATATCGAAAACTCAACCCAACTAGACATATATGGGTAAATAGAAAGCTAATCCAAAACCCATCAATTATATCTTAAATTAAGCAACTTGAGTAGTCGGCATGGATTATATTTTAATAATATTTGCTCAAAACTCAAAGTAGTTGTTTTAATTAAAGTAAGTAAATAACTTAGTGTCATTCTAATAGTAAAAAATGCTATATTATCTTGATTTGGAGGGACTAAAAAGATATATACACAGTTAAAAGGATAATTATATAAGTATATATATGCTTATATTGTTAGGGCTCCTTTGGTATGGGAGTTGGGTAATTAGGAGATAAATTAATCTCCAGATAATTTACTGTTCATATACATTTTTGGTAGTTAATTTCAGTGTTTGGTATAATTTATTAAATAATCATTAAGTTTGTTTGGTATCCGTAATAACTTGGGAGATAACTCAGAATTGTCGAATGTGCCCCTCATTAACATATCGCACTTCACTGGTAAAGAAACGCACTCTCCCTTTTAGGAGAACAACCGGATACATGCTCACATATAGAAAATCAGATCAGTTGAAGATCGTAGGTTATTCTGATTCTGATTTCGCTGGATGCGTAGATAGTAGAAGATCCACTTCGGGTTATGTCTACCTGCTTGCTGGAGGAGCCATTTCATGGAAGAGTGCTAAACAGGCCGCCTCAATATTGAGTAAAGTGTAAACACTTATGAATCCAAGGTGGGGTGTCACGGCTAAAATGGTCCCAACAGTGAGAAAGAAATCGGTTCGAGAGACTATGGTGTGAATATCATTGTCTTGGCTTACACAAACGTTCATTGGGCAACATAGTATATCCGATGATATTTCACTAAGAAAAATTCAAAGCCAAAAGCTACTTCTTCTGATGCGATAGTTTTTCACCCGAACTCTCAATGTGTTTGCATCTGTTAATTTCATTCTTGTGGGGGATTGTTGGAAATTGGATGTAAGTAAAGTACGTGTGACGTACTTCCGGTAACAAATTCGAACAACACATGTGCATTTCGAATTTCTCTAATCCAAGTTTGGACGAATGAGAAATTAAATGTTGAAGTTGTTGTTTGAAATGTGTGGGTTTATAGTGAATTTCTTCTAATCCAACAGTGTTAAATGATGAGGAGTTAAAGTATACTGCCCATTACGATCGATGGCCACGATCGTATGGGTTGTATTTTTAATACACATGTGATTAATCGTATTTATGATGGTCAAAATAGTTACAACTGTTACATGCGAGTCATTAAATTGAATTTAATGACACTTATGGCTCCTCTAGGTTCTAACACCTATATAAACTCCTCAAATGTTCTTCTCTTATAAAGAGCGAAATAACAATTTCTCTTCATCTTTTGTTCATCATCTCGAGTTTTGTTATTACGGAAATAACAAATTCAAGAGTTAAATCATTTTGTTATTGAGAGTTTCGTTCGTGGGTCTCGCGATTTGAAGTGGTTTTATCTCGAGAAGAATCGTTGTATCTTGGGACACAATTACACCAACCCGTACCACCAATAATAAGGCTATAGCGGGGCAATATTGTGTTAAGGACAGAGTGTTTATACTCGCCGTCGAAACCACCGACGAAGATGGGACGTTTGGAGCGCCGCCGCTGGTCGTCGGAAATGGAAGTTGGGCACCGCAAACGTCGCCGGTATATTCGACGTACGCCGTTTGGAACGGCGCTGATGCTTATGGATATTGCCGGAGATATCGCGGCTGCTAAGTGCTAAAGGGGTTGCTAGTTTGGTGGGTTATGAACTCCAAATCACCGTGCCGGCGATGTAGGTGCCGCCATGAACACCGATATTCATCGCGAAGACGGCGGCTATCTTCAACCGGCGAAGAGTGCGCATATCGGAATTTATAAATTCAACGAAATCGATCAAAATACAGATCAAAATCAACGGTGATGGTGGTGCTCGAAGCATAAATTGCATATCCATTTTATCACATTCAATTTTACCAACAATAATGAGAGAGGGCGCTTCGGGAGGTGGTGGGTGGCCGACAGAGAAAGGGGTTAAGGGTGGACCGTGGTTGGTTGGGGCTTGGTTTAGCCATGGATGCTGTGAAGATTGGGGAAAGAAGATGCGCTGTCTTCTTCCCCTTTTTTCCTTTTCTTTTTTGGATTTAAAGATTTTATCTTTTAATTAATTTCTACAAAATATAAATAATTCCTATTTTATATGGTTTTTGAAAATTATCAAAAATAATTCAAATAAGACTAAATAATTTATATATTAATTACTATATATTATTTCTGAAAATTTATTTATATAATATATTTTGAAAATTTATTTATTTATATATAATATATTACTTAATATTTTAAAAAATAGGAATTTAGATTTTATTTATTTATATTGAAATTTTTTAAAGGTTAGTTTTTGACAAAATTCAATGTTTCATTTACACACCTATAATTTGAAAAATATTACAAATACAACTGAAGGGTATAAATGTCTAGAAAATCAGGGTTTATATTAATTATGGACAATTTCGGAAGTTCATAAAATTTTTAACGACGTAATAATGAAATCCTAACGGAAGGTGTTGATTGTTGGACGGATGAAAACGTTAGGATGTTAGATGTAAATTTTTGAACTAGGGAGTGTAAACCGTAATTAGGCAATACCTCAGGGGTACCCAGTGTAATTTTCTTAGATTATATCATAGTTTATATAATTTAAAATTATATATTTTTAGATTAATTTATGAAATTTGCAAATAAATTTAATTATTGTATCCTATAAACTAAATTACTTAAATAATTATTACTTTATAAATTAAATAAAAAAGAAAAAGAAAAGAGGGGTGGAAGATTGGGATGTTATATGTAATTTATTGAACTAGGGGATGTTTTTTGTAATTTACTTTCATACTCATTTTTTTATTGTTTTTTCTTTTTTACAAAAAAAATTCCATAAGGGCATTTATGTCTTTTGACACTTTTCATCCAATCTTACATCAATACATGAAACATTGGATGTTAGATGTAATCTATTAAAATAGGGGATATTTTTTATAATTTCAAAAAACCTTAGGATGCCCAGTGTAATTATCCCTTTAAATTAATTAAGTTAACTATAATGCCCTCAATACGTTTCAATTTTAAAAGAACTTAATCATCCCTTTTTAATAACTTTAACTTTAATTTTGCGTAATATTTTTTTGGTACAAAAAATTTTCAGAAAATAATTTCAGACAAAATTGCTGCTTTACTCGAGCATCTTTTTTTTCTTCTTCTTTTTGCTAATTCATTTTGAACATATAATGAGGTCATGAGTAATGAGAATGCTTATGTTTCATATCAACGTAATATGACTAATCAACTTCATGGATATTCAAATCCAAATATAATTTCATCAAACATGTTAAAATAATATGTGTTGCCTATTTGCTCAATGATCAATATTGGTAATTAATATAACATCAAATACTTAAAAACTAGCAAAAAGGTGACAATAATTGTAGGTGATAGAAAGCATGAATGAACTCAATTTTACCACCTCGAATAATAGCTATTTTTAACTTTGTTGAATTTAATTGAACATATTTGCCAATCCTTATCAATATAAATAATGTTTATTCTAATTTTATTTAGTATAAGTAAATGATTTTTGTCATATCTACATATCATTTTTCTTATCAATGATTAATTATCATTCACTTTCAACTTTAAACTTCTGAACTACCGAATTAATAAATAACTTGTTTCTATATTTTAATTAGAAAATTATTATCGTGCTATAAAACTAATTTGTCAAATAAGAAGAATAAGGATTACATTTAAATTATAGGCTAAAGAGCATTTATGTTCATATTTTAAATTTTAAAAAAGACGTCGAGTGCTTTTATCACAATCTGGAGTGCCTTTAATAATTAGGCGAGCAATTTGTACGATCTACACTTTCACTCCAAAAAATAAAAAATAAAAAACTTTAGAAAAGTACTATAAGGGCTCACTGCTCAGTAATGAATGATGCCAATTGTTAGACATATCATGTCTGCTCAAAAATAAAATAAAATTTGTTAGACATATCATAAATGCATCTATGTGCAATTAGGTAAATGACTAAATCACATTACCGGGACTCGAAAGTTAGTAGACCTAACCTAACATTAACTTTATTAGATTGTTAGATAGTGTGTGTCCTTTCAAATTTATTATTCCTATTTTTCTTGAAATCTTCAAAGATAAAGAGTTATTCCCTATTTCCACGAATACCATCTAACTTAAAACACTGCTAATTTCGGACGTTACTGTTGAGAGTAATAATACTATAAAAATGCAGTAGAGTCCTCATAAATTTTCTTCTTGTCATCACTTGGCTCGGGTTTATTTTATGTCACTCATTTTGGTGATACCCAACTATATATGTGAATTACTGGATGTGTATATGACGATATCATAAGGTGAAATTATGACATCATCATATATGATCAAACGATGCACAACTCACTTGGATGTATATCCACTTAGGTGACGTTGAATTGTAACATCACACATTTTAATGTGGCCATATGAATTCTTAATGGCAGGTTATGCTTCTTGCTGGGACAGACACGTCAGCAGTGACAATAGAATGGGCAATGTCTGCTCTACTCAACCACCCCGAAAACATAGACAAGGTTATAATTGAGGTGGACAATCTAGTTGGGAAAGATCGTCTAATCAGTGAATCAGATTTGTCCAGACTTCCATACTTACAAAATATTATTTCCGAGACCTTCCGATTATTTCCAGCTGCACCATTGCTTGTACCACATGAATCATCAGGTGACTGCAAGCTTGGGGGATATGATATACCGCGTGGCACAATCTTGCTAGTTAATGCTTGGCCATTCATAGGGATCCCATGGTCTGGGATGATCCAACAAGCTTCAAGCCCGAGCGGTTTGACTTTGGGGAAGTTGGGCCTTCAAAGTTTATGCCATTTGGCATGGGAAGGAGATCGTGTCCGGCTACTGGGTTAGCCCAACGGTCGTAAGTTTGACCGTAGGATCTTTGATACAATGTTTTGAGTGGCGAAGGATTGACGATGGCTTGTGGATTTGACAGAAGGGAGCGGATTATCAATGCCTAAACTTGTACCACTTGAGGCCATGTGCAAACACGCAACCTTCTTCATAAGTTCTCCCAGAGTTGCTGAAGTACACGGGTAGGGCTGGGCACACTTTTTGTAGGACTGGCTGAACCGATTAACTCCAAATCCTTTTTGTCAAATTCTTGTGCAAATCGTTGTTTGAATTTTAAAGAATCGTACCGCCAAATCAGTGAGATACATATTTTTATAGATAGAGTAAACTAAAGTACCAACCATATTTAAAATATTGTACTAATATTTGGCACCAAATACGCTTCCAAGTGGGACCACATAGCTGTCTGTTATAAATTTGTATTATATCTGTATAATACACGTATGTACGTATAATTGAAAAATATTTTTGTTTGCCGTATGCATTCTGAATATAATGAATAATATTCATACTTTTGAGTTGAACTATTTAGTACACGTATTTTATGTATTCCGTATAATACTCGACGAATAATACTCTAATTTTGGGAATTTTTTTTTAATTTTAACTTAATGAGTATCATACAATTAAAAAGTCTAAACGTTAATATTTTATTAAAATATTAATTATTGTCAACTATGACTAAAAAAATACTATTTTTATAAATTAAATGCGAGTACACTTGTACAAGCAATAATCTTACAAATTTATATAGAACTAAGCCGTATTTTTGTTCCCAAATAATTTATTTATATCTTACATCTACGAATCCGTTTATTTTCCGTTGCCGTATTTTTAGCGATTTTTTCACCGTAACTTTCAATAAGATTTCATAATATACACGTATGTATTAATGTGAACTTTTCCCATCCCGTATTTCTAACTAGGCATAGTTGACATGCAGTGCAAATTGTCTCATTAGCTGTAATTAGGGAATTTTTTTAATCCAATTGATTTCATAGAGTGAATGAGTTGTACTTGTCATAATAGTTTTCCTTGTAAATTATATTAGGGTACGAGCAAACTAGACATGATTTATAGGCTATGTTTGTTATGTTTGGGATGTATTTTGGTGAGAACTTATGGGGATATACGCATATTTGATGAGATTTTGTTTTGTTTTTATTTTGGAGTTGGTTTTTGGTTTTTACTTTTTGTTAGATAGTGATTTTTGGTTTTTTTTTTTTTTGTGAATAGTGTTGGTTTTGATTCCAGATGGAACAAAAGTTACTATAGTAGTCAAAGTGCCCTTTTGAACTACCTCACTGTCGCATATACCCCCTCGAACTAAATAACGTACTAAATTGGTCCCTCGTCAAACTTATGTTTGCTAGCATTAGATCACTTAGTGTAAGTACCAATTTTACCCCTCTCCATATGAATCATGACTTTTTTTAAGTGGTAAGAGTAAACATTTTTTGTTTTATAGTGGCTTTTAATTACAGTCATCCATATTTCAGACGTTTGATCGACTTTCACGATCTTA